>OY728138.1:1426286864-1427026239 GCA_963277665.1 Viscum album | reverse complement strand
AAATTGATTATTACATGAGCTTGATCTTCACAAAGAAAAATCTCAATTGGTTATTAATATCACTTGATTTGGACTTGAATATATCACCTATGACTCAAGATTTTAAATCTCATGTTTTGAATCTTAGTGTTATGAATCCAAATTTGGAATCTTTTAGGGAGAATAGAAATGATTTTCTTCAATCTCTAAATCATGGTTCTCAGGTAGTTAGTGATTTCACTTGGTTAATGGAACACTATCTATATTATTTTCATATATCTATAAAATATAATTTATCTATACATTTATCCATACCAACTACCTCTTCTAAAGTAAATCTTTTTTAACTAACACATACAAAATAATTTTAGCAACATATACCTGTTTATAGATGTGTAGTTCACAGAGAAACTACTTCTTATTCTTTTCATAATAACTCTAATCCTTCCTCTATATCTAAAGGTAAGTACCCTATCATTATTATATATTTCATATATTTCCCTCATTTTTATTTCCGTTAGGATCTTTGATAGATATTTTTTCCTTTTTGTATTCTCTTTTTATATATTAATAGAATATTCTTTTTTATTATCATTTTCTAAATTTTTATTGTTATTACTTTTATTTTTTCATTCATTTTTCTTTTTGATAATTCCAAAATGGGGATAAATATTTTGATTAGTGTTAAATTATAATAAAATTGAATTCATTTAAAATATTTTCATTATTTTGGGAACTTTATAACTAGTTATTTCAATCCTCTATAAATATACTATTGTTATATTCACTTAATTTCTTTTTAAATGTCATGATTAGTGATAATCCAAAATGGTTATATTGTTTTATTATAATAGAAACTCCTAATTTTAAATCCAAAATCATGTTTATATTTTTATTAATGAATCTCATATTTTCTAATGGTAAATTATATTCTTTCCAAAACATGTATAAATGGATAAGTATGACGATTATTGTTCCACATTACCATGTAAAGGTTAGGTGATCTTGTCACCATAAGACATGCTATACTTCCCCCTACCTCATGAAAAACTATTTAACATGACTCAGATGAGAAAAAAATTATATGTCTTGAACTGGAAGAGCATTGAAGATTGATCTTACCATATATTGAGGATAAACCTACCATGATATTGATGTGTACCTATTGTGTACCTGACTGTGCAAATTGATGAAGTGAATATGAAAGGAACTACCTACCACATGAAGAAAGAAAGTTAACAAATCAAAGTAGGTATAATTAATTCATAATTTATAATACTAACCATGAATATTATTATAGTCACTACACAAAGAAACTGCATACCGCATGAAGTCATGAATCTATCGCAAGATCAAATGAGTTGAGTGCATGAAAGAATGAACTGATCATGAAACCTTTTGACAATAGATGATTGTGCCAACCATCCATGTCAGGTTTCTATAAGATAAACTGGCCATTATTTAAGTGAACACATCTTATATTTTCTAACTTAGAAGTTAATAATTTGAAATCTATAATAGCTAGTTTTTTAAGCCTTAAAAGTAGTGTTAGTGAATTTGATACTACATTTATAATTCACCAATGGCTACCACTAGATGGAGATCATTTTAAGAAGAAAATATGATCATAAGAAGTAGAGTATGGGGAATTGAACATAAGTTCTCTCGTATAAATTAACAATGGATCATATACTTGTGCACTTATCAAATAAAAAAGACTCTATAAAACTCTATTTCCCTTAACATTTTGTGTAACTTATTTGAGCCTCTTTCAAAGAAAAATTCATAGGATTTTAGATAGCCAAATATATTTTTATCAAGAAGTATAAAATTTCTTATCTTTATACCTCTAGATCTTTTTTTATTCTTTTCATTCGATCTATGTTTTTATGTTAATATGTATATTTATAAAACACAATATCATATATTAAACTGGATAGTTCTTGATAATAATCTCTCAATTATTTTTCTTATATTCCCATAAACAACTATATAAGAGGTCATGTGTCATCTGGTATTTTGATTTATCAAATATATAACTAGGGAAGGGGTTCTCGGTCAAGGAATCCTTGTGTGTTGTTTTTTGTAAAGCATTATCCATGTTTTGGTTCAGTTAATTTTATAATAAAATTTCTAGAGGTAGATGATTTCCAAGTGGATGGGATTATGTCTCATATTGTGACCAAAATCCATTTTAATTTTCGTTGTTATATATTTTTTGTAACTTTTTTACTACTCTTTTCAAAAAATTTCTATGTTTCCAATCTAACCTATTATTGTTTTTTATGATTATTGAATAAAAATTTAATCTAATAGTTAACTTAAATTAGTGTTTTATATATTATTATTTATATGATTAGATTTGTTTTAAAAGTTATATTATTTTCAATAATATATAAAATGATCTATGATTGAGATTTTGAGGACTTTTTCTAAAGATAAAATTATATATTTCTATTATTATTTTAATTATTATATTTTATTAAATTATAGGATTTTGTTTTTAAATTATTTTTAAATCAAAATTTTATTGGAAACTTAATTCTCTCCTACCACCCTATAGATACAAACTTGATTTTTGTACTCTTTCCAACAATTTACTTTTGAAAAGGAAAATTCAAATAATACATAATATAAAAGACATAAATGTTATCAAAATAAATGTAGGGCAGAAAGATAAAACATTTAATTTTGAAAGGATGAAAATATCTCTCATATTTTGGTATATATTTTTTGAAAACCCATATCCAAAAAAGTGTAATAAAACATCATATTTAAATGAGGATAATGGAAATATAGATTTTATGTGAAAAAAATCCATAATTAATTTTTTGATTAAAAAATATTACATTAGTTATAATAGAAAAATATTGATAAGGATGAGAAATCATCCTTAAAGATGATAGAAATTATTCTCAACACTGATATACTTTTGATAAATAAAGTTTATCAAGTTAAAAAACTTCAATTAGAATATATTTTTATAATATATAAAAGATAATGTAACATTAAATAAAATTGTAGGGTGTAATCAACCAATCTTGGTAGAATTAAGTTGATGAAGAATCATTTTAACTCAATGAAGGGAGGTGAGATAACAAAAACCCTTACAGTAATAGTAAATTTAGAATCAAAAGAATCCGAGAGAGTGATATAATTAAATGGGAATTTTAATATCAAAAGATGAAATATATTCACTATAATTGAAGGAAATATGGTAGATAATACACCATAGAATCCAGTTTTCAATTATAATATCAAACATGCCTCAATAAAAATAAATTTTAAATAATGAAACCCTTTCAACCTTAAAAACCTTCATATCAAACCCCCTTGATGGATATGATTTGAAATGAAAAGTTTAATAAAATAAATAATGATAGGATCATGATATAAAATGTTAAAGGGTAATTATTTACACTAATATAAATATAACATGATGTATAATAAGAAATATTTCTCAACTTGTGAAAATTTGAGACAACAAAACTAGTCCTTGTTTGCATGTGTAATCAAATGTGCTCCGAACTCTTGTACAATAAACATAAAAATATTAATATAAAATTTCATAACCTTTTTAACATATATAAACTTTTTAAAAATTCATTTAAAATTATTATCTAAATTTATACTAGTTATCTATTATCTATTTTTAATGTTGGATGGCAATAATAATGATAGTTTGCAACTAGTATTGTGAAAATAATTTTGTTAATCATTACTCTCCAAAATTTAATCATAACTAGATCATACAAGGTAATTTAAATGATTCTTTATAATTTTTTATAATGTTATAATTTAATTATATTATAGTTTCGGGTACATTTCATGAATCTGAAATTGGTGAAAAATCTGTTTTATTTATTTTTAACAAATGAATTGTGGTGTCTTAATTAATGCGTTTGATACTAATGTAATCATTCCAAAACCAAAATAATATATTTTATTTCTTATTTAAATCATATTTTATTAATAATTAATTTCTAATAGTGATCCATGGAACTCATTTATATTATTTTTAAAGTAGGTGGTTAGACTGACCCAAGCATTAACATACAATCATTAATTGATGATTATGATTATAAAAGTGGTTTATTTTGTAATAATATAATTATTATATAAAAATAATTATATTATTTGGATATTTTAAAGGTTTTGAATCATATTTATAGATAATTTAATAAATAAAAATTAATCTTGATGAATGGTGTCACATATTACTTCGTGGAAGCGATAGTCCGCACAACACAAGATTAATGTTTTCATTTCTCACAGAATTAGAGGGAAATAAGATGGAAAATAATTTTTCTAAAAATAATAAAAAAATATATTATATATGTCACGTTTATTCTTAAATTTTACCTTTATACCTAGAAAATATATTTAGTCATGAAAAAATGGAAGTCGTTGCTTTAAGGAGATGGTTGTATCCACAACATACAAATTCTAGATTTGTTTTAATTAATATAAAAGGGTAAAGGAGATTAATTGTTATTAATAAATAATAATAACATTAGGTATAAACAACACTTATATAATTATATATGATCCAAAAAATTATATTTTGAAAAGTAATAAAGAAAGGAAAATAATTCTTGAAAGAAGTGCGCACATTGAGAACTTGGGTTTTCCCTTGGAAGCCTCCTTAGAAATTGAGAGATTAGAAAAATATATTCTGATAATAGGCCAAAAGAAAAGGAATATAATTATAGGGAAAGATAAGAAGGTTTATTTTTAATATGAAACCTGATACATTGATTGGTCTTGAAAGGATAGTGATCAACCCCTTTTATAAGTCAAAAAATGGAATGTTTTTAAATATTTCAACATAATATAAAGAGAAGAAATGTTTTACATGTAAATAAGACTAAAAAATGGATAATAATGGATTTTGGTATGTTATAAGGTATATAATACCTCAAACATTAATTTTAAAATATGTATTAAACATTTTTTTAATCCCTTTAGTCCTTGAATTTTCACTTTTTTCATTTTTGGTTTTCCTGTGGTAAATATTTTTTACCCCAATACACAAATTTTTATAACTAAAAAAAATAAACAATATTAAATTATTTATACATAATGATTAAAAAAATTAAATAATTTTTTTATAAATTAATTTGTGTATGAAAAATTAATTTTTAACATTAGCACATATAAAATGTAAAAACCAATTTTTTGAAAAAAAAAACGTTTTTCTAAGAACCAAATTTATTTTTAGGGTAAAATTGGAAATGTATTTTATTTTCATGATAAATATTTTTTTATTATAAAATAAATAAATTTTATGTTCTTATAAATCAAATCCAAAAAAAGGTTACGAAAATAATATTTAATTACAAGAAAAGGCCAAAAAACATTTTTTATTCGAAATTATTACTTATGTTCCTCAAATGTTAGACATAAGATTCATAAATTCAACTTAATATTTTAATATTTATGATTTTTATCAATTAAATACATTTTAAATGTTTTATTTATTTTTATATAAATATTATCTTATGAAAATGTCAAAAAAACACAGTTTTCATAAAATAATACTTTTTTACTATTAACATTAAAAATCAACTATTTTAGATAAATCCCAAAAAAATTCCTGATATATTATTTTTAATATAAGTAAATAGTAATGTTAATTTTAACTAGAAGTTATAAAATTTATTTATTTATTTAACTTTTAAATGAAAATATAAAATATAAAAAAATGCGTTTTTCAAAAAATGATACTTTTAAACATTAATTATTCTTAATATTATTTCATATCAATTTCCAATTTAAATAATATTAATATATTAATTCACATATTATGATACTTTAAAAAAAATTAATTTAATTTATTCAGTTAAATTATAAACCAATTAATAATACTATACTTTGAAAAAATACTACTTTTATACAAAATAATCTTCAATAAAATACCATTATTATTATGTATTTACATTCTAATATTTAATTTTACTAATCTAATATTATTAATATATTTATTTGAATTTTATAAATGCATTATGTAATATTGTAATGATAATATTAATCTTACTTCATAATACATACATATATATACACATTATTTTAATGTTAGCTTTTTATTTTACTATGAGCTATCTTATTATAAATTTACTACAAACAATACACAACTTTAATAAAAATAGTGGATTCATATATAACAAATGATCATATTCTCAATTACCATATTTACAATGACCCTATTTATAAAGACCAGATCTCATTCATATATATATAATTTCTAGAAACATACATTCCATTCTCACTTATTAAGTCACAATTCTAATTTACATAGTTTTAATTTTCAATCTCATGGTATGATTTCACCATTCATGATTTTTATCTTCACTATAGGATTTCTTTGGATTTTGGTGATCCTCAATAGGGATGATGGTCCAACAGATCTCCTAGTGTTGATGATTTAATTCTTTTCTATTTATTGTCCCCTAAATATTTATCCTATTTTAAAGGTTGTAATAATCCAAGGTGAGTAATAGGTAGTTTAATGTTATTTTTTGCAACATTTAACTATGAATGAATATTTTTTTGTTCGTTTATTTCATATCATGTATTATTTATTACCTAATTTTTTTAAATTCCATAAAACAAATAGGAAAAACCTTTTAAAACAGTTTATGAAAAGAATATGCTTCCTAAAAACCTAGATCATTATATTATCCTCCCTTAAATAAGTCTCATCCTCAAATTAATAATTATTCCTAACTAATGAATGTAGGTGAGGGTAATATTAATAGATTTATTATTTAGTATATAACTTCAAATATAAAATAAGCATTACTCTCTTATGATATATCATGTTACTTATCTTTATTCAAGAAAAATTAATCATTCATTCAATCATATACCCATGTATCTATATAACCAAATCATATATTCTCTATAAAAAAAATTTCCTAAAACCATTTTAATTTAAAAGACATTAAACTATAGCGATATTATATATTCCCATGATAATTAACTCTATATTTAACCGTTAAATGTATTAATTACTAGTTTATATATTCAAAAACTAGTAAATATATATCATATTCCTAAAAATTTGATAAACATTAGAAAAATACCATTTATCCATTTTCCCATTAAATCAATAATCAATTATAAGAATATAAATACTATCAATCTCACTTTTCTCAAAATAAATCAACCTGTGAATACATCAACATCAAGTATATATTAAACATAAGAGTAATACATACCTAAATCGTGTGTTCTTCAATAGTTATCCCAAAAATATAGCCTTTTAAGAAAATAACTTTTCATGGTTATTTATACTATTTAATATATGTTTATAATTATTTTAATTAGAACTATAGAAGATAAATCCTTTGATGTTCCACATAATCCCCAAAAAAATTAGAATATGATAGAATATCATTGATAAATATAACTTACTAATTAAAATAACTAAGTGTATTAAGAATTATTTTTTATTATGATATCATCCTCACTGCCATAGTTAAGACAAGAAAACTCACCTTTTCCATCACATCATTCATATTCTGTGATTTTCAACCATTTATATATGCTCCCTTATTGGGTTATAATACTTAGTTGTTTCTAGATAAATGCATTTATCATATTCATTTCTATGAAATTTTTTCAACCAAATAGTATTACCCAAAAGGGTTAATAATAAAATCAGAGTAAATTATCATATGAATATGAAAATTTAATCATAATATGACTTCCCTAATGAAACATTCTTTTCTTCCTTTGATACTTTCAATACAATCTACTTTGCTTTAATTTAGTTTCTTATATACTTCTTAACATAATCTCATAAATTAATTTGGAAATAAATTCGTCAAAATGTATTGAAAATAGAATATAATTATATAAATAATATCCCTCAAGGGTGTATAGTCATGTGTGAAGTCTTAGGCCCTCTTATCATGCACTAGAGTAATGATTTATTTAATGATCAACCATTCATTTATAGGGTGATTATCCCAATGTGCATTTGTGCCACAACCACATCTACATTCCAATATTTAGATACGGATGTAATTACTAGGTTAAAATCATAATATATGGTTTAATATAAATTTGGAATACTATTTAATACTAGACTTATCCCTTGTATTTTTATAAAAGTTATCTTATAAAAATCCACAAAATATTCTATATTACCGTCAAATAAACTAAAGGGTTATCTATAACATTGAAATTATGATCATCCATAACATATCAATGTTTTATAACATTTATTACTCATAAATTATCCTTAACTCATAACTTCCAAATAAAAAAAGTTATCTAAACCCTACTATGATACCAATTATAGCACTATGGACCCACACTCCTAGATCTAGTGAGAAAACACTTTCTTTAAAAACTATAGTTGATGTTAACTGTAACTCCTCATGATGTGGACACCTCATCCACAAGACTTCAAATAAAATTTTTAATTAAAAAACATTCCCAAGATATTTAGGATTAGAGTTTATGATAATTATAATAAAACCTTAACTAACACAATAGATGCCTTTTAAAATGAAAAATAATCTACTGAAAGAAACTACTTAGTCAAAAAACAATCTATCAACATCTCCCATAAAATATTAACATAATATACTCTTATAGAAAATTTATACTTTAATTATCATCATAACCTAGGGAAATATAAATAAAATAAATGAGTTATCACAAATAAAAGAAAGGGTAAACATTAGTGAAAACAATAAAAGATCATAAGTGAGCATAAGATGAGCATATGTGCTTAATCAAGATACTTAAAAAAATAAACATAATAAATTATTGATCATAAATCATTGAAAAAGTCTTGGAATAAAATAATAAAACAGTCAAAATGTTGTGGAAAATTGATTCAATAAACATAATCCATGAGAGAATAACATAGTTGTGAGAATAAGCATAAAATTTTGTCACAAACATTATTACACTACTACAAAACCAGCCTTTAGCAGTGCTATAAATGGACTTTACCAGCTCTAGAAAAGCACTGACTACATGAGCGAGGCTAAAAGCCCTAGTCTTTTATCAGTGCTTCTATGAGCGCTATTAAAGGGCCACACTATAGCACCACTACATTGAGTTGTTACAACACACTGCAACACTATAAACACACTGGATATCAACAAAAACAAGTCCCAATACAGGATTTAAATGAGATGAAATTTACCACAAAAATACATCCAAAAACTATATTATATACATTTCATACCTTGGTTCATACAATTACATAAATACAAATTATTACATAGACTAAAAAAATAAATGTTCCTTTATCTTTTAATCCTGATCCAACTCATGCTATTACCAAACAGACCACCCTTTCTCAAGAAAAATAATGAGCATGTATCATAAAAAAAATATTATATTAGTAATAATATAAAAAATAAATTAACAAAAAAATATAAATTTTTCTAAAATTGATGTTAATTTTACTAAAATTGATGTCAATTTAAAATAAAAATATACAATTGAAGGCATGCCAGTCACACCATGCATAGGATTTAGGTGCAGCTAATTCCAAAAATTCTCTAATAACTTCTGGATCATTTTACTAAAGAATCAAAACAATCTTAATGTGTTTACTTGTTTTTGAGTTGTTAGTGGTATTATTTACTAAAATGTCATTTTAAATTGAAATCACGCACTTTTGACTCATTCCAATCACATAGTGTTTCAGTTTTATGTGGAATGGATTCTTAAACATCACAAATGACTTTTAAATTGTTATCTTAATTTATCATGAAAATATGAGCATGTTTGATCGGTTTTCAGTGAGTGACACATTTTGAACTAAAATGTCGATTTTAAAATGATAACAGACACTTTGAGTTATACTTGGATCATCATGTATCATATTGAGGTTAGGTAGATCACTACACATCAAAAATATCGTATGGGTCATTTTATAAAGTATCAAAACAATTATATTGTGTTTTCTTGGTTTTGACTATGATAGTTTTCCATTTTACTAAAATTGATGAAAATTTAAATAAAAAGACTCACATTGAGTTATACCGGCCACACCATGAATTAGATTGAGGTGTTTTAAATTCTTACATGTCCCAAATGAAATATGGATCATTTTACTAAAGTATCAAAACAATTTGAATGTGTTTTCTTAGTTTTTAGTATATCACTTGTCTTTTTACTAAAATTTATTTTTAAAATTGAAACCTGAACTTTGAATCATACTGATCACATTGTGTATTGTATTGAGGTGAGTCTCATTCATTCATGCCTCAAAATACATATGGATCATTTTCATAAAATTTCAATATAATCTCATTGTGTTTGTTTAGTTTTGAGTATGTCTGTTTATTTTTCTTTACTAAAATTTATGTCAATTTTAAATAAAGACGCACACTACTTGAAATGAACCCTTTACCAATGGTTTCAAACCATTAGTAAAGGCTTGATAATCATTGGTATAATATATACCAATGGTTATCCAAACCGTTGAGAAGTAATCCAAATGGAAAAACTTATGCCAACAGTCTCTTGAAAACTGTTCATATATGTTAGGAAATCTACATTATACCAACGGGTATGTCAAACCGATGGTATAACTTTTCACCAACAGTTTGAAACCGTTGGTAAAAATACTATCCCAATGGTTTCAAACCATTGTAATATAGTTTTTTAAATCTTTTTACCAACGGTTTACAAACACAGTTGTTATATCTAAACATTTAACCAGTATCCCAATGGTTTTTAAACTTTGGGAAAGTTTTTTTACCAACGGTCCTCTAGAACCATTGGAATAAAACACATTCAAAGCACTATTCCAACGGTTTACAACCATTGGCATAAGCTTTTTTGTGCAATTCAGGCAGCAGCCTGCTACACTGTGATTTCCATTAGCAGGCTGCCCTCTATTTCCAGCTTCCCCAACTTTAATTACCTAAAATATGAAACTATAATACACACATATACATAATTAATTCATATAGATTTAACACATAATGCACCCTACAACTATACACATACAGTATTAAAACATAATTCATATGGTAATTATAAACATACATAATTGATTTAGAATTCAATTCAGAATTGATATGAAAATTACATATGTAATCCGGAATTCAATTCATAATTGAATACTGTATTGAATACATATATAATTTAATTATCAATTATGAATAAAATACATAAAAAACTGAATATGTAATTATATTGGTTATACAGAATTAATAATACATACATAATTTCATTTCGTATAACACATACATGATTGAATTTAGAAATTAGAAGCTAATAATCCCAAAATAAAGAAATGGATAAATTACTTCAACCAAACACAAATATAATGTCCCATGGTTTGGGGCGGGTGTCTTTGAACTTAGTGATGATGATAATGGGTGTGTATCAATGAGCTTATGTGACTAAGGAAATTTAGTTGTCCTCGGTGTATAAAATGTCATGTGTTTTAGAATAGGGGTAGGAGTTAATCACATGAGAAGTGGATTGTGTGAGGCTGGACCATGGATCCTTGTGCTAAAGTATCAACAAAATCTGAATATGTTTGGTTGGTTTCTGTAAGCTAGTTGTTTTTACTTAAAATGATTTCCATTTTAAACAAAAGACAGACAGTTCGAGTGATGCTGGACACACCATGCCTCAGATTGATGCAGGGTTGACTCGTACACATCACATATGATCCATGGATCATTGTCCTAAAGTATCAACACTATATGAATGAATTTGGTCGGTTTTTCATATGTCAGTTGTTGTTTTCACTTAAAATTTTGTCCATTTCAAATAAAAGTGAAAGAATTTTAGTGGTACCGGTAACACCATATCACTGATTGAGGTAGGGATGACAATTACACGTCACAAATGACCCATGGATTCTTGTTCTAAAGTATCAACACAATCTGAATATGTTTGGTCAGTTTTTCATATGTCAATTTTTTTACTTAAAATGATGTCCATTTTAAACAAAAGAGAGACACTTATAGTGATACCGGCCACACCCTACCTCGGATTAATCTGGGGTTAACTTCTATACATCAAAAATGACTCATGGACCATTGTCCTGAACTATCAATACAATCTGAAAGCGTTTGGTCAGTTTTCCATATGCAGGTTGTTGTTTTCACTTAAAATCATGTCCATTTCAAATAAAAGTGAAATAGTTTGAGTGGTATCAGTCACACCGTGCCTCTTATTGAGGTGGGGTTGACTCTTACACATCGAAAATGACTCATGGATCATTTTCCAAAAGTATCAACAAAATCAGAATGCATTTGGTCTATTTTCCATATGCCAACTATTGTTTTCACTTAAAATGTTTTCCATTTCAAATAAAATTGAGACACTTTGAGTGGTACTGGCCACACTGTGCCTTGAATTGAGGCGGGGTTGACTCATACACGTCTCAAATGACCCATGGATACTTTTTATAATGTATAAAGACAATCCAAATACATTTGGTTGGTTTTCTGTATGGCAGTTGTTTTTACTTAAAAGGGTGCCCATTTTAAACAAAAGACTGACACTTAGAGTGATACCAGACACATTGTGCCTCAGATTGAGGCAGGGTTGACTCATACACGTCACATATGACCCAAGGATCGTTTTTATAAAGTATTAACACAACCTGAATGTGTTTGGATGGTTTTTGTTACGCCAGTTGTTGTTTTCACTTAAAATGATGTCCATTTAAAATAAAATGGAGACACTTTGAGTGGTACCGGCCACACCATGCCTAATATAGAGGTGTGGTGGACTCGTACATGTCACAAATGACACATGGATCGTTTTTCTAATGTATCAACACAATCTGAATACATTTGGTTGGTTTTCCGTATGTCAGTTGTTTTTAATTAAAATGATGTCCATTTTAAATAAAAGAGATACACTTAAAGTGATACCGGACACAACGTGCCTCTGATTAATTTGGGGTTGACTCATACATGTCACAAATGACTCATGGATCATTTTACTAAAGTATCAACACAATATAAAAGCATTTGGTTGGTTTTCTGTATGTCCATTTCACATAAAAGTGAGACAGTTGGAGAGGTACCAGCCACACCGTGCCTCAGATTGTGGTGGGGTTGACTTGTACACGTCACAAATGACCAATGGATAATTGTGCTAAAGTATCAATATAATCTGAATGAGTTTGGTCTTTTTTACATATGATAGTTGTTGTTTTCACTTAAAAGGTTATCCATTTCAAATAAAAGTGAGACACTTGGAGTGGTACCAGCCACACCGTGCCTCAGATTGAGGCGGGGTTGACTCGTGCACATCTCAAATGACCCATGGATCCTTGTGCTAAAGTATCAACACAATCTGAATATGTTTGGTTGCTTTTCCGTATGCCATTTGTTTTTACTTAAAAGGGTGCCCATTTTAAAAAAAAATAAAGACAATTCAAGTGATACCAGACACATTGTGCCTCACATTAAGGCGGGGTTGACTCATACATGTCACATATGACCCATGTATCATTGTCTGAAATTATCAACACAATCTGAATGTTTTTGGTCAGTTTTCTGTATTCTGGTTGTTGTTTTCACTTAAACTATTGTCCATTTCAAATAAAAGTGTGACACTTTGTGTGTTACCGGCCACACCATGCCTCATATTGAGATGGTGTTGACTCATACACGTCAAAAATGGCCCATGGATTCTTATTCAAAAGTATCCACACAATCCGAATAAGTTGGGTTTTTTTTCATATGCCAGATGTTTTTACTTAAAATGATGTCCATTTTAAACAAAATACAGACACTTCGAGTGATATCAGCCACAACGTGCCTTGGATTGATGTGGGGTTGAATCGTACATGTCAAAAATGACCCATGGATCCTTGTTCTAAAGTATCAACACAATCTGAATATTTTTTGTCTATTTTCTGAATGCCAGTTATTTTTACTTAAAAGAGTGTCCATTTTAAACAAAAGAATGTCACTTTAAGTGATACCGGCCACACTGTGCCTCAAATTGATGTGGTGTTGACTCTTACACGTCATAAATGACCCATGGATCATTTTCCTAAAGTATCAACAGAATCAGAATGTGTTTGGTCGGCTTTCCATATGCCAGTTGTTGTTTTCACTTAAAATGTTGTCCATTTCAAATAAATGTGAGACAATTTGTGGGGTACCAGCCACACCGGGCCTCATATTGAGGAAGGGTTGACTCATACACATCAAAAATGAACCATAGATCCTTGTTCTAAAGTATCAATATAACCCGAATACGTTGGGTCGGTTTTCTGTATGCCAGTTTTTTTTACATAAAAGGGTGTCCATTTTAAACAAAAGAAATACACTTTGAGTGATACCGGCCACATAATGCCTCATATTGAGACTAGGTTGACTCTTAAACATCACATATGACCCATGGATCAATTTTCTAAAGTATCAACACAACTTGAATGCGTTTGATTGGTTTTCCGTATGCCAGTTGTTGTTTTTAATTAAAATGTTGTCCATTTCAAATAAAGGTGAGACACATTGAGTGGTACTGCCCACACCATACCTCATATTGAGGAGGGGTTGACTCTTATATGTAACAAATGACACATAGATCGTTTTTCTAAAGTATCAACACAATCAGAATATGTTTGGTCAGTTTTCCATATGTATATTGTTTTTACTTAAAACAGTGTCCATTTTAAGCAAAAGAGAGACACTTTGAGTGATAACAGTCATTGTGTGCCTCATATTGAGGTGGGGTTGACTCATACATGTCACAAATGACCCATGGATCATTTTCGAGAAGTATCAATATAATCAGAAAGCATTTTTTAGGCTTTATGTATGCAAGTTTTTGTTTTCACTTAAAATCAAGTCCATTTCAAATAAAAGTGAGACATTTTGAGTGATACCGGCCACATTGTGCCTTGGATTGAGGCGGAGTTTACTCATACATGTCAAAAATGACCCATGGATCGTTTTCCTAATGTATCAATAGAATCATATTGTGTTTGGTTGGTTTTATGTATGCTGGTTTTTGTCTTCACATAAAATGTTGTCCTTTTCAAATAAAAGTGAGGCACTTTGAGTGGTACTAGCCACGCCGTGCCTCAGACTAAGGTAGGGTTCACTCATACACGTCACAAATGACCCATGGATTTTTTTTTCTGAAGTATCAACACAATCCAAAGATTCCAATATCTCTTAGGGGTGGTTCTCTTTTGATCCTTTGGTGTTCTGAGGGTCGTCAAGTGCAGATTGAAGATCCTACTGAGTCTAATTCTGTCCTTGCTTCCTCTATTAAATTAGGGTGTTCACTCTTCTCTCATCTTATTATAAAGCTCTAAAACCCTCTTTCCATTGTGATTTAGGGTGAATCTTGAAGAGATATTAGATTGGCATCCAAGACACTGAATTTAGAGTGTGATTGTCTCTAGAATCAAGGTAGGTGGTCCTTAGCCTTTCGTGAATTATTGTGATGATTTATATATTATGAATCTCTGCTTGCCCAATATTGGGGTGTCAGGTCGAGGGGATGTCTGGGGTCTAGGGAGGAGGATGGGGAGGTTGTCCGGGGGTGTCCATGGTCGAGAAAGGATGGTGGGGGTTGTCCAGGGTCCAGGGAGGGGGGCGATACAGGGTCCTGGAAGGAGGGGGGACTATCCAGGGAGTTACCAAACATAAAAAACTCTGATAACATCCTCAAGATACACATTAATAAAAAATAGACACATAAAAACAGAATTTCATAAAAAACAGACATATAAAAATTGCCTAGCCTGCATAATACACTCCATACACCTGCATAAAAACACTCATAAAAAGAGCACAAAAAACATACACACTGCATAACACACTTCATAACACAGAACATAATACACTGCATACACCTCACTACATACAGCAGCACAAAAAAACATTTAAAAAATACTTCAAACACCACAAAAAACACCTTCAATAGCACAAATAAACACATATGTCCAGAGAGAGGGTAGGGGGATATCCGGGGTCGAGGGAGGAAGGTGGGGGGCTGTCCAGGGTACAAGGACGAGGGTGGGGGCTGTCTAGGGTCCAGGAAAAAGGGGGGATGTCCGGGGTCCATGGAGGAGGGTGGGGGATGTCCGAGGGCTGTTTGGGGTCCCAAGAGGAGGGTGGGAGGCAGTCTGGGGGCTGTTTCGGGGGCTGTCCGGGGGCTGTCCATGGGGATGTCTATGGGGCTATCCAGGGGGTTGTCCAGGGTCCAAGGAGGAGGGTGGGGGTTGCCTGGGGGGTTGTCCCAGGTTCAGTTACAAATTTTCTAAGAAAATTCTTTCATTTTTAAAAAAATAACTTCATTATATCAACTTCTAATCACACCATCAATTTTCTAAATTCCACTAAAAATTTACAATTTCTTTAAAATATGGAGATTTCACAATATGGGGATTTAAGGTTTCATTTAGGGATAAAAATATTATAGAACCACCGATTTTTATCAATGTCCAAATCAACACCCACAAATATAAAACCCTTGAACATAGGGTGGGGGGCTATCCAGGGGTGGCCAGGCTGTCCATGGGGGTGGCGGGGCTCTCTAGGGGGGTACGGGTTGTCCAGGGGTTGGGGGTGTCAAGTGGGTGGGGGATGTCTAGGGGAGGGGTGAATCAGTCATAGTAAATCATCATGTCAAGTTTTATTATTTATAGATAAAAAATAAAGATTTTGTGACCAACTTAATCACACATATATTCAGGCACAACAAATCAATAAACATCAAAGGTCAGTAATATTAGTCAAAAATGTAACAGATCAATCTGTCCCTCATCACCGTCACTATCATCACCATTATCATCACCCTCACCCTAGTCCTCATCTTCGTCCCCATCATCGTCCCTGCCCTCCTCCTCACCCTCGTACTCAGCCTCGGCCTCCTCATCGCCCTCCTACTCTGCCTCGGCCTCCGCCTCACCCTCCTCCTCAGCCTCAGTCTCCTCCTCGCCCTCCCCCTCCTCCATCTCAGCCTTCCCCTTGCCATCTTCTTGACCACCACTAGAACTACCACCTGGTGCATCATATATAGAACACATAAATGACATATATTCATCACAAGTAGTGTTGGCCTCTGGTGGAAGTGTTGGACATAAAACTTTTATCAGTTTCATAAATTCAGTGGTTTCCCTAGCAGATTATTCTACCATCTCTATAGCCCCTTTTTCATCTTGTTCTGCCCGTTCCTTAACCTACTACAACTCGGTGGCACTAAAACTCGTACATGAGGAGGGACAATACCTTGTTGTAACTATACACTTCCCAGGTTGGAATCGTAGTCTACCAGGGTGATCATTCCCCAACACATGATGTAAGTGATTGTTTGGCCCAAAATTGTCAGGTTCTTGGGCATCAAGGGCCTCTAAAGTATCTTGTTAAAAATATAAATTGATTATTATGTTAAAAAATAGATATTATAATTTTAAATATACAAATTAAAACTTACAATCTACTCCTGAGTTGGTTCATTACCACACTTCCATCTTTCTTCTTTCTACTTGAGCAAAACAGTTTTGCTCGAGGCACATGTCCTTATATATTAAATTTATTCCCCTACAATGACATTTAATGTAGGAAACCGTAATTAAAAATAGGATACCAAAAAAAATAGTAATTTAATAACTAAAATTATAGAACAACTTTATCAATCTAATAAATTGTGGAGGAATCAATAGAAATTGCAAGTCGTAGAGAAAGATTATAAACATTCATACATGATGTCTCTCATGATCTGGAATC
Source organism: Viscum album (assembly GCA_963277665.1). Lineage (NCBI taxonomy): Eukaryota > Viridiplantae > Streptophyta > Magnoliopsida > Santalales > Viscaceae > Viscum > Viscum album. The sequence goes on along the minus strand of OY728138.1, from coordinate 1,427,008,561 downwards.
GTATTACGTCCCAATGTGTGGACATATTTCGTAGCATCAATGTTTTATTTTAATTTTTTCTAGATGAATCCTAATTAAAATTCAATAATTAGTATTAACGAAAAACATGAAAATTTTTATTTAAATACCTCTAATTTTATTATTACCATAAATTGGATAGTCATTCAATGAGTAATCATCTGTCGGTACTGTTCTAATGGACAATCATCCATGACAGGGACCACCTCTAACTCTGTGCCCACTCTAGCACACTAGCCAATGTAGAAATCATTCTTATAAGCTCTCCAAAGCACACCTAAATCCTATAGACGTGCTATCTGTGCACACTCACCATCGGGGAAATTAAACTGCAATTGAAACCAAAATATTAATTCATATAAATACAAAAATTAATATATTGCATTAAATACAACAGATTTTTTTACCCATATCTCTGCTCGGGATTTATCCTTGAATTCATTTGACAGTTGTCTCCATGAAAGTGGGATGAGAGGAATGATGTCAGAGTACTTGGAAAGCATCACCAAAAAACTCTGACATTGTTGCCTTTATTTTTAAATCATCTGACTATCTTTACTGTACTCCACCATTAACTGTATGCAGCGGTTCCACACCACACACATGCGTGTATGCCTCTACCCCTACCTCTTATGATTAGATGTATCTGTTATGAAATAAAAACAAATATTTTATCTATACATTTTATAAATAAAATAAATATGGTGTAACAATTTGTTAGGGTTGTATTAGTACACCTGCGGTAGTCTGATAAATGGGTGTCATTGGATCCATAGAAACTAATGGAAAACCCTATATAGATGGAGTTGGTCCCAATGTATGCTCCGCCGGGAAAGACTCTGGTGGAGTAGGAGTCGAAAAAATATGGAATATAAAATCTCGGAGAGAAGGAAGCATAAGTAAAACAAGATGATAAGGATGGTTGTCCAAATGCTGGATGGGGAGTGGGAGTCATCGTCAGATATGGTACAGATAGGTGAGGAGGCTCAGATGTAAAGGGTGGTGAAAACATTGGAGGCCTAAATATCTTGTGTGTCCCTAACGACACATTGGGATAAGAATGTGGGATGGATGGTATGTTAGTGGGAGGGGAAAGGTCTAATCTAGTACACCGACCAGATCATCTAGCTCCCGTACCCCCCCCCCCCGGTACGAACACCTCGAGTACTGGGACCACTACTAGGATGCTCATCAAATAATTTTCTCCTAATAGATAGATCCTGAAAAAAAATTAAAAAAATTAATCCCATGTCATTATATATTATTTAAATAAATATATTTGAAATAAAATACTCACTGCAGCCACTGCTGTTGGAATGCCCAACTCAGTCATGCGATGATTGATTTCCATAAACTATTTTCACCGCCACTCTTCAATTGGTTTCATTTCTTGCATTTGAAAACAAATATGGAAGTAAATAGAAAAGGATAACTAATGTGTAACCCAAAAAATAAAATAAATGAGAAGGAATAAGAGGATTCCTGGATAATTTAACTAGACATGATTTTAGGTGAGCATGAAAAACTATATAATGAAGTCAATAAATCATACAAAATGTAATAATGAAATTAAATTTTTAGTAGGGTGATTATTTACTAAGATTCATCAGTCTATTTAAATCATGGAACATCGACTCTACCATATTCAAAATTGGTAAAGTAGTTTTCAAAATTAAGGAAAATTTTAATTTCTTTAGCTCAGGTAGATGATGATGGTTTCAATACATGTTTTGTAGAAGAATACAAACCATCATGTTCATTACCTAGTAAAATGTTTAAGAGTGGTCTTAGAGTCATAAAACTTTTATACAAATCATAGTTGAAGCATTGAAATGTTCATAAAGTTAGAAATGTTACTTTCAAAGGTTCAAATATAGTTTAATTCCAAATTAGAAAATGAAATTCAAATAAAAATTCAAACCAATAATCATTGAAAATTCCCATAATGTTCAAGTCGGATACAAAATATTTGTAATCAATATTAAATAAATTTCAATAGTACCAACCTTAACAACCCAACTCTAGGTAAACAAATAGAATTGAGAACATGGATGAATGATTCTATATAATTTCTACCACAACTTGAGGTTCACAATAAACTCTAACAATTGAGCTATTAGAATCATCAAAAGAAATAAATGGATTGGTTCCAATGGTAGTAGGTAAAGTGTTAATTCCATCATCACCATCATCAAAAATATTTCTTGAAATTACCTCAACTATGACACTGAATTTAGGTCGAATTTGGTCTTTGACAAAAAAACTTGTTTATCCATTAATTCCCATACATATGGTTCTTCGGTAGTAAGAGTGTGAGTCATATTAATTACTCGAAATCCACAATCATCAATAAATGTGTCACGTCCCGTCATTGAATCACACCAATGGCATTTCATCATCGTGGCTCGTCCATGAGAGTAATAATCTAATATTATTATTATTTTCAACTACTCTATAATAACCCACATTTTCAAATCATGGTATACTATCTGATGCACTGGAATAACAATCTATTGTGGTAGTAACCTTGAAACAATCATGTTGTGTTCTCATTTTCTTTTCTCGTTCAGTGACAATAAATTTGTACCCATTGATAACAATTGATTTATAGTCACAAACCATGGTATTAGGACCAAAATCCAAAGCTCTTATTTCCTCATAGACATAGTCAGTAGGAAAAATCAATACCTACAATATAAATGAATATTAAGATTAATTAAATATTGATTTAATTATTTTAAACAGTAATATTTTTACCATCAATTTTAACCAAGCAGAAAACTCTTTGCTATGAAAAGTGTCCGTCTTTCTCAAAGATAAAGAATGATGATTTCGATTTATAATTGTTTTATATTCCCTGTAGATAAAAAATATGAATATTTTAATAGATATATATGTAAGATATATATATTCAATTTAGTTACCTGATTTAGTCATCGAACAAATCACATTTGAACAAAATTGTCTGATGTGCCAACTCCCGCTCTTCAAGGCTTAATGTCATCAATGTATATGATCTAGGAATTCCTCCCATTATAGGAAGTGATGGAAAACTCGGTTTAATTTTCTCATACTATTCTTCTTCATTTCTCATTGGTCTATTCATTCTTGTAATAAGATCAGACAAATACATTGAACAGAAATCCATACATTCTTGAGCCAAGTAACCATTCACGATAGAAACTTTAGGATGATTCTTATTTCAGACATAAGACATTAATCTGTACATATTTCATTCAGTTGGATATATCCATTGAAAAGAAATCGGTCCCCCAAGAAGTATTTCAGTGGGAATATGGATAGTCAGATGCAATATGCATGTGAAAAATGATGGAGGAAATATTTTCTCCAACTCACACAGAATTAATGGGTCATCTGTCAACTTTTTTTGCAAGAAAGACTTGGACAACTTCTTATCACAAAGATCACTAAAAAAATGGAACAACTGAATAACATTAACCATTACATTATTGGACAAAAGATTTCGGATTGCTATTGGAATCAACTCATGCAGAAGAACATGATAATCAAGAGTCTTCAATGATTTTAGCATCAACTCTCTTCTCTTGACCCATTTAGATATGTTTCTCGAATATCCATCAAGAACTCTAATAGTCTCTAATACTTCTAGAAATTGTTTTTCGTAGGTTTCATCACATAAGAAGCACAAGTAACTTTCCATTTATGTTCACTAATATGCACAGGATGAAGTTCTGGTTTGATGCCCCAATCCACCAAGTCACTCTGAGACTTTAAATCATATTTTTTCTTTCTCTTAAAATTCATAAGTATCGAAAGCAAAATTTCACATATATTCTTTTCAATGTGAATTATGTCTAAAAAATGACATAAAAATTGGTTGAACAAAAAGGAAAATAAAAAAATATACTCCTCTTCCTCCAATTATAACAGGTTTCAGTGGAAACATTCTTTCTCTTTCTAGAGTTCATTTGACCCTTCCCGAATAAAAAACTAAAATCGTTCAATTCATTAAGCACTTCAGTTCCATACATATACTAAGGTGGATCATCGATCTCTATGGTATTATAAAATCTTCGATGATTATTTCTATATGGATGGTCCATTGGAAAGAATCGTTTATGTCCCATAAAATTTAAACTACGATGATGTTTCAGTCTTCTAGATTGTGTATTCTTCATACAATCAGGACATGACAGTTTTCCCTCCGTGTTCCTTCTAAACATCATTGAATAAGCTAGAAGATCATTGATCTTCCACATAAGCGCAACACGCATATGAAATATGTCTTTAAAATATGCATCGTATGTTCACACACCCACATCACAAATAAGTTTCAACTCATTCATTAAAGGATGCATGTATACGTCAATATCAATGTCGGGGTCAGAAGGGATAGATATGAGTATACTCATGAAAGTGAAAGGTTTTTTCATACACAACCATGGGGGAAGATTATAAATGTGTATAAAAATTGGCAATGTGTTGTATGAAGTAAGCATCTTCCCAAATGGATTAAAACTGTCACATGAAATACCCATCCTCACATTACAAACTTCAGCTACAAAATCAGGATGTTGAGCATCAAATCTCGGCCATGAAAATCCATATGTAGGGTGAACCAACTCATCATTAGACTTATTTCTCTCAGTATGATGTTATCTCATTTTTATTGATATTTCATCAGATATAAAAAGATCCTGGAGTCTGGGTATCAATGGAATGTTCCACATTACTTTCTGTGGAACGAGGGATGTTGTTCCATCAGATTTTGACTTCTAATGGGATGTGCCAGATTTTATAAAATCATTTAGTTTAGCGATTTCCTCCAATAATAAACTGCAATCTTTCGGTCAAGAAAAAATTTTCTTTCTTGAAAATCCAAGTTCCTCAAATAACTTCCATTCCATATAGTGGTTGAGAGAATATCTACATCATCTAGTAGTAAATCCTTTAAGAAGGTATGAATGTAAATTATTTCTGTATTAGAAATCCCATACACTGTTTTCCCATGAATCAATCAGTATAAAAATTACAGCTTTTTCATTTTATCGCTTTGTCAATATACTAGATTCGTGGTAACGTCATTCAATTTTTTTCACCCAGAAAACGTCATCATTTCCATTAGACGCATCGTGTGTGCTCATATCAAAGTCTTCTTGGGTCGGAATCATTTATTCTTCATGATGATGAATAAATAGAAAATGGTCATTAAACAAATTCTCCACTCCAGTCCTCTCATTTGGATCATCAGCAATTTGAGATTTCTTTTTCTCCCCACTGTGATACCACACATAGTAGTTTGCTTGAAAATAATATTTTGTTATGTGGTAGCTGACTTCTTCATGGCTCAACCGTGGTCTACCAACACAATTGGAACATGGGAAGTGTATGCGACCACTATCTGAAGCATTGTGAAATGAAATATCTAGAAATATCTCCAAATTGATTTAAAAATCTCTTGAGATCTAATCGGTTCTATACATCCAACTTCTATCTATTCAGTAAAAAAATTATAAGTCATTTCATCAAAATCAATTCAATAAGATTGAAGTTTCATCAAAAATATATATATGTAAATGAGAATTGTTCACTTTATATGAAACCATAATTAACACACTACTCTATATGAGAATCATAATATAAAAGTTTAAAAAATACTATATTTATAACAAAATAACTTTGAAGAACTATACATGAGTGTACAAGACCATGTACACTTGTGGAGGAGAATTATTCAGGAGTTGACCAAATTTAGATCGATGAAATTTTATATTTTAGTAGATAATTTGAGTGAACACACAAATTTCCCAAGGGGGAGGGGTGTCCCAGGGGGTTCTGGGTGTCTGCGGGGTGGTGGGGCTTTCCAGGGGGTCGGAGGTGTCCAGGGGGTGGTGGGGCGTTCTAGAGGGTCGGGGGGGTCCAAGTGGGCAGTCTATCCACGGGGGTGGTTGGGCTGTCCAGGGGGTAGGGGTGTCCATGGGGTGGGGGCTATCTATGCGGTTCGGGGTGTCCATGGGGTAGGGGGTGTCCCAGGGGGTGGGCGGACTGTCTAGGGGGGGTGAACGGGGTGTCCAGGGGGTGGGCGGGGCTTTCCAGGGGTATAGGGTGTCCAGGGGGTGGGTGGGCTGTCCATGTGGGTGGTGGGGATGTCTAGGGGGTACGGGGTGTCCAGGGGGTGGGCAGGCTATCTAGGGGGTGGGTGGGATTTCCACGAGGGGTGGTTGGGCTATCTACGGGGTTGGCAGGGTTGTCCAGTGGGATCGGGCTGTCAAGGGGATGGGGGGCTTTCTAGGGGTGGGGCATCCGGGGGGATGGGGGTGTTTAGGGGTGGTGGGAGGGTGTTTGGGGGGTTGGAGGGCTGTCCATGGGGGGTGGCGCTATTGTCCAGTGGGGTTAGGGGTGTCCAGGGGTGGGAGATTTTTAGGGGTTGGGGTGGGGTTCCAAGGTGTATGAGGTGTCCAGGGGTGGGCGGGCTGTTCAGGGGGGTGGCAGGAGGTGGTGGCAGGGCTATCTAGGGGGTACGGGGTGTCCAGGGGGGGTGGTCGGGTTGTCCACAGGGGGGTCAGGCTGTCCACGGGGGTGGAGGGGTATTCTAGTGGGTTCGGTGTGTCTAGGGTGGGGTGGCTTTCTAGGGGTTGGGGGTGTCCGGGGGGGGATGGGAGTGTCCGAGGGGAGGTCGGGCGGGTGTCCAGGGGGTGGGCGGGCTGTCCACAAGGGGTGGGGGATGTCCACCAGGGGGAGGGGGTGTCCATGGGGTGGGTAGTTCTGTCCAGGGTGGTATGAGGTGTGTGGGCGGGGCTGTCCACGAGGGTGGCGGGGCTGTCCAGGGGGTACGTGGTGTCTAGGGGGTGTGCAGGTTTTCCAAGGGGGTGCAGGGTGTCCAGGGGGTGGGGCGAGCTGTCCACGAGGGTGGCGGGGAAATCCAGGGTGGTACGAGGTGTCCAGGGGGTGGGTGGGCTGTCCATGGGAATGGTGGGGCTTGTACATGGGGGGGTACGGGGTGTACATAGGGTGGGCGGCCTGTCTAGGGCGGTGGGCGGCCTATCCACGGGGGGTGGTCAGGCTGTCCACGGGGGTGGGCGGGGCTGTCCAGTGGGGTCGAGGTGTCAAGGGGTGGGGGGGCCTCTCCAATGGGTGGGGGAATCCGGGGGGATAGGGGTGTCCGGAGGGTGGTGGTGGGGTGTCTTGGTGGTGGGTGGGCTGTCCATGGGGGTGGGGGTGTCCAGGGATATGAGCGGTCTAAGGGGGTGGGTGGGCTGTCTGCAGGGGTGGCATGGTTGTCCAGGGTGGTCGAGGCTATCCAAGGGTGGGGGGGGGATTTCCTTGGGGGGTGGGGGTTGTCCAGGGGGTAAGAGGTGTCCAAGGGTGGGCGGGCTGTCCAGGGGGTGGCTGGGGTGGTGGGGCTGTCCACGAGGGGGGGGTGGGCTATCCCTGGGGGGTTGTCAGGCTAACCAGTGGAGATGGGGGTGCCTGAGGGGTGGGGGGCTCTCCAGGGGTGGGGTGTCCAGGGGGATGGGGGTGTCTGGGGGTGGTGGGCGGGTGTCCAAGGGGGTGGGGGTGGGATTTCCATGGGGTTGGGGGCTGTCCATGGGGGGGTGTCCAGGGGTGAGTGGGGGTTGTCCAGGGGAGTACGGTGTGGGTGGGGGGCTGTCCACGAGGGTGTCAGGTATGTCCAGGGTGTACGGGGTGTCCAGGGGGTGAGCGGTCTATCCATGGGGGTGGGGGTCTGTCCAGGGGGTACGAGGTGTGTCAGGGGGTGGGTCGACTATCCACGGGGGTGGAAGAGCTCTCCAAGGGGTGAGTGGGTCCATGGGGTGGGGGAATTTCCATGGGTGGGGGCTGTCTAGGGGGTATGTGGTGTCCAGGATGGCCCACCCCACACCCCCCCTTGGACAGCCCCCCCCCCCCACCTAGACAGCCCACCCCCACCTCCCTTAGACAACTAACACCCCCTCCCCCACGTGGACATCCCACCCCAACCCCACTTGGACGGCCCACCCCCTTAAAATCCCACACCCCACCTGACAGCCCCCACCCCCACCTCCCTAGACAACCAACACCCCCTCCACCACCTAGATAGCCCATCCCCCTTGGAAAGCTCACCCCCCTGACTTCCCCACACCCCCTCCCCCACCTGGATAGCCCACCCAGTGCCACCCCTAGACTACCCTCCCCCTCCCTATACAACCCACACCCCCCTACAGCCCCCTACCCCCCCCCCCCTACATCCCCCCTGGACAGCCCCCACACCCGGACAACCCATGCCCCCTCACTAGACATCCCCCCCCCCCCTCCATGGATAGCCTATACCCTCCTACCACACCTGGATAGCCCCCCCCCCCCCCTCAGGACATCCCACCCCCTCCCTGGACAGCCCACACCCCCTCCCCTGAAGACCCCCCTCCCCCCACCTGGACAGCCCACCCCCACCCCCCACATGGACACCCCCCCCCCCCCACCTAGACAGCCCACCCCCACCCCCACATGGACAACCCCCTCACCTCGATAGCCACCCCCCCACCTGGACACCCCACCCTGACCCCCCTGGACAGCCCACACCCCTCTTTAGGGCATCACATACCCCCTCCCCCACACCCTTATAACCCTACTAGCCACCGGCATCCCCCTACCCCCTAGACAACCCACCCCCACCTAGATAGCCCCCCACACCTGAACATCCCCCCTACCCCTCCTGCAGCCCCCATGGGTATTTTTATTTAAAATCATTTTATTAATTAAGATATAAAAACTATCATGCATTAGCCATTTCACTAAACAAAAAACATAAAACCCCACTACATAAAAAACATAAAACAAACCTAAAACAAACCCTTTACCCCACTAAACAAAATAAAATAAAATAAACCCTTTACCCCCCTACACTAAACAAACCTCACTAAACAAACCCTTTACCATGTATGAAGTGTATAACAAAAAACACATAAAACAAACCAAACGGTTCGGTACTCCAACAGGAATAACTCTAGTTTAGCCAATATCCAAACATCAAATATAAAACAAAAAGACGAATAACACTAAAACTAAGGTAACACTTACTAATTTGAAGTGTAGAAATAAAAATTTGTTTGATTGAAGAAGGATCTTCAGCTAGAATGTGTTTCACGGCCAAGAAGACTTCAAGAGGAGGTCTGGATTAGGTTTGTAATCAGGCTGAATTGGAGCTGGGGGGCTGGGTATTTGAGCTAAAACACTTCCAACAGTTTTAAAAAACCGTTGGTATACCTTAGAGAAAATAGTTATTTTTCAATGGTTTTGGGAAAACTGTTGGTAAATATTAGGAATATATACACCCTACCATTGGTTTGAACAAAACATTGTAAAATGTTACTTCTTTTACACCATAACAGTGGTTTCCTCAAACCATTTCTATATTAGCATTGGGAAAACACCAGGTTCTAGTAGTGGCACTTACCAATCACACCATGCATCAGATTGAGGATCGGCTGATTCATACACATTCAAAATCACATATGGATTGTTGTCCTAAATTATCAAACCAATATGAATTTTTTTTCTCATTTTTGAGTATTCCACATGTATTTTTTACTAAAATATTATGTTAAACATGAAACATGCACTATGACTAATATGAATTACATCATGTATCAGTTTTATGTGAGGAAAATTCCTACACATCACAAATGATTTATGAATTTATTCCCAAAATTATAAAAAAATACAATCATATTTTCTTGACATTCAGTGAGTGAAACTTTATAAATTTAAATATCGATTTTAAACTGATAATGGGAACATGGAGTCTGTTGTCTTTTTTACTAAAATTAATTTCAATTTAAAATATAAATAAGTACTTTGAGTCATAATTGTCACATAGTGTGTTAGATTAAGGTGTGAATGATTCTTACACATTCCAAAGTCTCAAAAAAATCCCAACTATCAATGTTACAATTATTTCCATTGAATTTATTTTTCTAACTACCAACACTATATGAGAAGATTTGAAAAGACTACATAAAACCAAAAAATAATACACTTGTATAATAAATCAATTATTATGAGTTATAATAAAAATAAATGGATTAAACAAAAATATAAAATTCTAAATTAATTATTTGGATAATGATTTTACTATAAAAATATCAATATTGCCACTATGATTGAGTGGGGAAGGGAACTTGAAGGAATGTGATAAATTTCAACAATACAGGGGTGAAAGGTTTTAAGGGATAAGAATTTTGTAAAATTTTTGGTACAGAATGGGATGAAAAAAGGATATATCACCCTAACTAAAAAAAGAATCCACCTATATAAGAAAATAATTATTATGTGAGTAATAAAAACAAGAAATAAAATATCCATAAATATGAAATGACGCATTATTTCTATGGATAATGATTTTACTGTGCAAACATCAAGATTACCTCTTTCATTGAGCATAGGGAGTTATTTTTCTCTTCTTATAAATTTATTGTAGAGAACTTGATAGAATGTGATAAATGAAACACTACAGGGGTGAAAATTTTTTGAGGGAGAAAAAGTATGAAATTTGGACAGAGCACCCCAACTCGAACAAAATAATCTACATATACATGAAAAAAAATGTAATGTGAGTAATACTGAAAATAAATTAATTAATCACAAAAATAAAATATTACATTAATTCTATGGACAATGATTTTACTATGAAAACATCATGATTAACTCTGTAATTGATAAGTGGTAGCATCGTTTCTATTCCTGCAAAGGATGTGGAGAGAACATGACTAAAAGTGATAAATGCAACAGTGCATGGGTGAATTTTTTTTGAGGGAGAATAAGTTTGTGAAATTTTTAGTGTGAAAATGCATGAAATGTGGATAGAGCATCCCCAGTCAAAAAAAATAATCCACTTGTATGAGAAAAGTGTTATTATGTGAGTAATAATAAATATAAATTAATTAAACATAAATATTAAATAATAAATTAATTCTAGGGACAATGAATTTACTATGAAAACATCAATATTATCTATGTGATTGATCATATACAGTGGAATTTCTCTTCTTACATAGGCATGACACATGGATAGAAATTTTCTAAAATAAATGAACTCTATAAGGAATAATGAAAATTAAATAAAAATTTCATTATATAATTTTTCAGTAAAATATAGAAATTATATCATAACATTCACTTTACATCTTTACAAAGTGCTTCTTCGGTCTTGAAAAAAGCTAATAATAAAAATAAGGATTCTTTGTGCACTTTACTACGGTTTAGAAGACTATTTGGGTGTTAGGAAACTATGATATAATTAATGATATTGATGTCTATTTGGTTCCATTTATCTATTGAGCCAAAACAAGGATTAAGTGTGCATCACTCACAAAGTTAATAAAAAAACTAAGTATTCACTATGCACTTTACTACTATTGGTTTACTATAGCTTAGCATAGAATCTTACCTGAGCATCCTGCCTGGAATCTTTATGATACTCTCTTCCCACACACGCTCTCCACTATATCTATCATATCACCATTCATCATTAACTTTTCCTTCTCTTACATTAAATTTTACCCATTATTTAAACAAGTGGGAATATTTTTTCTTTATATAATTTTTTGATTCTCATGTTTCTTATTCAATTATATGTTTTTTCTCTAGAACCTTTACCCAATTAATTAGATCATTCTACAAAATTTTCTCTCTATGTTCAAGAATATAATTAGTTTGTTTCTTTCTATGTGTTGTATGAGAGCATCATGGGGATTCCAGGCAGGATGTTCAGGTTAAATGCTATGCAAAGAGGTAATTAACCAATATTAGTGAAGTTCACAGAGAATCCTTATTTTTATTATTAGTTTTGTGAGTGATGCATAGCCAATTCTTTTTTTAGCTCCATTGATCAATGGAACTAACTAGTCATCAATATTATTCCAACTCTTCTAGACTATTTTTTTATAATAATAACAATTTAAACACAGACAAAGGATTTTTGAAGGGTCTCCTACATGCTCTCTTCCATACTAGATGAACTCTTTAACTCGATCTTCATATTCATTTTTAAAAAAATTATCATGCATCCATTTTTAGTTCATATACATCGTATTGGGTTCATAAAATATTAATTTTATACAATATATAAATTAATACACATAAGATATTCATTATCAACAGTGAATGTTATAGACAATTATAATAAGGAAAACTCAACATTTTATTATTTCAAATAATTTTAGTATGTTGAATCAAATGGGTAATTGAATTTAAGAAAATAATTTCTCCACATAGAATCTTTCTTAAATACCCTAAAAAACAAAAATATAATATAGGAAATTAAGGAGTGATAATAAACTCAAATATGATAAAAAAGAATAATAAACTCTAATTAAATCAACTAGAAGACATAAAAATGTATTGGAACAAGTGATGTAGAAACCTAAGGGATTATTACATTTAAAATTAAATGTTATATAAATATTTTAAAACATATAAAGAATATTGGGAAGTCATATCACCACATCAACCCATCCCAAGAAAATTAAAGGTACACCAACTAGATGTAAAATTAACATTTACTAATGGATTACATGAATAGGAATTACATTAAAAAACAGATAGTTTTCTCATTGTTTAATATAAGAATAATGTTTTTAAATTGAAAAATGTGGTGTATGGATTGAAAAAATGACTAAGATCTAGGTATTGAAGGTTAGATGAATTATTATCTAAAATTTAATTTCAAATATAAGGAATTGAACATAATCATTACATAAAAAATAATTTTAGGGATAGATTTAAAGTATTTATCAATGTTGATGATATAATATATAGAGGTTCAATAGATGAACGGTAATAATAATTTTCTACATTAAAAATGATCAATGCTTAAATTTTGATGATTAGTGATTTGAAATTTTTGTTAGTTTATAGGTGACTCATGGAATTGATGGGATATTTATTTCCCAATCCATATATATGAGGGAAGTGTTTTATAGATTTCAAAAGGAATATTGAAAACCCATGTTGACACCCATTGAAAATGGAATAAAATTTTCAAAAGTTGTGGGTGGAATGTCAATCTATATCAAGGAGTGTGGTAGATTCTTTATATGCTAACTTTTATATAGTAAATAGGTTTGACATAATATTTTTTATATATATAATATAGCTAGGTATAAAAGTCATTCCATGGAAATCCACTTGTTATTAATTAAATAAAAACTCTAAAAGAGGTTGAAATTCTTGAAAATCTACATTTCCACCCAAGAAATTATAATTTCTTATACTGGTATATAGGTCTCAAAAAAAATTGTATAAGTAGAATATTGTAATCGAAAAAGGAAATTTTTTAGAAAATTATTGAGAGGTTGAGTAGGATAATGATGAAAAATTATTATGTAGTCATTAAATAGTACATATCATCAAGGTATAATATTTCATATATTATTATTAAAAGGATTTATAAGTAATGTTCTATTAATATAATGAGGGAGAAAAATAAAGAAGATTTTAAAAAAGCGTAGAGATATAGGAATTTGGATTATTGAGAAAAGGTAAAATACATTTTACAATAGGTATAGTTTTCAAAAAAACCCCAAGAAACCCATATATCAAACACCAGAGTTGGCCCATGATAGTGTCCAAGGGGCATTCTTGATCCCCCTTGGGCTAACAAAAAGTACGAGGGAATGAAAAACAAAACAGTGGGAATGATTCTGCCCAAAAAATAAATAAAACTAGTAGAAATAACATTTAAATAAAAACTTCCCTGATGCATCCATACATTATATTATGACACTAATCCATATAATTTGAAATTGGAATATCTGAAGAAGTATAATATAAAAGAAATCCCTTAACCTACCATCAACTCTCTCACACACAAAATTCCTAGTTTTGATTTATAAAATTTAATATGTATGCAATACATTTATAAAATATAAATGAAAAATTTGTTTGATAATTTTGGGTGATCAATTTTTGGAATGTAGAAAAAATAAAACAACCAATTAAACTCCATGTGACTCCAAGTGTCACCATCGAGTCCAGAAACAATAAACTCTCAATGAGTGATCAAGAGTTAAATCAAAATTGGAAACTGAGAAAATTGGAATTCCTACCTTACTAGTATACAATCACCTGACCTCAAATAATGACATCATCTAAGAATAAATCAAAAATAAAACAAAAAATATGCAAAAAAATAGTTATTACAACCTTGTTAGGTTGAATAAAATGCAATACCCTCTTCAGAAACAATAATGGAAATCAAATACTGAATGTCGGGCATGATTTTCAAAAAATTAAGGCAGTTGAGTGATGTTAATTGAGCTTCGATTCACTAAGGAGGGGTACCATTTGTTGGTGGCTTCCAAGGAAAGCTTTTGATATCACAACGGGTTCGCAAATGGTTAGTGTTTTTTAATTAGATCGTGGAACTTTTTTCAGTGCATATAAAAAAGAGGTGATAAAAAGTCCTTTTATCAGTTCTTATTACTTAAGCGCAGATAACACCAATATTTATCAACACTAAACTTATAGTGATGATAAATGTTCCTTATATCAGTGCTTTGTTTAGCACTGATAAAGCATCATATTTATCTGTGAAAAAAAAAAGCACTGATAAAGATTCTTTTGTCAGAGCGTGTCACTTAAGCACAGTTAAAGCATTTATAATTATATTTATAATTAATAAAATTAAAATATTCATATATACTTAATAAATATATATATATTTAAATATAGTAAATATATTCTTTTTTAAATATACTTATTATAATTTTATAATTATTTATTTATACTTATAGAAATATTTTAAAAAAATATATTTATATCATTATATATATTTATATAATTATACGTATAAATATTTAATAAATATATATAAATATAAATATATTAAATATATTTATTATTTAAGTAAATTTATTTTCAATTTAATAATTATTTAAATTTATTTAATTATTTATTTGTAATTATATAAATACCTTAAAAATATATTAATTTATTTATAATTATAAGTATATAATTTTATAAATATAGTTAATGTACATTTATAAATATATTTATTTATAATTATTTTTTACAAATATATTTTTTACATATTAAGGAATATTTAATTTTAAGTGCATGCACATATGATAAAAATGAGTGAAATTGAATAAATTTAGAATTAGTACACTTTAATAATATTGAAAAAATGGATAAGTATTATGTGTGTGCACTGTATATAAAAATGCCTTAACTACGTATATGTGAAATCAATATAACACAGATTTGATCTATATTAAATTGAAAAATCAAACGGCATTCAATGATAAGTTGAGTACTACGCAATTAGTCAATATTGTATAATTCATATTAATTTTTAATTATAAACCATTATTCAATGAATATATGACTATTTAATGTAAAAAATAAATATTTTGTAATATATAAATCATATTTATATACATTAATATATATTTTTATATTTCATATATATAATTTAACAACATTAATTATCATAATAATCTAATTAATAAAATATATAATATCTAATAATATATAATAAATTTATTCATTTTTATCAATAAAAAATTAATTAATAAAAATTTATTATCATTTTTAATAAACTCAATATTTATTTTTATTTTATTTTATTTTATTATTTCTTTTTTTTTATTCAGACTTTTATCATAACAAAAAATAACTGATGAAATAAATATTTAGTAGCACTAAAAATAAAGTACTAATAAAGGGTACCCTTTATTAGCACTAAAAATGAATCCTTGATAAATGTTACACTTTATTAGTACTAAAACTAAAGTGACGATATAGGATACACTTTATCAGCACTAAAAATAAAGCACTGATAAAGGTTCTCTTTAGTAGTGCTAAAAAATAAATGATGAATGGTCAAATTAGTCAACGCTTTCCTTAGCATTGATAAATATTCCATTTATCAGTGTTTTTTCTATCTTTGATAAATAAACGTTCTGTTAAAGGACGATTTTATAATATTTGTATATAGATATATTACTTTCATGAGCCAATTAATTAGTTCACATGCTTATGAGAAACTAAAATATGCTTGGGAATACTAATCTCATGATATTTAAAAACTTAATCAATGCATTGAAGGGTGATATAGGTCCCCACCCATCATCATCCAGCCATATGAATGCCACTTGAAATTATTTCACTTATCACATCCTAAAGAACCAATGTGGAGAAAAATTAGTTCATTCCTCACATCACAAAGAACCCATTGAAATAAAATGGGTTTCATTCATCACATAAAAAATTACCAAGGGAAAGAAAATGTATTTCATATCCTTTAAAAATGAAATCATATGAGAAAATAATTCATAATTTCACCAATAATCATAACATGATATACCCATGGAAAATAAATGGGTATCCCAATATATTCCAAAATATTCTATTTAAATACCCTTCATTCATGATAATATAGCATATAGTATTTACGACATTTATATAAATGGAATGGGGTTTTGTAAACAATCTCTATAATCACTCAATTCATGGAATATAAGTAAACACCATACAATAAATCAAATTGAAATTAGGGTTTTCAACAATAAAATTCATTAAAATAAAAGTTATGTATATTCATTGTCAATGTTTAGGGAAGAAAAACTCAGTGGTGGATCATATATTTGATATAAAATAACATTACATTATCCAACTTGATAAATAAGGTGTATAGTTACATTTTAATAATAAACTCATCAATAATGTGACATGTTAAAGGAAAATTAATTAGATTAAAAATATCATTAGGAGTTATAGAAAAGATCAATTTGGAAGTAAGAAATATTTCTGATCTTTTGATATCATTTTAACATAAATAATTTATAAATTTAGGTGAAAATTAATTAATTTTATAGGCCATGTTAATATATAGGTAATGTTTCATACAAAATGAAAAATGTTGTGGAAAGATGTGTTAACGTGGGATAAAAATATATAAAAACTCTTCAAAGAACATTTTTTAACATTAGCTTGAAAAGTAATAGTTACAAGTGACGTTTACAATTTATTTTCAAGAAAGTGAAATAAAACATTGAAAAAATTAGTTTTGAAAAAGAAACATCAATAATGGATATAAAGATATAATTTTTTTTAAAAGTTATTTGAGGAGTAAGATAGAACATTCTATTTTGAAAGGATGGAAAACCTCTCTAATATTTTGAAATATCTGTAAATAAAACCCAAATCATAAAATGAGTTAAAAACGTTCTTTTTAAATGAATATATGGTAAGTATAGAAATAAAATTAGATAACCATAATTATGTTTCCAATTATAAATGATAACATTAGTGATAAAATAAAATATGAACATATAAGAGAAAATATCATTAAATAGGATGGGAATTAGTCTCAACAATGATTTAATTTTGAGAAAAAAAATTTATCACGGTAAATGATTTGAATAAAAAGGTAATTTTACACTAAATAGAAATTATAAGTTACATAAAATAAAATATTATGGAGTAATAAAAAAATATTGTAATAAATAAGTTAAGGAATAATCATTTTTAAATCCATGAAGGGAGTTAAGTTAACAAAAACCCTTATAATAATGGTAACATATGAATCAAAAGAACAAGAAATAGATTTTTCATTAAATGGACATTAAAAAATAATAATATGAAATATATTAAATATAATTTAAGTGAATAGGTAAGTTAATACACCATAAAATGAAATTATGTTGTGAAATATTAAACATGTTTCAAGAAATTTAAATTTTAGTCGAAGAACCCCTTAAAACCTTAGAAACATTTGATTCAAACATATTGAATGTTGTGATTTCAAATAAAATTTTTAATAAAATGAATAATTATGGGATAATGATATAGAATATTTAGTTGTAATTATTTACACCATTATAAAGAGAACATGGTGTCTAATAAAAAACATGTCTCAAAGGGTGAAATTTTTAGATTAGAAAGTCTCACCTTATTTCCCTGGTTTGCCGAATTTACTTCAACCTCTTGTAAAAAAAATATATTTATATTAATATTCTATTTCGTAACTTTATTCAAATCTATAATCTTTAATAAATATAATTTATAATTATTATCTATATGAATATTAGTTAGTTATTACCAATTTATTATATCGAGTGTGAGTAATCTTGATCGTTTGAAACTAGTTTCGTAAAAGAGGTGTTGTTATTAATTCATATAAAAATATTTCTCATTAAAAAAACATAAAAGGTAATTTAATTTAATATTTATAATTATTTATAATGTTAAAATTTAATTCTATGGATGTTTTGGTTATGGTTCTTATTGGTGAAATTTGTGACTATCTTGTTTTGTTGTATTTTAATAAAGGAATGATGGTATATTATTTAATGAGTTTGATATTGAAGTTAAAAATAAAAAATAAAAATAAAATATAAAAATTATTATTTATATTATATATTATATCTAATTATATTCTCATATTTATCTAGGGTATTATTTTATAACATTTCCCAATTTGGTGGTTAGACAGACCCAAACATGAATATATCATAATTAATGGAAGATTTTGATAATGAAAGAGGTTTATTTTATAATAATATCAATAAAATAGAATAAGAATTATATTAATATTATAATCATAATTTGTTTAATTTTATTAGGATATTTTAATCAAACATTAATGAAACTATATGGAAAACAATATATGTTAATTCATGGAGATGGTAGTTTGCACAACGCAAGGTTAACATTTTCATTTCCCATATGATTAGAGAGAAACCATGGGGATCATAATTTTTCTATTAATAATAATAATTATATTATATATTTAAAATTTATTCTTTACCTTCACCCTTATAACCATCTAAGATAATTGGTGGTGAAAATAATTGAAGTGATCGTTGTATAAGGGCGGTAGTCTGTACAACGCACGAATGACGGTTTCATTTTTCATAAAAAAAAGAAATATGGTTAATAGTTATTCCCATTGTAGAATAAAATTAATTATTTATAAAATAATGAAGTCATTATATATTAATTATAAAATAATATATGGGAAATTTATAAATAAATGAAAAGAAATAAAGAAATAAATACTCAAATTGAAAACATGGGATTTCCATTGAAAGATTCCTTCAAAATAGAGGGATTAGGAATATATATTGTGACTATAGGATCAATAAAAATTATTAGTAATATATTTTTTGGAAATTGGTTAGAGTTTCAAGAAGAAATATAATTATTTTATTGGTCTTGAAGTAGTGGTGATAGGTACCTTTTATAATTCTATGATTGATATTTTTTATAAATATTGCAACTTAATATAAAGAGGGATCATTTATTACATGTCAAGAAAACTCCAAAATGGATAATATGGTATTGGGTAATGATAAAAAATTTATAACGCCTCAAAGATTCATTTTAAAAAAAGTTTTAAACATGTTTTTATGTAATTTACTCTAAGAAGATTCACTTTTACCATTTTTGTTTTGCCATGGTAACTGCTTTTTATCTACATAAATAATTTTTTATATATAAATATAAAATTCCCATTACTAAATAATTTTTATCTAATTTTTAAAAATATTATATCCATTTTATCAAATAAAATATCTATATGTAAGAAAAATCAATTTAAATATAATCTTATGTAATGCGTAAAACCCTATTTTTAGAAAAAGTGTATTTTTAAGATTAAATTTTAGGTGTGAGGTAAAATTTAAAATTTCATTCATATTAATGATAAAATTTAGTTTTTTATAAAAAATGATTTTTTTTGCTTTTAAAGAAATTGAAAACGAAATTTTATCAAAATGATAGTAAATTAAAAATAAAGGCCAAAAACAATTTTTTATTATAAAATATTACATATTTTTCTAAGTTTTTAATCATAGAAGTCCTAAATAAAACTAAATAATTAATAATTAATAATTTATATAACTAAAATACATGTTAAAATTTTTTATGAATTTATATTTTAATCTTATCTTATGAAAATGTCCTAAAAATTATAGTTTTGGTAAAAAGAGTTTGTCATTATTCACCTAAATAATCAACTATTGGAGAAAAATCCCAAAATTTTTTCCTAAGATGATATGTTTATTCTAAATCAAAAAAAATCTTTATTTTATTTAAATTATAAAATTTATAAAATCTTATTTTAAATGAAATTAAAAAATAAAAATAAAAACTGCGTTTTTTGGATATATCTGTTTTTAACTATTAAATGTTCTCAATCTTATTTCATATCTGTTTCCAATTTTTATAATATTAATATATTAGTTCGTATATAATAATATTTTAAAAAAAATTAAAATTTAATTTATTGCGTTAAAATATATAACCCTTAACAAAAAACTTCGTCAAAAAAACAATAAATTTATACTAAGTATGCTTGAATTAAA
The DNA here is from genome assembly GCA_963277665.1 of Viscum album. Lineage (NCBI taxonomy): Eukaryota > Viridiplantae > Streptophyta > Magnoliopsida > Santalales > Viscaceae > Viscum > Viscum album. The sequence continues at coordinate 1,426,988,213 of OY728138.1, read as the reverse complement.
TACCATTAAAATTATTAATTTATATTATATAATATAATTTTACTAATACATTGATATTAAAATATTTATTTGAATTTTTAAATACATCATATTATTTTTTTAAAAATATTAATTTTAACATTATTACACAGCATATAAATATATATATTTATAATATTAATAATATTATATTTTTATTTTATTATGATTTATCTTATTATAAATATACTGCAAACAATAAAAAAATCAATAAGACTATTGGATAAATGTATATCCAATGACCATATTCTCAATCACCATATTTTCAATGACTATATTTCCAATGGCCATATTTATAACAATCATATTTTATTCCTATATATAGATGTTCTATAAACATACATGCCATTTTCACTTATTAAGTCACAAATCACATTTCCATATTTTTTATTTAATGTCACATAATATTATTTCTATTTTCATTATTTTCAACCTCATTATACGTTGTCTTTGGGTATTGGTGATCCTTATGGGTGGAGATGTTTCAAGGGATCTCCTATTATTGAAGATTTTATTCTTTTCTATTTGTTGACCAATGTAAATTTATTAAATATTAAAGGATGTAAAAATAAATCTTGAGTGATACTAAGTTTCAAAAGTTTCTTAATTTTTTTTTACTATGAATAAATAAATTGTTGCTAATTTGATTCATATAGTTTATGACATATTACCTAATATCTTTCAATTCCTTTGAACAAGTAGAAAGACAAGTGTTTATAATAGTTTTTGAAAAAAAAATACTTCCTAAAAACCTGGGAATCACGAAATTAGTACATCCTATCACCCCCAAATTGATGGGAATTTTGGAAGAACTGTCCCGATAACTGAGGATATATTGAGATCATAATCTATGGAGATCAAAAGAGTCATGTAAAAATATATTTCTTTGGTGGGGTTCTCTTATAATAATAGCTTCCAAAAAATAATTTGGATGTCTCTATATGCATCCCTCTATGGTAATAGATATATAAAACCCACATGATTGGATAAAATTGGTTAACATAAGCAACTGGTACCTGAATTGATCGATGAAATGATAGAGAAATCCATGACCATTCAACAACACCTCAAATAACTGTATAGTTGCGATAAGAGTTATGATGATAATTATTGATGATATATAGAGTTTTATATTATAGATATAGTGTTCCTCCATATATTTCCATAGAATATATTCATGATATTTGTGAAAAAGGTAATCCTATGTCCTAAATAAATAATCCCCTTTCAGATTCATGATTACATTAGAGTAGTGTCCAGTCAACTAAAACTCTCACCCAACCTATCTCAAGTTATTCACACGTTCTATGTATCCCCATTGAATAAGTATATACCAGATCCCTAAAAAAATGTAATCCAATGTTGGAATGGTTAGAGAATTATCTCTCTTAAGAGGAGTATCCAGTGAAAATATTAGACCATATAGACAAATTAATATGAAAGAAGAAAACTAACCTTATCAAAGAACTTTGGAAAAATCATAAGTATAAATAGGAAATAAGGAACTTGAAAAATAATTGAAATAGAAATACCCTCACATTTTTTCATCCTAGTGTGTGTAATAAAATTTTGTGATGAAATTTATTAAGTAGTAATAATGTACTAATCCAAACTTTTACATATTGAAATTTTCCTCTGAATAAATTATTTGAAAAAAAATAACAATTTATTATGAATTCATACATTATATGGTCTTAATATGACTATTTGGAATTATATTTTTTGGTTAAGTATTCATTACAATGTTACTTTTAGAAGTAGTTTACATTAAGTTTAATGGTGAGAGTTAATTGTCATATAAGGGATAACTGTGGCCTAAATGTATCGGATCATGCCTTTTGAAGATAATTTATATTTTCGTGAGAGGGTGGAAGAATCAATGGGGTTTATCTTTATCCATGCTCAATCAAAGCTTCAAAATATTAGGTTTGAGTGGAATCATCTATAAGAAAAAATCAAGTTATTATAAATCACTAATAGATCAATGTTTTCCTAACAACCTCAATAAAACAACAACATCAAACACCTAACCTTGAGGGATCATTGTAATAATGTGATATGTATCTTCAGTATAAGTTGAATTTATGAAATGACATTTCCCCTGATACAAAATTTATTTATATTTAAGAGAAAGATCTTCCTAGGGTGAGATTTACTTTTTTTGTATCTTAATAAATAAAAATATAATAAATTTATATCATAATATCATTAAATAATAGTGATTCTATAAAAAATAATTTTTTGAAAAAAATAAAGAATAATTATTATCTTTATAAAATATATGTTTTTATTATTATAAAGATACATTTTTGAATAAATTTAAAATTTTCAAATAAATTTTATTTCCAAAAAATGTCATATAAAATAATTCCTATTTTTATATAAATTGTAATATAATTTTAGAAATTCCCTTGAAAAAATGGTTATCTCATAAAACCTAGTATTTTTAAATAAATAAGAATTTTATTTAAAATTTTAACTTCTAATATTAAGAATATTATTTTGGTAAAAGGGATGTAACTTATGAAATTACCCGGACAAAAAATGGTTGTGGTGAAGTTTATTTATAGTTTCATGAAAAATAAAACAAGGGGTGAAATAATAAAATATCTTATAAGTGATGTATTTCTTAATAGTATATATAAATGAAATTTTGTTTTTTTTAGAAGTTAGTTTAATATTTTAAAATCCAATTTACTATATTATCACAATCACCTTTTTATTGGTTCACATTTTTTGACACTATGTGAAAAAAAAATTTATTCCAATATTTCATCTAAAAACACCCACCTTCTCCTCCCCTATAAATAAAACCCTTAAACACCACATTTATCAACTAATTTTAGGTATTATAATACCCAAAATCTCCCCTAATATCTTTATAACTCTCTACACACATCCTATAAGACTCTTTCTCACAAAAAGACCAAACAAAGGATCCTTAAGATGAAACCTAAGTGTGAACATCCAAAGGAAGTGGTAATATTCTCAATATTATTCTCTTATATTATTTTCATATTTTAGTTCCTAAAATATATTATATATAAGAAATAATAATAAAATAATTATTATTAACATACTAAAAATTTATTATCTTATTTTAATACTCATTATTTAACTTCCGCACTTTTATCATTCAAAAAAAATATCACTCATATTATGGTCGGTTCCATGCTTCAATGGATAAGGAACATAATTTCATCACCACCAAACATGTATGGATTTAAAAATAAATAAAATTATTATATATAATTTTTAGTAACTTTTTAATTTTCATTATATATCATTGTGGAATTACATCAATGATATTAACATCAAATGATAATGGTAATTCTAACCGTTAAAATCCAGTTAGTAAGGATAGTTCTCATAATTTGGAACTATTTTTGGATTAACAATCAAAAATTATAAAATTGGTTTTAATGGAATGATAGTGTATGAAAAAATTCGTAATTATTTATATTATTAAAAAAATTATAATATCTATGGCCATTTTCACTATAATAATGTAATTTCCGAGCAATTGATCTTGCAACCTCAAGTAGCCGACATAAAAAATTGTAATTACTGGATGACATATGATAAAAAATGGATCTTAACTTATTAAATATTAAAAAAATGGTATATAATAATGTATTTAATAAATTTAATTTTATTATTTAGTAGGTTATTTGAATACCCTGAACAAGTAAAGGACCCAAGTTAATGGATCTTCTTACCACCCATGTTACATTTTTTTTACATATTATCCTTATTTTTCTCAGTTTCCCTTTATCTTTGTCAAATTTAGTTCTTATATAATATGTATATATGTTCTATATGAATATACCTAATTTAAGAAAACACATTTAAAGGGAACTAGTTTAATTCTTATCTCTTTTCATGTATAACTTCATCAAAATATTTTAACCTTCTATAGTTACCTAAAATAATAATTATTTTATGGAAAACCATTTGTAATTATTTATGGTTTTAATGAAATATTATGATCTTACATTTTTTAAATACTCTGTACCCTTTATATAAAATCCTACTTTATAGGTTATTTTCTAAACTCACTTCCCCACCCACTCTTATGCCATTACTTGAATTGAAATTTATTTTCATGAACAATGACCAAGTATTCATTTATTAATGTCTAAAAATTATGTAAACCCTTATTACATGGAAATTGTTATGATATAACACTAGGCCATGCTCTAAGACAATATTTTGGAACCCATTTCATTTTTATGGGTTTTGTATGCTTATGGATTATGTTTGATTTCCTTATATGGAACACATATGGATGTAAATGTTATGATGTGATGGGTGTGCCAAAAATTTTATATTCCCCAAATTTATTAGGGATAGTTCTCATCTCATGAGCTACCATGTATAGTGCATGTGAACTTATCCTAATACATTGTGTCATTATTTCTTATCAACGATTATTGAAATATTCTTAGTGGTCATGTTTTACGTTATTGTAAAATTTACATGATTATTTGATATTATTATATCATATTTATATTATATGTTTAGTTTTTATGATATATGATCTTCCTCTTTATGATATTATGTTATGACTCTTTTCTCAACATTTATATTTCACTAACATGTTTGTTTCCTAACTAGGATTTATTGCTTGACCTATTCATTTATGTATTCCCTCAAAATATCCAATGTAATAAAATATGTTCAATGGGATTTAAAGATAATATTATGGTGATTTAAATGAAATTGTTTTGGTTTATGTTTATGTTGATTCTTTGGGTATATAATCATACAAAGGCACTATACCTCTAGATTTAGGGGTTATATTTTATAGAAATTGATGTTAAAATCATGAAATAAAATGTATATGATACTTGGGTGTTAATTTTTTTAGTCTCAAATACTTTTAAAGAAAATGAATATGAATTTTAAAAAGAATATTGTGTGAAAAAAATTAGTTAGATAAATATAAGTGCATGGATTCAGGTAAAACTCTATATTTCATGGTAAGAAATTATAAATCCATGAAAAAAATTATAAACCCGAAAGGAAAAAAACAAGAGTGAATTTAAAAGATACACATTTAGAAAACACAATCATGACATGATTTATTAATGGAAAGGTAATCACTTGGAAACACTTACCTTAATTAATAACATATTATTCAAAACTATTAAAACACTAATGATAAAAGATAAAATAATTATCTATACACCCAAAACAATAAAAAATATATAGGATAACACTTAACCCTAGGTTTTAGTCACCATGGCCCCATAAAGTGAAAAAAAATTGAGAAGAATAATAAGGATAATATAAGTAATCATCTAAATCAAGAAGGGACATCAATAATCCATGGAGGAGGTGAGGGAAGTAAACCCAAGGTTTACTCTCAAGATGCCCCATGAAAATAGTTAGAAAGGGAGGCCAAAGAACAAATTATTTCAAAGGGGATGGAAGGGGAATTTCAAAAAATTAAATAACTATGTTGGACAAATTCTTTGGTTGCATGGTTTACATAATTGTGTGCCAATAGAGAAACCCAAACTAGAAACACCTAGGAGATCTCACACAGTTTGGTTACATAGTTTATCCTAATTGTATGAAAATAAAGTTGGTTATTTCTTATTTAAAAGTAAGTTTCATGGTTTTTCCTAGGTTTTTTTGAAATTAACTTAGTTTAACATATCATGTAGAAACTATGTGAAGGTAACTAGATTGCCTCAGAACAGATACATATCTTGGTCGCATGAATTAACGAACTATACACCAATAATATGACAATGAAAAACTCTTAAAAATTTTAAACATTAAGACATGAATTTCAAAAACTCTAATAAATTAAATTGTTAAACATAAAAAATTTCGAAAGTGATATCTGGGTGTGACATGCATACATTCTTTCATACATACAGACAGATATGCATACAAATAGATAGATATCTATCCATATGAACATGCACATATACAGACATATACATATACGTACAAACACACATACAAAGATATACAGATACACAAATACATAGATACACACATATATATACACACACATATGGTTATACATACATACATACCTACATAGATAGATACATGCAAATAAATAAATAATCATACATACATATATACCTAAATACAAAGATACAAACATATATACGTATATAAAATTATACATACATAAATATATTTGTGAATCAAGCATATATACATACATATATACATATATAAATACAAACAAACATATATACATACATATATACATATATTCACACTAACATAAAAAAACAAAAAAGTATACATACATATATACATACATACATACATACATACATAAATACATAAATACATACATACATACATACATATATGCATACATACATACATACATACATACATACATAAAAATAAACATATATAAATATACCCATATAAATATACAAATAAACATACAAAAAATAAACACACATATATACATATTGTGTCACCCCTGAGTAACTTGTACATATTTATTTTGATAATTTTGTTTGTTAATTTAATTTGGGGTGATTCTTATGTTAGAGGGTCACAAATATGAAAAATTAGGAAACAAGGTTTCAATACCTGGTTAGTACATTGTTAGTGGTTATCATGAACCCAAACCATATAGATTGGGTGGGGTCTTCCAATTATGTTTGAATGGTTGATCCATTATTCCCCAACCATTCAACTCTCTTGTAAAACCATGCAACCTCAATTAATTATTATGATTATAGAACATGGTTGGTGCATGATTTCCTAAACCATGATTCCAAAATATGTGAGAACCCAAATTTCATTAAAATTTTAAATCTCCCTTTACAATATTGTCAATTTTAATTCATTTCCTCTATTTTTCCCTCATTTATGTGACCTAGATCATCCTATAATTGGTTTTATCCTTATACGTGTTTCTAGATGATCTCCACTTAAGTTTGTTTAGATTTTTCAAGGTAAACTCAGGAATTCTTATGGATTTATCCTCCACTCCTCTTCTAGCTTCTTGTCCTTCTACTTATTTCTTGTCCTTATGACCTGGATGACCATGGTAGAAAAGTTTATGGCTAGAGATTATTTCAATATTTAATCTCTTTAATTTCTCAGATTTTGAGTATCCTGATTTGACATTTATTTTTATTTATAAAAAAGGTTAGGAGTCATCATTATATTTGAGGTGAGTGACTCTATATAATTGATCATTATTTTTTTACCCTTAAATATCATATTTTATTTAGTTTTTTTGTCATATTATGTTTGAATTGATAATTTAGGATTACTTTTTGAATTCCCTTTGATTATCTTGACATTGTGATGAAAAAAGAGAGATTTTGTTTTTTTTAATGTGGTGATTCCTTCAAAACCAATTTTCTTTTACATGAGGTGTTTGATTTAATTTTTTAAAAAATATTTTATTTCTAAATGGGTGGCCAATAGATGTTTTAAATTATTATTGATTTATGAATAATGTTTTCATGATTTTTTACCCTTGTATTAGTACCCTTGTTTAAATGATAAAAAAATCATTTTTATTATAATATTAAAGAGTTATACATTTTATGGAATCATTTTATAATATAAGGAATATTGGTGAAATTTGGATAAATATGAGAAAGTCTCATCATTGAGGATGGGTAATTTCCAAGGATGAGTCACCGTTGAAGATGATTCACCACCTAGGATTACTCACTGCCAGCTATGTCTCTCTGTTAGAGAAGATTTTTTTTAAAAGTGTTGGAAACACCTACCATCAGAGATGAGTCACCATCAAAACAAAAAAATTGGATAAGGGTGGAGATGAAGTACCATCAGAAAGTAGTCAATGTTGGGGATGACCAAACAATAGAATATAAATTTTGAAAATTTCTGGAATGACATACTGCTAAGATGAGTCACCATTTATATATTCCCCGCCAGCCTGAATCACTGCCATCTTAAGTCATTGTAAGAGATTGTCTCACTATTCAAGAAGGCTCACCACCATGGTTTTGTTTATTTTGACTTAAATATTTCTAATGAATAAATTATTGAATTTAATACTAATAAATATTTGAATGATTGTTATTAATATATTATAGAGAGGCATTAAATATTGTTTCTTCCCACAGTACAAGGATCTGGTATATTTAGATGATTTTTTCTCCATATGGAAACTCAAGAATGCTGCTGATAAAAGAGAAAAATATTCCCATGTTTGAAAACCCATATATAGAAAAATAAACCTACACATGAAGAGATACAAAAAAATATTGAAGATACTGAAGAGTGTCGATTGCTTATAGTTTATATGCTTCATCATCACTTATACATAACTGTGGAATGCTAAAACTCATTGAACACATAGTCCCTTATCAGAGTTAGAATTGAAATACTTCATGACACTCTATTGAAATTCCATTTCCTAAAACGCAACTAGAGATTCATATCAAACTATATTAAAGGTGTCATAGGCTACAAAAAAATATCAGACAAAGCAGTACCATTATTTTTACATCCTTATTATATATTTCTATTTATTTTATTTACATAATGAGAATTATGTATTTTACTCTCTATTTCTAAATGCACACTTCCTCCTAAGCTTTAACTCTTAGATACATGATTTCTTCTCAAACCCTCTTAACTACTGTATACCCACGTGTTGTGGAATAGGTCCTTGTGTGGCCTTTTCGTGTTTATTCCCATGGTTATTGTGGAATATGTCATGTTTGAACTAGACAACTATTTTTCTGTGTTATACCCGATTTGGGTTGTGGATCATATATTATTTTATATAATATTCTTTGAAGTAGGTTATTTCAAAGTGGAGAGTATTATGTTTTATCTTGAGATTAAACCTCTTGTATTAATCTTTACAGTTTGTTTTGTTTTTTTATTTATAAGATTTAAAATTGGATATATTTTAAACTTTAAACAAAACCAATACTTTTATAGTTAACATAAAATTTTGTTTATATATGTTTTTGATTTATTAAATTAATTTCAAAAGGTAAAGAGGGTTTTATAATTATTTTTACTAAGACTGAATAAATCCTTGAAAAATATTTTCAAATATTAAATCCTATATCGATCTGCTAATTTGGTTAATAGTGATGTTTTAATAATAGGGGATTCTATTTAAACCAGTTTTAGATAGAATTTTTTTTGGGTACTCAATTCACTCCCACTGTTGAGATACTCACTCTGACTAATATTTGGTATCAAAGGAATTTCAAAAACTTTTGAACTGTTATTTAAGCTACTGTAAAGATATAAAATTTATTTTGGTTCTAAATTTTATTCCATAAATGGATAATAGACAAGAATTTTCTTCTACCAATAAATGACCTTTACTTAATTGAAATTATTATGTTCAGTTGAAAATAAAGATGAAAATTCATATGGAGAGCATGGGATTTGAAATTGTTTCTGATATATATGATAAGTATTGGTTTCATGATACTCTTCTAAAATATTAGGATGATACTATGAAAATTTATTATAAAAATAATTTCAAATATATGAATTCCATTTACTACATTTAGGATATGAATATTTCAATCGAATATCTTCCAGCAAAATTGATTTATAAATTTGGGATACTTTAGCTATTTCATGTAACACTCGAGACTTCTATAAGAAATATTTTGTTTTTATTTTATATAAATCATCAAAGGAATCTTTCACTACACACAACACTAGCTTGGATTACTTTACACGTAATCACGACCTTCCTCGATAGCTTGCGTCGTACGCAATACCGAGTTTCACTAAACAACGATATGCTATTAATATATTATTAAAACTAACCGTTATGAATATTAATAACCACTTTTTGAAATTTTTAAAATTTTATTTTTCAAAATGGACTTCATTTTTGGATTCGGAATATCGAAATTAGCCTTGGGTGAAATTTTGGTATTTTTCTGGAAACTTTCAAGTTTTGATGAATAGTGAAAACACTAGGTTACTATTTAAAAACCGACTTTTTATTTAAATAATTATTTATTTTATTTAAATTTATTTTAGGTCCAAATTGATACATAATACCTATATAAGTTCAGTGTAACTAATTAAAGTAATTTTATAAAAATTTTAGATACATAAAAATTTTATTGACTTTTTCACCGTTTTTTACCCACCTCCTAGGAGAATTTCCAAATTTACATAAAACTTAATTTTACCGCTTCTGTGAGTGGAATTTCAAAAATTCGAGAGACAAGGTTGATATCAGTATGTAAAATGTTGTTCAGTGAGATTAAAATAAATTTTGGTGAATAGTAACTTTTTACTTTTATTTACCATGGTTAAAAGTAAATAGGGTAATTAAGGGAAAAATGATATTATTATTACCCTAACACAAGTCCTAATTCTATTAGATATGTGTATTTTGACAAAAAACAACCTTAGGAATAAAATATGACCATTTAGGCCCACATGGATTAGATTAGGACATTTATTATTAATTTATTTAAAGAAGGGTTAAAATAGTTAAAATCAAAGTTTAATAATTAAATAATTTTTAATATTGGGTTATACATGAGGTAAATTCGACTATAAATATTCATTAGAAAGCTAATACTATTTCATACATAGGGGTATTTTATTTGTAATTGTTAGACATTAAATAATTTAATTTATTTATGACACAAAGATGATGCAGTAATTATCTTATTAATGAAATATTGACATAATTGATGTTATAAATACCCAAATAAATGTAATTTGAGACTTTTTATGAATTTCACTAATTTTATAGGTTAATATGACATGTTATTATCGATTTAATTATCTTTTTTCGAACTAATCATTCTGTTATGATATTCACAAAAATCAATTACTAAATATTGTCAAAATTTACATAAAATAGTTTTTAAAACAAATATTATATTATTAATTGTTATTTTATTCCTAAAAATATAAGGTTCAGCCAAGATACTTATATCATGACTGTTGTATCATTAATGGACCACTTGGGGGTCACTTTGATGTATATTGTATGTTTATTAACTATATAATATAAAAATACAAAGTGACATGGTAAATGTCAATCAAATTAACTAAGAGTTAAAACTAAAAGATAAGGTTAAAATAATGACCTAAACTTTTCCAAATTATATTTTATGAGAGTATTTAGACCCCTCACCACCTTATCTTCGAAATAAATCAATTTGGAGCTATTTAAAACCGAAAATGGCTTTATAATAAAATAACAATTTTAGTTTTTCCAAAGGAGCCCCTCTCCTCCCTTATAAAAGGGCACCTCCTCCCTCTCTTCCTCACACCACATTGAGCCTTCAAGCTCGACCAACCCCTGAAAATTTCTCCTCTACACTTCCCTAGAAACATCATAGAGGTCCTGGTCATCTTAAAAGACCAATTTCAGTGCCCAAAAAGGAGGTCTCAAAGAAACATCTCAAAGAAGAGGTAATGTTTGTTACCGATTCTTTCAACATTATTTCTTCTTCCACTTATTCTTCGTTAGTTGTTTCATTATGAATTAATAAAATCAGTATCACTAATATACTGATATGTTATTATAAGTATGAAACCACCCTATTTCACCATCTACCCATCCTACCGAAAATGAAATCACTGAACGTCCGTACGTACGGAATACCGTCTCCACGCCGTGGTGTAATCTATTTTCCACCACCACCTTACTTGGATGGGTATGATGGTGTAAAGAATGAATATATATGATTATTTTAAATTGATATTGATTCTGAAATAGTAAACATTCACTCCAATACAATTACACGATCATGGGAACGATATCATCGCTCGTGCGTACGTACGGAATACCGTCTCCACGATGTGATGCGGCTCATTCTACATGATTTTCATTGCATAATGATTACATAAATGAATTGAGTGAATAAATATGATATATATTACACTAATACCATTCTGTAAATGAGGTATCTATAACCTAAAAATAAGAATAATAATTTATTTGACAAAACATGCATAAGAACAAAAAGTAATAAACACCCGAATGACAAATATCAATGAAATATTAATAATAATAATAATAAGCTAAGAATTTGAAAATATATATCATAAAAATGAGTATGATTCTTTAATAATTCAATGACATTATTTAAATCACTATACAGGAGGTTCTGACACTTACGAAGCAAATCGGACCTATGGTAAGGGAAATATCACAATCTCATTTTTATCCGAGATTGGTTATACTTTGGAATTTACTAGGGTGTATTTTATTATCCACATCCATGTTTCCTCGATATGTAATATTATTTCCATACACATACAATTTTTTAAATCGAATTTTACCCTTCGGTGAGTTTTTAGTAAAAGATATGAAAGGAATATTTTGTCGTTTTTCGTACGAGGTACTTTTGAATTTTCTGAAAAAAGTACGAGAAGATTGTTTTTTAACTTATACGGCATGAATGGATTTTTAAAACATTATTTCCATGAAGCTTCCTTTACAAGTTTTCAAGTTTATTTTTAATCAAATTATTTTAGTTTAGAATTTTATGACATGTTAAGAAAGGAAAAGTGTTTTTGAAGTAGAAATGATATTTTCCTCAAGAATGGAGTTCAAGAGTTTTATCAAAATTATTTTCCATCTAAGATAATAAAGGGTTATATTTCTATCCCTATTATTACATTGATTTGATTATGTTGTGATGGAATTATTTTTATTAATTTCTTTATCTTATATGAATTGTTTTATGATGTCACGATGTTTAAGAATACCATTTTTATTACATGGGTTATGCTATGATGTATGGTTTATGATTTTGTGGCACACATAAGAATGGTATCATTATGATATGGATGGGACGTATATCTCCCTCCAATGAATTGGGTAAAGATTTTATATCTCATGAGATAGACATGGCTGGAATGGAAGGTTAAACTGGTTCAGTGAAATAGGACTGAAACGAGGAATGAACTCAGTTCAGAAATGGACTTTGTCCACTAAGATAGTCTTGGAAATGGGTCTTCACTAATAAGAAATGATTCTCTACCATTATTTGTGTATGAAAAAAAGCTTAATGTTTTAAGTTATGATTATTGTGATTACATTTCACTACCATGATTTATCCCACGTTATGAAATTATGATCTCTTTGGCAGGGTAAGATTTCCAAAATGTTATGTTCTTATGAATATGATGTGATTGATATTTCTTTTGTTTTCCCTTACTGAGCATTTGAGCTCACCCTTTTGTATTTTTTATTTCCCCATGTCAGGAAGAAGGTTATTAAGTAAGATATGCCAAAAGGGACTATAGATATGATGAAATAAATGGGAGACAGTTTAGATGCTTTATGAACCAGTTTTTTATGTTTCATAGTTTCTAAAGACACTATACTTATATGGTCCTTTCGTGGTTTTGTTATATGTTGTAATAAGTGTAATTAAATTTTGAAGTACTAACATTGTATGTAAATTATGGGTCGTTATAGTTGGTATCAGAGGAAAGGTATAGTCAACCTTTGGAAACTAGGATGTGAAAGCCTTAGTAAGAATGCTGAGGATAAGTCTAAGCATAAAACACAATCTTAGTGTTCTAGAAATGGCCATGAATAACCTAGGATAAGACCTTAATTGTGAAATTTTATTATTGATTTTGTGGTTTTCCTATTATAATTAGTGTTTCTCGCACTATTCTTCTTGGTTTTAGTTAATGGTTGGAACCCGAAGGAACCATGTTAATGCAGAATGCGACGGGAAATGAAATGATTGTCCTCCTGAGAAACCAAACGTTATGGGAGATGGAATGAAAAATCTTGTAGCCATGCTCACACAACTTTCTCAAGCTATGAATCATGCAGGACTTCCAGAAGAGCAAAGGAAGGAGAAACATTCTATTGAATCCTTCATGAGGCAGCGTCCACCTTCATTCAGTGGGTCTTCTGATCCATTAGTGGCTGAATAATGGATCAATACCACTAAAAAGATATTTTTCAGTTCTTCAGTGTTCTAAACATGATAAAGTCATCTTAGCAGTTTATCGCTTGGAAGGTGAAGCTGATAAATGGTGGAATCTTATCAGAAATATGAGGCAAAGGGATGAAATTGAGTCCATGGAATGGGACAAGTTCAAGAACTTATTTTTCAATAAGTACTTCCCTCGTATTCTCCGAGAAAAAGATGGAGAAGGAGTTTCTTTAACTAAAGCAAAAGGATGATGATAATGTTGGTACCTATGAAGCAAATTTTACAAGACTTGCAAGGTACGCTTCTAGTATTATTATCCAACCTGAGAGTAAGATCGATCGATTCTTTAGTGGCTTAAAACCAAGTCTTCGAAGGGAGTTATCCATTAGGTACTTCAATAGCTATGAAGAAATCCTTCGATGTTCTCTCAAAGTTGAGATGGAGATTGGAGTAACCCATCAGTCATATGGGTTTGATAAGAATAGGAAAATGGAATTCAAAGGAAAATCTAAAGAGCACACTGAAAAGAAGATGATTTTTCCCTTATGCTCAAAGTGTGGAATGAAACACGGAGGGAGTTGTCTTAAAGGGACAAGTAAATGTTTCAAATGTGGAAAGGAAGGTCATCGGGCATTTGAATGCCGCAATGATGGGAAGAAGATGTCTAGTGATACGAACAATGAAAAGGCTATACAGAGTGCACCTCCTACACTTCAATGTTACAAGTGCAAGGAAATGGGGCATTATGCCAATCAATGCCATAATCCAAGGATTGTTGATGATGATCGATGTCAACAAACTCTTAAGGCTAAAGATAAAGGAAAGTCACATGAAATTTCTATCAGCGATGTGGAGTACGATAACGAAGTGGTGAAAGGTACACTTACCATCCACTCTAAAGTAGCAAATGTTTTATTTGATTCTAGATCTACCCACTCCTTTATTTCTGAAGAATTTTCTAAGGGTATCACAGTATTACCTCAACAATTAGATGTTGAGTTAGTCGTGACAACCCCTAATGGCACAATAGTCGCATCAATAGTTTATAATTCTTCTCTGATTGATGTTTGTGGGAAAGTGATTCCTGCAAATCTTGTGATCCTCCCTATAGTGGAATTTGATGTGATTCTTGGCATAGATTGGATTTCTATATATGGATCTCATATCAATTTCCAAATAAGGGAAGTCACATTTCATATTCCAGATCAATCATTGATCGTTTATCGATGCAAGGATGAACATAACCTTCCAGTGGACATTTCTTTCATCTTATGGATCTTGATTCCACTAAATGAAGGTTATTTATCTCCAATGGTTGGTGAGAAACTCAAGATTAAGAATATGCCAATTGTACAAGAGTTTGATGATGTCTTTCTGGAGGAATTGCTGGGTCTTCCACCAAATCGTGAAGTTGAGTTTTCAATAGAAATCATATCAAGCTCTTTACCTATTTCAAAGACACCTTATAGAATGGCCCCAATTTAGTTGTAGGAATTGAATAAGCAACTCCAAGAGAATCTTGATGAGGGGTTCATATGCCCTAGTGCATCACCGTGGGGAGCACCTGTTCTATTTGTTAAATAAGAATGATGGATCAATGAGACTCCCCATTGATTATCGGGAACTTAACCTGATCACTATCAAGAACAAATATCATCTCTCGTTCATTGATTACTTAGTTGACCAACTACGTGGAGCTCAATACTTTTCCAAGATTGATCTTCATTTAGGGTATCATCAATTAAGAGTCAAAAGGGAGGATATACCAAAGATGGCTTTCTATACAAGGTATGGACACTATGAATTTATAGTGATTCCATTTGGTCTTACTAATGCCCCTGCTATCTTCATGGATCTGATGAATAAAGTCTTTAGAGACTATCTTGATCAGTTTGTGGTATTCTTTATAGATGATATTATTGTATATTCAAATATCAAGTAATAACATGAAGATCACTTGAGAATTATTTTGAAGACCCTGAGAAAGGAGAAGCTTTATGCCAAATTAACCAAGTGTGAATTTTGGCTTCAAAAAGTTTCATTTTTTGGTCACATAATCTTAAAAGAGGGGATATCTGTGGATCCGACAAAAACAGAGGTTATCGAAAGATCGTCGAGACCAACAACAGTAACTTAGATCTGATGTTTTCTCGGTTTGGATGGATATTATCGACGTTTTGTGAAAGATTTATCACGATTATCTAATCCACTCACCAGGTTGACTCGGAAAGGAGTTAAGTTTGTTTGGACGGAGGAATGTGAAGATAATTTCAAGGATTTGAAAAGAAGGTTATCCAGTGCACCTGTGCTCACACTGCCTTGTAGTGGAGAAAGGTTTTTGATCTACAGTGATGAATACAAGAAGGGATTTGGGTGTGTTCTTATGAAAAATGATATGGTGATAGCTTATGCCTCACAATAGTTGAAAATCCATGAGAAAAATTACCCAACTCATGATTTGGAGTTAGCTACGGTAATCTTTGCATTAAAGATTTAGAGGCATTATCTTTATGGAGAAAGGTGTGACATTTATACTGATCATAAAAGTTTAAAGTATATTTTCACACAAAAGGAGCTGAATATGCGCCAAAGAAGATGGTTGGAGCTGATTAAGGATTACTACTTCTCAATTCATTACCACCCTGGGAAAGAAAACAAGGTGGCAGATGCATTAAGTCAACAAGACCGTGCTAGTTTATCCATGATGAGGATCACAAAAGATCCAATATTTATGGATTTACAAAGGATGGATCTTGGAATTATAATGAAAGGGGAAAATCGTATCTTTCTCAAATGAATGTTCAACCATCTATACATGTGATGAATAAAAAGGCACAGAAAGAAGTTGTAGAGTTACAAAAGAAGGTGAGAAATGTACCTAAATTCAACCTTGATTGTGATGGGATAATAAAGTTCAGGAATCAGGTTTTTGTTCCTCCCATCCCTGAATTAAAGAAGGAGCTGCTGGATGAGCCTTATAGTTCTTCATTCTCAATTCATCCTGGAAGCACGAAGATGTATAGGGGCCTGAAAGAGTACTTCTGGTGGGATGGTATGAAAAGAGATGTTGCTGAATATGTCTCTCGATGCTTGGTTTGTTATCAAGTTAAAGCTGAGAGATAGAAGTCTAAGGGGGATGTTACAACCATTACCCATACCCGAATGGAAATGGGAAATAATCACTATGGACTTTTTCACAGGACTTCCTAAAACATCCAAAGGCAATAATTCTATCTGGGACATATTTGATCATCTTACCAAGTCTTCACACTTCATTGATATTAGAGAGTATTTCTCTCTGGATTAGCTTGCCATGATATATGTAAAGGAAGTGGTAAGATTGCATGGAGTACCACTTTATATTATATCTGATCGGGATTCGAGGTTTACCTCAAAGTTCTGGAGAAGTCTTCAGCATACTCTGGATACAGAGTTAAGTTTCAGCACTGCTTATCATCCTCAGACAGATGGTCAGTCATAGAGGACAATTCAAACTCTAGAAGATATGTTTAGAGCTTGCTCTATGGATTTCAAAGGTGGATGGGATCAACACCTACCTTTGGTGGAATTTTCGTATAATAATAGATTTCACTCCTGTATTCAGATGGCTCCTTATGAATCTCTCTATGAAAATAAATGCAGGACTCCAACTTGCTGGGATGAAGTTGGGGAAAGAAAGCTATTAGGACCTGATCTTGTTGATGATATGGCAGAAAAGGTCCGATCTATTCAACAACACATAAGATCATCTCAGAATCGACAAAAAATTTATGCCGACAACCGAAGAAAAGACTTAGAGTTTGAAGTGTGTGATAAAGTGTTCTTACGAATATCTCCTTGGAAGAGAGTAATGAGATTTGGAAAGAAGGGAAAGTTGAGCCCTAGGTATATCGGTCCTTTCAAAATACTGGATCGTGTTGGGAAGGTAGCTTACCGATTGGCGCTTCCACCAAATCTCTCTGAAGTTCACGATGTATTCCATGTATCTCTCCTGAGAAAGTACATACCTGATACTTCACATGTACTCAGCTCAGAAGTTTTACCACTAGAGAAAGATCTTTCTTATGAAGAACAGCCAATAGAGATTCTAGATTGTAGTGAAAAAGTCCTATGGAACAAGACCACTCTCTTGGTGAAAGTTTTATGGAAGAAACACCAATTAGAAGAAGCTACATAGGAGATTGAGGATATGATGAGGGAGAGGTATCCTCATCTGTTTGTTACAAGTGGTGAATTTAGATGGCGAAATTAATTTTAAGGGGGTATAATGTAACACCTGAGACTTTTATAAGAAATATTTTGTATTTATTTTATATCATAATCAAAGGAATATTTCACTACACACAACACTATCTTGGCTTGCTTTACACGCAATCGCAAACTTCTTTGATAGCTTGCGTCGTACGAAATACCGAGTTTCACTAAACAATGATATACTACTAAAATATTATTAAAACTAGTCATTATGAATAGTAATAACCACTTTTTGAAATTTTATAAATTTTATTTTTCAAAATGGACTTCATTTTTGGATTCGTAATATCGAAATTAGACTAGGGTGAAATTTTGGTATTTTTCTGGAAACTTTAAATTTTTGATGAATAGTGAAAACACTGGGTTACTATTTAAAAACCGACTTTTTATTTAAATAATTAATTATTTTATTTAAATTTATTTTAGGTGAAAATTGATACATAATACCTATATATGTTCAATGTAATTCATTGGAGTAATTTTATAATAATTTTAGATATACAAAAAGTTTATTGAACTTTTCACCGTCTTTTACCCTCCTCCTAGGAGAATTTCTAAATTTACATAAAACATAATTTTACCACTTCTGTGAGTGGAATTTCAAAAATTCAAGAGACACGGTTTATGTCATTAAGTAAAATGTGGTTCAATGAGATGAAAATAATATTTGGTGAATAGTAACTTTTTACTTTTATTTTCCACTGTTAAAAGTAAATATGGTAATTAGGAGTAAAAATGATATTATTATTACCCTAACACATGTCCTAATTCTATTGGATAAGTGTAATTCGACCAAAAACAACCTTAGGAATAAAATATGATCATTTAGGCCCACATGGATTAGATTAGGACATTTATTATTAATTTATTTAAAGAAGGGTTAAAATAGTTAAAATCAAAGTTTAATAAGTAAATAATTTTTAATATAGGGTTATACATGATATAAATTCGACTATAAATATTCCTTATAAATCTAAAAATATTTCCTACATAATAGTATTTTATTTGTAATTTTTAGACATTAAATAATTTAATTTATTTATGACACAAAGATGATGGAGTAATTATCTTATTAATGAAATATAGACATAATTGATGTTATAAATACCCAAATAAATGTAATTTTAGACTTTTTATGAATTAAACTAATTTTATAGGTTAATATGACATGTTAGTATTTATTTAATTAACTTTTCTGGAACTAATCATTCTGTTATGATTTTCAAAAAAAATCAATTACTAAATAGTGTCAAAATTGACATAAAATAGTTTTTTAAAAACATATTATATTATTAATTGTTATTTTATTCCTAAAAATCTAATGTTTGGCAAATATACTTATATCATGATATTTTTATCATTAATGGACCACTTGGGGGGTCTCTTGGATGTATATGGTAAGTTTATTAACTATTTAATATAAAAATACAAAGTGACATGGTAAATGTCAATCTAATTAACTAAGAGTAAAAACTAAAAGATTAGGTTAATGTAATGAACTAAACTTGTCCAAATTATATTGGATGAGAGTATTTCGACCCATCCCCACCTTATCTTCGAAATAAATAATTTGGAGCTATTTAAAACTAAATATAGATTTATAATAAATTAAATTTTTAGTTTTTCCAAAGGAGCCCCTCTCCTCCCTTATAAAAGGGAACCTCCTCCATCTCTTCCTCACACCACTTTGAGCCTTCAATCTCGTCCAACCCCTGCCAACTTCTCCTCTACACTTCTATAGAAACATCCTAGAGGTCCTGGTCTTCTTCAAAGACAAATTTTATTTCCCAAAAAGGAGGTCTCAAAGAAACATCTCAAAGAAGAGGTAATGCCCATTACTGATTCTTTCAAATTTATTTATTTTACACTTCTTCTTATTTAGTTGTTTAATTATTAATTAATAACATCATTATCACTCATATAATGATATGTTATTATAATTATGAAACAACCCTATTTCACCATCTATCCATCCTACGGAAAACGAAATCACCGCGCATGCGTTCGTACGGAATACCATCTCCGCGCTGTGGTGTAATCTATTTTCCACCACCACATTACTTGTATGGGTATAATGGTGCAAGGAATGAATATATATGATTATTTTAAAGTGATATTGATTCTGAAATAGTATACATACACTCCAATACAATTACACGATCATGGGAATGATATCATCACTCGTGCGTACGTACGGAATACCGTCTCCACGATGTGATGTGACTCGTTCTACATCGTTTTCATTTCATAATGAGTACATAAATGAATTGAATGAATAAATATGATATATATTACACTAATAAAATTCTGGAAATGAGGTATCTATAACCTAAAAATAAGAATAAGAATTTATTCGACAAAACACGCATAAGAACAAAAAGTAATAAACACCCGAATAACAAGTAGCAATGAAATATTACTAATAACAAGCTACGAATATGACAATATATATCATAACAATTATTATGATTCTGGAATAAGTCAATGACATTATTTAAATCACTATAAAGTAGGTTCAGACACTTACAAAGCAAATCGGAC
Organism: Viscum album; assembly: GCA_963277665.1. NCBI lineage: Eukaryota > Viridiplantae > Streptophyta > Magnoliopsida > Santalales > Viscaceae > Viscum > Viscum album. The sequence continues at coordinate 1,426,967,514 of OY728138.1, read as the reverse complement.
CTAAGGTAAGGGAAATATCACAATGTCATTTTTATCCGAGATTGTTTATACTTTGGAATTTACTGGGGTGTATTTTATCATACACATCCATGTTTCCTCAATATGTAATATTATTTCCATCCACCTACAATTTTTTAAATCCAATTTTACCCTTTGGTGAGTTTTTAGTAAAAGATATGAAAGAAATCTTTTGTCAATTTTCGTACGAGGTACTTTTTGACTTTTCTGATAAAAGTACGAGAAGAATGTTTTTTTAACATATACGGAATGAATGGACTTTTAAAACCCTATTTCAAAGAATCTTCCTTTACAAGTTTTCATGTTTTTTTTAATCAACTTCTTTTAGTTTAGAATTTTATGACATGTTAAGAAAGGAAAAGTGTTTTTGAAGTAGAAAGGATATTTTCCTCAAGAATGGAGTTCAAGTGTTTTATCAAAATTATTTTCTATCTAAGATAATAATGGGTTCTGTTTCTATACCTATTATTACATTTATTTGATTATGTTGTGATGGAATTATTTTTATGAATTCCTTTATCTTATATGAATTGTTTTATGATGTCACGATGTTTAAGAATCCCATTTTTATTACATGGGTTATGATATGATGTATGGTTTATGATTTTGTGGAATACATAAGAATGGTATCATTATGAGATGGGTGGGACCTATATCTCCCTCCAATGCATTGGGTAAAGATTTTATATCTCATGAGATAAACATGGCTAGAATGGAAGGTTAAACCGGTTCAGTGAAACAGGACTGAAACAAGGAATGAACTCGGTTCAGAAATGGACTTTGTATAATAAGATAGTCTTAGAAATGAGTCTTGACTAATAATAAATGATTCCTTATGATTATGTGTGTATTACACAAAGATTAATGTTTTAATTTATGATTATTGTGATTAAATTTCACTACCATGATTTATCCTATGTTATGAAATTATGATCTCTTTTTCATGGTAAGATTTCCAAAATGTTATGTTCTTATGAATATGATGTGATTGATATTTCTTTTGTTTACCCTTACTGAGCATTTGAGCTCAACATTTTGTATTTTTTCTTTCCCCAGGTCAGGAAGAAGGTTATTAAGTAAGATATGCCAAAAATGACTATAGATATGATGAAATAAATGGGAGACAGTGTAGATGCTTTATTAACCAGTTGTTTATGTTTCCCAGTTTCTAAAGACACTATACCTATAAGGCCCTTTGATGGTTTTGTTATATGTTTTAATAAGTGTACTTCAGTTTTGAAGTACTAACATTGTATGTAAAGTATGGGTCATTATATTTCACATAAAGGAACTACAAATAATAATAAAAATGATATTGAGGACTTATAAAATTAAATATGATACTTTTAATATGAAACATGATGATATAATTTCTAATATGTATCTTTGGTTCAATGAGATAGTAAACACCATGACATCCTTGGTAAATCCTTTCTCAGGTAAAGACCATATAATGAGACTATTGAGATGTCTTCTATAGATATAGAGATGGACATCTATTTCATTAAGGGAATCATGTGACATTAGTAAACTACCTATTAATAAATTGATTGGTAAGTTGATAATATTAGAGGAAAAACTCAAAGTCAATCATGAGGAATATTATGAACCTAAAATAAAATAAGTTTCTTTTAAGAATAATTCTTCCAAACAAAAATAAAAAGAGAAGGTATAGGAAGAAATCTCCATTGATGATGAATCCCCAGTGGATAATTATTAGTAAATGGCCCTTCTAGACAAAATATTTAAGAAGTTTTATAAGAAGAATAAATTATTCATAAAAATATCCTACAAATGAAAGTATGATAATAGAGTAACATGGAAAATAGATTAGAAATGAGATGAAAACTCAAATAATATTACTTATTATGAATGTAATCAAAGAGAACATGATTAAGTAGACTATACAAAGTTTAAATATAAAAATAAATATGATGATGAAGATACAAATTATAATAAATCCATGACATACACATGGAGTTCCTCTTAGGATAGCTCTAGTGACTCTGACTAAACTCGTGAATAGAAACCTAATAAATCTAACATTTTTTTATGAAAAAAAATCATATGATGCGTACTATATCTTTTATAGTTAATTTTGATCACTATGAAAATGATAATGATAATGATATTTCTATAAACGATATTTTTGAGTATTGAAATATGTTTGAGGATACATTCAATTAACTTAAAGATAGACATAATGTTCTAAGGAAAAAGTATATTTTATTTAGTAATTTTTTTTGTTCTTCCTATAGAAAAATAAAATATTGATAAGTTGTTAAAAAATACTTAACTAAAATATTCAAATTTTAAGCATAAGAAATTTTTATGAATTTTTTCAAATGGTAAAGAAATAATTACTCAAAATTTTAGAAATCAATTTCTCTTAAGTACATTATAGGTATAGTCTACCAACCTAGGTAAAGAAGATTAGTTAAGAGCACATTTTTTCCTAAGTTAACTTTGGAAAAATATACTTCTTGTTATTTTTAAAATGAAACAAATAATGTTTTTGTTTCAAAAAGTGTGTATTAGGTTTTTAGGAAACCTATATAGAAAAAGTGTGTTTCTAAGGATTTAATATCTAACATATCTAGACTAAAAAAACATGGATACCAAAATCATTTCTGGAATAAACTTTATTTTTTAGGAAATATTCTTGAAGAGATCCTATAGTAATCTATTGTAACTGGAGAGAGTTTGTTATAGAAACATGATAGGAGACTACTTGAGCTTCAAAAAACTCATAAATGTTGATAGTGGTCATGTCAAATTTGGTGAAAATTCTAAATGAAATATTACTCTCCTTGTCCAAATCAGAAACATTAATTTAGTTTTGATTTCGAAAGTACTTTATGATGATGATTTAAAGTATAATTTTCTTAGATTTAATTATTGTGGGGTGATGGTCATAGTTTAAAGTATGGGAGTAATTCATAATGTTTTTAAATCCAAAAATGATTTAGTATTTACTAATTTAAGACATTAGAATGTTTATGTCATTAAAATTGATTCTATTATTTCTCAAAAATTTTTCTTCTTAAGTTCCTTTCATAAAGAATATTTTATTTGGAATATAAGACTAAGCCACTCTAACATTCACTCACTTAGAAATATTACTAGGAAAGGGTTAGTCAAGGATCTACCGAAACATGAGTTCTAAAATTACAAAATCATCAAACCCAGTCAAAAATGGAAACATTAAAAAATTTCTATTAAATCAAAAAAATAACTTTCAACTTCTAAACCACTTGAGTTGGTTCACTTGGACTTGTTTGGGGCATCCAGTGTTTCTAGTTTAATTGTTAATTACTATATATATATACTTTTATATTACCATTTTATGTATACTTGGGTATTTTTGTAAGCTCACAAGAGTGAATCTTGGTCTTATTTTACCAAGTATGTGAAATTTGTAAAAACAATTATGTGGAATAAGAATTGAAACCTTAGGAAGTGGCCATGGTCATGAGTTTGAAAATAAAAACTTTGAATCATTTTTCTCGTAAAAATGGTTATAGTCATACCTTCTCTGATCCTAGGACCCCTTAATAGAATGTAGTTATAAAAAGAGAAATTATAACACTTTAAGAGATAATATAGACTATGTTTATTGAATATGACGTACATATCTATTTTTGGACATAGGTTTTGAAAATAGACTTCAATATAATCAATAGTGGTTTAATTAAACCTATCTTGAAGGAAACCCCTTATAAAATTGTAATAGTAGAAAACCTAAGGTAAATTACTTTAGAGTTTTCAGTTTCAAAGTCTTTATTCTTAATACAAAGGATAATCTTGAAAAGTTTTTCTCCAAAAGTGATGAAGGAATTTTCTTGGGTTATTCTACTTCAAGTAAATCTTATATATTTTTTAGAAAAATAACCAAGATTGTGGAAGAATTAATTTGTGTTAAATTTGATAAGACAAATCCACATGAGCCTAAACACATTTCATAAAACCTTGGGGATGATATATATTAATTGATTTTAAATTCCAAACCTTTTGATTCTGCTGTAAAATAGTCATAAAATTCAATCAGTTCTTAAGAACCTTTGGAATATGAAATTGAACCTGTTTAGAACTCTGATTTAACCATCCTTTCTTTTTCTAGAGTAGTTCAGAATCATAAAAACAATACATTAGATAATTTAGTTCGAGACAAATATATAGGTACAAAAACTAGATATTCTCTAAGAAACAAGGATGGACATCAATATTTCTTATCACTACTTAAACCAATAAACATAAATTATAAAATAAATGATGAATTATGGGTAATGGATATGTAAGAAGAACTTAATAAATTTAAAAGAAATAAAGTTTAGTAATTTTCTGATAAAACCAAATACACAGTGACTATAGGAACTAAATGGGTGTTTAGAAACACAATTGATGAACCAGGTCCAATTGTAAGGAATAAGGCTAGACTAGTTGCTCAAGGGTATAGTCAAAAAGAGGGTATTGCCTATAAAGATGCCATTTCACATATATCCATAATTAAATACATTAGAATATTACATGAATATTCATCACATATAGATTTAAATGTATATAAAATAGATGTCAAAAGTTAATTGTTAAATGGGTATATTTTTTATGATGTTTGTTTGAATAACCCCCTAGTTTTGAAAACTCCAATTTTCCAAATCATGTTTTTTAATTAAAAAAACATTTATATGGTTTAAAATAATCTCCTAGAGATTAGTATGATAACACCATCTCTTTTCTTATTTCAAATGATTTTCAAAAGGTATATATTATCCTATAATTTTTATAAAAAGAATTAGAAATGTTGTTTTAGTTGTTAAAATTTATGTAGATCATGTTATTTTTAGATCTTTTAAAAATTATTTATGTGATAATTTTTCAAAAATGATGAAAAATTAATTATAAATGAGTTTAATGGGTGAACTAGAATTCATTCACAGTTTTCAAACTTTTCAAAATAAAGAAGTATTTATTTTGAATCAAAGAAAATATACTAAATATATTTTAAAATAATTTAATTTCAATTAAAATAATATTTGTGATACTCCTATGAATACCACCTAAAAATTGGATATTGATAATGCTAGGAAATTATGGGATCAAACTAGTTACAATGGTATGATTGGAAGTCATCTCTACTTAATTACTAGTCGATCATACATTATGTTAGTGTGTGTGTGTCTGCTTGTTTTCAAGAAATCCCAAAAGAGTCACACTTAGTTTATATAAAATTATTTTTAAATACCTCAAGTATAATACCAATTTAGGACAGTTTTACCCAATATGAAAATCATTTGACTTAATAAGTTATTCACATACTGATTTCAGTGGTTATAAGTTAGATAGAAATAGTACCCCTAGAACATGTCAGCTTTTGGGAAAGTCTCTCGTTTCTTGGTGTAGTAAGAACCAAAATTATATTTCATTTTATACTACTAAAGCTAAATACATAGCTACATGTATTTTTTGTTCTTAGATTTTGTGGATGAAACACACTTTATTAGACTATGGATATCAATTCAAAAATGTCCCTATAAATTGTTAAAACATAAGTTCTATAAACATTTCTAAGAACTATGTGTCCCACAAAATAACAAAAAACATTGATGTAAGATATCCATTTTTGTGAGATCTCTTTCAAAAGGTTGATATGAAACTTGAATACACTAGAAAAAAACCTCATCTTGCTGATATTTTTACTAAGACTTTGAATTATGTGAGAATGAACTACATCAAAAATGAATTATGCATGACTTACTTTGATTAATATTAATTTAATGGGACTTACCATTGATTTTTACCCACAGTTTAGTTTTACCCAAAATTAGGTTTTATCCACTGTTTAGTTTTAATCATCGATGGAATTTCTCACCTTTGGACTCAGTTGCTATTGATATTAGTCACTGTTGAAAACCCCATGCCTTTGTAAAAAATTCTTGTGGAATACTTTTTAAGTCACTAATTTAATTTTTATTTTCTCATTATTTATTTAGTTAATTTATTATTCAATTCTAATATTATTTTGTTTTTCTGTTCTCAAATCGATAAAATTCCCCAATGATATAAATTAGACAATTGTCTAATTCCAACACTCCCACCCTTGTGTCATTCTTTCAAAACATTCCACAACCCTTTCCCTCACGACTATCGACATTCCTTCTCCTTCACCAAAACCATCTCAGATTAACACCATGGTTAGAGTAAAATTACCTTCAGTTTCTTATTTGAATTATTCGCATCCTTATAAGAAGTAGAAAGTTAAATCAAGTTTCTTAATTGTTTTTGAACTGGTGAATCCTGAGCTTGAAAAGAGAGTAGTTACTACTGATAAAGAAGTTCAAGTTGAGTGGTTTTGGTTAAGTAAGTCTCTAGTTCTCAAATCTCTACATGAATAGGGATAGGTGGAATGGTTATCTAATAACTAGATACCTTTATATCCTATGTTTGTGTATCAATTCAATCAGTTTGTTGAGTTCTATTTTACATAAAATGAAGATTTGATAAAAAGTGGGATTAATGGCTGAACATGTGTCTTTTCTTCAAATTAGTGGGATAGTTGTTTGAGAGTTACATGTGATGGAAGAGAAAAATACTATCAATGAACTATTCTAGTGGACAGTGACACTTTTTTCTATAAATATTCCTTGGTTGATTTAACTAGTGATGGAATTTTAAGAAGTCTATTTTTCTTTAAACCTGATGATGAATGCAGGTTTCTTTTCAAATTTATTCGGGATATTCTTTTTCCAAGAAAGTGATATTTTGAAACTATGAGGTATTATGATTTTTATCATCTTTTTCATATAAAAATATGAGGTAAAATCATCTTTTGTAGGTATCTAATGCTTCACATGATGAGATGAGTAATCCTTCTCTGAGATCCAATTCCTTTATATACCCTAACTTTATTTAATCTATGCTAGAATCCAGAGGTCTAATTGGTTAAATTGAAGATTTAGTAGTGGAATATAGAGGTTTTTGCATCACAAGGATAATTTTTAAAAGGATGAAAATTAGTTGGAATCCTTGGAAGAAGAAATGGGTGGATGATACTGAATGATTATATGATGATTTCAATCTGGTTGACCATTTTTCTAGACCAAAGGATCTTGTGGACCCAATCATGGAGCTAGATGAAGTTTTTGAGTATTATGATCAAAATTAAGAGGAAAATATTACCTCTAATGATAAAGAAATGGAATTTTCTATGGATGAAGTAGTGACCCATATATGCCTCAGAGCTCCCTAGCTACTACCTATAATGAACCTATCCCTCCAAGCAATAATGGAATGTGGGTTTTTTCCAACACTTCTATACCAATGGATTCATAAAACCATTTATAAAGAAGATTTTTACCAATGGTTTCATAAAAACATGTGTAAATCACCTCCTAAGAAACCTTTACAAAAAGTTTATATAGAACCGTTGGTAAAAGGGTGGCTTAGGAGACCTTTTACCAATGGTTTCTTAGAACCTTGGGTATAAGTGTGGCCCAAAAACATTTACCAACGGTTTTTAAAAACCATTTGAAAAATTTTCCCCAAAAATAACAACAGCCCATCCAATCCCCCATTCGTGATACAGAACCCTAAACTAGAGCAATTCTCCCAAATTCCCCCTCTATCTCAGCGATCTAGGAGCTCCTTCAGCTTCATCTTCCTCCATCCCATCTATGATATTGAATCTATAGCTTAATCTCCATCCAACCCATCCCATATTAGGTATTTTCTTTAGTGGTACCTTATTTTTATTGAAATTTATCTAATATTTCAGTTTTTAGTTTGGATTTTGATGTGTATATGTTTTTGTTTCTGTTTTGATTTAACCTAGAATTTATTCATTTGAATCCATTTAATTAATTAAATCATTAAGCCTCCATCGAAGATGAAGGGATTTTTTCTCTGAAACCATAGAAAACCCTTTTAGTTTTTTTAGTTGTCACTTTAATTTATCATATCATTATATTAAAATGTTATATAAATAGACTGGATAGTTATAGACCTCTCAGTGGTCACCTACATGAATTGTATCTCACACATTTTTTGAGATGCCATTTGGTACCCGGATAAACTACATTATTATATGTTTAGATAAGGGTAGTCACCATCTTACAGATGCATGACTACTCACATGACATAGTATGGAGCATAAGAGGGTGATGTGCACAATCTTCCACTCAACTAATGTAGCATAAGTGCATATTCAATGGCTAAGTATACTAGTATAGGGTTTCCATGTAACAACCTGAAATTTTTGAATAAATCTTGTTTCCTAATTTTATGTGTTATTTTATTTTTATACTCTACAAAAATGTTTTATTTGATAACATGAGTATAATTAAAATGATACTGTTGGTTTTTGACTGTTATATGACCATTGGTCAGTATGACCACTGGAAACTAAACGTTTTGATTATTGTCTCTAAATACAATTAATCTTGGTTAATTAATATAGAAAGAAGATTCGATGGCCTCACCCAGTAGTCTTGGACCAATCGAATCCCATCTAACAGAACTTGGGAAGGAGGTAGAACCACTGGGCTTTGCTCTGGACCAAACCCAAGCTGAACTTCATCGTATAAAGCTAGAACGGGATCGCCTTCGTGAGAAGTTCAAACTGATAGAAATTACTACTCGTGCGATGTTGGCCGAGCCTCCCTCGGATTCTCTCACCTTAGCACACCTTACACTTAGTTCCTATGCTGGTGTGATAAGGGGATATGTAAGGAGACTGTAACTGCCTTGTGAAATCCTTTGTTGTAAATAAAAATTGGTATTTCTTCTTATGATGAAGTTTATGAATTTTCAAATGACTGGATAAATATAGTATGCATATTTTTGATGAATTTTTAGAAAAAGGATATTTTAAAAATGGTTGTGTAAACCTTAAATAATTAAAAATGTGTAATGATTTTTGAAAAATGGTCTTCTACAATTATGTTCAGTACAAAATTTAGAGTCTAATAAGATCAACGTAATTTTTGATGAATAGTAAATTATGATTAGTGATTTTATGATTAGGATTAGTAATTGTCCAAATGGATTAGTAATCTCACTTAAAGAAAGTATTAATATAATCTAGGCTACTTGATTAAGTAATGTGATTCAATAAAATGGTTAAATAACGGTTTCATAAATTATTATTCAAGTATTAGTTTTTTCGGTTGAATAGTGTTTTTTAATTAAAAATTTAATTAAAAATATTTCGATAATTATTTTTATAAAACGGATTTCATTTTTGAACTCAGAGCACCGATATTATGCTATGGTAATTTTTGGGGTTTTTTCTGGAAAAAATGAATTTTCGGTGAATAGTGTTTTTATTTAAAAATTAAATTAAAAATATTTAGAAAATTATTTTTATGAAATGGAGTTCATATTTTTAATCAGAGCATTGATATTTGGTTAAGGTGAAATTTTGGGATTATTCTGAGAAAGTTGAATTTTCGATGAATAGTGAAAATACAGTTTTTAAGTTACGGGTGTTTAATGACATCATTAAATGATGTATTAAGTTTGTAATAAATATTTTCGAATTATGAATAGTGATATAAGGTATGAGGTGTCCCAAGTGGCCAATACCATGGGAAAATACCATGGGCAAGCCCATGGTTTTGCCAAAACCACTAATGAGGTGCCCCTTTGCCATTAATGCCTTGTCCCCTCACTTTCCCTATAAATACCAAGCCATCCTCTCATCCATTCGACTCCCCACTCTCCCCCAACGAAGTTCTGGTCTCATTACCTCCCAAGGAGTCCTAACATAGTTCCACCAATCCCTCAAGGTCCCAACCTTTGAGTTTTAAGAGTTATGTTTTAAGGTAAGGGATCTGACCTCTCTCTTTCATTTCAAGTAATCTCTTTTATGTGATTCCTTTTATGCTCCATGTTCTTATGTTGGATGATGTTCTTTTATACTACTATTACTTCCCTTTTTATGTTCATATAATGATAAATCTCCTCTTACTCTCATTATTTCGTTTTATGATGTTTTAAGTGGCGCCGTTAGGCTGCCGAAATTTTTGTAACGGATTCTTTCTCCCTTCTCATTTTTCAAGATCTATTTTCATGTAAAGTATTTCAAGTTCCTTTTTATTATGTTGGGGTATGATCTCTAAATTTATCATACTGATATTTTATGTTCATATGATGAGAGACCCCATTTGATCTCTTCAATTCAGTATTTTGAAGTTTTAAGTGGTGTCGTTAGGCTGCCGAATTTTTAAGTGGTTCTTCACCCTTCTCGTTTTGAAGTTCTACTTTCATGTCAATTCTTTCAAGTACCTTTTTGTTATGTTGGGGTATGATCTCTATATCTATCATACTGGAATCTTATGTTCATATGATGAGAGACCCCATTTGATCTCTTCAATTCAGTATTTTGAAGTTTTAAGTGGCGCTGTTAGGCTGCCGAATTTTTTAAGTGGTTCTTCACCCTTCTCGTTTTGAAGTTCTACTTTCATGTCAATTCTTTCAAGTTACTTTTTGTTATGTTGGGGTATAATCTCTATATCTATCATACTGGACTCTTATGTTAATATGATGAGAGACCCCATTTGATCTCTTCAATTCAGTATTTTGATGTTTTAAGTGGCGCCGTTGGGCTGCCGAATTTTTAAGTGGTTCTTCACCCTTCTCGTTTTGACGTTCTACTTTCATGTCAATTTTTTCAAGTTCCTTTTTATTATGTTGGGTTATGATCTCTATATCTATCATACTGGAATATTATGTTCATATGATGAGATACCCCATTTGATCTCTTCAATTCTGTATTTTGAAGTTTTAAGTGGCGCCGTTAGGCTGCCGAATTTTTAAGGGATTCGTTCGCCCTTCTCGTTTTTTCAAATATCAACTTTCATGTCAAGTGTTTCAAGTTGCTTTTGTATTATGTTGGGGTATGATCTCTATATCTATCATACTGATCTTTTAGTTTCATATGATGAGAGACCCTATTTTATCTCATCAATTCATTTTTGGTTAAAGTTTAGGTGACGCCGTTAGGCTGCCGAGTTTTCATAAGAGAAATCATATTTTTATCTTCCTTTCATGATCTTCATTTCATATGGTACATCTTTCAAATTTCATTACCATCTTCATATATCCTTCATATTCTGTCCCTCTACAGTTTTATGGATCATTTATGAGTGGGTGACCCATTTCCCCTCTCTTTTTAATGTCTTCTAAAACCTCGTAACATAGTTGTTATGCTGCAGAATTTCCATCTCAAAATGCCTCTCTCTTTTTCTAAAGTTCTTTTATATTATTAAGTGAATACTCAAAGCTATTTCTTATAAAGGGGTATTCACATATATACCTAAATTTTCTATTTTAAATTCTGGGATTTACATACATGAGACCCACCTTCCTTTTCTGTGGGTTTTAAAGTGACGTAAAGATCTTGTCTTTAAAGCAGTTTTTAAAACGTTATGATTATGAGATGAAACCCATTTATTTTATGCTATATGGGTTATTTATGAAATGTTTTATGATGATATATGTGGCTCACATTATAATAAAGGAAAATTTAAGGGTGTGCCCTGATAGCGCTCCAATGCATTGGGTAATGATGTAACCACTAGAGATTACAATTTTCACGATACCTTGGTGATCAACCTTGGTAATTTTCAAATGACACCTTAGGGATGGACCTTGGTGATATGTTCATGATTGTCTATGTTAAAGGATGTAGCCACATTTTCAAGTTATGAAAAATGTTATTTTTATTATGATATGCCCCCTTATTTCATTATCATGCCTTAAAGTTCTTTTTCATGACCTTATTGAAGTATCTCAAGTTCACATGTAAAATGTTTCTCTTGTTTTCCTTACTGGGATTTTTTCTCACCCCTTTCTTTTGATGTATGCTCCCAGGTTATGTGATGCAGTAATGAACCTAGGATGAACATGAGGAGAAGCCTTTCAAGTGTTTTAGAAGAATGTTTTATGTTTTCATGTTTAAAGTTCCTGGTTTCCAAGACACTAAACCTTAAAGATCCTCGGTTTTGTAAAATGTAATGAAAGTTTATGTGATAAAGAGGCTGGATGTTATAGTTGGTATCAAAGGATGGTTTAGTTATTTGTGGAAATTAGGATATGAAAAATCTAGGAAGAACCCTATAGAAAAGTTTAAATATAGGAAATCTTCCTGGTATTTTGGTGAGTATTGAGTAAGGGGTTTCCAACCAAATACATCCCTGTCTGGATAAGAGCTGGTAGAGGTGGCTCTGGCACAGATGTACATATGGGTAATACCTGAAAACACCGCTTTGAGCTAGACTCGAACGGGAACTGGTACACAACAACGGGCCTTGCTGCACTCTTGGTTACGACACTCCCGGGGGATATTCTTTGGTAAATTCATAAGCTTAGTATGAACCATTATTAAAGGAACAAGGATAAAACAAAATAAAGATTCACATAAGAATATATGATCATGGATAACCTAGATTGGAACCTAGGGCATCACAAGTTAGGATATACTTTTATTCTACATGTTTATCCTTTTATGCTTAAAGTTTCCTTTTTATGATTATTAGCTAAGTAAATAAGCCCCTAATTATAGTTTCTTTTCTTAGTTAATGGTAGGAAATGGAAGAACATGTCCCAAAAAACAATGTGATAGGAAATTCTATGATTGTCGTATTAATATGACAGAGGTGATTTGGGGATTAAAAGATGATTATTATTTTGGAATACGTTCACTATTTTAGGGACCCTATATGATTGAGGTAAATAGATTACTATGGTATTTTCATTGAGGAGTAAGGTTGACTTATATTTTGAAGAATCGATGAATTTATGGTGGACTTATAGTAATTTAGGTTACTTATGGTAATGATTAACCTATCTTGGGTAAAATATGTTTAGTTTAGATAATTTTGTTATAAGATGATAGGAGTGGTTGATGTTGTTTGGAGATAAACAATAAAGTTTATTTTGGAAGACTATGTTATCAAATCCTTCTTGTATTTGGGTTTCAATCTTAGTTTGGTTTATTTTGAGGAATTTTAAGGACCGTTATTTATGGGATGGTCTATGATGAACTTTGGGTATTACCATGGAACATTGAAGATTTAAAATTAGTTTCCATTCCTATGCGATTCTTCCTTTTTGAAGAGTTGTTTAACCTTACCCTTTCTGTTTTTGGGATAATGTTTAAAGATAGAAGAAATAGATAGTTAATCTTTTGTGGATTATGTGATTCTCTAGAATATGATTCTTGTGTTTTGATGAGACCAAGTAGTTTTGAATGCTCATCATTTGGGAGAAAAGATTAGTTTTGCTAGAAACTTATTAAAGGGTGAAACTCTACATGAAGGTAGATATATTTCCTTATGTTCTTGTTCTATGTTATAAATGAATTCCTCAAAATTATGAAAAGTAATGTAAAACAAAAACGTTGTTGGTTTACGTTTCCTACTAGGTAATCAAAGATCGTTTACACACATCATAAGTTTGGGATTTTCTTATTGTTAACTTTCTCCTAATCATGTTATCTGTCACTCTCCCTCAGAACATGACCCTTTGTTTTCTCCTCCATGTCCATGTTTTCCTACATGGAATCCTAGTGTGGGCTAACTTGGGTGCCCTTCGTACTTCCCTTTCTTTCTTTTAAAGTAATAGTTTTACTGACTCCTTTTCTGATGTGGGACTTTCAATGAAATTTCAAAACCTAATTTTAAAAAATTGCGTTGACGCAATTTCTTAAGGGGGGAAGATTGTAACAACCTGAAAATTTTGAATAAATCTTGTTTCCTAATTTTATGTGTTATTTTATTTTTATACTCAACAAAAAATGTTTTATTTGATAACATGAGTATAATTAAAATGATACTGTTGGTTTTTGACTGTTATATGACCATTGGTCAGTATGACCACTGGAAACTAAATGTTTTGATTATTGTCTCTAAATACAAGTAATCTTGGTTAATTAATATAGAAAGAAGATCCGATGGCCTCACCCAGTAGTCTTGGACCAATCGAAGCCCATCTAACAGAACTTGGGAAGGAGGTAGCACCACTGGGATTTTCTCTGGACCAAACCCAAGCTGAAATTCATCATATAAAGCTAGAACGGGATCGCCTTCGCGAGAAGTTCAAACTGATAGAAATTACTACTTGTGCGATGTTGGTCGAGCCTCCCTCGGATTCTCTCACCTTAGCACACCTTACACTTAGGTCCTATGCTGGTGTGATAAGGTGCTATGTAAGGAGACCGTAACTGCCTTGTGTAATCCTTTGTTTTAAATAAAAATTGGTATTTCATCTTATGATGAAGTTTATGAATTTTCAAATGACCGGATAAATATAGTATGCATATTTTTGATGAATTTTTAGAAAAAGGATATTTTAAAAATGGTTGTGTAAACCTTAAATAATTATAAATGTGTAATGATTTTCGAAAAATGGTCTTCTACAATTATGTTCAGTACGAAATTTAGAGTCTAATAAGATCAACTTAATTTTTGATGAATAGTAAATTATGAATAGCGATTTTATGATTAGGATTAGTAATGTGTCCAAATGGATTAGTAATCTCACTTAAAGAAAGTATTAATATAATCTAGGCACCTTGATTAAGTAATGTGATTCAATAAAATGGTTAAATAACGGTTTCATAAATTATTATTCAAATATTAGTTTTTTCATGTGAATAGTGTTTTTTAATTAAAAATTTAATTAAAAATATTTAGATAATTATTTTTTTAAAACGGATTTCATTTTTGAACTCAGAGCACCGATATTATGCTATGGTAATTTTTGGGGTTTTTTCTGGAAAAAATGAATTTTTGGTGAATAGTGTTTTTATTTAAAAATTAAATTAAAAATATTTAGAAAATTATTTTTATAAAATGGAGTTCATATTTTTAATCAGAGCGTTGATATTTGGTTAAGGTGAAATTTTGGGATTATTCTGAGAAAGATGAATTTTCGATTAATAGTGAAAATACAGTTTTTAAGTTACGGGTGTTTAATGACATCATTAAATGATGTATTAAGTTTGTAATCAATATGTTCGAATTATGAATAGTGAGTTAAGGTATGAGGTGTCCCAAGTGGCCAATACCATGGGCAAATACCATGGGCAAGCCCATGGTTTTCCCAAAACCACTAATGAGGTGTCCCTTTGCCATTAATGCCTTGTCCCCTCACTTTCCCTATATATACCAAGCCATCCTCTCATCCATTCGACTCCCCACTCTCCCCCAATGAAGTTCTGGTCTCATTACCTCCCAAGGAGTCCTACCATGGTGCCCCAAGCCCTCGAGGTCCCAACCTTTGTGTTTTAAGAGTTATGTTTTAAGGTAAGGGATCCGACCTCTCTCTTTCATTTCAGGTAATCTCTTTTATGTGATTCCTTTTATGCTCCATGTTCTTATGTTGGATGATGTTCTTTTATACTCCTCTTACTGACCTTTTTATGTTCATATAATGATATATCCCCTCTTACTCTCATTATTTCGTTTTATGATGTTTTAAGTGGTGCCGTTAGGCTGCCGAAAGTTTTGTAACGGATTCTTTCTCCCTTCTCATTTTTCAAGATCTATTTTCATGTAATGTATTTCAAGTTCATTTTTATTATGTTGGGGTATGATCTCTAAATTTATCATACTGATCATTTATTTTCATATGATGAGATACCCCATTTGATCTCTTCAATTCAGTATTTTGAAGTTTTAAGTGGCGCCGTTAGGCTGCCGAATTTTTAAGTGGTTCTTCACCCTTCTCGTTTTGAAGTTCTACTTTCATGTCAATTATTTCAAGTACCTTTTTGTTATGTTGGGGTATGATATCTATATCTATAATACTGGACTCTTATGTTCATATGATGAGAGACCCCATTTGATCTCTTCAATTCAGTATTTTGATGTTTTAAGTGGCGCCGTTAGGATGCCGAATGTTTTAAGTGGTTCTTCACCCTTCTCATTTTGAAGTTCTACATTCATGTCAATTATTTCAAGTTCCTTTTTGTTATGTTGGGGTATGATCTATATATCTATCATACTGGACTCTTATGTTAATATGACTAGAGACCCCATTTGATCTCTTCAATTCAGTATTTTGATGTTTTAAGTGGCGTCGTTAGGCTGCCGAATTTTTAAGTGGTTCTTCATCCTTCTCGTTTTGAAGTTCTACTTTCATGTCAATTCTTTCAAGTTCCTTTTTATTATGTTGGGGTATGATCTCTATATCTATCATACTGGAATATTATGTTCATATGATGAGAGACCCCATTTGATCTCTTCAATTCTGTATTTTGAAGTTTTAAGTGGCGCCGTTAGGCTGCCGAATTTTTAAGGGATTCGTTCGCCCTTCTCGTTTTTCAAAGATCAACTTTCATGTCAAGTGTTTCAAGTTCCTTTTGTATTATGTTGGGTTATGATCTCTATATCTATCATACTGATCTTTTATGTTCATATGATGAGATACCCTATTTTATCTCATCAATTCATTTTTGGTTAAAGTTTATGTGACGCGGTTAGGCTGCCGAGTTTTCATAAGAGAAATCTTAATTTTGTCTTCCTTTCATGATCTTCATTTCATATAGTACATCTTTCAAATTTCATTAACATGTTCATATATCCTTCATATTCTGTCCCTCTACTGTTTTATGGATCATTTATGAGTGGGTGACCCATTTCCCCTCTCTTTTTAATGTCTTCTAAAACCTCGTAACATAGTCGTTATGCTGCAGAATTTCTGTCTCAAAATGCCTCTCTCTTTTTCTAAAGTTCTTTTATATTATTAAGTGAATACTCAAAGCTATTTCTTCTAAAGGGGTATTAACATATATACCATAATTTTCTATTTTAAATTCTGGTATTTACATACATGAGACCCACCTTCCTTTTCTGTGGGTTTTAAAGTGACGTAAAGATCTTGTCTTTAAAGCAGTTTTTAAAACGTTATGATTATGAGATGAAACCCATTTATTTTATGCTATATGGGTTATTTATGAAATGTTTTATGATGATATATGTGGATCACATTATAATAAAGGCAAATTTAAGGGTGTGCCCTGATAGCGCTCCAATGCATTGGGTAATGATGTAACCACTAGAGATTACAATTTTCACGATACCTTGGTGAATAACCTTAGTAATTTTCAAATGACACCTTGGGGATAGACCTTGGTGATATGTTCATGATTGTCTATGTTAAAGGATGTAGCCACATTTTCAAGTTATGAAAAATGTTATTTTTATTATGATATTCCCCCTTATTTCATTCTCATGCCTTAAAGTTCTTTTTCATGACCTTATTGAAGTATCTCAAGTTCACATGTAAAATGTTTCTCTTGTTTTCCTTACTGGGCTTTTTCTCACCCCTTTCTTTTGATGTATGCTCCCAGGTTATGTGATGTAGTAATGAACCTAGGATGAATATAAGGAGAAGCCTTTCAAGTGTTTTAGAAGAATGTTTTATGTTTTCATGTTTAAAGTTCCTGGTTTCCAAGACACTAAACCTTAAAGATCCTCGGTTTTGTAAAATGTAATGAAAGATTATGTGATAAAGAGGATGGATGTTATATTCCAACAACGTGCTATATAAATATCATAATGAAAAATGAAGAGATTATTAAATGGAACTGTTTCCCCCTTTCTTGCAGGAACATGATTTGACCCATGGGGCGGTTTCTTCTTATATATTGTGTGGTGACATATATAGTTACTGGATACAGGTATGTTTTTATTTAGTTTTTATTTTACTTTATTTATCTCATTGGCTACTTAGGTATTTTACCTCTTTCTACGGATGGAGGGTAGTGATGTTATCCTGACTAGTTGACTAATATCACTTGTATACTGTAATACCATGAGGTGTGAGTGTGAGGAAACATTGGAAGATAGAGGAGCATTGGGGTCTTCCCTAAGATGGAATTGTTTTTTTAATATTGTGTGGGAACATTTCTAGAGTATGTTGGAGTTATGAAATAACCCCAAGTGTCTCCATGAGATAGAATAAATAAACCCAAGTGTCTCCATACATCATATCATCCTCGCATGGTTTGGCCACTCACCCAATCCTATCAAACCTATCCTAGTCTATCCTCTCAGTCAGATAGTCTAGACTCATATCTCGAGGATTATCCCGTGCCTCGATGCACATCTCATCATCCAACTATATAAAGAGTATTATTCACCTTATGATTGTCCTATTCCCAAAAGCACACCATGTCAAACCCATCTACATTATATTCTCAATAATCCAGTCAAGAACCTCATCAAAATCATGTATTATAATCTAGCCCCACTGACTAGGTTCCATACTAAGCTAAATCACACCAAGAATCTTGGCATTATAATGGCAACCTGTCCGACAATACCCAATACCCACACTAGCATCTCATCCTTCATCTCTTCAGTTGAACTCTTGAATCATTAAATGGGGTAAAACCTTTCATAATACATTTTATATACTCAGAGGGACCATCCCACTCTAAGAACCTACCATGATTCCAATCCATCCTCATAAGTATTTTCTTCATCAAACTCTAGATGTACAATTTCCACACCTATCACTACAAGGCCCAATCCTATTAGGAATATTTTACTTTATCTAATTCCCCATCGTTAGTGACATCAGTCACATTAAAGTGCATAAATGTCAACGGAACCCTACATTACAAGAATTATTCATGTGGATAGGCCCAATGACAACAGGCTAAGAACTAAAACCATAAATAATAATGCCAAATACATGCATCATTTTTAAATAAATATCTCAAGTGTAAATATAAAAACCAAGAATAATAAGACCTCATCCCTTGTATCGAAAAAAACCAAACTGAGTTGAAACTCAGGCCAAATTTATTATATACCATTAATAGGAAGAGTAATTATTAATTAATAGGAATTTACTATCTGATTGTATCATTTTGAAAAAATGATTTGTTTCCCCTTTGCTTGCAGGATCATGATTTGACCCATGGGGCGCTGTGGTGCTTATATGTTGGGCGGTGAAAGGTATAGTCACAAGATACATGTTTGTTTTAGTTTAGTTTTTATATTATATTCTTTATCTCATTGGTCACTAAGATATTTGACTGCTTTCTGTGGACATAGGGTAGTTATATTCTACGAAGGGTCCTAGAAGGATTTCGGATTGATTCAGTCCACCTGCTTTGATCCAAGGTAAGATTCTATGGTTACTACTAGTCTTACACCTCATGTATTTGGGGATTTAGTGTTTTTTACTCTATATTATGTTTTCAGTAGGGCATTAGATCATTTCACATTGGATTGGGTGGATTTGGTTCTCTGCTGCCAATATAGGTAAGGCTTTAATGCCATTGGGTGGTTTCTCAATGGTTATGTAGCTTCCTTCATGTGTTTTAAGGTTCTTTATATCCTTTTTGTAGTGCGTTGATCCCTACTCATTGGTTTTCAGTCACCAAGTCAAGGAATACTTTCCTACATGTGCATACGTAAGTAAGTATATGTATGTGGGTTCCCCCGTTACATGTATAGTCACTCATGGCAGTTATTATGGACGTACGAGGCTGGGTTTGCCCATTTATATATATATATAAATACATACGTAGGTGAGTGGAGACTGATATGTGCATATAAACATATGTGCAAGGATCCCCTTGCACATGATCATGGCCATACAAGTGTGTGCATAGGGGCTAGGGGTCCTTGCATGTGTGTGAATGTGTGTATACCTAGTGGAGGAGTAGCAGCTTTTAGTTATAAAGCTCCACGAGCTGAAGTGGATGACTTGGTTCCACCTTGAGGTAGAGTCCCTCTCATAGCCTCTTTAATTTTAGAATGCTTTAAATGGTATTTAGATTCTTTCAAAATTCTGGTTAATTATATTGAATTGCATATCTTTAATAAGTGTTCTTTAATATAATTGTTTCATTTGATAAATAAAGTCATGTTTTTATAATAAAACCCCTCCAACGGAGGTGCGCTGTCTGTGAAAACTCACAGTGATAGTTTAGGGTGTATGATTATTTTCTATCATTTCATTTCCCTTTAGATGTTGCGTCATTGTGCCGCTCACTACAACCTTCTAATGATCCGTTGTTATAACATATTAAATAGTTGATTTGTTCTATAATGTCTGTTGTGACCTTATCTTATAGAGAAACCCATTTCGAGTGTTTGTCTGGCCACTTGGCCACCCCTTACGGTGTTTACCCGAGCCTATATATCTAAAAACACTGATTGTGTCATTGTTTAACACATGTCATGCTTATGGTACTCCCCACCTTAAGAATTATCTTAACACTGTTTGGGGTGTTTTCCTGGCCTCGATGCACATCTAATTCTTTACATATATGAATTCTCCCATAAGATTTGTGTTGCATCCTGAGATGTTAAAACATACTCAAATTCTATTGTTCTCAAGGTGACTAATGTTTTATTATTAGAGTTCTATGAAAAGAAAATACCATTGATAAGTAATACACCTGCATAATTTGACTCTCAATCAATAGTTTAAACTACCTCGTACCACTTTTAAAAATAAAAAATATAAAAGATATATCTTTATCATACCACAATCCCGGATCAAGAGTCTATTTTTTATAACATAAGATTAGTTTCTATAATGTGAAGAACAAATACATAGAATTTATTTGGAATCCTGGCCAGAAGATGCTACTATGCGGATGTCGCTGGACCGAGCCAACACGCCGCGGTCACGCCATGATCACACCACGGTAATGCCATGATTTGGCCCTTCTCCAGGATGACACCCCGTGACGGTTCGAAATCCTATCGGAATTCAATGTATGACACCTAGATAGAGTTTTAGATACATTACACATCCATAGTTAATGGGGAGGGAGGTGACAGCTGGAATGTTGCCCTGCTTCCTCCTGCTCCCTTCGCTCTTGGCTAGAAGATGCTGCCCCGAGAATGTCGCTGGACCAGGCCAACATGTCGTTGTCACACCATTGTCACGCTGTTGTCACGCCGCAGTCCTGCCGCGGTCACACCGAGGTCACGTTGCGGTAATGCTGTGATTTGGCCCTGCTCTAGGATTACACCCCGCGGTGGTTCGCAGTCCTGTAGGAATTCGATGTATGATACATAGATAGTGTTTTAGATACATTACCCACCCATAGTTAATGGGTATGGAGGTGACAGCCGGAATGTTGCCCCGCTTCCTCTCACTCCCTTCGCTCCTGGCCAGAAAATGCTACCCTACAGATGTCGCTGGACCAGGCCAACACGCCGCGGTCATGCCATGGTCACGCTGCGGTCAATCTGAGGTGCGCTCTGGCTGGCACCACTCAAAGTTTCTCACTTTTCTTTGAAATAGAAAACATTTTAAATGAAAACAACAACTGGCATACGGAAAACCAAAAAAATGCATTCATATTCTATTTATACATTAGTAAAAGGATCCATGGATCATTTTTGATGTGTATGAGTCAACTCTGCCTCAATCTGAGGCAAGGTGTGGCTGGTATCACTCAAAGTGTCTTTCTTTTGTTTAAAATGCATACGATTTTAACTAAACACAATTGGCATATGGAAAACTGACCAAACGCATTTTTATTTTGTTGATACTTTAGGAAAATGATCCATGGGTAATTTGTGACATGTATGAGTCAACCTTGTCTCAATCAGAGGCGTGGTGTGGCCGGCACCACTCAAAGTGTCTCTCTTTTGTTTCAAAAGGACATCATTTTAAGTGAATGCAATAACTGACACACAGAAAACTGACCAAAAGCATTGGGATTTAGTTTAATCATTAGTAAAGCGATCCAATGGTCATATGTAACGTGTATAAGTCAACCCTGCCTCAATCTGAGGGCCGGTGTGGTCGACATCACTCAAACTGTCTCACTTTTATTTGAAATGGACAGTATTTTAAGTGAAAACAACAACTAGCATGCGGAAAACCGACCAAAAACATTCGTATTGTTTTGATACTTTATAAAAATGTTAAATGGGTCATTTTTGATGTGTACGAGTCGACCCTACCTCAATCTGAGGTGCATTGTGGCCGGCACCACTCAAAGTATTTCACTTTTCTTTTAAATGGACAACATTTTAAGTGAAAACAACAACTGACATTCAGAAAACCAACCAAACGCATTCGGATTCTATTGATACTTTAGTAAAAGGATCCATGAGTAATTTGTGATGTGTACAAGTAAACCCTGCCTCAATATGAGACACAGTGTGGTCAGCACCACACAAACTGTCTCTCTTTTGTTTCAAAATGACATCATTTTAAGTGAATACAACAACTGACATACGGAAAACCTACCAAAGGCATTCAGATTCTATTGAAACTTTAGAAAAAAAATACATGGGTCATATTTCATGTGTACGAGTCAACCCCACCTCAATACAAGGGACAGTGTGGCCGAAACCACTCAATTTGTCTCACTTTTATTTGAAATAGACAGGATTTTAAGTGAAAACAACAACTGGCATACGGAAAACTGACCAAACACATACATATTGTGTTGATACTTTATTAAAATGATCCATGGGTAATTTGTGATGTGTAAGAGTCAACCCCGCCTCAATCTGAGTTGGGGTTTGGCCGACACCACTCAAAATTTATCTCTTTTGTTTAAAATGGACATCATTTTAAGTGAAAAAAACAACTAACATACGGAAAACTAGACAAACACATTTGGATTCTGTTGAAACTTTATAAAATCGATCCATGGGTCATTTTTGACATGTACGAGTCAACCATGCCTCAACCCAAGGTGTGGTGTGGCTGACACCACTCAAAGTGTCTCACCTTTCTTTGAAATATACAACATTTTAAGTGAAAACAACAACTGACATACGGAAAGCTGACCAAATGAATTAGGATACAGTTTATACTTTATTACAAGGATCCATGGGTCATTTTTGACATATAAGAGTCATCCTTACCTCAATCTGAGGCATTTTGTGGTTGGAACCACTCAAAGTGTCTTTCTTTTGTTTAAAATGGATATGCTTTAAAGTAAAAAAACCGGCATACAGAAAACCAACCAAATGCATTCGGATTGTTTTGATACTTTATTAAAACGATACATGGGTCATTTTTTACATGTAAGAGTCAACCTCTCATCAATCCAAGGAGCGGTGTGGCTGACACGACTCAAAGTGTCTTTTTTTTTAAATCGACATCATTTTAAGTGAAATCAATAACTAACATACAGAAAAATGACCTAACGCATTCAGATTATGTTGAAACTATAGAACGACAATCCATGGGTCATTTTTGACATGTATGAGTCAACCCCGCCTCAATCTGAGGTATGGTGTGGCCGTAATCACTCAAAGTGTCTCACTTTTCTTTGAAATGGACAACATTTAAAATGAAAACAACAAATGACATATGGAAAACCAACCAAATGCATTTATATTCTATTGATACATTAGTATAAGGATCCATGGGTCACTTGTGATGTGTACGAGTCAACCTCGCCTCAATCCGAGGCATGGTGTGGCCGGTACCACTCAAAGTGTCTTTATTTTGTTTAAAATGGATACGCTTCTAAGTAAAAAACAACTGTCATATGGAAAACCTACCAAACGCATTCTAATTGTGCTGATACTTTAGTAAAAAGATACATGGGTCATTTGTAATGTGTACGAGCCAACCTTGCCTCAATCTGAGGTGCGGTGTGGCCGACACCACTCAAAGTGTCTCTCTTTTGTTTCAAAAAGACATCATTTTAAGTGAATACAACCACTGACTTGCATAAAACCAACCAGAGGCATTATAATTCTATTTAAACTTTAGTAAAACAATATATGGGTCATATGTGATGTGTAAGAATCAACCTAAGCTCGATCTGAGGGCCAGTGTGGCCGGCACGACACAAACTATCTCAATTTTATTTGAAATGGACAGGATTTTAAGTGAAAACAACAACTAGAATATGGAAAAACAACCAAATGCATTCAGCTTGTGTTGATACATTATTGAAACGATCAATGGGTAATTTTTGATGTGTATGAGTCAACGTTTCCTCAATCCAAGGAGCGGTGTGGCTGACACAACTAAAAGTGTCTCTCTTTTGTTTAAAATCGACATCATTTTAAGTGAAAGCAACAACTAACATACGGAAAACAGACCAAACGCATTTGGATTCTATTTAAACATTATGAAAACAATACATGTGTCATTTTTAACTGTATGAGTCAACCCCACTTCAATCTTAGGTGTGTTGTGGCCAGCACCACTCAAAGTGTCTCACTTTTCTTTGAAATGGACAACATTTTAAGTGAAAACAACAACTGACATATGGAAAACCAACCAAACGCATTTGGATTCTATTGATACTTTAAGAAAAGGATCCATCGGTCATTTTTTACGTGTTCGGGTCAACCTCACATGAATATGAGGCACGGTGTGTCTGT
Organism: Viscum album; assembly: GCA_963277665.1. Lineage (NCBI taxonomy): Eukaryota > Viridiplantae > Streptophyta > Magnoliopsida > Santalales > Viscaceae > Viscum > Viscum album. The sequence continues at coordinate 1,426,943,158 of OY728138.1, read as the reverse complement.
TACCACTCAAAGTGTCTTTCTTTTGTTTAAAATAGATACGCTTTTTAGTAAAAAAAACCAGCATACAGAAAACCGACAAAATGCATTTGTATTGTGTTGATACTTTAATAAAATGATCCATGGGTCATTTTTTACGTGTACGAGTCAACTCTGTCTCAACTTGTGGCACAGTGTGGCCGGCACAACTCAAAGTGTCTCTCTTTTATTTCAAAAGGACATCATTTTAAGTGAATACAACAACTAACATACAGAAAACAAACCAAAGGCATTAGGATTCTGTTGAAACATTAGGAAAATGATACATGGGTCATATGTGACGTGTAAAAGTCAACCCCGCCTCAATATGAGGGCCGATGTGGCCCGAACCACTCAAACTGTCCCAATTTTATTTGAAATGGATAGGATTTTAAGTGAAAACAACAACTGGATTACGGAAAACCCACCATACACATTCTGATTGTGTTGATACTTTAGGAAAATTATCCATGGGTCATTTTTGATGTGTACGAGTAAACCCTACCTCAATCCGAGGCATGGTGTAGCTGACACCACTCAAAGTGTTTCTTTTTTGTTTAAAATGGACATCATTTTAAGTGAAAACAACAACTGACAAACTGAAAACTGACCAAAAACATTCTAATTATGTTGAAACATTAGTAAAACGATACATGGGTCATTTTGGACTTGTACGAGTCAACCCTGCCTCAATTCGAGGCACGGTGTGGCCGGAACCACTCAAAGTGTCTCACTTTGCTCTGAAATGGACAACATTTTAAGTGAAAACAGAAACTGACATACAGAAAACTGACCAAATGGATTTGGATTTAGTTGATACTTTAGGACAAGGATCCATCGGTCTTTTGTGATGTCTACGAGTCAATCTTGCATCAATCTAAGGCACGGTGTGGCCGGTACCCCTCATCAACAATAGTCGCAAACTCTTTTCCATGAGTTGGGTAGTTTCACTCATGGGGTCATAATTGACGAGACTCCTAAGAAAATACCTTTTCATCATATATTATAAAAAATTCAAGTTCAATAAAAAATGCATAACAAATCATTACATACCCAAATCTAGGATCAAAAAAAATTGGGGTTTGATCCAATTTCAAACTCTTATTCCACTCTAATAAGTATTTATGAGATTATTCTGCCTAGTATAATTTTATGTGGAGGTGGGGGGTTGTGCTAGTTGGGGGGGTTGTGCATGGGTGAGGTGAATTATTACTGGAAGAGTGGTTGTCATATGAAGATTGAAATGCGTGTAAATAATGTTTGATTTTTTTAAACTGTTATTCAACTCTACTGAAAGATTTTTTTCATATGAAGATTGAAATATGGAATTTTAGTACATGACATGGTTATAAGAGTTTGATGGTTTTATGTGTTTTTTTTGTGCTATTTCAGGTGTTTTTTATGCTTTTTTAAGCTTGTTTGTATGTGTTTTTTATGCTATTTTTTATGCAGGTTTTTACTGGAGGGGCTACTTGAGGGGATGTTGTGCAATAGTTTTGGAAATACACAATACCAACAGTTTTAAACCATTGGTATACTTTGAGAGAAATTTAACAACTATCCCAACGATTTTAAAACTGTTGGTATAGTGTTTATTCTTTAATTTATACCAACGGTTTCTCTGAAACTATTGGTAAAAATTCTATGCAAACATATACCAATAGTTGGCCTACAACCGTTGGTAAATCAATATATATAGTGGCCTATACCAACGGTTTAGATCAAACCATTGGTATAAGGATTTCCTCACGGCTTACTACCTTATGGTTTGGAAAACCATTGGTGTAGGCTATACCAACGGTTTCCCAGCCTATACCAATGGTTTTAAACCATTGGTATAACCTTCCTTTCCAATAGTGAATGTCTCTCCATGTTAGAGAGAAACTCTTAAAAGAGGTAAGTGATGTATAAGAAACAAAAATATCTTATGAGAAATAGTTTAATAGTTCTTCCAAATCCTTTAAGGAGAAAAAATAGATAAAGATGAAAATTGTGAAGGTGATGTTAAAGAAGAAAAAGATTATGAAAATGGAACTCGAAATAGATATGGAGATGTAAGTGATAGTGATGGAGGATATTATGGTCCTTATGGATTCATTAGAGTTGATGAGATGTAAATAACTTAGGGAATTGTCCCTTATATAGGATAATATGTCTCTAGATCTTAAGAGAGACACATCCTAGTTAAATATGCGGACCTAGTTATAAGATAATAAAAGGAAGACTCAGTTGAGGGGGAGGAATACCCAAATTTGGAAAGTCATCCAGCTGACCAAACAGTTTTTGGAGACCACAATGTGCCTAAATATGATGTTCAAAAAGACGATGTAGAGAAGAATATTGTTGATTATTATATTTCTAAGCATATTAAGGTTAAGATTGCTGTTTTTTTCGAGAAAATAGTTGTTGCCAAAATATATGTTGAGTCCACTATTATTGTACATATTGTGGTTGTATCTTCAGTTGTTGGTTTTAAAAATGTGAAATTTCTTGGAATGTCTTCTATCAGTTAGATATATCTAATGGTTGAGGAATAGGATATGTTTCCTAGAATTCCAGGAAATCATAGTGGGCCTATTCTTTGAGAGTGAAGAGATGCTAAGGAATCCTTAGTAGATTATATTGACACTTCAGGTCAGTTGGAAAGAATTACTTCTGATGTGCCTTATAGGTATGAGCATGATGCACTATTAACCAATATATTCAATCCATTAGAGCTGGTGGATGTTTTAACCAGGGGTAACTTGGATTCTTTCATAGAAAATATTATTTCAAATATTGGTTTTTTATTTAAAAAAATCAACCTCAATTGGTTACTAAACTAAGTGTTAAGGATGAAAGGCATTTTTTCAATTTTGATTCAACTCATTCAACCTAATATGATAATTGATATTAGATAAGTGTATGTGGAATGTAGAATATTATCAAGTGAGATGGAAGTTCTGAGAGCTACAATGGATGAGATTAAGTCTTCTTCTATAGAATCCATGGATACTTTTCTAGAGAGAATAGATAATATTTGTTTTGTGGCTTCTTCATCCACTACTCCTTCTATTGATGTTGAAATGATCTGATCTATTTTGAGAGAAGATATTCGAGCTACTTCAAGTGATGTTCCTAGCCTACCTGATGAGACTTTGAGAAAAATCAGTCATAATAGTGACCATGTTCACTTGATGGTCAATGAGTATATAAAAGGAATTCATTTTGATATAGAAACCATCACCAATGAAATAAAGTATTATGCTTCCAGGATATACACTATTAATGAATTAAATGACCATTTTAAGTTTCTTTCTGAGAATATGAGGATACACCCTATGACCCAAGCCTTTAAATAGAAAGTAAATCTGTTAAAAGTCATGAATATATTTCTTAAGTTATTCATGGAATAAAAGAAGTATTTCTTTTGTGCTATGGAGAGAGGTGAAAATATCATTATCGACTACAAAAATATTATGAAACTATTTTTTTCATGTTTCTAGAACTATTGTTCTGGCCTAGGATCAATCCCTATTATAGCTCATTTGACCCCTCCAGACACTACTCTAGAGTTATTCCATCGTGGTGTAGCTAGATATCCGAATTCACCTTTTTCATCTCATTTTCATCCTTTCACTCTCTTTCCTTGGGAATTAGTTTATCACCGTAGACTGATTATAATCATAGAGACTTCCTCTCTCACTGATTTCCCTTATATTATCCCTCATGTTCCCCCTACCTCGCCAATTAAACCTTCTATTTCCGAAAAAGGGAAGGGATAATCACATCATGATCCTTCAACTCATCCCAAAGAGTGTTGACTTAGGAATTTTTATCTTTAATGGGGATGTTTTCGTATAACTTTTGGTTGTATCTCAATGATGTACTTAACTTAATTTTTAATGAAATTTCTATTTTATTCTTATTCTATTTCATTGTATTTACTATTTTATTCCCGCTTTTTTATAATCCAAACAGGGGGACAAAAAATCTATGGGAATTTATTTTATTCATTTTACAGTATTGTTTCATTGATTCCTTTATTTTTTATTAGTTTTTATAACATATGTATTTCAATTTCTTATTTTGATACTATTTACATTTTTCTTTCTACCTTTGACACTATTTCTATTTTTAGCTACACCAGTTTTTACACCTTAGTCTATTATATTTATGTATTATAAAATTTCATGATTTGTGATCATCAAAGAGGAGGACATTATTGGAACCCTTATTTTAATGTTCAAAAAAATCATGTTTATTATGACATTAATGATTTTAATGTTTTATGGAATAATTTTAAAATATAAAAAATATTGGAGAAAGTTTTCTACGTGTGAGAAAGACTCACCATTAAGGATGAGTCACCACCAAGGATGAATCATCATTTAATACAAGCCACTGCCCAGGATAACTCAATGCCAGCTATGTATCACCATCCAAGTTAATTTATTTGACAATGTTTTGGAAACACCTACCATCAAATATAATTCACCACCTGAATGAAAATAATTATAACTATATATATGACCTAACATCAAAGAGTAGTCACTATTAAAGATGACCTATTGCCAGAATGAAAATTTGGCTAAGTGTTAGAATGACCTGATACTAAGATGAGTCATCATTGAGATGTCTCACCACCAGCCTGACTCACATCTAGCTTAAATCAACACCAAATATTGTCTCATTGTTCAAGAAGAATGACCTCCACTATTTTTTTTATTTTGAATAAAATATTTCAAATGTTTATGTTATTTACTTCAATGATGAGAATTATTTTAATGGTTGTTATTAATCAATTACATAGATTCATTAATGATTGTGTTAGACCTGGGTATGAGGACAAAGAAATTTTAGATGATTGTTCTCCACATGGAAACTCATTCATCTTTCTTAAAAAAGAGAAGAAGACTCCCCAATTCGGAACCTCATATATAGAAAAATACGTGTACATGGGAAGAGATCCAAAAAATATATTGAAGATCCTGAAGAGTTCCACTTTCTGAGATTTTACATGCTTCATAATCACCTACACACAACTATAGAAGAATGAACCTCATCAATCATCAAGTTTCTTCCCACAGTTAGAATAGAAAGATTATACAATATTATTTTCTACTTTTATTTTCAAAAACTCAACTCCAGATTCATATCAAACTACATTCAAGGAGTTACATATTGCAAACCATATGAGACATAGAAACACCATTATTTCTACACACTTATTTTCTCTTTTTTTATTTTATTTACATAATGAGTTAGTGGTGTTTTACTCTTTATTTTTTCGTGGACATTGTCTCCTATGATTTAACTATAATATACAAGATATCTTCTCAAACTTTGTTTACTTCTATATACCCATGTGTTTTGGAAGGGGTCCTTGTGTGGTATGTTATTGTTTATTCCTATATTTATTTTGGAAGAGGTCATGTGTGACATAGACAATTGGTTTATTGTTGTATACCCAATCCAACTTGTGAATTATAGACTACCATTTATAATATACATGGTATTATGTGATTGAAAAGTGGAGAGATTTAAGTCTCAACTTGAGACTGAACCTCTTGTATTCATTTCTACAACGTTTTTGGATTGTTTTATTTCTAATATTTAAAACTAAATCTGTTTTAAACTATAAAAAACCCATTACATTTATAGTTAACCTTAATTATTGTTAATATATGGTTTTTATTTTTTAAATTAATTTAAAAAATTAAAGTGGTTTTTATAATTGTTTTAACTGAGACCTAATCAATCTTTAAAAAATATTATAAAAGAAGGAAAAGTATATCAATCTATTATTTTGGTTAACTAGGATTTTTTTATTAACAGGGGGATTTTATTAAACTTGTTTTAGATAGAAATTTATATTGGGTACTCAATTCCCCCCCCCCCCCCTTGAAATATTCACTCTGACCAAGACCTTGTTTTTTAATGTCATGTTAATTATATTTTTAATTGAATTTCAAATATTAAAAGAATTGATTGGTTTTCACATGGGAATTCTTATGAATATGTTTGGGTAACTTGGAAGATTATTGTTATAGATTATTTTCTACATTTATAAGTGGTCATTTATAGTGATACTGAGATATCCACTATGATTGGTTTGATTTTTCATGTTCACATTGGCTGGGTAGTGTTCTTTAAGAGGTCTTAATTATCGTATCCTTGATATTTATTTTTTCAAAAGGTGACTGACCATGTTTCATGTGTGGTGAATTATAGTTATTTTCTAATAATTTATTTTTTATTTCATTATTTGGATATTGTAATGATGATTATTCCATATTGATCTTGTTTTTATTTTATATATTTATTACTCATTTTTACCTTAGAAATTGGATTATTTATATTTTACAAATGTATTTTTAAAATCAATTCCTGACAATTGATTTTAAAACAAAAAAAATTATATTTTAAAAATATGTACTTAAACATGAACATTGGGTTTCAATGAAAAAAATGTTATATAGATTCATGGAGAAATCATACTAGGGTTTGAGTCACCCCTTGTGTATGAATTTGAGAATATTCAATCAGGATTATGTCTGTTATCATAAAATGGATAGGAGATGTATCTTATTATAATTCCTTTTTATGTATTCATTATCATTCATGGAATAATATTTTTTGTGACTATAGTTCACATAGAGGTTTCTTGGTTAGAGAATTTTTTGGATCCTCTAATGTTGTGTTTGGGTTTTAGTTATGTGTCATCATCATCATCTTTTGTTATATTTTTTATATATGTACATTTAGGATGTTGGTTTCTCTTTTCACTTATAGTTATAAAGTGACATTAGATATTTTCTATTATTTATGTTTCATTGTAATCTATTTGATTATATCTATTATTTGAAAAAATTAATATATTTTCATGGAAGTATAAGGTACAGATACACCATATTGTACATCTAGGTGGATTCCTCATTGTGATTTATTAGATTCGGAGTTTGAAAGACATCCCATATGACTAGTATTTGATACCCTGGTGGTTTTCAGCAACCTACGGTGACCAGGAATACACTTCAAGACTTTTGGAGAGTTAGAATTGGTGATGGGCCAGGTTAACTTGGTCCAGTTCACTATAAAATAGTTTTATAACATTATTGTTATTGGGGGATTAAATGTATTATGAAGATAGTACTATCAATGCTCTAGAGGTTGGTATGAGGGGTACTTGGATAGCTCTTCCTCATGATAAAACTCAATTACCATAAGTGGTTGGGAATTATGTCTTGATTGGATATTTTATTAGATTATTTAATTATTTTAAAACTATTATGTCTTTTAGGGAAATATTGTTTGTTATTTTTGGAAAATTTATATTTTTGGGAGAAAGGGGGAGGAAACCAAAGGTACAAAATTTAAGTACATAGTTTTTAAATGTATATTTCCACTATGAATCTATTCTTCGACAGCTCCTAGTGCCAATCACATGATTGTTGTATAGTTCAACAAACTGTGTGGTTGAACCATGAAGAGTTAGAAAATCTTTAATTTTTTAGTTGTTTGTCCTGTTTGTTTTTCAAATAATTATTTTTATTATTTTTATTTATTTATCAATAATTTTGTTAAACATTATATTATATCCTTATCTAAAATTATTTTATAATTATGTATAGATTAAGTTTCATATTTTATGTTTTATAAATCATGCCTCTAGGACAGTCTTCAAAAAATCATAGAGAGGGATCCATGAAAAGCACTTGGTCATTTAACCCTCTTATGGATACTAATATTATCATGTTGGTCTTATAAACCATATAATCTCTATCCTAAGGAAGATAGTTTGGAAAAACATGAGTGGTGGATCATTCTTAATAATTTAATAAGCATAATCCAACTACATTTTGTGGTGATCAAGGATCTCAAGAACCCAATGAGTTGATGGAAATGATTGGATGTATCTTTTATTTACTCTATAACCCTAAAATTTTCAATATTATTATTCCCTGTATATTTTGTAAAGACTAAGATTGGTGTGGTGGGAGTTTATTATCATGGTTTAGAAACATGAATACCTCACATGGGATGATTTTAAATATATCATTAAATAATGTATATACATTGAGGCATTAAGGGTGATGACGGTTATGGGGTTTGTAGTGGTGGTGGAATGTGATCATTCTATGATGGAGTGTGACACTTAGTTTTCCTAGTTGATCAAACTTGAACCTTACTTCTATATCAGTTTTTATTGAAAGATTGGGGTTTTGATATGAGGTTGAATCCATAGATTAGATCAAGGATTACTCTTCTCTACCTATGGATATATGATGAGGTTGTCAATAAGGAATCAATAGACTAGAAAAATATGAAATGGATATTTATTTTTCATGGTACCTCTACTAATACATTGGGAAATTATAGTTACTCTATAGGTTGGATGAGGAAGCATGGGGAATCTCAATGAGCTAGTAGTGGGAGTGTCTAGAATCTATCAAATTATTCTCCTGTTATTTCCTCAAGTCATTGGATAATAGTGGTCAATAAATATGATAACTTAGGTAACACTGAGTATAATATCCATGAATCTCTAAATACTTACCAAAACTGTGGATATTTATGGTATCAATAGTGGTTTTTTATGTATCCTCCTAAGAGTAATAAGCTTTCATAATCTTTTTTGAAATACATTCATATTTAGTATGATGAATCTAAGATAGAAGGGTATCATAATCAAATAATAGGGTAATGTTATCCTACCATGAAATTTTTGAGTTGGTCAGAATATGGGTCGTTATTGGTGAATAAGAATGTGCCATAGGATTATGATATCAGACCGATGACCTTTAAATGTTCTATATTTATTGTTTATTATAAATATTTTTCTTCATTTTATATAATTGTATCCCATTATTTTATTTCATCCAATTTGATTTATTCTTTGGGATTTTTAACTAAGTTGATGTTATATATGATGGATCTATCCACTTTTTTGTTAGAGAGGGGATATAAGGATTTTATGTGCCCTAGGTTTTATTTAATCATTACTAATGTTGAATTTATTTGATATGTCATCATTATTGATTTGGATATCATTTTATTTATTTTTATCAGGGATTTTCTAGTGAGTTCTAAATTTTAGATTAATTACTATGATTAAAAGTTTATATTAATTTATACTAATGGAAACTATAAAATCTTCCATGGTGAGTGGGATCTAAGATCAAACAACATTCAAACTAATCCTCTGTATTTCAAATAGATATCATGTAAGATCTCCAATTTTTTATAGATGTAATTGAATAGAGTTTGGATGGAAAAATTATATTAATAGTGAGAAGGTATCTCATGGTATTACAAGATGAATTTTTTTATCTATATTAATAGGTATAATTTTCAATTGATATACTCTCGGGGATAAACCCAGAATTCTTACCATCCTGTCAAATGGATCCTACTGTGTTGGGTGAACTAAAAGTTTTGATGTGGGGATCTTGAGATAAAGGGTTTTATTCATCTGAGCATATCTTAATGGGTTTCATCATATCTATGTTCACTGATGTAAGATAGAAGAATATGAATTTTCATTTATTATAGAAATCTCAATTAAGTGATCATTAATAATAAATGTAAATTGCTTATGCTTAATGACATGTTTGACTAGTTTATGGGAGATACATAGTTTTAAGAAATTGACCATAGGTTAGGATAATATCATCTATGGGTGAGGGAATTCGATATTCCCCAAACCTCTTTCCATAAGAGGTATGGTAATTATAAGGATTTGGTTATTAAATTAGGTCTTACTAATTACCTTTAAATTTTCATGATCAAGATGAACCAAACCTTTCAAAGGTATGTCAACACCCATTTTTAGTATTTTTTATAATAAAGGGATTTATTAAAAGAAAAATTAGTAGCATGAGGGACATCTATATGTCATTCTAGGAACATTGAGTAATATTATATTTCATGAAAAAAAACTATCTGAATTTCAGTTTGGGATCCAAAAAGTGAAATTATGGTGTCATGTGGTGTCTGAAAGAGGCATTTTTATAAACCTTAATAGGATCCAAGTTGTGATATTTGTGAAAATCCAATGAATTCCATTGATACTGTGATATTTCATGACCTTTTTGGATATTACAAGTGGATTTTATATGATTTATTATGGTTAATACATCCCTTGATGGATTTTACTCAAAAAGGATTTATATTTGATTGGGATGAGAAAATATATATCTTTTCAAAAGTTGATATATTTGTAGGCATTGGATCCAATTTTTTTTATTATATCTAGGTAGGGGTTATTTAGTTTATTGTGATTATTTATGTATAATTCTAGATCATGTGATGATATATGGAGATCATGTTTTTGGTAAAGGATTGTTCTAGTTTCACCTTTATGAGAAGAATTACCCCACACATGACTTTGTGTTTGGTCCACTTATCTATGAATTGAATACTTAAAATAAATATATCTTTATGGAGATGTTTAAAATATTTAAAAATCCTATTTTTTAAAGTAAATATTAACTCTAAAGATGTAAATTTTAGGAAGAGGTGATGGGTAGAATATAAATAAAAATTTTGTTTTGATTTAGCCTATACCACTATAAAATGGAATGTATTGTCTGATGCTTAAGCAAGAATCTTTCGACTAAATTAGTAAAGGAATATGGTAATGTGTTTCATTTGATGGGATTATTCACTAAATTTTATATGGATGTGTAAGAAGATGATGACCTAGTGTTCTTGACTAGTATGAAAGACACACCCTCTTTGGATGATAATATTCTAATTTAGTAGGTAGTGGGTCATGATAATAAATAAATTAGTTGAATTATAAATGGTATGGAGAACTCATTTGATTGGTCTCAAGTTTCTAATGTTTCTATTTTTTATAATAGTTTCATTATTCCTCTATCCTTAAAGAAAAATTTAATTAGTTTTCAGAACCATTTTATTTAGGATATACATAATGGGTCTACAAATATGTTTTATAATCTAAAACCTAGGTATTAGTGGCCCAAGATGAATTGAGAAATTCCTAATTCTATATCACAGTGCCTTGTATATTAGAGGATTAAATTCGTGGACAATAAAAAATTCGTTTATTATATCCACTTCCCGTTTTTTTGTATATAAGTTATGTGAGGTATATTTTTATTATTGGATTAACTTCTATTTGTATGGGGAAATTCTAGATGATTAGAAATGCAAGGTGGGGAGCTAGGCGATCAATGATGCAGAAGTTGGGGAGGGGCAGTTCTAGTGGGTTTGGCCTATAGGTTATGTATTGGACATGGTATGTCTCTAGGCCTTCGGGTCATGTATTTCAAGTCGTGTCGGGCCTTGTGCCTTGGGCATACGGGTCATGTTTGGGTTCCCCTTCAACCCTTAAAAGGGGGATTATCCATAATAAAATAAAAATAATTCCATTGGCCCATTCGGGATAATGAAAGAGTGAACTGAAATTTTCAATAATGGAAAACATATTATTGAGTTTTAAGGAGATTATATCATAATCATGTTATATAAAATTCAAATTTAAGATGATTAAAATGAACATTAGATCATAATATTTGTCCATTAATAATGTTATATATCCATATAACCTCAAATTATCTGGCATATACAATAATGGAGTGTGGAAAAATGATATAATATTTGTGATCTCTTGAGCAATACATATGAATGTGGTATAACATTGAAATGTGGAGTAGATAATATGGAACATGTATAAGAATATATAATCATTACATAGGTCAGGATGATATAAAAATACCATCATAACATAGTGGATTGGGTATAAATTTATTTTACCCACAACAAAATGTTTGAGTCATCACAACCTATTTTTTATAGTTTATCAAGAATCAAAAATCATTCCACGTAATTGATTAATAATCCCAAATCAATTATCATAGTAATCACATGAGAAATAAAGATTTTCCCATTGAATTGGAAGGATATATGGGTCACATTTATTTAATAATGATAAAATACACATATCATTTCTACATAATATGAATCATATATCTAATCATAAAAATGGATGGAAATAAAATGGGTTACATAACATTTTAAAATGGTATCAAATAAAATGACATCAATAATTAGGTTGGTTTATTACAAAAAAATCTAATAAAATAATTTATATCGTCAATATAATTAATCCATTAGATATATGTTATTTGGAGATAAATAGGAAAATTAAAATGAAATTGTAAAAATATATTTCACAAATTATTATAAATATTATCGTAAAAAATAAGGTAGAAGACAGTTTCATAATTTTATTTCAAAAAGGGGTGAATAAATTTAAAAAAATTATTTTAAAAAATTCCTCAGTAATGTAACCTTGAAAATAAATATATAAATTGTTAGTAAATTTGAATTGAAATATACAAAATTTAAAAATGTGAAATGAAATGCATTTTTATGTATTTTTAGTATTTTTATAGAAAACCCCCATGGATGAAAAAATTATAAAAAATTATTTTGAAAAATTTGAAGATAAATTTGTATCTTTAATAATATAATACATCTCAAACATTAAAAATAAACTAGGAAAATATATTTTGAAATAAATAATATAGTCATGTAAGTGAAAGGGTCGTTGGAAATTGTGGGAATTATATATAATTTCATATTCTTATGAAGAAATAAATCCATCAAAGAAGAATAAGTTGATGTGAAAATAAAAATTACTCATAATGGAAGGGTATAATATGATTTAATATCATAATAATATTAAATAAACCAATATTTTAAGACCTTATCCAAAGTGTAATGATTATGAATCAAGGAAAGTAGTTAAGCCATCAAAAACCCTTAACAAAGATTCATGTGAGGTCAAAAGTGGTTTAACATTCGGTATAATAAAAATATGAATCCCAATAACATATTTAAAAAAAGTATTAAATTATTTTAACTTTTATAAGATTAATTTAGAATCATTTTCCCCACTTATATTATTTATCAGTATTTATTTTCATCATCATATGTTAGAAATTCTTTTTGTCTTGTAGAAGTTTCATAATATCACTATTGGTTCTCATTTAATTGTACCAATTTCATAAATATGTAATTATTAATGGTATTTTAATCATTTATTTAATGATTTATGTATTAAAATTTTCACTTTACATATTTTTTAGGTATGTTTTGTGAAAATGGAATTCATGATGAACTTGTTTTAGGTAATTTTGTGATAACAACAAGTTACTTTATATAAATCAATCATTTTTCGTATTAAAATTATGAAACCTTATTAATGAAATAATTTTCTATTTTATATCATATATTAAAATTAATAATGTTTCCATAACCTTTCATGATACAAATTTATATCATCATTCATGTAGGTGGTTAAAGAGACCTAAATAATAACATGTTATAATTTATTGGTGAGAATGACAATGAAAGTTGATATTTTACTATAATAAAATAATAAAATATTTATAATAATATTTACTAGATATTATTAAGTTTATTAATCATATTTTATAATATGTGTGGGTAAAATAATAGAGAATAAATTATTAGGTAGTCGATTATACTCATGTTGAGGGCGTGATTTTATCCTTAGCAAGACTCCTAGAAAATGGAGGACTTTGGACACCTTCCTATGATTAAGGTATGTAAAACCTAGAATAGGGGTCTATTAGAGGAGTTATTTATAGTAATTAAAGATTAATTCCTAGTAACGTATTATTTTGGAATGGGTAGAGGAGTGTTCCTTTTATAGGTGAAAATGAGGGGTGCTTGTTTGGAATCATTTGTTACGTGAGGGGTAAAGAAGAAATCACTTGGGTGTTAAGTTTTTTAGTAAATAGATTTTGGTGATAAATTTGTTATTTAATTCCAAAACTAAAAAATTTATTCTATAATTTATTTAACATTTATATCATCAAAAAATTGAACCGCTCTAAGTTTCCCATTTTTACTATATTTAACTATTTTTTATCGTAATTTTTTAATACATAAAATATAAGACAATCCCTCTAATACAATTTATATTTTATGATTATAAATTATCACCCCAATTAATCTATATCAATCCCCAAAAAATGGGACAATTAACTTTTAAGGTAAAAATTATTTATAGAAAAAAAATTTATAAAAATGAATATTTAAGTGTTCTTATTCTTAATTATTATCAATTAGTAATTAAATTAGTGTGAAAATTTATAAAACAAATCAGTGGATTCATAATTTAAACTTTATCAATTTTTTTATTTCAATAATAATTACGTAACACTTGTAAAAAATATTTTTTGAAACATCCTTTTTACCTTTATCATGGTCACTAACTTTTTAAAAATAATTTTTTTTATAAAAATAAAGTTGGAATTATTACCTAAGTTGGAAACTATGATTACAAATATCAAATAAATTTTATTATATTAAATTTTAAATTTTGATAAAAATTAATATTAATATAAAACCAATAACACGGAAAACAAATTATTCAAAATGCGACATTAAGTATATATTTTTTTCCCTTATTAGAAATATTGTAGTAAATATTAGATTAATATTAATTAATTTTATATATTTTCAATATATTTCATTAAAATCATTCCTTATTGGTGATCAATTTAATTTAAAAAACATATTGAGTATATAAAAATCCATTAAAAAGTTTTTATTTTTTACATTGAGTGATTTTATTGACAATTACTAATCAATGAATGAATTTTTATTCATTTTTATGTTTATAATAAATAAATTTTATTAATATTCATCCTTATAATATTTGAAATTAAAAACCCATTGAATTAAAAAATCTTTTTAATGAATTTTTTTATCCATTAATTATTAAATTATCATTCCTTATTGTTCCATAATTATTTATTAGATTTTACTAATTCATTTCACTAATAATTCATTATTTTTTATCAATAAATTTTATTAATAAAAAATGTTAAAATTAAAAAATTTAACTAAAATAAATATTTCATGAAATTAGTTTCTTTATAATCAACATTATTTTCATAAATTAAATAGTATCATTTAATTTTTGCATAGAATTAATTATTTTGTATAAAAATGTTATTTAAAATTAAAATTAATATATCATATCATCAAAATAAATTTTATGGATGTCAATTATATGCCGATAATTCAAAACTAGTAACATATTTTTATGTATTATACCGAACATCAATATAATTTTTTTATGACAGATGTATAAAGGATATATTAGCCATATTGTCTCTTATAAATTAATTCCATTATTACATCACAATGTTTAAATATTATTCCATAAATTTTTATTAAATTTTTTTCCCAATACTTTTTTCATATCATGATATTTTTTGTCCTTATAGGTTTAGTTATAATAATGGTGACTCTCAAGGGTGGAGATAATCTAGTGTATCTTAAAGTTTAAAATATATTATACTTTTATATATATTATTCCATTATAATTTATATCCTTTTAAGTGATGCAATCATCCATGGTATGTAATACATGGTTTCATGTACCTTTATTGTAACATTCAATTATTAATGAATAAAATGTTCTTGTTTGGTTCATTTCTTGTGTAACTCATTTTCTAATTATAAATAATTCATTTGAAAGAATAAAAAACATATTTAGTAATTATAGATATATATAATTATTAATAAAAATACTCCCAAAAACCCAAGGTGTTATATAGACAAAAAATATTCATATTCTTAAGGATATTCTTTAGGTTTTAGTGCTTCATTATGGAAGATCTTAAAAGAATGATTTTTCATTGACTACATTTTCATTTAAAAAATGTATCAGGCCTTGATAAAAAAAAGTTCCCTTTTGAGATAAATATAAAAAACCATTTGATCCCCATTTCAATATTGATAGTTGAGTGAGTGTTCTTTGATCTTTATGAATATAATTTAGGATTCAATAACTAATATTTGATAGATTTTAAAAAAATGGATATGGTTTAGAGTCTCTAAAAATATTTTTTCTACCATATTCATTGTATGTTTTAATGTTCTATAGGTTATCATATATTCTTTGGTGTTTTTCCTCAAATGGGTCATGATTGGCTAGGAAATTATCCCATATTTGGAATATGGTATCTCGATCCGTTCAAGATCATTGTGAATCTAAAGAATGTGTCATGCCTGTTATCCTTAACATCCCTAGTGACATCAATTTGAAATTCAATTCATGTATCTCATCTAATAAAGTATTATCTGGACCTGTCTCGAGTGGTTGATACTGATGATTTAGATTTAGAACTCCACAGCACTATGAATGGGAAGTCTGTTTATTTTATAAACCATTAGAAAAAGTGAGATAGGGGTGAATATCATGCTTTTGTCTATGTTATATAGTATTATGGTAGATATAACCATGATATTTGTAGTAGGAGGTCTTTGGTATGAGAGAAATAGTTTATTATTTTCTCTGATTAAGGAAATTATGAATCTTCTGGGAGTGGAAAGTGTCATGGTAAGGTGAATTGTGACACCAATAAGTTATTTGAATGAATTTATTTTTCTTTTTCTTTTTATTTATTTTATTATTGGAATTTCGGAATTTTTAAGATTAGACATATGAAAAATGGGTGGAATGGGTTAGGGTGGATAGGTAGTTCATGATTAGTATTAACCAGGGACACATACCATGCAGAAGGGTGAGGTATTTTCCAGTGAAGTTTTCAGGGTTGGTGCACAATCCTAAAATAATTTGTCTTTCTAGGAGAACCATGTAGCCTCATTTTGTGCTTAGGTATAGGTTCAATGGTTGGCATAAAGTTTCCAAAATTTTGTAAAATAAATGTTTGGTTGTCCATTTTTCTTAAAAAGTGTGAATTTCCATTTATACCCTGGTAATTTTTATATATAATTCCTCATGTTTTTCTATATTCATGGGTTGTAGCTTCACCCTACCCTAAAGATCTCCATTTCCTTTGTTCTTGATAATACCCTCTTGAATATTGGTGGATTTATCAAAGAAAATTCTAGTTTTCTTAGATATTTATCCTATTTTTTTAGAAGCTTTTAATTTTAATTATTTTTTTGATTTTACATAAGAGGTCACATTGTCTAATTATTTGGATATGTTTTCTTTCTAAGTTGAATATCTTGGATTTATAGTTTTATGAGGATAAATATTTTTTCATTTATTTTGGTATCTAGTGAAGGATATGAGTTTGAATTATATTTGAGTTATATTTCTCTACATAATGGATATTTTCATTGAATTACCCTTAGTTCTTGGATTCCATTAGTTTTTATTGATTATATGATATTTGAAATTTATGATTGAGGACTAATTTATGTTTTCCTTTTGATTATCAAAAGTTTTTTTATTAATTAATGTTTTATTTATGTTTTATTTATTTTTTCCTTTAAAACTATCTTTGGAACACTTGAGGTGTTTGATAAAAGGTTTTAAAGAAGCTATTGATACCAAATGGGTTTTCAAAATAGGTTTCAAAAACTTATTGATTTTTGAATGATTTTTTCTTTACTTATAACCCTTATTTTTATGTAACAACTTATTCATTATCTGGTTGATAAAATTTCACATGTTGTTATAATTGATTAGGTTATACAAGGTAAACCATGGGTATGTGTTTGGGTAACCTAGGAAGGTGTTACTCTTGCTTACTTTGTTTACTAACTATAAGTTATTTCTAGTAAGACAAAGAGAGAAACCAATATTGGTTTGTTTATTTTTTGGGTTCTTATAATATATGTAGTTTTATATTTGGGAATCATATTTACTATATATTTAATATTTATTTACCCTAGAGATACGATCCCATGTTTCATTTGTGCATTCTAGTAAAAATATGTCCTTCTTCTACAATCAATTTCTTTATTAGGATATTGTGATAATGATTATTCCATGTTTATCTTTGTTAGATTTTAATTTTTCAATATATATTTTTATTGTAGAACATTTATTATCATTATAAAACCAATGATTTGTGAAATAGATTTCCACCATGTTATTTAAAAATTAAATAATTATTTTCAAAATAATGTTTTAAAACTAGACCCATTGGTTCACATTGAGAAAGATATTGTTTAGATTCAGAGTGGTATCTAATTCGGATTATCCTCATAGATTCTATAATCCTTCGGGTGTTTGGAGACTAGAATTTTTATTATATAGTAATACGGAATGCATACATATTTTATGGTGTATTATCTTTATATATTCATTATACTTCGTATTATAGGATTTATGGTGATTGTAAGTCACATGGAGATGTGTTAGTTAGAGTGTTATTTGGATCCTATGATGATGGATTAGGGTTTTTTTTTATATATTTTTCACTATCCTTATTTATATTTTAGATTTATGTATCTATATGAAGTTGGTTTATAACATTATTATGTTTATAAAGGTAATTTGGATGTTAGTTATTATTTATGATGTATTATAATTTGTTTATTCATTTCCATTATCTGTAACTTATTATTATTTTCCATGGATGTTAGAGTTATTAATACATCATGTTAGATTTATCTATTGAGTACTTGTTGTGTTTTATTGTATTTTGAGTGAAAAATCATTCCCATTTTGCTGATATTAGATACCCCAATTCTATTATCCTATTCGTTGTGATTGGGACCTGAATTAGGCCTTGTGGTGACATGGATTAGGTAACAAGTTAGGTTGACCCAAGATAGTTCATTATAAATAAGAACACACACACATGAAGGCATACATACTATAAAAACCCATCTCTATATAGGTGTTTTTATTTTAAGAGAAATTTATGTTTTTAAATTAGTGGGAGGGTTAGTTTTCAAAGTTGATTTGGAACATAATTCTAAGGATTTGAACACCTTAAATAGGTGTTTTAGACATGGAAGAGGGGGTTCATTGTGGTTTTAGAGTCATTTTAATATCTCAATGAAATAAGGGTACTTCATCGAACCTTCTATAGTGTCATTGGATGGCAGGTGGTATGTCTAAGATCCCTATATGGATACTAGACACGCCAGCTAGTTGAGGGGACCGGCTAGCTAGTGGCCCCTAGACAGATTTTTGAAATGGGTGTAACCCCTATAATTTGACTAGATCCACCACCTTATACCTCACATGTTATTTTTCCCCTCTCAAATTCTAGTAGTAGACCCTCACACCATTTTCCTCTCCTCCTTTTGGTTTGAAGGATCTTGATTAATCATTGATTATTTGGAGTACCATTTGTAAAAAATCAAAGCTAGAGGTATGTTTATGGCTATGTTCCCTCATCTTTCTAATTTATTTTTATATTTATAAAACTCCTGATACGTAAATCAAATATTAACTATTTTTTGATTTTTTATTATTCTTCATTTTATTCCATTTTATCTCAAACCAGAAGCTTGTATCACTCATGCGAACTTATCTGAGGCTAAGGAAGGTGTCTAAATTTAAGTAAACCATAGTCTCTTCATGTTTATTTAAAGTGCTTGTGTGGTGTGACATTAAATTTGTCATTCAATGACCTGATATATATTTAGTAATTAAATTTTGAAACTTTTTTATTTATTTCTATTCTAATGTTCCAAATATGATAAAGAGTTTGATTCTAAGTGAATGACATTAATTTAAAATTTTACCTTGGATAACTAAATCATAATTTCACATGGATATTTGTAATGGAAATAGAATTTTGGGAAAATATTTTGGTTCCATTATATTAGTCAATTAATTTTAATTTGTTTTAAATGAAAGTATGTTTAGATCAGTGGTAGTGAAATTTAATTTCAAAATCATCGATAATCTTTATAATGGAATTTAAAATAATATTTAAACTCTATAAAATTATGTATAAAAAATGTGAATTCATGTTGGATGAATAAAAAAGGTAAGAATAATTCCTTGAAGGGACTAAGATAACCTCTTATTAAATATAAATTATATGTTTTTATTATTTCTTGTTTCAAAAATGTTGTTTACATTAAAATGTTTTTAAAAGGGAAAGAAAATTTCTCATTGGGGTGGTTTTATTTTAAAGGAAAGTACAAAATCATTTGTTAGTTGGGTCACTTTATGTAAAACAACATATATGGGTTATCATGTTATTTGGGTGAGAAAAATACCATAGGGGAGTTTTATGATACTTATTGTCTTATGCATGGGATGAGGAAATACCCAAAGGGGTAGTCCATTCTATAATATTTTGGTTAAGAAAATAGTATAAGGGTGGTCCATAATGACTAAGAAAACTCCCTTAGCGATGTCCATGAAAAAATTATATGAAAAATCTATTAGGGAGTTCCATGATACTATATATGGAAAATTCCTTTAGAGGTCTATGATAACAAATAAAATACCCATTTAGGGTTGTCTGTAGTAACCAAAGAAACCACCCTTGGGATAGTTCAGGATAACTAAATAAAACACCATTGGGGTGGCATATTATATCTAAGATAACTCCCCTAGGATAATGGTTTTTGATACTCTTATATAAAAATATGCCTAAAGGGAAGTTGTAATATTATGGTTGGAAGGGTCCATGTGAAGTGCTCAGAGACACCCTAAAACTAGTCAAAGAATGTATAGTCAATCAGGGTCTCATACATAAGGATCAAAGGTGATATGGGTTGACCTCAAGTGTCACTACAAACCTAAGGTATCACTAGTTGTTATTTCTTTTTATTTAAAGTGATTCAACTATTAAATTGGTATTTTTAGTACTTCCACATGTAATTTATATAGATAAGTTTTATATAGAGACCCCATTAGTGTTGGCCTATTTATTTTTACTCATACACTATTTGGTATTCCATGTAAATTGGGTAGATAATAATATATCACTATTTCATTACAGGTGTAGGTTTAGGTAAATACCATAATTTTGGTGTTTGTTTAAGCTAATATGAGGGAGAATGACAGTATTTGATTGGGCTAGAATTTTGGACTATTTCATGGGGTCTCCAAATTTTTTCTTTTAGACTCTTTGGTTTTTGATATTTATGTTTCCACTGTTCATCTATGAATTCCTAGCCTATATTATCTAGTCTCATCATGATATAACATGGTTTATTTTGGTTTTTTGGAACTTTTCAGTATTTCATTTACTTGTTATTTATATAGTTAATGGGTTCGATTTACTTAATTTCATTATTATTTTACTTAGCTATGTGGGTATAGTGTCCCTAACATACCACCTTAGACTAGTGTTGGTAGTCGGAAACCGCTAGTGTATGAGGAGGAATGGATGAGGTATAGTAGAAACCATTGATCTGGGAACTAGTCAGTGATATTGAGAGGAGGAACATTACAAAGTAGTATCAGGGTATCCATATATTTTATTTTACTATCTAGGAAATTTATACAAGAGAAAAGATGTTATTTAGTCATGGAATGGAAATTGTACTTAGGACTAGACACTCCATGTATGAGGTAAGTTCATTTCATGAGGTATAATATTGTTTTTTATGTTATTCTCTTTTACTATTGACCGAATTTTACATTTAGTGACTCATTTGATTTATGATGTGATGCTTTATTGGTTTTTTTTCTCTTGGTAGGTATGGAATGAGGGCATATGTTGATAAATCATTTAGTCATGTAGGATTCATGTATCATTTACATGATTACCTACACATTATTATCTGATTACCTAAGTTGTTAAATAGATTTCTTATTTAAAGTGTTTGCATCTAGTTATATATTTTTTCTTTTATAAGTTTATGGTGTCATTTTTCTTGAATAAAACCATAAAAAGATAATAAATATGTTATGTGACCAATTGTCCTGATTAAAATAGTGTGTCATCCAAATAGAATTTTGATTACATCTTAAACGGTTTTTCTTCTATAACTTGAAATTGAAATATTATTTAATTGAGCCTCATATGTGAAAGTTTCTGGTTAAATTAAAGGCTTATAATTTAATTTAAAAATCTCTTAATTTTATTATTATTTGAATTTAAATAAATAAAATTTCTATTATAAGTTATAAAGTGATTTTTTCTATAACTTGTACTTGACATTTCATTAAACTGAGCTCTTCTTATGGATAATTCTGATAAAAAAATAATGATAAGTGAAATTTTTTGAAACATGTATATGTGATATGGGCTATATGTGCCTATTAAATTGACCATACATAGGGTTAGTTATGCCTATTATGAGATCCTAGATTACGAGTTCCCATGGATTCAAGATATATGAAGTTTTAGGGAATTTCACCTATTGTCTATTTCATTAATCAATAGGGATAATATTTTAAATAATAATTTAATATAAGATGGGTCATGATTTTGTGTTACTCAAGTATATAAATTGATAAATTGTGTTATTGTTATATCATGGGTTACGAGTCTTGTGTGATGAAAAACATGTAGAATAGAATAAATTTATACTCACTATTTATGACATTTTTAGGTTTGTACTTGACCCAAGAAGTGATAGACTAGGTGATTCATGAGCTCTCTTAATAACTCAATAGATGGTGTACTAGTTTTATATTTTTCTTGTGGTGTTGTGTCATAGATTAGGATTCCAATGAGCATATCACTTTCAATGGGAAGAAATATGATTCCTATTACTAGTGGAGATAGATATAAATATGAGGGTAACCCAATAGAGGGGTGATCCAAGTCTTTTGGATGCCTAAGTGAAGAAAATCATGGTAATTTCTTATTATAGCAGTTGATGCACTGGTGGTGCTAGAGAATATTTGGGACAATCATGTAGATGACTTGTGTGTTGTGGGTGTTGATGGTCATCATCGATACTGGAAGTTGTGTTTATATTTTGAAAGGTAGGATCATAGGACACCTAACCCTGGTTATGATCTAATACAAGATGTTTGAATAGAAGCATCAGTAGATCATGTATTATCACCTCTTATTTTGTGGAAAGGACCATGTTGGCAGGTGATGGGATATTTTCTTTTTCATGAGTGAGGTGATATAGGATCATCAAAAAGAAAATCCCCAAGTGAGATTCCTCTAGATAGATAAGTTTACTGGCAGTTCATGTGGTCAACTAGGTTAATAGATGCGTGAACCTAGGACATATGGGTTATGGATTGATTTAGATGATTCTTATGGTGTATAAAAGTAATATTGGGATCTACTCTTGATGGGTTACCTAGTAACACCTTAAGCGGATAAATTTCATCCCGAAAGGTTAAGTGATATATTACTTTTCCTTGTACTAATAGAATGTGTTTCATCTAACCTACCTGGTTAGTGGGACTAGTGAAACCTAAACTTGACTATATGGTGGAAGGAATTATATTTTTAATTTATGGTATGTCTCTGAATGACATTTGTAACATGTCAATGGATTATTTCAAGAAATCTATAAGGAGTGGAGATTGATCTAGGGTTGTGACATGGCCCCTGAGGTGAGGACATGATGATAGTTGAAACTACATGATGGGTAATTTTATTATAATTAATATACTGGCAATCCATCTTGGAGTGAATATTTGATCGGTCCCTATAATTCCCACTAGGGGTAGGACTATATGTGGCACCTTGATTATTACTAGTGGGAATATGATGTGGACCCTTGAGGTTGTGGTGCTCACTGGGTAGAGTAAGCTTGGAATTGGTGTACGATCAGGTGTAGTTTCATGGGAAGAAATGCATCAAGGTAAGACTTGTGTATCAGATGAGGTGTTGATAAAAGGTAGTGAGTTTTCCATGGGATTAGTAGTGCTTTAGTTATGTGGTGATTGTTCACTCATTTGAGATATGGGTAGTGGCCTTGTTGATTAGTGTGAGATATGGTGTAATGACCTTAGTTTTATAGAACATCAAGTCACATGGTATGAAGACTCTGGCAGAAAGGGGGTGCCTGAACAATTGAAATATAAAGATCAACATAAATTTTAGTCACTAGAGGGTGTATTTTGGGCCAATATCTAGATGAATACATGTTTTTCATGATGATAACAAAGTTCAAACCCATTACATAAAATCTTTATAATAATGTGTATGGCAATAATTAATCGATGGTTTAGGGAAGTGTTTGCATGAGTTTCCAAAATGATAATCAAATATTAAACTGGTATTTGGTGGATTATGGATCTCAAGTATTTTTATGCTCATATATAAGTAATAAGGAAATTTTAAGGTGGGGATTGAACCATGGGACAGTGAGAATGTGATGGTCACCCTGAGCAGTTTTCAGAAAACATCAGAAGTGGCATATGGAAAACCCAGCATGGGGGGTGGTTGTAGTGTCCTGATTTCTCTTAGGTATGATCATCTGAGATAGATGTGGGGAAAATGAAGGTGGATAGTTATTGGTACCAGCTGATATGGTTTTTGGGGAAATCTAGTTTAACATATTTTTGATAACTTTTATATATGGTGTAATAGTCAAGGGATATAACCAAGTGTGATCATCAAGAATTGGTTTCTTAAGGATACCAGACCTATGGTGCTTTTTTTCTTAGGAGAAACCTATAATATGAATGAATGTTCAGGCCTTGTGTTATAAATAGTCTCAAGAGTGAGATTTTATATTCTGATGAAGTACCTAGGTGAGATGTGGATTAGTGTAAAATAGTTTCCTAGACCAGAAAGGTGCGATGTTAGTGGTTTGAGTAATTTATAAAAACCATCAAGGGAATGGTATCATATAGACTCAGTTTATGTGACTATAATTTTAGTACATTGTCTGATGAGGTTTGTATTGATTGATCTAGTTTTCAGTGGTTTGGACTAACAATAACCTTTAGGAAGAAAGTGAATAAGCATCATGGTGAACCATGTCTCTTGTAGGATACCTCATGGAGTGTTCTTTTTATTTTGTAAAGACATTATGTAACACCCAAAGCTTCCATGGTACACTTCTCTTTGAATAATAGAGCAGCGTGTCTTGTACGCACCTCAAGTTCTAACACACCACGACCAATAAAAGTAGCCGTTATGAATAGTAATACCCACTTTTTGAAATTATATAAATTTTATATTTCAAAATGGACTTCATTTTTGGATTAGGAACATCAAAATTATCCTATGTTGAATTTTTGGTATTTTTCTGAGAACTTCCAATTTTTGATGAATAGTGAAAAATACTTAAAAATAACTTTTTTGATCAAAATATTTTATAGTGATAAATTATACAATTTAGTGTCTTTAATGTATAATTAGAATATATTTTTTTCACTTTAACCAATGGTGGTCCTTAAAATTAATTTCACTTTGAAATTTGACATAAACAATTGTCAATCTTTTGATGTATATTGTTTCTTAAAAATAGACTATTTGTTGTGAAAGCGGGAATTAATTATAAAATTAATTAATGAAACTTATATTATTTGAATTTTTTAAAATAGACATCATTTTTTAATTCAGAATATCAAATATATCTTATGGTTAATTTTTGGTATCATTCTGAAAAACTTCGATTTTTGATGAATAGTGAAACCACTAAGTGGTGGTTAAAAAACTGATTTTTCATTTAAATGAAATTTTACCACCTCTGTGATTGGAATTTCCAAAATCTAACATACATCATTGTCATTAGGAAGTAAAATGTGGTTCAATGGTATTAAAATAATTTTTGGTGAATAGTAACTTTTAAGTTCTATTAATCGCGATTAAAGGTAATTAGTGAACTTTGAGGTCAAAATCATATTATAAAAATATGAAAATATCTTCACACTTGTCCTACCCTTCTTTTATGACTCATTTAAGACCAAGAAAATCCATGGGTCAACTTGGGGACCCCATGGAGCTACTTGGGTAAGAAAATGACATTAATAACTTTTTATTTAAAGTAAAAATAAAATTGTCACAAACATGTGTTGTTTTAATAAAACAATTATTACATGGGGTTATATAAGTTAAATTTTAGTCTATAAATATTAATTGGGAATATAAAAATATTTCCTACATCATGGTATTTTTTTATAATTTTTAAACATTAAATAAATTAATTTTTTTATAACACCATGATGATGTAACGATTACCTTATTAATTAACGATTTAAATAAAATGAAAAGATAATGTAAACTATAAGACTTAAACTTGTCAAAAACCTATTAGATGAGTATATTTCGAAACCTTATCACCTTATCCTCTAAATATATAATTGTGGGACCTCTAAAATCCTAAAATAATTTCATAATAATGTAATATTTCGTGACTTTCCAAGAGTGCCCCTCCTCTCCTCTTATAAAAGGCCCCCACCTCTACCACCTTACTCACACCATCAAAGCCATTTGGATTAGCCAAATTCTGCCCAAATACTCTCTAAACATTCCTAAATTCTTCCTAGAAGCCTTACCTTAGACATAAATCTCTTCAAGAAACCATTTTGGTTCAAACCGAGGGGAGTTACCCGATTTAAAGGTATTGTCTTCTCTTACGTTGTTTTGTTTTATTTTGCTTCTCCAACCCCCTAAACTCTTTTTATTAATTTATTTTGTAAAAAACCCAGTATCCTAAATATAATTGGATGTTTTTATGTGAATTATTTTATTTACACTTACACACACTTTCGTCTAATGGCTAAAGAACATACTGTTTCTGTTGGTGGTGAATTACTGCCTCACGAAATGATGATTGTTCAATATTTTTTTAACACCTGTCATGGTGAGCATTATGATGAAAATATTTTTATATATGATATATATTATGTTTTTGTTTTCCTTATTCTTATGTATTTCTAATTTATGGAGTACCTTTATGATTTCCATTATGGATAAACGCGATAATTTCATTTTAGGAAGTGAGGACAACCGCCCCATCAAAGTGATTTGAATCATTAATGCCATATGTGGGATGTATAAAGGATGGGGTAAATGGTATTATATATTATATTATACTGGAATTATAGTATACCTTTATATAATTATAATTTCATTCCATTAAATACGAAATATAAATGAAAGTAGCGTTCATGCGTACGTACGGCTAACCATCTCCATGAACGGTGCATTTCATTTCTTACCAATAAATGTTATGTAATATTATAAATGCATATATATACTGGATACATATGATATATATGATATCTAAATCATGAATATAATTTTGGATATAATGGATATTTCACCACATGAACAACTTGTAATTATAAGAAGTTTATGTTTGACTCAAGTACCAAAGATCGACAAAATGACCGTTATTAACTTAAATAATTACATAATGTTCATAACATGGTAATAAGTGATATAAAAAGAATAATGAACATCAAAAATTTTCTTAAGAAAATAGAAATTAACTTTATTTTATTATTCAGGAGATTAAAGAATGATCGAGTCAAGTCGGACACAAGGTAAGGGAACTTCTTAACCCAATTTCCGTTCTTTGGGTTAATCTCCTACTTTCAAATTATGTCATGATATTATTATATACTATCTTGTATTTGTAAAATATTTATGTTTACTTATAGTGAGTACACATAAATGATATATATTATTTAAAAAATAGTCTTGGTAAGGGAGTTTGTCTCAATCTCCTTTCATTGAGGCATATTTTGATTTATACACAACTTTCTTTTATACGGTGTATAAACCCCTTTGACTTTTATGTTTATTCAAAAGGATTATTTTTATGCGAAGCGTTTTACTAAACAACAAAAAGGAATGTTTTTTTGTCATACGTATGTGTCAAAAATGAATTCTCCACCACCATGACCATTATTTGAGTTCCGGCTTCCTCTACAAGCCATAACGTTTTTTAAATGAAAAATACATACAACGTTTTAATTTTCTTTTATTTTGGTATTAAAAATGGTTTTGAAAGTGTTTTTTTATTATATCAATGTGTTGTATTGATATCTTGTGATTGAAATTTTTAAATTTTATGTTTCCATTATGTATGTTTTATGGGATACGATTATGTTATGGTTTATGAAATGTTTAAACCTATTCATATGATGAATTCATTGGACTTAATAAGTGACGGGTGAAGCCCGCTATAGCTCCTCGATGCATCGGTAGGTCTCATGAGACAAACTAGTGTCTTGTCATGTGTCCTTGACAAAATCATATTTTTAGTCTTGGCATGAGGCCTTGGCTACATGGTTATGATAGTCTGGCATTATGCATTCCATCATTATGTAAGTGGTTATTGATATTGCATGTGATTATTTGACTAGTAGAATATCCATTTGAATAAGTAAATGGAATTATTTCATTTTAATTTTTCCATATTATACTGAAGTTCAAGTTTAAAAGGCTTTTTTTAGTTATACATTGCCTTAAATGTCTATTTATGAAATCTTCTACAATATTGTTATCCAAATGGAGCATTTGAGCTCACCCCTTTCAATTTTTTAATATTTTCCTGGATGTGAAGAAGTATTTTTTGAATGACCTACAGGGATAGTCAGAAGGGGATTTGAGTGTGGAGTATGGAGACCATGTTATTGCAGTTTTTCACTTTATGATGTAATGTAACTTTTATGAATGTATCTAGTATTTCCAAGGCTACTAAACTAATCGGTCTTTTGAGAGTTAATCTTTTTTGATCATGCCAATGTTACGTAATAATGCACCGACTCTGGTAAAATGGGGTCGGGGAGTTACACATGATGATTTCCCAATAAGGGAACAGGTCATATATAGATTAAAATTTTCAACCTTATGACTTTGAGGTGAGTGGTTGTGTGTTCATGAGAATTTCACCAAAATTGGGACACCATCCTGGTTAGAAGATAAGAAATCTTACACTAATAGATGGGTCATATTAGAATTATGAGGAGGTGGTGGGACTTAGTGGTTCTCAGGGATAAACATTGGGGATGAGATGTTATAAGGTGGGTGGGTTGTAAAACCTTAACTTTTTATGGGATTTTGGAATTTAAGAGAAATTTTAGTTATTGGATTTTTTTGGAGGGTGATTTTGGAATGAGGGTTCAAAATAGAATTTCCAATATTTCAACATTATAAATAGATGTTTTAGACATATATGGGGGATTTGGGGAGGTTAAATAAGAATTCAGATGGATCAGAAGAATCAAAGGCCCATAAGAAAACTACTACAGTGCCACCTACTATCTATTGGGATATCCTATAGCCCAATATGGCTACTGGACATACCAACTAGTCAATTGGGGACAAGTAGCTAGACAGTGGCCTCCATAGCTATTTTTAAATGGGTGAAGCCCAGTAATTTCACTGGGGACACCCTTTATACATCACTCAGTATTTTTTCCATCTCAAAGTCCCATAACATCCCCTCATGACATTTTCTTTTCCTCTTAGAGGGTTAAAGGATCTCCCTTGATCATTGATAATTTGGATTGTCGTCAGTGGAAAAACGAATATAGAAAAAAAGATATGACTGAGTTCCCTCCACTTTATTACTTACTTCTCTATCAATAAACCTACCACTATTTAAGTCTAATATACCACAATTTCATAGATTTGTTCCACATCTTTTTTTTACCATCTAATCTAGAACCAGAGGATAGTGTCATTCATATGAATTTGTCTAATGTTAAGGTATGTGGTTTATTTTAATTGACCTGTAGTCCCTTAATGTTTTTTATAAGTATTTATAGTGAAATTTTTAAATTTTTCCTGAAATTAACTAATAAAAATTTAGTAATTATATAGTTCCTCATTTTTATTTTCTATTTTTTCTCTATTCTAATGCAATAAATCCAGTAAAAAGGGTGATTATAAGTCAATGCCCATAATTTAGAATTTGAACATGGATATAAAAATAATAATTTTACATTGATTATTGTAATGAAAATGGAAATTATGGAAACTCTTTTAGTACCATGAGATTAGTAAATTATGATTAAGTTGTTGAAAAGTAAATTGTTTTAGATGGATAGTTGTGGAATGGAATTTCATAGTAATCAATAATCTTGAGAATGGAATTTTAAAGATTATTTTAACTCCCTAAAATGAAGTATAGAAGATTTGAATTCTGGTTGGATTAATAATTAAAGGAATAATCATGCATTAAAAGGCTTGATATTTCAACTTATTGAACCGAAATGAGATGTTTTATATTGTGCCTTGTTTCAGAAATGGTGTTATTTATGGAAATGTTTTTAAAGGTAAAGGAAAACACCTATTGGGGTGGTTTTGTTTTTTTGGAATGAAAAAAACCATTGGGTGGTTATAGATCATTATGGAAACACTTTTTATGGGTGTTCATTCTATTTGGATAAGAAAAATCACATAGGGTAGGTATGTAATACTTACTAACTTATGTATGGGATGAGAACACATGTGAAGGGGAAGTTTGTGCTACTATAAATTGGCTAAGAAAACACTATATGGGTGGTCTGTAATGACTAATAAAACTTCCTTAGTGAGGTATGTGACAGCATTATAAGAAAACTACCTTGATGAGGTCTATGGTATGTTATATTAAAAACTCAATGAGTGGTCTATGATAATAAATAAATCACCCATCTGGGTTGGTATGTGATAACTAAAGGAAACACACATAGGTTGGTTTGGGATAACATGTGAAACACCCTTGGGTGGTTAATTGTCACGACCCGTCCTCGGGGCCCGTGCCGTGACTACCCCAAGCCCGCCTTCCATAGGCCAGGGGCTGGCGACTAGCACCAAGGCGTAAAATCCCAGTAAACAGGGAAGGCATTGCCTTTATAAGTAACAACCACACAGAGTCAGCAAGCGGAAAGTAAAGTGCAGAAAAGTAAAGGGGGCCGGAAATACAAGCCCAACTGTAAAGTACAACTGAAAAGTAAAGTACAGCAACTGAAGAAAAGACGGCGGCCTCGTGTCGTCCACTGGCAATCCCACCTGAAGGGTGGGTACAGATAGCCTCCAGGCTCCTCGGGTCCCACGTCCGCTCCGAGCACGTCCCGCCCAGTGGTCCACCTCCAGGTACCGTCCTGTTCCACGCCCCAACCGTGATCAGTGCTGTCCGTCGTCTGCAACCAACACAACAAGGTGCGGGCATAGCCCGCGCAGGGGTGAGTACAAGCTACTCAGTAAGGACCCCGAGACCCCCGAAGGTCTCCCAAAATCCACAAAGGATATAGCACAAAAGAAAGATGCAATCACGTAGTAACATCTGACTCGACTTAGGTATATGCCCATACATATACCTAAGTCCCCAATTCCAGCTCTGCTCACGAGCTCAAGAACAACTCAATCCACAAAGGAAATCAAGACTCAAATCCACAAGGAGAGTAAACAGTAAAATCCACATAGGATAGTTCAACACAATCCACAAAGGAGAGTAACATACGATTCAGCTCAACCAGGTATACTTTTTCAGATGACGTCAAAGATGATCACTAATCCATCTAAGTCGTCGGACCCACGAAGGATCGATAGGTACTAACCCCCGCAAAAGACCCACGTAGGATCGGGCTCACACAGAACCTGTAGGAAGTGTCTCACACAGAACCGGTAGTAAGGACCCACATAGGATCGGGCTCACACAGAACCTGTAGCACTGATCCACGTAGGATCGCTGAGTGCAGTAGTCGACGCAGTCCACTGAGGATCTCTGCACAGTCGTCGCCGCAGTCCACGAAGGATCTCTGCTCTGCCGTCGTCGCAGTCCACGGAGGATCTCTGCTCTGCCGTCGTCGCAGTCCACGGAGGATCTCTGCTCTGCCGTCGTCGCAGTCCACGGAGGATCTCTGCTCTGTCGTCGAAGTCACAGCCAGCGCTAGGGTTCCCGCATATAGCGAGCTCGTTTAGGAGGGTCCGCTCCACGAGCCGAGAGGCTGATACATCAACTGACACGTAGTCCGAAGTTGATGTATCCAAAAGTTCCGTATCGACAACAGGATCTCAACGCAACAGACGGCGCGTCAATCGGACGCCCGGTCTGAGAGTTATTGGCATTTTCGTCCCAGGGGCCCGGTTGGTTTTTAGGGCAAAACCAACCCGACCGTACTCCGCCTGTATCCGATCCTCGGGCGGAGTATGCCAAAAGTTCCGTCTCACTTAGAGGAAACTACCACAGCTGACGGTACGTCGTTCGGACGTCCGTAGCTCAAGTTATGAGCGTTTCCGCTCCGAGGGCCCGGTTGGTTTCGTGTACGAACCAACCCGGCCGAACCCAAAGTCTTCCGAAACCTTGAGTATAATATACCGAAACGACCGTCTCGATCCAAGGATCGCGTAGCCGCTGACCGTTCGTCAATCGGAGGTCCCAGGCCCAAGATATGGGCGAAAGACCGAAGAGGGCCCGAAACGGGGGTTCTGGGCCCGGGGCGACCCGGCCCGAACCCCCCCTGGGTCGGCCGAACCGGGTCGGCCCGACCCGGCCTGACGCGGCTAGGCCGGGTCCGGTCCGGCCTGGGCGCGGCCCGGCCGCCCGGACCGGCCGGCTCGGCTTCGGCCGAGCGGCCGAAGGAGCCGTCGCCGCGGGTTTGACCCGCGGCTTGAAGGAAACGCGGCCCCGCGGGGGCCGCCTGTCACGCGGACGCGGCCGGGCCGCCGCGTCCCTCCCCGGTTCCGCGCGGCTGCGGAACCGGCCGCCGCCGCCGCGGCTTCAGCCGCGGCGGATCTTCTCCACGCGGCGCGCCGGGCGCCGCCGCCGCCTTCCGCGGGCTGCCGGAGTTGCTCCGGTGGCCCGTTTTGCCTCCCGCCTGCGCCGTTGCTCCTCCCGGGGGCCGACCTTCACTGCGGGATCAAAAGATCGCCCCTGCCACGCGGTTCGTCGTCGTCCGCCATATCCGCACAACAAAAGAGATCGGCGGAGGGTTGCCGGGTCTTGTTCGTTAGACCCGCACCCTCCGCGTTAGTCATAAACCACGGGAGGAATAATCAACAACAATTTTAAATAAATTAAAATTGTCGGAGATCATGTTCTTCACTTTAAAAGAATAAACACGGGGAAAAATAAGATAAAATATTCCAACATCCCTTACCTTGTCGTCGTCGTTGGACGAGAGGTCGTCGCGGAATCGCTCGTCGCGGATGAAGGAGATCGTCGCGTCGTCGCGGTATCCGGCGTCGCGTCGCCAATCTCCGGATCAAGAACAAACGGATTTAATTAATTAAATCCATTGCCATGAATTTTTAAAAAAGGAGAATTTAAACGATCCGATTCTCACCTTAGTTGCCGAACGAGGATCGGCCGCGGAAGAAGAGGCGTCGCCGAAGAACGTCGTGGGTAGAGCTCGTCGACGTCGCAGATCTCGGTGTGCGTCGTCGAATTCCGGTCGCCGGCGTTCTTCGCGTTCTTCGCGTTCTTCGCGTTCTTCGCGTTCTTCGTGGGGAGATGAAGAAACAAAGATTCTCTCAAATCCTTTCAAAGGATTTTTAGGTTGGTCTTATTTTATAAACATGCCAACAAACGCAAAAGCGTAAGTAACGACCCATCAGTTCGTTGAATTAATTCAACGAGCGAAACAGCCCATTTAATTCACGAAATAAACCGCCCAATTAAATGGTCTGTTAAGAATTAAAGAAAACGCGTCGGTTGACTTTTCAGTTACCTTGACGGGTTTTCGCGGGTGCGTTACTTAGCGAAAGAAACGGCGGGGCTCGTGCGGGCCCCACCGCACAAATATCCTACCAAGGGGTAGGATATTCATGGATAGCATCCTATCCAGTTCAACTCAGCTCAAGCCGCCTTTAAGTGACTTCAAGTGGCTTCCAAGCAGCTTAAGTGAAATAAAATAAAGTTGTCGCACAAACTTTATTTTATTTCTGACTTAAAGCCGCAAAATTTAAAAACCACGTTTGAGCAAACGCAACTTCGGAAGAGGCGTTTCTAAGCAAATACCGGCGCTGCGATTTCATCGGTGCCCTCAGAATTTGATTTCGGGCACCGGTTCAAAATATAGAAAAACCCGCTCGTCCGTTCACTGAACGTACCCGAGCCAAACTTCGGAAATTGATTCCGGGCACACCGGGCCTCGGAATCAGGTGCCGTCTGAAGCTGCGCTCTTCTAAAATTCCAAAGAAAATTAAGAAAAAAATTTCCTTGAAATTTGCGGGACTTTACATTACTCCCACCTCAGGGCTTTATGTCCCCGTAAAGATACATAAAAACTAGGGGAACAAATGGGGGTACTGAGCACGCATCTGAGCCTCCCGCTCCCAAGTGCTCTCCTGGAGGTTCCCGTGCTGCCATCTGACACGCACAAGAGGAATCGACCGCCCACGTAGGACCCGCTCCTGTCGATCCTCGATCTCCACTGGGACCTCCGCAAAAGTCGCCCCATCGTCCACGTCCAGCTCCCCAAAGTCGATGATGTGCGTCGGGTCGTGCACGTATCTCCTCAGCTGAGACACGTGGAAGACGTCGTGCACCCGGTGCAACTGAGGTGGTAGAGCCAGGCGATAAGCCACCTCTCCTATCCTGCTGAGGACCTGGAAAGGCCCGATGAAGCGTGGAGACAACTTGCCGCCTCGGCCAAATCTCCGTAAACCACGTCGAGGTGAGACACGCAAAAAGACGTGGTTGCCATCCTCGAACTCTAGTGGCCTCCGCCTCCTGTCAGCATATGACTTCTGCCGGCTCTGAGCTGTCCTCATCCTCTCCTGGATGATCTGGACCTTCTCTGTCGTGGCTCGGACCATCTCTGGTCCCACGAGTGCTGACTCCCCAGGGTCTGTCCAGCACAACGGTGATCTGCAGGGTCTGCCGTACAACGCCTCGTATGGTTCCATCCCGATGGTGGAGTGGTAGCTGTTGTTGTACGCGAACTCCACCAAGGGTAGGTGGTCCTCCCAGCTGCGACCAAAGTCGAGAACACATGCACGGAGCATGTCCTCGAGTGTCTGTATGGTCCTCTCAGTCTGACCATCCGTCTGAGGGTGGAAGGCTGTGCTCAGATGAAGCCGCGTCCCGAACGCCTCCTGCAACCCCTTCCAAAGCCGGGAAGTGAAATGAGCATCTCGATCGGAGACGATAGACGATGGCACACCGTGAAGCCGTACGATCTCCTGGACGTAAAGACGTCCCAAGCTCTCCACTGAGCCCTGCTCTCTGATGGGTAAGAAGTCTGCCGACTTGGTGAGTCGGTCGACAATCACCCAAATGGAGTCGTGACCTCTGGAAGTGCGTGGAAGTCCAGTCATGAAGTCCATAGATATGCCATCCCACTTCCACTCCGGGACCTCCAAGGGCTATACCAAGCCTGATGGTACCTGATGCTCCGCCTTCACCTGCTGGCAGGTGAGGCATCGTGAAACGAACTCTGCCACAGCTTTCTTCATGCCCGGCCACCAGTGTTGTCGCCTGAGATCCTTGTACATCTTCGCCACTCCAGGATGTACCGCCAAGGGAGAAGTGTGAAACTCTCTCAGCACCTCCTCTCGTAAAGCGACTGGTACGAAGGTACGTCCTCTGAAAAGGATGTCGTGCTCTTCTCCAAGGGAGAAGCCATCAGGCGCCTGACCTAAGGATATCAGTGCACGCCGGGTCTCACAGTCAGCGTCCTCACGCTGAGCCTCTCTGACCCGCTGTAGAAGTGGAGGAGAGACTGTGAGAGACTGAAGAAAGGCTGCTCCGTCTCTATCCACAAAGGATATCTGTAAGGAGGCTAGCTGCTATGTCGCCTCCTCAAGTAGCTGAATGCCCGTCCTCCTGCTGAGGGCATCGGCTACCACGTTCCCCTTCCCAGGAGTATAGACTATCTCAAAGTCATAGTCCTGGAGGAACTCAAGCCATCTCCGCTGTCTCAGGTTCAGGTCCTTCTGAGAGAAGATATACCTGAGACTCTGGTGGTCAGAAAAGACTGTGAAGCGCTCGCCCATCAGATAGTGCCGCCACGTCTTCAGAGCGAAGACCACTGCTGCTAACTCCAGGTCATGAGTGGCATAGTTCTGCTCATGCGGCCTCAACTGACGTGATCCGTAGGCGATCACGGCCCGCTCCTGCATCAGGACGCATCCGAGTCCAGTCCCTGATGCGTCGCAGTAAACTACGTATCCAACTCCCTCCTCAGGCAACCTCAAGATAGGTGTGCTGGTCAACCTCTACCTCAGCTCATGGAAGCTCTGCTGACATCTGTCTGACCACACGAAGGGTTTCCCCTTCTTTTTCAAAGCTGAGAGTGGTGCCGCAACTCTAGAGAAGTCTGGCACGAATCTCCGATAGTATCCCGCTAGGCCCAAGAAGCTCCGCACCTCCGTCACGCTCTTGGGTGGCTCCCAAGCTAGCACTGCCTCGATCTTCGCGGGATCCACTGCAACTCCCGCCTCAGAGATGACGTGCCCCAAGAAATGGACCTCACGTAACCAGAACTGGCATTTTGAGAGCTTGCCATAAAGCTGGTGCTCTCGGAGCGTGTCTAGCACAACTCGCAGGTGGTAGGCATGCTCCTCCTCAGTCGTCGAGTATACCAAAATGTCGTCAATGAAGACCATGACAAATCGGTCGAGGTATGGCTGGAAGATCCTGTTCATGAGGCTCATGAACACTGCTGGAGCATTGGTTACGCCGAATGGCATAACCAAGAACTCATAATGGCCATACCGACACCTGAAGGCCATCTTCTGCACGTCCTCGTCTCGAACTCTGAGCTGATGATAGCCTGACCGTAGGTCTATCTTCGAGAACCACCGCGCTCCCTTGAGCTGATCGAAGAGGTCATCAATCCGAGGCAGCAGATACTTGTTTCTCACTGTCACCTGGTTCAGGCGACGATAGTCGACACACAGTCGCAAGCTCCCATCCGCCTTCTTGGCGAACAAAATCGGGGAAGCCCAGGGTGAAACACTGGGTCGGATAAACCCCTTGCTCTGCAAGTCCTCCAACTGTACCCGCATCTCCCGAAGCTCGGCGGGGGCCATCCGATATGCTGGAGAAGATATCGGGGCTGTCCCGGGGTACAAGTCGATGTAAAAGTCTACCTCTCTACGAGGAGGTAGCCCTGGAACGTCGTCGGGAAAGACGTCCACGTACTGGTCCACCACTGCAGGAAAAGCTGGACTCTGCACGTCCACTACTCCTAGGATGAGGCTAGCCAACTGATGAGAGATGGGCTGCACTCTCCTCCGCGGAAGTCCATCCTGTGCTGCAAAGGTTCTCTTCTCGCCGGTGAAGGTAAACCTGCTCCCGTCGGTGCGAACACATCGCACCTTGCGCCTAAAACAGTCGATCTGGGCATGAACCGTGGATAGCCAATCCATGCCCAAGATGACGTCGTAAGGCCACGACGCCGCTACAAGGAGATCCCATCCGAAGCTCTCGCCTCCTAGAGTAAGCTCACACTGCCGGCACCAGTGCGTAATCGTCGAGTCTGCTCCCGTAGGAGTCTCTAGCCGTAAGGATCGAGCCAACGGCTCAGTCGGAATCTCCGAGCTCCGAACAAGGGCAGAGGCTATGAAAGAGTGACTCACTCCTGTGTCTATAAGTACTGCAGCAAGGGTGGAATAGACACAGATCGTACCTCGAATCATCTCTGGCAAGTCGGGGACGTAGGCCTCCACTGCCTGGAGCTGGGCCTGCCCCTGCCCACCAGCTCCCTGTGGTCGAGGTGGCCCTCCTGGTGGTGGTGGGGGTAGAGCCTGGAAGCGTCACCCACCACCCGCTGCTCGGCCATCTCCTCTGCCTCGTCCGCCTCCTCCCTGCGGACCGCCACGGTCGACCCTCTGCCTCTGCCTGGGTGGCCCCTCCACCGTCTGCTGCTCCTCTGGTCGGCGAGTCGGGCAGTCACGAGCCATGTGACCCTGCCCGCCGCAGGAGTAGCACAGCCTGCCTCTCGGAAGGCTGGCACTCCGCTGTGTGCCCCGCACCGCTGAGCCGGTGTCCTGAGGCCGTCTGCGTGGGGGTCTGGTCTGCCTGGACCCGAGAGTCATCCGTCGGCTACCTGCTGCCGAAGACTCAGCTACCTGCCGCCCTGCGCTAGGTCTCGCCGCTGAAGAAGGCTCTTCCAGGAAGCTCTCGATCAGGAGGGCTCGCTCCAGCACTCCCTCCTGGGTCGGAATGCTGAGGGAGATCAGCGACGCCCGAATCTCCTGTCGCAAGCCCTGCTCGAAGGTCCGGGCCCGGAAGAAGGGGTCCCGTACCATGTCGGTCGAGTAGCGAGATTGGTCAGTGAACCTCGCCCCGTACTGAGCGACCGTCATGCTGCCCTGGAGCAGCTGGAGAAGCTCCTGGATGTGCACCGCTCGGAGGGTGGCCGGGATGAACTCAGAGCGGAAGAGGCTCTCGAAGTCCGCCCAGAGCAAGGATGCCTCATCGTGAACCTGGAGCATCAGGCTCCACCATCGTCCTGCCACCGCCTGCAGGAGGCTCGCTGCGAGAATCACCATGAGATCCGATGGTGTCCTCACTAGCCTAAAGATCCGTACCACCGCCTCTAGCCAGTCCTCGGCGGCCTGGGGGTCCGCCTCACCGCGAAACCTGGGCGGTCGCTGGATCTGAAACTCATGCAGTGCCCTGAGGCGACGTGCATCGTCAGCGTCTGGTACTGGCAGCATCGGTGGCTCGGCGGGTAAAGCTACCGCCGGTGCCACTGCTGGCAAAGGGCCCTGCACCGAGGCCTCATCGCTCGGTGGGCTGCCGTCGCGCCCTACACTCGGAACCCTAGCTGGCTGTCGTCGCGGGGCCATCCTGAAAAGGAGAACAAGAGCACCACAGTCAGAACAGTATACCTGGTGAGCTGGCACAAGTAATCAAAAGGAAAACATGAGACTTTCATAAAGCAGATCAGTATACCCGATGAGCTGACACAAGTAATCACAAAGAAAACTTGAAACACACACGCAATCAATGTTTTCATGCATTAAGTCGGAAATCAGGAGTCAGGGTCCTGGTGTACGGATACGTCGGCCGCCGCACCAACACTGGGCTCCCTGAACTGATAACCACACTCAATACACTAAACACTATTGCTTCATATAGAAAGAAAGGACGATCAGAGTCTGCGGTAGAACCGACCGCCTCTGATACCAATTTGTCACGACCCGTCCTCGGGGCCCGTGCCGTGACTACCCCAAGCCCGCCTTCCATAGGCCAGGGGCTGGCGACTAGCACCAAGGCGTAAAATCCCAGTAAACAGGGAAGGCATTGCCTTTATAAGTAACAACCACACAGAGTCAGCAAGCGGAAAGTAAAGTGCAGAAAAGTAAAGGGGGCCGGAAATACAATCCCAACTGTAAAGTACAACTGAAAAGTAAAGTACAGCAACTGAAGAAAAGACGGCGGCCTCGTGTCGTCCACTGGCAATCCCACCTGAAGGGTGGGTACAGATAGCCTCCAGGATCCTCGGGTCCCACATCCGCTCCGAGCACGTCCCGCCCAGTGGTCCACCTCCAGGTACCGTCCTGTTCCACGCCCCAACCGTGATCAGCGCTGTCCGTCGTCTGCAACCAACACAACAAGGTGCGGGCATAGCCCGTGCAGGGGTGAGTACAAGCTACTCAGTAAGGACCCCGAGACCCCCGAAGGTCTCCCGAAATCCACAAAGGATATAGCACAAAAGAAAGATGCAATCACGTAGTAACATCTGACTCGACTTAGGTATATGCCCATACATATACCTAAGTCCCCAATTCCAGCTCTGCTCACGAGCTCAAGAACAACTCAATCCACAAAGGAAAGCAAGACTCAAATCCACAATGAGAGTAAACAGTGAAATCCACATAGGATAGTTCAACACAATCCACAAAGGAGAGTAACATACGATTCAGCTCAACCAGGTATACTTTTTCAGATGACGTCAAAGATGATCACTGATCCATCTAAGTCGTCGGACCCACGAAGGATCGATAGGTACTAACCCCCGCAAAAGACCCACGTAGGATCGGGCTCACACAGAACCTGTAGGCAGTGGCTCACACAGAACCGGTAGTAAGGACCCACATAGGATCGGGCTCACACAGAACCTGTAGCACTGATCCACGTAGGATCGCTGAGTGCAGTAGTCGACGCAGTCCACTGAGGATCTCTGCACAGTCGCCGCCGCAGTCCACGAAGGATCTCTGCTCTGCCGTCGTCGCAGTCCACGGAGGATCTCTGCTCTGCCGTCGTCGCAGTCCACGGAGGATCTCTGCTCTGCCGTCGTCGCAGTCCACGGAGGATCTCTGCTCTGTCGTCGAAGTCACAGCCAGCGCTAGGGTTCCCGCACATAGCGAGCTCGTTTAGGAGGGTCCGCTCCACGAGCCGAGAGGCTGATACATCAACTGACACGTAGTCCGAAGTTGATGTATCCAAAAGTTCCGTATCGACAACAGGATCTCAACGCAACAGACGGCGCGTCAATCGGACTCCCGGTCTGAGAGTTATTGGCATTTTCGTCCCAGGGGCCCGGTTGGTTTTTAGGGAAAAACCAACCCGACCGTACTCCGCCTGTATCCGATCCTCGGGCGGAGTATGCCAAAAGTTCCGTCTCACTTAGAGAAAACTACCACAGCTGACGGTACGTCGTTCGGACGTCCGTAGCTCAAGTTATGAGTGTTTCCGCTCCGAGGGCCCGGTTGGTTTCGTGTACGAACCAACCCGGCCGAACCCAAAGTCTTCCGAAACCTTGAGTATAATATACCGAAACGACCGTCTCGATCCAAGGATCGTGTAGCCGCTGACGGTTCGTCAATCGGAGGTCCCAGGCCCAAGATATGGGCGAAAGACCGAAGAGGGCCCGAAACGGGGGTTCTGCGCCAGGGGCGACCCGGCCCGAACCCCCCCTGGGTCGGCCGAACCGGGTCGGCCCGAACCGGGTCGGCCCGACCCGGCCCGACCCGGCTAGGCCGGTTCCGGTCCGGCCTGGGCGCGGCCCGGCCGACCGGACCGGCCGGCTCGGCTTCGGCCGAGCGGCCGAAGGAGCCGCCGCCGCGGGTTTGACCCGCGGCTTGAAGGAAACGCGGCCCCGCGGGGGCCGCCTGTCACGCGGACGCGGCCGAGCCGCCGCGTCCCTCCCCGGTTCCGCGCGGCTGCGGAACCGGCCGCCGCCGCCGCGGCTTCAGCCGCGGCGGATCTTCTCCACGGAGGCGCGCCGGGCGCCGCCGCCTCCGGTCGCCGGCGCCGCCTTGCAGGCGACCCGCGCCGCCGCCGCCTTCCGCGGGCCGCCGGAGTTGCTCCGGTGGCCAGTTTTGCCTCCCGCCTGCGCCGTTGCTCCTCCCGGGGGCCGACCTTCACTGCGGGATCAACAGATCGCCCCTGCCGCGCGGTTCTTCGTCGTCCGCCATATCCGCACAACAAAAGAGATCGGCGGAGGGTTGCCGGGTCTTGTTCGTTAGACCCGCACCCTCCGCGTTAGTCATAAACCACGGGAGGAATAATCAACAACAATTTTAAATAAATTAAAATTTTTGGAGATCATGTTCTTCACTTTAAAAGAATAAACACGGGGAAAAATAAGATAAAATATTCCAACATCCCTTACCTTGTCGTCGTCGTTGGACGAGAGGTCGTCGCGGAATCGCTCGTCGCGGATGAAGGAGATCGTCGCGTCGTCGCGGTATCCGACGTCGCGTCTCCAATCTCCGGATCAAGAACAAACGGATTTAATTAATTAAATCCGTTGCCATGAATTTTTAAAAAAAGGATAATTTAAACGATCTGATTCTCACCTTAGTTGCCGAATGAGGATCGGCCGCGAAAGAAGAGGCGTCGCCGAAGAACATCGTGGGTAGAGCTCGTCGACGTCGCAGATCTCGGTGTGCGTCGTCGAATTCCGGTCGTCGGCGTTCTTCGCGTTCTTCGCATTCTTCGCGTTCTTCGCGTTCTTCGCGTTCTTCGCGGGGATATGAAGAAACAAAGATTCTCTCAAATCCTTTCAAAGGATTTTTAGGTTGGTCTTATTTTATAAACATGCCAACAAACGCAAAAGCGTAAGTAACGACCCATCAGTTCGTTGAATTAATTCAACGAGCGAAATAGCCCATTTAATTCACGAAATAAACCGCCCAATTAAATGGTCTATTAAGAATTAAAGAAAACGCGTCGGTTGACTTTTCAGTTACCTTGACGGGTTTTCGCGGGTGCGTTACTTAGCGAAAGAAACGGCGGGGCTCGTGCGGGCCCCACCGCACAAATATCCTACCAAGGGGTAGGATATTCATGGATAGCATCCTATCCAGTTCAACTCAGCTCAAGCCGCCTTTAAGTGACTTCAAGTGGCTTCCAAGCAGCTTAAGTGAAATAAAATAAAGTTGTCGCACAAACTTTATTTTATTTCTGACTTAAAGCCGCAAAATTTAAAAACCACGTCTGAGCAAACGCAACTCCGGAAGAGGCGTTTCTAAGCAAATACCGGCGCTGCGATTTCATCGGTGCCCTCAGAATTTGATTCCGGGCACCGGTTCAAAAGATAGAAAAACCCGCTCGTCCGTTCACTGAACGTACCCGAGCCA
Source organism: Viscum album (assembly GCA_963277665.1). Taxonomy (NCBI): domain Eukaryota; kingdom Viridiplantae; phylum Streptophyta; class Magnoliopsida; order Santalales; family Viscaceae; genus Viscum; species Viscum album. Next base: position 1,426,901,066 of record OY728138.1, on the reverse strand, counting down.
AACTTCGGAAATTGATTCCGGGCACACCGGGCCTCGGAATCAGGTGCCGTCTGAAGCTGCGCTCTTCTAAAATTCCAAAGAAAATTAAGAAAAAAATTTCCTTGAAATTTGCGGGTCTTTACATTAATGATAAATATGAAAGCTTCCCTAGTCTAGGGTTTTTGGTACTCTGATGAAAAAATGAACCAAAAGGGTGTTTGTGATATTTTAGTTGGAACAGTACATATAATGCTCTTAGAGACATGCCATCACTATTCAAAGCAATTATGGTTTATCAGTGTCTTGGACCTAAGAATCGACGATGATTTTGACTGACCTCGGGTATCACTATAATCCTGAGGAATCAATGGATTCTATTGATTATTATTTTATGTGCATAAACTATTAAACTTTTTTAGCACTTCTTCGTGTACTTCATATAGACTGGTTTTATTAAGGGACCCCATTGGTGGTGTCCTATGGAGTTTTACTCCCACCCAATTCAGTCATCCATGGAAATTGGGTACCTCAGTAGATATCACTATTGTATTATAGGTGATGGTTTAGGGTTTTTTGGATGCTATGATAGAGAATAGGAGTTGTGGATTAGGCTAAGATTATGAACTATTTTTAGGGTTCTCCAAATTTCTTATTTTTGTATATTGTTTTTTTATGTATATGTTTCATTGTTGATGTATAACTTCTTTACCTATAGTATGCAGTATCATCTTAATATAACGTTGTTTATTTTGTTTATTTGTTTTCACTTAGATATATATAAAGAAAAACATTGTCTATTTACAGCTTATTTATCTGGTTGATGTGTATGATTTCCTATATTTTGTTGTTGGGTTACTTAGATATATGGGTATAGTCTCCTCATAATACCACCAAAGACATATGCTACTAGTCGATAACCTCTGATATATGGGGAGGTGCACCTGGAGTAAGGTATAAGCCACTAGTCCAGGCACTAATCACTGGTCTTGGGCGGTGGGACATTACACATATATAGATACATATATAAAAACATATATACATACAAACATTATACACAAAAAAACACACATACACGCATACACACATAAACACATATTGACATACAGACACACAAATATACACACATATATTAATAAAAACATATATACATACATATGTACATACATATATACATACATACATATATACATACCTACATATATAAATATATACATACATACATACATACATATATACATATATACTTACCTCTATACACACACACACACAAACACAGACACACATGAAAATGCATACGCATTTGCATATATAGACAAATAGATAGATAATTAGACAAAAACAAACAAACACACACACACATAGATATATATATATATATATATATATATATAAACTTAAACACAAACAAACATTCTTAGATATACATACATATAGATATATGGATTGGAGAAAACAAACACACATATTGTAACATCCTGATATTTTAAAGAGTAATATCATGTTTGATGGAATATATGACGTGAAAAACCAAGAATAAAAGATATTATAATAGCCTGATAAATTAATATTTATTTATTTTTAAATAAATTCAATCTCTTCGATATCTTGAGATGCATGAAAAACCGGGTTTCAAAAAAAACACGACACCCTATTAAAATATTATTATTTAAACAAAAACATTATAACCTTGCCATTAAGTTAGTGGGTATGAATAGGACAAACTAAATTATAAAAATTATATAGTTTAAAAATATAAAAAATAAATTAAATGGTTATATATTGATTATAAATAAAATAAGAATCATTACAAAAAAAGAAATTTTTTCAGAAAAAACGGTATTTTTCTGAATGGTTATTTAGTCTTTCTTTACGCACATAATTTAAAATTAATTTTTACCATTATTAGAAAATTTATTTTAAAAATAAAATAAATTTTTTAAAAAAAATACAAAATTGTACTTGCGTAAGTTCTGATAATTTTATGAAAAGATTATTTTTTTTGATAAATAATTAAAAATGCTAATTTTTATTAAAAATTGACATTCCGTTCAAATTATTTAGAAATTTAAATTATATTTTAAATTGGTTTTAAAGTAAAATTTGTTAAATTATATTAAAATTTAACTAATATAGGTCATTTTAATCAATTTAATATTAAAATTTGATATTAAATCATTATATACATATGAGAATTTTTTCTTTAGAAAACTGCACTTTCATCGCATCTCCAGTTAAATTTTAATTTGAATTTTTCCACTAATATGAATTGAATTTAGAAAAATGTATTAAATATTTTATTAATAATAATTTATGTTATCTAATAAGTTCAAATTAAATTTTCACCATAATGAATAGTGAAAATAATAAACATTAATTCTCATTGTAAAGGTAAAAATGGGTTTACCAGATGGGTTAAAATAAATATATAAGGGTTAAATGAACTAAAAAATGACTGAAACCCACTGTATGGCCATATTTCAGACTTATAAATAGTAATTTTACCTAATGGATCATTTAAAAGGATTTTGGACTAAGGAAAATGTGGTTACTCTTTATCTTTTCAAAAATTTAATGTGTGTCATCTCCCCCACTTATAAACAGACACCCACTCTCCTCCACTCTTTACACATTCAAAACAATTTTTTTTTAAATATAAACCCAAATAAATTAATTAAATCCATAAAAACATTTAATAGGCCTTATTTTAATTATAAATTCCTCCTAATAAATATTTTGGTATAAACCTAAATAGGCTCTCTGAAGAAGAGGTAAAATTATTAAATATGCATATTTGTTTTATTTTCTCTTCCACCACCTTAAAACCTTATTAAAATATGATAATATAATAACACCAGTATATCATATATTCTGATATTTTATTATGTTAATATAATAACCCAGATCTATCACCACTTTTATCAAATGGGAAATGAAATTGTTGATCGTGTGTATGGCGGACTATCACCATGCGAACTAATGTAATTCGTTTTCCATCACCACCTTTCAAGACATGATATAATGATGGATTTAACATAATCATATGTTATTTATGAAATTATTATAATTTTTTTATTATAATATCACATATACCTTCTTACTTTTCATTCCATGGGGGATATGATAACATCGCTCGTGTGTACGGTGGATTACCACTTTGAGAAGCGATGTGATTCGTTTTTTTCTTACACTTTATATGGAATGTTGTAAGGTTAAAATTAATGAATATATGTGATATTTATGACCAAAAAATTCCTATTGGAATAAAATATCACTTATAACTTACCTTCCAATACATTGTAAAACAATAATATTGATTGTGTGTATGCATGGACTATCGCCTCCAAGTAGTGATGTGAGATTTTTTTATCTTATTTTTACATGGATGGTAATAAGGATGTATTTGATAAATATAAATGATATATATGAAATAATAATTATTATATAAAGATAAATTAATATTTATTTTCATTTAGTTCCATCGGTCAAGAAAAATGGAAACATCATTTATGTGTTCATATGGCCTACCATTTCCATGAACGATGTAATCAATTTTCTATATATAACTTCAATAGATTACTATAAATGAATATATAATTTATATATATGAAATTTTTTATCAAGTATAAAATTATTTATATTATCAAACAATAATAAAAATAAAATGGACCAAAATCACAAAATTAAAACATATAGGGAAAAGAAAGAAATTATCACTTGAAACAAGGATTTTAACAGAGAATTGTTAATAAATGGGTGATAAAATACTAAAAGTAAAAAATATATGTTAGGAAATATATTATTATGGTTCTATAATATATTTATAAAAAAATCTATTTATTATAAAGTAGTTCAGACACATATGATGTAAGTCGAACATGAGCTAAGGGCTAACCGTCTCACTTTTACTTTCGTGAGACATATGCCATATTCACCACTTATTCCTTTGTGTGGTGTATATAATGACCCTTTTAATATTTTATATATGAATATATTTCTATTAATGATATTTAACATTTAATTTAAAGTTATTTCTTCCATGGGGCTAAGTATTCAAAAGATACCATGGTGGTATGGGTTTATATCAAAATATCATTATTTTTTAGTATTGTTTTTGTTTATGTCTCCCTTAGGGTAATTATTTTATATTTCTATTTGAAAATAAAAATATCTTATTCTCCCATATTTTTTCAAAATATTTTTAAAGTAATAGTACCATCTTTTTAATCTTTAGTACTTAAAATTTTTGAGAAAATATTTTTAAGAAGATACGACTTTATTTTTCTCTTCGGTTGAAAATCATTTATCATCGAAATAAATGTTTTCTAAAAATAGTTTCAATAGTGTTTTTAACCTTTTAAAATGATTTATTAAATATATTTTTACCCATTTTTACTTTTTTACAAAAAATATTTATCTTCGTGTTGTTTAAAAAAAATCATTTTTTGATTTTACAAAAAATGTGAACGGAATATTTGTTTCAATGTTTATGGTATAAAGAGAATTTTTTTCCATCATGACCACTCAATGTATTAAAGATTATTTTACTATTTTTAAAAATTTATTTTCAAAAAAAAAATTGAAATATTTTTTAACTTTTTGTGTTAAAAATATTTTCAGATGGAAAATATTATTTTCCTAAAAAAAATTAATGGGATTTTTATGGTGTTTATATTCATCAATGTCCTCAACCATTTATCATTCTAAAGATACACTAGAGATATTTAGTATTAATATCATCCTTATTGTTTATGTGGATAGTTTATGATCGTTTTTATATAGGATATACAATTTTATTAACATTCACCATATTACTTCGTATGGTTTATGATTGTATTTATTTGATTGGGGTTTGTATTAGCATTTTTTACGTTATTTTTTCAATAAAAATATTTATATTGATTATGTTTCACCCCTTTCATATGAGTAATTAATTTGAATTAGTATGTAATAGGTAGGAACCAATTATATATATACATATCCCCTCTATACATCGATAGGTCTCAAGAGATAAATCAGTTGGCAAGATTAGATAGGTTTATACCCATAGAAATAAAGAATCATGTGAAAGGTATTAACATATGTTTCAAATGTCCATAATTACGCATTCCCTCATTATAAGATAATTTATTTATTTCCATGTGATTATTTTATTAGTTATAATTTCTATGGATAACTTTCAAGCTTATGTGACTATTTATATGCCTTTATTTTATCATCATTAATTTATACCATATTATGCTCAGTTTATTGATTAAATGGAATGTGTCCTGGTCATTTACCTTTCCATATTGATTATTATTATTTATTTATGATATATTTTATTGTATTCCTACCCTTACAGAGCTTATAATTTCAACCCTTTCTTGTGTTTTATTTTCCCTATTATACCAGAAAGTATTTTGTGATGGATATTTAGGGATAATCTATGAGTAATAATAGAATTCTCAATGAAAAAACTTATTTTTTTTATATTTTCAAATGTAGTGTGAATTTAATGTATGTATCTATTTTACCAAGACTAATAAACTATTTGGGCCTTCCGGATATGATTCCTAGTATATTATGAAAATATAATAAAGTAACCACTAACTCTAGACCACTAGGGTTGGGGTCTTTAGAGTTGGTATGAAAGGATGTTTAGTAGAACATTAGGAACTAGATTTATAAAATAATATATTATGAAATATAAACTTATAAAAACATTGAGGGTAAGTATATAATAACAACATAATGTTTCAATAAGATTAGTATTAAGTTGTATTTCATAGAAATACATCTATGTCTGGGTACAACAAGTGGATGTGATTTTTTCATAGATGTGCCTAGTGGTAATAACTCTAAAATAGGAAAATCAAGCTTGACTCAAGTGTTACCTGGTACATAAAAATGAGCCTTACTAAATGCATATTTTAACACTCCAAGGTGATATTCTTAGGATAATTTTCATTCTCTATAAAAACATTATGAATGATTTAAATATATTTTTATGATTTTGAAAATATCCCAAAAAACAATGTTTATGATTATGAGATTATCCATGAATTAGTTTTTCAATTTATGTTAAATGATTCACTAGTATTGGGATTATACATGCTGATTCATAATTTTATAATCTAATCTAGTTTTTTTATTTTATAGAAATGGAACCTAGTGGAAATAGTGATAATCATATCAATACACATACCATATGTAGGGATTTCCATCATGGGGAAGATAATGAAACTAGGGGTGCATCTATAGCTTGATCAAGAGAAATTATAACCATATTGGGGTAGTTCACTTGGGTTATGAGAAATAAATTTTTCTATATGGATAATCCCACTAATCCATCACCTGTTGTAACATTGTTAGACTACTTTATGTGTTAACAACCTTTATCATTAAATAGGCCTATAAATATATTTATAGTTGAGAAATGGATAATTTCCTTAGAGAAGATATATCTATATTTCGTATATAATGAAAGGGAGAAGGATTTCATGAAAGTTAATCATCTATAAATATATGTGGATCAGTGTTTTTCATTTATTCAAAACAAAAAGGATAAAGAAGAAATATAAAACATGTAATAGAATTATTTTAATGTAATCATCTTGGAAAAGAATTTTCCTAAAGATAAAAGAGTGTACATGGAGAAGAAATTATGGATTATAAGACAAAAGAAATATGAAAATTTAGATATATATGAATCCAACATTACACATCTTAAATGGCATGCTACGGATTACATATGTAATCTAAATATCATGATTTACCATTTCATTGGTTGGTTAAAACCAATAATTTTAAGAAAATTAGTCTCCCAACCATTCTCGTCATATGGGGACATAACATCATGTTCTATAAAGGATGAGAAATAATTCTCTAAGTAATATGAATTAAAATTAATGAAAGATAATAAGAGGAAAGTAGATAAAAATATGGATAAAGGGAAGATGGGATAGAAGTATTTTTCCCACATGTGACAGTTGTGGGAAGAAACAACATGGTACAAGATTGAAGGGAATGATTGGTTGTTATGAGTATGGATAGAAATTCCAAAATGATTTTGATTTTAAGGGAAATAATTCAGTTTTAATGATTAATTATTCAACTAGAAGGATATGGGTCACTATGTAAGTGAATGTCCCATGTTTCAAGGAAATATACCCCATAAGATAATAAAGGATCATGTCTAAACTTATGTTATTGATATAGATGACATGGAATGATTAAAGTTCTTGTATTAGGATTCAAGAAATATATTTTAAAATTATTTTATCAATTATATTACTATTATAATAATGATAAAATGTATAAGTAATGTGCTAAAATTCCTTTTCATTAAGGATCCAAAATCATATGATGAATAGTATAGATAACCAAGAAAAGTGATTTTGTGGAAAGTTTTTCTTTTTAGAAAACATGTGATTTAGGAAAGATAACTCTTAATATATCGATAATGTTGAGATAATAATTATAAATAGATGTTTATGGGATAGTATTTTTTACCTTAAATTGGTTATTGATTTATGTTATCTTTGTTGGAGTTTAATACACATTTGGGTCTATGGAATAAATTTAAAAACATAAGATTTTATTTTTGGAATCATTGATGTTTTCATTAAGGTTTTATAGTGATCAAGGTATTTAAATTTTTATAATATGAAATTAAGATCCACTTTATATTTTTTGGGGAATATATTGTAGATTTAGTAACCTCCCTTCAAAAGTTTTGGACTTTGAAACACATTATGGATGAGTCTTAAGGTTAACTATTTATGTGATGGATTAAGTTGATATTTGGGGTTATTTTTGTGGTATTAATGATTAATATAATATATTTAATAACTTTTTATAACCATTTATATTTTAAAAAAGATAGGTGGAATATATTGTTATTCTTTATGGATCTTATGATCGATTTAAAGTTAATTTTAATGCTTTAGGTAGGAAGATTCACCGTCAATACTCATCATTTGGATAAACATATGAGATTTTTGTGAACATTGACTAAAGAATACATATAATGTAGGTATATCTCTTTATGTTCCTAGTATAGATGGTAAACTAATTCCTCAACTCCAGGAAAAGATCATGAAATAAAAAATTTATCCCAGTACCTTCATTTATGATGATCTGACTGTATTTTTCACATTATATCAGTTTATGGTTTTGAGATAAATAAATTTCTATTGATCATTCAATTTCTTGTGATTAATGATCTATATCCTTCTATATATATCCTTATGTGTTATAATTATCTTCTGCATCCATGTTTTCATTTCCCACCAATGTTAACCTACTTGGAAACCTAATAATTTATTATTCCTGGTGAACTTTTTACTTCCCATTATCACTTATAAAGATAATTTTTTTAACCCTTTTTAAAATGTGGGTTTACACAAAGGTATTTCAAAATTTCAAACCCTTTATTACCAAGATCACAATTAAATTGTAAGGTTAAAATTTATTTAAGGGGGGTAGAATGTAATACCCTGAGATTTTAAAAGAGGATCATCATGTTTGATAGCATGTATGAAATGAAACTCCAATTTTAGAAGAGAATATAACAACCTAAGACATTAAAATATATTTATTTTTAAATAAATTTAATATCTTCAATTACGTGAAATGCATGGAACATCAAGTTTAAATGAAACATGATACTCTATTAACATATTATTATTTAATCATAACCATAATAACATATTCATTAAGTTAGTTGGTATGAATAGGGAAGAATAAATTATAAAAATTATATGGTTTACACATTATAAAATAAAATCAATGGAAATATATTGATTATAAAAATAATAATAATCACTTAAAAGAGAAATAAATGTTTTCTGAAAATAGTATTTTTCTAAAATGATATTTTGTCATGCTTTACACACATAATTTAAACTTAATTTTTAACACATTTAGAAAATTTATTTGAAAAAATAAAATTATTTTTTAAATCTAAATGTAAAAATTATACTTGGGTTAATTTTTTAGAATTTTATAAAAAGATTCATTTATTAATGAATGGTGAAAATACATATTATAAGGCCCCAACCATAAACCTTACATAATATTGAATTAAATTAATAATTCACATTAAGGATCTTTTCAGGTTTACAGTTTTAGAAAATTAGTACATAACTATTACATCTCAAAAGATTATAAAGTAGACACTTCTAATAAGTTTCCATAAAATAAAAACTCTTAAAAAGAAACATGTTGAGTTCCATGTTTTAGACAGCCTGACATTTCCTTGATCCAATCCTTGACCCTATTCAACTTTATGTCCTGTTAAAAACATTTCAAAAAAAAACATGGGATGATCATAAAAATCTCTGTAAGGGATACACAAATAACAAAAACTGTTTGTTTTTCAAAACAACAAGTAAACCAAGAATTCTTTATCAAAGTAATACTTTTCACCTTTATGAAGTAGTATAAACTCTTCAATGAATAAAAGATCATCACTTACCATTTTTTAACCAAAATATTACCATAAAACCCATATACATAACATATAAAGGTAACTTGAGATATAAACATACTTAAATGGAATAATCATACGATCGACTTCCACACATATCACTTAATGGAATAGTCATACGGCCGACTTCCATACCCAATTCATTGGAGGTTATAACATAACCACCCATCCTGGTATTCACGGCACCCCCCATCATATGGTTTATCACGTAACCACCCATCAAATATCCAAGTACCATTATAAAATCATCACACATAAAACAACTATAAAGGAATGAAAACATTTCCACATTTCAAGCACAATATGTCACTTAAATATATATACATAACAAATCCATTATCAAAACCATTTTCAATACCAAAATACATAAAAGAGTATATGGTATTTATTTACTTTTATAAATATAATGGCTAGTTGAGGAATCCAAAGATCAAATCATACTCGCAGCGGTGGAAAGTTCATTGTCACCGCACATGTTAAAAAGAAACATAATTTTTTTTGTTTAGTAAAACGCTTCATATTGAAAAGATTCCGTTCGAATAAAAGTAGAAGTCAAAGGGTTTTATACACTGTATAAAATAAAGTTATGTATAAAACAAAATATGCCTCAATGAAAGTAGATTGAGAAAAGTCCCTTACAAAGTCGGTATACTTAGATTAAGGATAAATCAATTACATGATTATGTGTGACAAATATGAATACACAAAATTTAAGTGGATATTAAGTGTAATAAAATCAGAGGTCATTCAAACATAATCTTGGAAAAAAAACCAATGACATAGATATTTAACTCAATGAAATGATATTGAGTTATGATTTCCGATACAAGTTCGTCTAAATGATGTAAGAATTTATCAATGAGATGATTATGTGTAGAAATAGTATATCCACACAAAGGTTTGTGGAAATTAAAACATAGATATTCCACACATAATCCTGGTATTATAAAATCATGAAGTATAGGTTTAACCCAAATAATTTAAAGTGGGTTAAAAAGTTCCCTTACAGAAATCTGACAGCCTAACGGCGTCACTTTGATATTCAAGAAAAATGAGTTGATGAGAGAGAAAATGGTTTCTCATCACTTGGACATAAAATTTACATCAATAAGGATATATAAGAACATATCCCAACATAATAGTATGTGAATTAAAATACATAACAAAAAAGTCTTTTAAAAAGAGGAGGATGAAAGGTTCCCTTACGGACTTATGTTACTTTCGAAACGTACACCCCAGGGAAGAAGGGTCATACAATGAATATGTAAATACCCATAATTTAAATTATAAAACACAAAGATTATAATAATGGGAAGTATATACACCACTCAAAGGAAATGGTCGCAAACATAGCATAAATGTCACAGGAATAAAAGTGGGATGAAAAATCCCTTACGAAAACTCGGCAGCCTAACGGCGCCACTCAAAACATCCAAAAATGATTTGATGAGATAAAATATGGTCTCTAATCATATGAACATAAAAATTACAGTAATATGAATACAAAATAGCATCCCCAAACATAAGAAAGATGAGCTTAAAAGAAATGACATAATAGAGGGTTCTTAAAAAGAAAGAGAGAGGTAGGATCCCTTACCTCGTGTCTGACATGACTCAATCGTTCTTTAATCTACTGAATAATAGAATTTGGTCAATTTATAATTTCTTAAGGACATAATTTAATGATTATTATTCAGTTCATATCACATATTATAGTGTTTTAATAATTGGTTAATAATGTGAGTTCATATCAAATGTTTTTGTCGATGTTCGGTACATGAGTAAAATTTGAACTTGTTGTAAAATAATTCTCCATGTAGTTATAGGTACATCATATCCACAATATTATCAATGATTTAAATATGATATATATCCAGTATATATTCATTTTATACTATTCCATAACATTTGGAGAAAAAAAATGAAATGCACCCTTCATGAAGATGGAAGACCGTATGTACGCATGGACGCTACTTTCATTTCTTTGTCATATTAGTGGAATTAAAACTAAATGAGATATATATATATTATAATTAAAGTATAATATATATGTTATATATGTCACATATGTTCATTAATTTCATTCTTTATACATTCCATGTATTGCATGAACGAGTCACATCACTTGAGGGGGCGGTAGTCCACACTTCCTCATATGAAATTATCGCATTTGCACAACATGAAAAGAATAAAGTTATGTTTAAAATATAAAATACCAAAGAATATAGAAAACATAAATACCATATATATCATATATAAAATACAGTGACATCATAATGTCCACCTTTAAAGCTATTAAAAGAATATTGAACACTCATCGTTTCGTGAGGCAGAAAATCACCAACCACAGAAACAGTATGTTCTTTAACCATTAGATGAAGGTGTGTGTAGGTGTAGCTATAATACTTATCATAAAAACATCTTATTATATTTAACATACTATTGTTGTTACAAATTAAAGGAATAAAAATATTTTAGGGGGTTGGAAAAACAAATTAAAACATAAGAACACAAGAGAAGGCACTACCTTTAAATCAGTTAAATCTTTTTGATTTGAGCTCAAAGGATTCCTTGGAAAGACTTCTTCCCACAGTGAGGCTTCTAGGAGTAATAGAGGGATGTGGACAGACAAAATGGGAAGGTTTTTTTCGATCTAAAGGCTTGAGAGGTGTGGGTAAGGTGGTAGAGGTGGGGGCCTTTTATAAGAGGAGAGGAGGGGTACTCTTGGAAAGTCTTGAAAAGTGACATTATTATAAAATGATTATCGTATTTTAAAGGTCCCATATTATATATGTCTAGGATAAGGTGATAATAGTTCGAAATCCACACATCCAATAGGTTTTTGACAAGTGTAGGTCTTAGATTTTACATTATATTTTTATTTTATTTAAATCGTTAAATAATGAGGTAATCACTGCATCATTATGGTGTCATAAATAATTTAATTTATTTAATGTATAAAAATAATAAAATAAATATCATGATGTAGGAAATCTTTTAATATTTCTAATTGATATTTATAGTCAAAAATAGGACTTGTATAAAACCATGTAAAAAATTGCTTTAGTAAAACAACACATGTTTGTGACATTTTAATTTTAACTTTAAATAAAAAGTTATTAATGTCATTTTCCTACCAAAGTGGCTTCATGGGGTCCCCAAGTTGACCCATGGACTGTCTTGTTCATCCATGACACATTCAACAAGGGTAGGATATGTTTTTAGGTCATTTCATATTATTAAAACATTATTTTTACCTTAAATTACACTAATTACCTTTAATCGCGATTAATAAAACTTAAAAGTTACTATTCACCAAAAAATTATTATAATCTCATTGAACCACATTTTAATTCTAATAACAGCCATGTATGTCGGATTTTTGAAATTCAAATCACAGAAGTGGTAAAGTTTCATTTAAATGAGAAATCAGTTTTTAAACTACCACTTAGTGGTTTCACTATTCATCAAAAATTAAAGTTTTTCAAAAAAATACCAAAAATTCACCCTAAGCTATATTTGATATTCTGAATTCAAAAATGATGTCTATTTTACAAAATTCAAAACATATAAGTTGCATTAATTAATTTAATAATTAATTCCCGCTGTCAGAACAAATAGCGTGTTTTTAACAAACAATATCTATTAAAAGATTGACACTAGTTTAAGTCCAATTTCAATGTGAAATTAATCCCAATGACCACCATTGGATTAAATTGTACAAATATATTCTAATTTCACTTTAAACCCAATTCAAAAGATAATCTAATCATATAAATAAATTAGATTTAAAAGAGGTTTTAAATTAAAATAAAACATTTTTCACTATTCATTGAAAAATGAACTTTATTGGAAAAATACAAAAAATTTACGCAAAGTAAATTTTGATGTCCCTATTATAAAGAAGAACTTAATTTTTTCAAATATAACAAATAAAATTTTCAAAAAGTGGATTTAAAAGAGGTTCACCATCAAAAGGCGGTTAATCGACCTTTTAAAGAATATTAGAATGTTTACGCTTAAAATTGGATTCATTCACATTTTTAATCCTCTAACATTTATTGTAAAAAGTAAAAATATTTTACAAACATATATAATCATTTTCTAGTTAGTTCTGTTCATTCCCTTCATTACAACGACTAGGTGTTAACTACAATTTAAAATAAAATTCTTTTATTATTAGGGTGCAACCTAAGATTTCAAAGGAACTCGTTGTTGCGTATTGGGTAAACCATCGAGCATAGCATTCCCTTTAAGTTAATATTAAAATTTTATTCACAAATAGGGATAAATATAAAAATGACATATTTTTTATTTACCTGGGGTGTTACATCATTCCCCCCTTTTGGGAATTGTGTCCCCGCAATTTTAAAATTGGGCTTGGAAACATCATTGAGAGTCCCACATCAGAATAAGAGTCAGTAAAACAATCACTTTAAAAGAAAGAAAGAGAAGTACAGAGGTCACCCGAGTTAACCCTTACGAGGATTCTATGTAGGAAAACATGGATATGGAAGAAAAAACAAAAGATCATGTTCTGAGGGAGAGTGATAGAAAACATGTTTAGGAGAAAGTTAACCACAAGAAAATCACAAACTTGTGGTGGGTTAAATGGTATTTGATTCCCCAATAGGAAATGTTAATAGACAACATTTTTGTTTTAAGTTACTTTTAATTGAGGAATTTATTTTTGATCTTAAGGAATCATACTTACTTATCATGTTGGCTTTCAACTTTTACTATATTTCTTACACAAACTCATACTTTCTCCAAAAGATGAGTATTTAAAAAGACTTGTCCGCATTAAGAGTACCATAATCAACTTCTTGAGAATCGCCTAATCCACAAAAGAGAACTATATATTTCCCATGTCTTTAGACCCTTACCAAAACCAAAATTGTTAGAACAAGATCATATAATCTAGGAAAGGATAACCCTTTATAAAAAGAAAATATATTCTTATTCTCCAAAATTTGTCCAACAAAACCTAAAGTTCAACGAAGACCATTCGATAAACAATTTGTCCATAAAATTCTTCAAAGTAAACCAAACTAATATTGAAACCCAAATATTTGAAGGATTTAATCACATATTCTTCCAAGGTACAAATTAAAACTTATCTCCAAATAACATCAGTTGCTCTTAAAGTCTCATATTTAAAAGTAATTAACTTAATCACATATCCTCCATGATAGGTTAATAATTTCCATATATAAACCAAAATCAACTTACTATTAATTCATAAAAACATATAACTAAAAATAATAAGTCATACTAACTAGGGACTTTATGTAGTCCAGTGGTAGGCGATAAATACCATTCGCACTTTGGTTGTGGGTTCGATTCCCGCAGCTTTGTCTGACGCGATGGGTTGTCACGGTCTGCGTGTTGTCCTTTTTATAAAAATCCTAACATGTTATAACCTCAATAGTTTCCTTATACCTCTCATTTTCATCCAAATTCATTACGATCTCAACATCTTAATTCTTGAAGTCTTATTTCACCACCATAAAAAACGATTCCCAAAATGAATAACAGCATACCTTGATCATGGCGTCCACTCGGTTTCATCGTCATCTTGTTCACATAGGTAGAAGTCGCATGAATTACAACAATGATTTATAGATCCTTCAAAATCATTTGCTTCCTCCATCCAAATACACCTTGTACAACATGGGTCATATGGGTGTTCACAGAAAAACAGTTTTGGAAAATAATCAAGTATGACATATAATTCCAAAACATCTGATAAAACATGATTTCTATAAAATAGTCGGACAGAATTTGAGTTAAAACTTTCTATTATTGGTCCTTTTAAAATACCATAAGTATGTGCTGAGAGACTATATTTTAAAATCAAATATAAATAGGTTGCGCAAGGGTCTCCTTCCTCAGTACCATTTTTAAAATCATAATATGCTTCAAATTCTTGTGATAACGTAAAATATTTGAAAATACCTTCATAATATTTACCTTTATTGAAAATATGATAATATTGTGAAAATAGTATTTTTTCTAAATACAACCCATGATCCATGATGATAACGAGGTATAGTGTAGGTGTTTGATATCTCAAACAACTGCTTGCAAGTGAGTTGTATTCTAGAAAACGTTTCACAATCATCTGAACATGACATTGCAATAATTATTGCAAGCATGTCATCTGGAAGAGATAGGAATGTCATTTGAGATCCTTCTCCTTCCATTCGTAACTGACTTTACATGACCTGAAAAAAGTTACAAAACAAGGATTTAACTGAAATAATAGATATAGGGACTAACCATGTGTCTAACAAAAACTCATAATCCCTAAAGTTGTCTAAACCGACCTTTGATACCAACTATAAGGCCCCAGCCTTAAAACTTACTTAATATTGAATTAAATTAATAATTCACATTGAGGATATTTTTAGGTTTAGAGATTTAGAAAATTAGGGCATAAATATTACATCTCAAAAGATTACAAAGTAAACACTTCTACTAGGTTTCCATAAAATAAAAACTCTTAAAAAGAAACATGTCTAGTTCCATGTTTTAGATAGCCTGAAATTTCCTTGATCCCATCCTTCACCCTATTCAAATTTATGTCCTGTGAAAAAAAATTCAAAAAAAAACTTGGGATGAGCATAAAAAGCTCAATAAGGGATACACAAAGAAGGGAAACTGTTAGTTTTTCAAAACAACAAGTAAACCATGAATTCTTTATCAAAGTAATACTTTTCACCTTTATGAAGTAGTATAAACTCTTAAATGAATAAAAGTTCATTACTTTCCCATTTGTAACCAAAATATTACCATAAAACCCATATACATAACAAATAAAGGTAACTTGGGACATAAACATACTTAAATGGAATAACCATACTGTCGACTTCCGCACATATCAATTAATGGAATAGCCATACGGCCGACTTCCATACCCAATGCATTAGAGGTTATAACGTAACCACTCGTCCTGGTATTCACGGCACCACCCATCATATGTTTTATCAGGTAACCACCCATCAAATGACCAAGTACCATTATAAAATCATAACACATAAAACAACTATAAAGGAAAGAAAACATTTCCAACTTTCAAGCACAATATGTCACTTAAATATATTGACATAAATAAGCCATTATAAAAACCATTTTAAATACCAAAATACATAAAAGAGTATATGGTATTTATTTACTTTTAAAAATATAACGGCTAGTTGAGGAAGCCAAAGATCAAATAATACTCGTGGTGGCGGAAAGGTAATTATCACCGCGTATGTTAAAAAGAAACTTACTTTTTTCATTTAGTAAAACTCTTTGTATAGAAAACATTCCTATCAAATAAAAGTATAAGTTAAAGGGGTTTATACACCGTATAAAAGAAAGTTCTATATAAAACAAAATATGCCTCAATGAAAGGAGATTGAGACGAAGTCCCTTACAAAGTCGGTATACTTAGATTAAGGATAAATAAATTACATTATTATGTGTGAAAAATATGAATACACCAAATATAAGTGGATATTAAGTGTAAAAAAATCAGAGTTCATTCACACATAATCTTGGAAAAAACCCAATAACATAGATATTTAACTTAATGAAATGAGATTGAGTTATGATTTTTGATACAAATTCGTCTAAATGATGTAAGAATTTATCAATGAGATAATTATGTGTAGAAATAGTATATCCACACAAAGGTTTGTGGAAATTATAACATAGATATTCCACACATAATCTTGGCATAATAAAATCAAGAATTAGAGGTTTAACCTAAAGAATTGAAAGTGGGTTAAGAAATTCCCTTACAGAAATCCGACAGCCTAACGGCATCACTTTGAAATTCAGAAAATGAGTTTATGAGAGAGAAAATGGTATCTCATCACTTGGACATAAAATTTACATCAATAAGGATATATAAGAATATATCCCAACATAATAGTATGTTAATTAAAAGACATAACAAAAGAAGTCTTTTAAAAAGAGGAGGGTGAAATGTTCCCTTACCGACTTATGTATCTTTAGAAACGTACACCCCATGGAATAAGGTTCATAAAATGAAGATTTAAATACCCATAATTGAAATTATACAACACAAAGAGTATAATAATGGTTAGTACATACACCACTTAAAGGAAATGGTGGAAAACGTAGCATAAATGTCACGGGAATAAAAGTGAGATGAAAAATCCCTTACGAAAACTCGACAGCCTAACGACACCACTTGAAACTTCCAAAATTGGTTTTATGAGACAAAATATGGTCTCTCATCATATGAACATAAAAATTACAGTAATAGGAATATAAAATAACATCCCTGAACATAATAAATATGAGCTTAAAAGAAATGACATAAAAGAGAGTGCTTAAAAAGAAAGAGAGAGGTAGGATCCCTTACCTCGTGTCTGACATGACTCGATCATTCTTTAATCTCCTGAATAATAAAATTTGGTCAATTTATAATTTCTTAAGGAAATCCTTTAAAGATTATTATTCAGTTCATATCACATATTATAGTGTTATAATAATTGGATAATAATGTGAGTTCATATCAAACGTTTTTGTCGATGTTCGGTACATGAATAAAAATGGAACTTGTTGGAAAATAATTTTCCATGTAGTTATAGGTAAATCATCTCCACAATATTATCAATGATTTAAATATCATATATATCCAGTATATATTCATTTTATACTATTCCATAACATTTGGAGATAAAAAATGAAATGCACCGTTCATGGAGACGGTAGGTCGTACGTACGCATGAACACAAGTTTCATTTCATTGTCATATTAATGGAATTAAAACTAAATGAGATTTATATATATATATTATAACTATAGTATAATATATATGTTATATAGGTCACATATTTTCATTAATTTCATTCTTTATACATTCAATGTATTGCATGAACGAGTCACATCACTTGAGGGGGCGGTAGTCCACACTTCCTCATATGAAATTATCACATTTACACAACATGAAAAGAATAAAGGTATGTTTTAAATATAAAATACAGAATCATATAGAAAACATAAATACCATATATATCATATATAAAATGCAGTGACATCATAATGGCCACCTTTAAAGGTGTTAAAAGAATATTTAACAATCATCGTTTCGTGAGGCAGAAAATCGCCAACCACAGAAACAATATGTTCTATAACCATTAGACGAAAGTGTGTGTAGTTGTAGCTCTAATAATTCTCATAAAAACGTCCTAGTATATTGAAAATACTGGTGTTGTTACAAAAAAATGTAATAAAAATAGTTTAGGGGATTGGTGAAGCAAAATAAAATATAAGAACACAAGAGAAGACACTACCTTTAAATCGAGTAACTCTTTTTGATTTGAGCTCAAAGGCTTCCTTGGAAAGACTTATGCCCAAAGTGAGGCTTCTAAGAGTAAGAGAGGGATTTTGAGAGACAAAATGGGTAGAGTTTGTCTGATCCAAAGGCTTGAGAGGTGTCATTAAGGTGGTAGAGGTGGGGGACTTTTATAATAGGAGAGGAGGGGCACTCTTGGAAAGTCTTGAAAAGTAACATTTTTATAAAATTATTTTCCGATTTAAAAGCTCCCATAATTATATATTTAGAGGATAAGGTGATAATAGTTCTAAATAAACACATAAAATATATTTTTGACAAGTTTAGGTCTTAGATTTTATATTATCTTTTCATTTTATTTAAATCGTTAAATAATGAGGTAATCGCTGCATCATCATAGTGTCATA
Organism: Viscum album; assembly: GCA_963277665.1. NCBI lineage: Eukaryota > Viridiplantae > Streptophyta > Magnoliopsida > Santalales > Viscaceae > Viscum > Viscum album. The sequence goes on along the minus strand of OY728138.1, from coordinate 1,426,881,895 downwards.
AATAATTTAATTTATTTAATGTCTTAAAATTATAAAAAAAATATCATGATGTATTAAATATTTTTAGATTTATAATGAATATTTATAGTCAAAAATATGACTTGTATAACCCCATGTAAAAATTGTTTTAGTAAAACAACACATGTTTGTGATATTTTAATTTTAACTTTAAATAAAAAGTTATTAATGTCATTTTCCTACCAAAGTGGATCCACGGGGTCCCCAAGTTGACCCATGGACTGTCTTGGTCGGCCATGACACATCCAATAAGGGTAATACATGTTTCTAGGTCATTTCATATTATTAAATTATTATTTTTACCTTAAATTACACTAATTACCATTAATTGCGATTAATAAAACTTTAAAGTTACTATTCACCAAAAAAAATTATTGTAATCTCATTGAACCATATTTTACTTCCTAATGACAACCATGTATGTAGGATTTTTTACATTCAAATCACAGAAGTGGTAATGTTTCATTTAAACGAAAAATTTGTTTTTAAACTACCACTTAGTGGTTTCACTATTCATCAAAAATTGAAGTTTTTTAGAAAAATACCAAAAATTCACCCTAAGATATATTTGATATTCCGAATTCAAAAATTATGTCTATTTTACAAAATTCAAAAAATATAAGTTGCATTAATGAATTTAATAATTAATTCCCACTGTCGAAACAAATAGCATGTTTTTAAGAAACAATATCTATAAAAATATTGACACTAGTTTAAGTCCAATTTCAATGTGAAATTAATTCCAATGACCACCATTGGATTAAATGGTAAAAATATATTCTAATTTTACTTCAAAACAAATTAAAAATATAATCTAATCATATAAATAAATTAGATTAAAAAGTGGTTTTGAATTAAAATGCAACATTTTTCACTATTCATTAAAAATGTACATTATCAGAAAAATACCAAAAATTTACACAAAGTAAATTTTGATGTCCCAATTTTAAAGAACAATTTTATTTTTTCAAATATAACACATAAATCTGTCAAAAAGTGTATTTAAAAGAGGTTCACCATCAAAAGGCGGTTAATCGACCTTTTAAATAATATTAGAGTGTTTATGCTTAAAATTGGATTCATTCGCATTTTTAATCCTCTAACATTTATTGTAAAAAGTAAAAATATTTGAAAAACATATATAATCATTTTTTAGTTAGTTCTATTAATTCATGTCATTACAACAGCTAGGTGTTAACTACCATTTAAAATAAAATTATTTTATTATTAGAGTGCAACGTAAGATTTCAAAGGAACTCGTTGTTGCGTATTGGGTAAGCCATAGAGCATAGTGTTCCCTTTAAATTAATATTAACATTTTATTAACAAAAAGGGATAAATATAAAAATGTCATATTCTTTATTTACATGGGGTGTTACACATAATTTTATTAAAAATGACTTTGATTTAAAATATTTATAGAGATAAATTAAATTTTAAATTGGTTTTAAATTGAATTTAATTAAAGTATATTAAAATTTTACTAATTTAGGTCATATTAATCAATTTCATAATGAATTTTGAAATTAAAACATCCTATACTTATGAGAATTTCTTTTTTAGAAAACTGTTCTTTCATTGCTTCAATTGTTTAATTTTAAAATGAATTATTCTAATTATATGGATTGAATTTGGAGAAACCGAATACATATTTAGAATCAGGAAATTTTATATTTTATAATATGGTCAACTTATTTTTTTACCATAACAAATAGTGAAAATAATAAAAATTAATTACCATGGTTAAGGTAAAATATGGTTTACCGAGGGTTAAACTAGGACGATAAGGGTTAAAAATGACCTAAAACTTTTCCAACACCAATATTTGCCCATATATTTACCTTATAACTTCTATAGTTCTAAAATGACCCATTTTTTTATGCTTTTGTCATGAGAAAAATGTGGTTATCACTTTTTATTTTCCAAAATTCCATGTGTGTCCACTCCCCCACTTATAAAAGGTCACCTCTAATATTCACACTTCCAAAACCATTTGGTTCATACAATACCTATGAAAATACCTTAATTAATTACCTCCATGCATTATAGAGGCATTATATTCATTAATAATCTCTCCTTTGAAGGCTTTAGGAATAAACCTAAAGGGGATTTCCAGAGAAGAGGTAAAATTATTAAACGTGCATAGTTGTTTTATTTATTCTTCTAACTAATTCAAAACATATTAAAATATGATATTATAATATCATTAGTATATCTAATATATGTATATTTTATTCTGTTAACTCAATAATCCAAATCCTTCCCCAATTCTATCAAATGGGAAATTAAACCATCAACCGTGTGTACGAGGACTACCATCTCGCGAAGCAATGCAATTCTTTTTTCATCCCAAACATTAAAGGTTGGATTTAATGATGGGTTTAACAAATTTATGTAATATTTAGGAAATTATTTTACTTCTATAATTATAATACCACATACCCCTTCTTATTATGCATTCTGTGCGGGATATGGTAATGTTGTTCGTGTGTACGGTAGACCACCGCCTCATGAAACTAGGTGATTCATTTTTTCTTTGTCTTTACATGGAATTTAGTAAGGTTAAAATAAATGAATGCATTTGATATTTATGAATTAACCCTAATTTATAAATATAATATCCCATAGAACTTCTTACCTTCCAATTTGTGGAAAATAATAACGTTGCTCGTGCATATGCGTTGACTACCGCCTCCATGTAGTGATGTAAAATGTTTGTCATATTATTTTTACATTTACATTAATAAAGATGAATTTTATTAATATCAATTTTATTTATGAAATAATTATAATTTTTTAAATATGAATTAATATTTATTTTCCATCAGTTACATTTTTCAAGAAAAATGGACACAACGTTCATGCGTATGTATGACCTACCGTCTCCATGAACAGGGAAATGCATTTTCTATATCTAAAATAAATAGGTTAATATAAATACATATATAATTAATATATATTATATCTATATAATGTTAAAAATTACTGATATTATGTAAACATTATAAAATTAAAGGGGATGAAATTATTGAATTAAAACATGCATGAAAAACGAAGGAATTAACACCCTAAATAGTGATTTTAACAAAGAATTGTTATTAAAAAGGTGATAAAAGAATATCGGTAAATCATATATGGTATAATATATATTATTATGTTTATTTTAATATATTTATAATAAACCTATATTTATTATATAGTAGGTTCAGTCACATATGAAGGAAGTCGAACTTGAGGTAGGGGTTTCTCGTCTCACTTTTATTTCATTGAGACATATGTCATATTCACCACTTATTAAATTGTGTGGTGTATATACTACAACATTTGATATGTTATATCATTAATCTATTTATATTAATTTCATTTAATGTTTCATTTGAATTTATTTCTTTCATGTGTCTTATGATTCGAAGTATGCCAAGGTGGTGAGGGTTTCTTTCACAATCACATCATTATTCAGGATTTTTTTGTTTAAGTCTCCCTTGGGAGAATTATTTGTTATTTATATCTTAAAATAAATATATTTTAATCTAACCAAGTTATTAATGACCTTTTACATGTAATAGTATCATCATTATACTATTTTTTACTTAAAATGATAGATAATGTTTTTTAGAAAATTTGACTTTATTTCTCTTTTCAGTCAAAAATCATTTTTCATCAAAAACCTTGTTTTCTAAAAATGATTTCAAAAATTATTTTAAACATTTCCAAAGGATTTATTATATAAATTATTACCCATTTTTAATCTTTACAATAATGATTTAAATTAATCTTCATGTCATTTTCAAAACAAAACTCATTTGGATTTTACCAAAAATGCGAAAGGAATCATTATTTTATCCTGTATAGCATGAACAAAATTTTCCACCATCATAACCAGACAATGTTTTAAAGATTATTTTAATATTTTTAAAAGGTTGTTTTTGAAAAAAAATTATAACTTCTTGTTCTAAAAATATATTCAAATTGAAAAGATTGTTTTCCTCAAAAATGTTTTTAATGACATTTTTATGGTATTTATATACATCAATGACATAAACCATTTATTGTACTCAGGATCTACTAGAGAAATTTTGTATAAATATCATCCTTATTCAGTATTTTTATGTTTAATGATCATTTTTTCCAAGGATATACAATTTTATTACCATACACTATATTACTCATCATGGTTTATGATCATGTTTATTTGATTGGGGTAAGTATTAACATTTCGTATGTTATTTTTTCAATTCAAATTTTAATGTTTATTATGATTGAACCCTTTCATATGATGAATGAATAATAGTTGGTAAGGGGTGGTTGGTGATGGTTATCGATATCCCCAAGATGCATTTATGGGTCTCATGAGATAAATCAATTGGCCAAATGAGATGGGTTTCTATACAAAGATTTAAATTTTCTTATGAAACGTCTTGAAAATATTTTTTAGATACCGAACATTATTCCTTCCTACATTATGAGATCTGTTATTGATTTCCATGTGATTATTATATTAGTTATAATATACATGGATAAGTTTCAAGATTATGTAATTCTTCATATGTATTTATTTGATCATCATTTATCTATTCCATATTATGCTCAATTTATTGATTAAATTGAATTTCGTTTCAGTTATTTAACTTAATATATTGATTATTATTATTTATTCATGATAGATTATACTATGTGATTAACCTGATTATGTGTCTAATCTCACCTCTTTCTTATTTTTTATTTTCTTCTAGATTTTGTGAATTTTTTTCTGATTGATATTCAGGGATACACTATGAGAAATAATTATGTCTCAAATAAAACACTTCATGTATTTTATGTTTTCAATTATAATGTGAATTTCAAGTATGTATCTAGTTTAACAAGACTACTAAACAATTTGGTGCTTAAGGATGTGATTTCTTGTATCTTATACTATGTAATAATGTAACTACTAGCTTCGATCTAGTGGGTTCAGGGTCTTTACACACATAAATACATATATACATATATGCATCTACGCACGCACATGCATGCACACCCACACACATACTCAGACAAAAAAACACACACAAGCATGTATGCACCCCCCACCCAACACACTTACACACACACACACAAACACACAAACAAATAGACACATAGACACACAGTCATCATACACACACACATACACATATACATACATGCCTACATACGTAGATACATACATACATATATACATACATAGATACATACATAGACACATACATACATATATGCATAAATACCTAAATTCATTCATCCATGTATACATACATACATCTATCCATCCATACATACATCCATCCCTCTATCCATCTATATATATATACACAAATTCATACATACATACATACATAAATTCCAACATACATACATAAATACATCCATACACCCATATATAAATCTATACATACATACATATATACATACACACATACACATAGATATAAAAACATACATATATGCATATATACATATATAACATACACACATACTTACATACATACGTACATATGTACTTATATATCTATACATACATTTTTATGTATATATGTACATATGTTTATACGAATAAGAAGTAAATATAAGGTCTCAATTAAAAACAATCATTGATGGCACACCATGAATATTAATAATCTATTTTATATAAATATAACCAGGCTCTTCCATCACCATCATATTTTTAATAGAAATAATTTAGTCTAATTTCATCAAACAAACATTAATTAACCAAATAAAATTCTTACCATGAGGAGAACGATGCATGCCAACAATAAAATTCATAAAGATATCATCACATTTTCATACATGGAAGGTAATAGATTTAATTAAAAATAAATGATTTTGGTGAATATATTTTATTTTATAATAGGAGAGGCACTGATATTCATAATCATAAATCTCTAGCTTCATCCTAGGTCACTAATATAGACACTTAAGATCATAAAGAATCTTGGTTTCCCTGAGGTGCAAGGCCCAACTAGAATAGATCCCAATTTCATTCACCTCGTAACTAAAAGACAAAGTAATCGCTAACCTATTTCTAAAATAAATGACACAATTATGATACTAAGTCCACTCACCCAAGGTCTCCCCGTAATTTAAAATTCCACTAAAATACTAAAAACTCGGACCCTCTACCTACTCTATCCATATATGATCATCCAAAGAGAGTGTGACTTTCACACTATCTAATAACAATTTTCCATCCTCCGATTTCAATTCTATATAAAACATGAAAAATAGACTCATAAATTTCCATTCTTCCTACTACTCAATTACTATTTGAGTTTGTAAAATCTTACTCAAGGTTTTACCCATGTAATTCTATTTACCATGTGGTAGGGGAAATCAAAAATCATTTGTTTTAATATACTCCACCCAGCTCCACATCTTGAGACTTATCTCTCTATAAGATAAGATATAATTCAAAAATCTGTAACCATTATAAATGGTAAACATATCCTGATAATGATATGGGCAATATATTTTAAATTTATGCATTAACACTACTTGATCAAGATTAATGGTACTGTAGTTGTTCTACTTATGGTGGAAATATCATGATACATATGACACTGCATGGTTACAGTGAAGCATAAAAACTCGCCAAACCATACATGTGGCATATAAATACATATAATAAATGTTTTAAGGTTCTACAACAATCATGAGAGGATATGGTGTCAATTTCACTTTCAGCTCCTCAAAGAATATCTCACACTTCACATCCTATTAAAATCTCACCCCTTTCGAGTAAAGGTTTTCAAATGGGATTATAACCTAGAGAAATATTTAAAAAACCACATATAGTATCCTTCAAGTCTTAGTAATCCTCTTATCCTCAAAACATTCTTGGGACTTTCTATAGATAACAAATTTTGGATCTTTTTAGGATGAGCAAAAATGCCTTTCAAGGATACTAAAGAACCCAAAAATATCACTTCTCGTATCTAGAACTAAATTTTAAAAAAGAATCATATAGGAAATTTTTTTAAAAAAAATCTAAAACAATTTATATACAGTTATCATGATTTAATTTCATCTTTCAATAAATAAATACATCAAAGACAAACACCACAACAATGGTTTTGAGATAACATTGGAAGATTTGATTCATTAATGCCAAAAAATAACACGGGAATTATTAAATATGAATAGAATAAAGAGGTATTCATAATGCATATAACTACTCCTGAAATCATTCTTGGGAATTTCTATTTCCCTCACTCTCAACAGGTGGTATCTCATATTATGGTCAATATTTGAGAACTATATCTCTCTCTCTTTAGGTGGTCAAATAGATCATCAATCCAAAGAAATATGAACTTCTTTTTTATGGTCACCTAACTGAACTTATATTGATTAATACAAAGTTAGATACATACATATGACTTATACATAAAGATAATTGGTGATTCACACAATTAAATTCTTAAATGAATTAAACCCTAGGCCGCATGATCCTCAAAATAGTCATTCAATTAATTTAACTTGAAAAGAACAATTCAATAAGATGTTATAGAAATGGTTTTTATATTAGGGAGTAGGATGATATAGAACTATAACATGTTCTAGGTTACCAACCCACGAAATCTTTGAAAATAATGTTTGGATACATGGTTTAAGGAAAACCATAGGTTCATAGTTTGGGACCTTATTCTGCAAAATGTTAACTATATATCTAACCTTAAATGGGTGTCATCAAGGAAACCGTAGGATACATATCCAATATTGATGAAAATTTACAATCTATATTACAATCATCATAATTAAAAATATATATTATATATATATAAAGAAATTGATCCAATATCTACAATAATAGTCTATTCCATACCGGATATTGAATCCCAATAAACCTATAAGATGTGATACATTATATTTAGAGAAGGGAACAAAATCTTTTAATGGTATCAGTCAATTGGATAATTAGAGGACACCATCAAATCCATTCCAAAAATATGATCAATAATATCCAATCTATGAACTTTGAAATACCACATAATCTTATCATAGATAACTATCACATGCTACTCCAGGAATTTTGAAACCTTCAATATCCTCTTTATAAATTTATTGAAATTATCAATCCCATAAGGCACAAACTCTGGTCATAGCACAAAATCATCAATAAATTTATTTAAGATTACCTAATGGGGTTCACTTGTATTTAAAAAACCATGGAAAAGGAAGATAAAATAAATATTGTACCTCTCACATCCATTAGCATGATATTATATTCCTTATCCATAGGCTCTACCACATAAAAATTCCCTATAAATTCATATTTTTATAAGGGTACCCCTTTATATAAGGATTATATCTCACTTCCATGGAATCATCTAAATATACCTAAGATCCTTTGGTATGCGAAGACTCGACTTTACTAATTTGCCGTGTGTTCCAAAAAAGTGTTATAGATGAAAAAATTCCCACACTGGTGGAACATTCTAGGTGTTACCTAGAAATATAGTTTAGTTTGATCCAATTTCTAACATTGTTAGTACACCACCATCCCATGCCCTAATGTAACCATGAGTATAAAATAAAAAAGACACCACACACTCCTATTTCTAGCCCATTGCTATTCCTTAAACTTATTCTTTTGACCATTGATGAACTATAACTTCCTAATTTATTAGTGGAGGCATCACCAAAACTTTTCATCCGTCTAATATCAATCTCATCCATCGATTCCATTTCGACCACCTCAGTATAAGTTGATAGGGAGAAAAGAACAATTCTTAATCTGACTTCCATTCTTTGTTCCATCTTGGATCATGAAGCCGTCAAATAGTTATAGTTGATGATATTATGGTATGGATGGACTAAAATAGAAAACCGAGTGTCATACTCCATTATAGAATGAATCCTCTACTCCAGCAACCATGAACTCCCTAACTTTCACCACCATCAAATTATATCGGTAAAACTGGTGGTCAAATACTTCCATGAAAATATCTCGTGTGATATCTTCATGAAACTTAGCCTTCATAATAAACACTCAATATTTATAACTCATTCTATACATCATATAAATGGAAATTATGAACTCATAAATCTCAGGGGTTCAACGAAAATGAAAAACACGTTCAATCTTATCCATATACTCTTTAGACTCATCAGATACTTAATCTCTATGAAATATATCTGGATTCTATATAGTGAACTTAGGAGCCTTATCCACAACTTTAGTTTCTTCTCCCTAATCTTATTGAAATAAAGATTAAATGGTTTTTTATGGATAAATCATTGAGATAATAATCAATTAGATGGTTTTCCTTTGGTGTATTCTCCATATATTCCTCTATATAATTTACTAAATACATTTTTGGAGGTATGACTTATAAATTATGGGACATAAAACATGATAAATACATAATTAAACTCAAAATAATATGGATAAATAATACAATGTTTTTGAATATTTCGAAAATAAAAAAAATAAAAATTCTAATCAAAAATAAATAATGTTTAAAAACATAAAAAAATATTTTCTCACTACGCATAGTTTATAAAGAATGCAAAAAATTTTGAATTTTTTTTACAATTAATAATTTATAATTGCCATAAATTTTATTTAAAAACCTGGGTAATCGTTAATTTTTTATTTATAATTTTAATTTGAATTTAATTATTAAATGGCTCAATTTTTTGTTTTTAGAGATTTTATTAATTTTTTGAAATAATTGAAAATCCATGAATATGATCTCTGAATTTGGTAATTATATTGTTTTAAGGATTTCAATATTTATTTTTTACTATTTGATTTATTTTTTACTTAATGGTACATGGTGAAATTTTAATTTTGAAGATTTTAAATAACAAAAATTTAGTTTATAATTTTATAATGTGCTTCTAGAAGATGAATTGAAAATAAAATATAATTTGAAAATTATTAATCTGAATTGTGATTATGAAATGAAGATGCATTAATAATTGATGAATTTAAATTATTATTGAATTTTTAAAGTTGGAATTATTTAGTGAAGTTGGGGTTTGAATTTAAGTTTATCATTTTTAGTGGGTAAAAAGGTGGTAAATGAATTTGGTTTAATGTTGTTTTTTTATGATCAAAAAATTTGTGGAATTAATTTTGAAATTATATATTTAAAGGCTACAATTTTTATTATAATTTTTTTTATAATTATACAAATTTATTATAAAATTTCCTTTATTAAATTTTATTTTTGTTAATAGTAGTTTAGAAATCCATAAAATGGACTAACTAACCACAAGGCATCTCCATGTTCAGTATACTAAACATATGACCGCCACTCAATTTTTCATGACCCCTATCCTCAAGTGACCAAATAACCACACTGCCACTTATATTAATTATTCTGATTGTGAGGATAAAATAACCAAACTATAGAGAGCCTCTATTAAAATCTATCCAACAACATTTTTACCCCATAACTAACCATTTCCCATCGTCACCATATCTTAAGATGCCAAAAATAAAATCTCCATCCACAACTGATCTCAATTGTATAGTCGAATCAATTGCACGTTCACCTTCAAGTGACCGTGAGCTCCCCGATCTTCAACTAAACATGTATATCTCCCCTAAGATTATAAACATGAAAAAATATCAATTTAAGGGGAGTTAGATTATATATTTTTTAGAATATATTCAATATCATATGAAGTCCATAGAGTTCATCAAAAGATAATTGAACCATAAAAAGATGATGGTTATGAATGTTGATCCAAGATGATAAAGGTAATATAGTTACTAAAATATAATCACATAGTCGAACTCATACCCAGAACTAAAATATGAACCCCCAGACAACCTATATTTTAAATCTAGATGGCGATGAAGATTATCCAATTAGGATTAGGCCTACTAATCTTAAGATCAACTCAAGATAGGTGATGGATTAATGAAAAAAAACTCAATTGAGGAATGTCAATAAGAGTAGTGGATAAAAGAAACCGAGGCCTAAAGAATCATTCTAAGATTTACTGTATAATCCAATGACCTTGATTACAAATGAATCATAGAACCAATTCCAAACAAGATCCAAGATTAAGGGAGAAGTTGAACTTATTATTGGTGAAGATAAATCCAAATCCAAGTTGGACTGAAGATAAGTGAGTTACGGTGATCAAAGAGAAAAAATCAATACATATAATATATTTTCCCTATATAAGATCAAAAATGGAGTATGCCATGGTTTCATAACCACACAGTGACTATGGGATCAAATAATCATAAATTCTAGTTGTTTGAGGTATTATCTCAATGATAAAAAAAGGTGTGAAACCAACACCATCTGAGATTTTCTCCACTCCACGCAGAAGTTTAATCATAGACCTTTACACCTTCCATGACTCTAATCCAAAAATCTATGGATCACCACCAACTCAATTAAAAGTATTGAGGCATCAATAAAATATTAAAATTATGTATTTCTTAAACTAATTTTAATTTTTTTTCTTGCAAGCATAATTCTAAATCCTAACATTACAGGTCTAAGATTTACCCTTTGAAGCTCAGTGCAACCTTTTGGAATCAACAATACAATTTTTTGCATTATTGATCCAATCCACTTGTAAATGGTTTGAAATTATGAAGGACTCATTACTCTTGAATCAATCTCAGGATTTTTCATATGAGGCCCAAAAATTAGTGACATCTAAACGTGAACCCATCAGACTGACCCTTAAACATGAAAAACTGTATTGATCACAAATTCTATATTATGTTTAGAAACTAGCACATTTAATTCCCCATGTGGTCGTTCCAAGAAGAACCCAATTTTCACTAGATTCAATAAGTAAAAAAACAATTCTAATTTAGTTATTCTTAGAGTGGTAAAAGGATACATCAGATAGAAAATTTCCAACCTAGAAAAATCCATGAATATACTCTCAACTGAATTCATCTCGATCATTGGTCGCGACATGTGGAACCAATCTAAATATGAATACAAGATTACTGGAGATCGTTGCACTGAATACGATAAGGAATAAAATAGTTATTTTTATCATCATTTATTTATATATTTGAAGGGAAGAGAAAGGTACAAAACTACATGGGGCATGTAGTAGTGAAAACCAAGGGCATCCCCTATAATAAGTTCAACCCCCTCAAGTTTAATCATGTTTCTCACCCATTTTGAATTCATGTGATCTCTCAAACTCTCATTGATGATGAGATTATAACCTAAGGGTCGCCCATATAATGAAAACTAGTTATTCATAGTTCACTAACCTATCTTGATTACTTCTATATTGTTATGAGTACCTTTGGATAGTGATAGGTTAAGTAGGAAATAATACCTCATGCCACATGGATTTTTATTTTCTTTCACACTACTAAACACTCTATCCTCCCCAACTATTTAGATTGCTATTGTATGATGGGATTAGTGAACTGAGTGGAAGATGAAATCATGATTGTGACCCATTTGAGAGAGTGATAGGTTTATCCCTTAGGATATTCTCCTAGAGTATGATTTATATTAACACAATTTATGTAGTAAGGTTTTGTGTTGATAATTGGTACACACAGTGAATAAAATTGAATGGTTAAGTTTGTGAGATAATAAATGATCACAAGGTTGAATCTAGGGGTGTCTCCATTTATTTATTCCATCTTTCACTATATTTTAATTTTACATTACTGTTTTTATTCATAAAAAAATCTCCCACATTACTCCCATTCTTTAAAAACATGTAAACAATGAAGAAACATAAGTTCTTGGATAGTGTAGAACTGACCAATATACACTCCTTGTAAAATGACCTTCATAAGACCTATGTTGAATTCTAAGTTTTAAATAAAAAAATTGGTCGTCGCCCCTGAAAACTACATGATCCACTTGGTATAATTCCCATGGAGTAGGGTAGAGTATTAATTATCTTAAAACAACCTTACTTAGTGTTTTATTATTTTCTTTTCTTAGTATTTTTTCATCTCTTTTCTTAAAATATGGAATTATCATTATTAGGGTGACCATGTTTTAATAATATATCATCAATTTTATACCCAGTTTAAATTCCCACAGTAACCCCATGTGATAATTTCTCAATTGAAATGCCATAAAAACATTTGTTAGACAACAATGGGTGGATGTATGGAAGATACTACTTGAACAAACCCAACAACCATCTACATTTCATGACCCCGCACCATTAAAATAAATATAATGTTACACTGTAGGATTATTTAAGCTACTATTCTATGTTGAAGGACCTATAATTGAAATATAAAAAATATGTAGAAACATTTAATGAGTTGAATGACATGTCAACTTTAATAATCACTCCCCCCCTAAAAACTCATAGAGAAAATTCAACAATAAGAAGTTGAATATTTAATTCCCATTTTCTTACCCAAGAGGATATAAAATTTTTAGAGGGAGTATTTTTAGAAAAAGAATAACTTCAACTATATAACATTGAACACATATTCCTAGAACTCATGTACCAAGAAAATAAATTAAAATTTGAAACTATTGAGGTTATCTCTTTAACAAAAAAAACATTATCCAATTTTTTTGGAACACAATTGTCTATTGACTTACCTTATATTGTAGAATAAAATTCAAAGATTTGGGTGTGGGACTTGGATGATAAATAAGATAAATTGGCTGGATGAAAAATTGATGAAAAATAGAATACCCATTGCTACCCCCACCCATACATGAAAACATTGAAGTGTCATTACACTAGTAAAATGTGATATGTGATGAAACTAAAGAGGGAGATACCCCTAAACTGCAATAATTTCATTTTAATTTTTTACAAAATAAATTATTTATAAATATCTATAGTTTTAACTTTATATAATCAGGTCAACTGATTCTCATCTATGGTGACAATGAATAATAGCATAAGTTGTCCACCCTGTAAGAGAACTGGAGATGTAAATTGAAGATGGGGTTACCCATAATGAAGAAGAAGAGTTGGATAAGGAAAAATTGGACAATATTATCATATCTACTCTAGAAAAAGATAAAAAAGACACATTGGTGGCAAAAAGTCTATAATAAAATTGAATATTGATCACAGGAATTAAATACATATACAACCGGCCCTAGATAGTGAACATAAGTCCTACCAAGAAGTGGTTTGTACCAAAAAAGAAGTTATAGGACTTGTGGTGAATAAAATACTCCTTCATATTAACATATAAATCTAATGGAGGGAGATATATTAAAATAATAATTCCTAGTGATCTCTCATGAGGAAAAAAAAAGAATAATTTGTTACATGTGATGGGGACATTTTTTATTTGAACTCAACTTGTTTTGATTATATTTAATATCAGTTATTTACTTACTCTCTTTTGGTTGAACATGAAAAAGTAGTATTAATAGAGCTTCCACTAGAAGATGAAGATTCCAAAATAGCTATATAAGATATCTAGAAAATCCCATATGTCATATTTCCTACCCAACATAACAAAATGTACCACAATTTGAGGGGGTTGAAAATGAAGACCACTATTTAAAGGGGACTCTGAGAAAAATTAAATATGGTCAACTTTGGAAGGAAAATAATGTGGTAGTTTGAATCACATAAACCACATCCACTAAAAGAATATGTATAATCCTAGGACTATCTAATTGTGGAAATTCTAAATATAGTACCTCTTGGGAGGGAGCAACCCAAGAATCTATTAATTTCTATTAGTTTTTAAGTTTTATTAATTTTTAATAAGTTTTATTATTTGTTTTATATTTTCTATAGGATTCCAAAAAATAAATAGTAACCTAGGGGGATATATCAATATGTCCATAGAATATCATAGGAGAGATTAACTAAAACCTACTAGAAAAATAACTCTAAGTTGTATCAACCCTTTTACACTATTTAATCCCTTAAATTTTTATTCATATCATGGGAACCTAAATAGGGTAGTGTTAAATAAGTTTGGGGGGAGGTATTCAACCAATTTAGATCAATTTATGATTTTCTTATTGGAATATATAAATAAAAAAAATAATGAATAAAAACATATAAAAAATATCTTCTTATAAATAAATTATATTTTCATTTTTAAAGTTTTTGTAATGTTTTCCCAAATTTAATTTCAACAAAATTTAACCCTACTTAAGAGAAATAATCTTCTATATTGGAAGGATCTCATTAGTTCTTAAAATATGAAACATAAATTAATAATGAGGGAATATGTCACTGATTTCATAGATATTTCGTCTTACAACACAAAAGGGGAGGGTAAATAGAAATATTTTTGAGGAAAAATTATTACATGAAGAAACATAATGTGAGGAAACAAATCCTCTATAAAAAATATTATGGAGATAACTAAAAATGAATAGATAAAAGTCCTTTGAAACTATGGTAAAATAGGAAATTAGGATCCCATTTTGATTCTATAAGAAATAGGGTTCTAGGTGTGTGATTCAATTCCATTTATATATATCCAATAAGTATCTTTGTATATATTTTTGCGCTAAAATTTATGGGAAAAATTAAAAAAATCAACATGTTTCTAATAGTCAAAAATGAATTCATTCTGGTGAGGGGAATATTGAACCTAGATGAAGAAGAGGATAATTTAATTATAAAAAATTATTTGGGTTATATAAATGAGGTGTAAATATGATATTTAGTTTAAGAAAATTAAAAGGGAGGAATAAATGGATGTTATTCTTTATAAAACATTGACTTTACTTAAATTTAATTTTTTTACACTCTTGAACTAGGAACTTTGATTGAATTTAAGTGAAAAAACTGAATTGAAATCGTATCAGAGGAATGATAAATCAATTAATGGATAAACCTATTATTCTTTATCCTATATATTTAGGCCTATTCTAGAAAATCATCTTTTTAAATAAATGGAATTTAATGTATTTCTTATGAGTTCAATAGTTCAATTGTGGGGGAGTAATGATAATAGAAAATTTATGATATTTTTTACTATTTTTCATTGAAAATAACCTTGAATTTCTATTAAAATCCTGGGTAATCACTCATTTTTGATAATTTTTTGAAATTTGGAATTTAATTTTTAAATTGAACATTTTTTAGTTTAACATGTTTTATTCAATTTCATAATTAATTGTGAAACAATGAATATAATCTCTAAATTTTGGAATTAAAATATTTAAATGATTTCAATATTGATTTTTCAATTATTAATTCATTTTTTTCTTAATGTAACAAATCCAACACTTTAATTTGAAAATTTCAAATAACAATAATATAGTTTATAATCATAGAACATGCATCTAGGGGTTGAATTGTAAAACAGTTATAATTTTAAGAATATGAATCTGAATTGTGATTAGGAATTGACATTATATTAAAAAATGATGAATTTATATTGTGGATGAATTTTGTAGGATAAAATGATTTAATATACCCTCATTTTGAATTTACATCTATCATTTACAATGGGTAAAAAAGGGGTAAATGAATTTGGTAAAATTTGATTGTTTATATGATTAAAAAATTTATGGAATTTATTTTGTAATTAATTTTTTTAAGGCTAAAATTTTTATTATAATTGTTTTTATCATTAAAGAAAATATTTAGAACAAATACATTACTAAAAATTGTTTTTATTAAGTGTGGACTATAAATCTAAAAATGGTTCAAATGACCATAAGGAATATCCATGATCATTGTAGTGACTGTAGACCACCATTCATGTTATCATCCCCCCCCCCCCACTCCTAAAGTGATTGCATGATCACACAACCATTCATGGTTAGTTCCAACCTATAAAAATCCTTCACTAAAATCAAATAGAAAACAACTTCACCCTAAAACTGATTATGCTCCCTATTCACAGTAGATTAAGCTACCACATATGAATGATCTATTTTCAACTGACTATATGTGCATAGATGAAAATATCACATGTTCACCTGTACGTGATCACGATCTCTCCCATAATCAACGTACCATATAAATCACCATAGAGCTACTAAAATTGAAGTGAGATCAACTTAATGTGATTGATACAATATATTTCAAAAAATATATCAACATCATATGAATTTTGTGGAGTTCGGTCAATGATCACTAACGAAAAAGAAGATGATTCCTATAAACATTAATCCATTATTGCAAAGATATTCAAGTTTCCAAAATCCATGCACGCAGCTGATCTCACCCCAGAAGAGATATATGAACCCTAAGACAACCTATATTTAAAATATTGATAGTGATGATGATGACCAAATGAGGTCGAGGCCTACCGATCCCAAGATCATCTCAAGCCTAATGAAGGATTAAAGAAATCAATGTTGAATTAGGAAGAGTGATCTGAGTTGTGTGAAGAAGCAACTGAAACCTAAAGAATCATTTGAAGATTGGTCATAGATTCTAAAAAAACTTGATTGTAGATGATTCCCAAAAACAATTTCAAATAAGAATCTATATTGAAGAAGTAGTCAAACTTTTTGCTGATGAAGATGAATGAAAATCATAGTTTGGATAATGATGAGTGTGTCATGGTGATCATATACATGGAATCACTACTTATCTTGTGTTTTACCTGTGCAAGATTAAAATTGGTTAAGGCCACAGTTTCTTCCCCATGCACCAAGAATGGGATCGAATATTCCTATGCATTGGGTGTTCTAGTTATAGTCTCAATGGAGATAAATTGATGAATCCAACATTATCTAAGATCAGCTACAACCCATGCACAAGACAATTCAAGGGCCACTTGACCTACCCTAACTCCAATTAAAGAAGCATTGAATCACCACCACATAAATTTTAAGTAGTAAAATGTCAATTTAGTACTACAATTATTTATTTATTTGTTTGATTATAATTCTCATTTTTGATTGAAGGAACAATTTTGAATCTCAAAATTAAAGGTCTAATTCTACCCCTGTGAAACCTCATATAACCCTTTGGAATCAACATTAAAAGATGTCATAGTCTAGACCCAATCCACATAGAACTCTTTCACATTTATCAAGGCTCGTTTCTACCTGAAATAAGCCCAATAAGTTTTTTTCGAGGTAAAAAATAAGCTGTATCTATTCCCAAACCAATTTAAACATCTCATAAAAACTAAAAACCATCTCAAGCATAGATTTTGTTTTAAGACTAGAAGTGAGGTTGTTCAATTCCTCATGTGATCATACTAAGAATAACCAAATTTTCATTCGATATTAAAATAATTAAATCAATTCTTATCAAATTATTCTTAAACCATTATGGATCTTGATTGTGGATACAAATTGTAGGATGGGAAGAGTGGCGAAGGTACTCTCAATTGAATCCTTCTCAAACATTAGCTACAACATGTGGAACACATCCAAAGATGAATAGAATATCTCTAGGGATCACTATTCTATATGAGAGTTGGAATAATAAGATCATTTTATATAAATAATTCTCATCCCTCACTTTTCAAAAAATTAATCCCCTACGGGTTGTAGCATAGGAATTTCTATGACTATTTTATACATTTAAATTTTAATTCCATTTTTTTATTTGTGTCATTGTTTTACCATTTTTTCATTGTGTTTCTTTCCCACTATGAATTCTTATTATCTCTCAAAATATCATCGATGATGAGAGACTAACCTAAGTATCACACATCATATGAAAACTAGTGATGTAGAGTTCACACACCCAACATGATTCATTTAATCATAATCTAAGGATCTCTACATAGTTATGGGATGGGGACATGATCATACCTCATGTATCTTTCTATCCAATTTTCTTTTGAATTGGTGAACACTCTTTCCTACCACACAATTCAAATTTTTGTTTTTTGATGGGATAAGTGATCTAAGTGGAGGGTTTAATCATAATTAAAACCCATTTGAGAGAGTTATGGGTTGATCACTTAGGGGCTTCTCATTTAGTATAATGTATATTCACATAATTTATGTAGTAAGTATTTGTGTCACTAATTATCACTCATAAAGAATATAATTTTAGGGTCGGATTTATGAGATAAGGAAGGAATACCAAGGTGATCTAGGTGTCTCACTTTCTTGCATCCATTATATCCTTAATTTTCATTTTACATTCCTATTTTCATTTATCAAAACAACCTCCATAATTTATCCCATTCTTTTAAAAACATTGAAAAAATTAAGAAATAATCATAATTTATAAGTTATGAAGGGTAAACCCACATATACTATTTGGGAAATTACCTTGGTAAGCCCTATGTTGTATTCCATATTTTAAATAAAAATATATTTTATCGCATCTTGTGACAACCATGGTATTTGTTTAGGTGCAGGGTTAGAGAACCATACACCAGCCAAGAATGTACCAATGAAAAGGTATAAAACCTTAGTCACATATCTACTATATGGGTTTCTATATTCTGTAACTAAACTATGAACCTCTAGTTTACTTCCCGCTTTCACCATAAAATTAAACTTTTCAATAAATAACTCATGGGATTTTTCCCAACTCACAAAAATAAATAATAAAATCAAATATCATTAAAATACTCAAGAAAAATTCTATAATTAATCACAAAATTCCTGATCACCCATATTAAATCAAGGCTTAGCTTGAATATGTTTTTTCTTGATACTCCCCTGCACCCAAATTTTGAGTTATGAATATCCTAACTCCACAGTATTATTACTATTATAATAACATATTTTCTCTGATATCATTTTGTAAAAAATTATATTAGGTCAGTCCACCATGTCACTTGATCCATCACACCACATTTCACAAAGCATTTTCCTAGTCACCATGGGTCAACAATAAGAACTGATGGTATAAATTATGAACAATGGGAATTATTTATCCCTTAATACATATAAACAACAACATGGAATCCTCCTAAAATCTGATATATAGTATCTATGAATTAGTCATCAATGAAGATAAATAAATAGATGTTAATAATAACCATCCAAATAGATAATGATGTAACAAAAATAAATAAACATCCCAAATCACATTATAAATTGAAAATAAAATGAGTTATAATATCATGTAAGTACAACTCCCAAAATATAGTAGTGTACAAAATGGATGATACATAAACATCAAAAAAATCACTTCTCATGGATCACCAAAATACTCTAAATGAACTAGCTACCCATGGACCTCAATAACCACCAATCACCATAATAATAAGGTTAAATAGACTTCAAGAAGAGCTACAATAAGATGTGGATCTATTTCCACTTCCTATGTTAGACATAATAACGTTTCCACACACCCGATGAATGTATATAAGGTGTTAGGGAAAGCCCAGTAAGATATGATAATAAATATAAACAACCTATTTAAAATTGAAAAATATTAGTATTAGTTTGAAAATATGTTTCAAAAATAACTTTCTTTAAGAAAAAAACACTTGGGTTCCAAAACTAAAAGTTTATAAATCCATTTCAATTATGTTTGGTTTTTATAAAACAAAACATACATTAAAAATAAATAATAAGATATCTAGTGAATGTTAACAAATTAAAATATGATATAAACATCAACCATAAACATAGATAAAAGTATATCTTAATAATACATCACATCATATAACCTCTAACTTATTGGTAAAATAAAAAAATAATAAAGTGGGTACCATAGAACATATTGAAGGATCATGGGTCCCCTATGCGAATTATGATGACTCATTCCCATGTTCAACCTATTGGTCTCACTGAGTTTCAACCCATAAATAGAACATAATTTAATCTAGGCACTAGTCAGAGCATAATATACAATGGTGTAGTACTCATCCATTTTCCCGAAAACACACCAAAGGATTCACATGTGTAGATGATACAATCCAAGTATGACTACAAAATCAAAATAAACATCCACATAATAAAAAAACATTAACTTAAATCCAAATAGGATAAATAAAGAAATTATATTAATAAATCTATTTCCATTCAAAAAACTATTTATAATAAAAAATATCTTTAATATAATTTATCAAATACCTCATGTGCACAAAATTGGTTTTAAAATAATAACGAAGTAAAACCATCATTATCAATCACATGATAAATAAACAAAGTAAAAGAACATAATTAAATCTCCCGCAACATATATCAATCATAAAACATTAATAAAACCCATAAAAACTCATGTGGAGAAGGTTTTATAAAGTTAATATCCATTATGTAGATATACCTTTCTCAAACTCAATATAAACTCATCATATTCTTTAAACACTATAATATTGGAGAAGGACAGATCCCCAGAAGCCTATAAATCTAAATTATTCAACTTAACAACCAACACTAGTAATATAATTGTACACCATGGAACAATAGGGTAAGAAAAAAGGGATATTTTTTGAAATAAATAAAATAATTAAAGAAGTGGGAAAGATAAACCCATAAGAAATTGAGATTTGACTTGATGTTTTTAATTAGAACACGGGGGAATTGCTAAGGGGTCTTAGAGGAGAATCCCACTATTTAAAATAGGAGTGTAGGTTGAATGAATAAGATAAAATATGGAGAGTGGGTTAAAATAGATATGGTAAAAAAGTGTAAATTCAATTATTTACATTTTTGGGAAAGCTAGAAAGTTTGGGAAACCATGTAGCAACTATGCGGTTCCCGCTAGATGGAACCCCACATATGTAAGATTCATTCACATGGTTTGGTAAAAAAACATTCCCCTACCTATTTATTGACCATTCACCCTTCCCTTACATATCATATATGTCCATATGGTTTTCCTCAAAGGCCACATAGTTTAGAGAACCATGTGATGACTTTCAAATCTGTACCAGAAGACCCCCTCTCACTCATATGTATTGGTTGCATAGTTATAGATAACCATTCAAAACTACAATCCTAGGGCTACACCCCCATTTTTAACCTTTATAATCTTTTAACTATTAAAATTCAAAAGAAAATTAATTAAAGGAAATAATAGAAATAAATACATACTAGTGACCCTGGGACATCACATCCAATGCCAAACCTGATCCATCTATAGGATAATCCTAATATCCATGTCTCTGTTGACATATGTTGTTAGTTTATTTAGAAAATAATATTTTCCTTGATCATTAACCAGTGCACTCCTCACAACTGGATTCCCCCAGATTCAAGAAAAATAAAATTTATTTTATTCAATTTGATCATAATATAGATATCATTACTAATGAAAATCCTCTTAGAGGCCCCACAAATATAATATACTAACCATGACCCCAATTCTACAACTCATGTTGGGTTCTATAAGAGTGTTACACAACAATATACATAATATATCACCTTAACCTATGAACCATGTCTAATGAATCACTCATTTAGTAACTACAAATAGTTCTATATAACAAAGGCATAACCACTTACTATAACTCCATCACATTCCACCATATATTTATTATATTTCACTAGTTATAAACACAAAATAAACATGTATCCATATGAATTCCTCAAAATTAATAGAAATACATGGATCCCTTCAAGATATAGAAGTGTTTATTTGTATCCACACCATTTAACCACCAAATATGATTAACTTATAATCCATTCATGTAAAACACCTAGTTTAGAATCTTGGTTTACATAAAACAACACAAAACACTTCGATTGTGATTAAATTTTAAAATATATTTTTCTAGTAACATTAATGATACCTTAATACACAATATTAATTTAATCAAGCCATATCTAATCATTTCAAGAGAAAACACCACCATTGTTGACACAAAGACTAACATCTTAGTGGAAATATGCTCCTATTCTCATCTAGATCTTGTTGAAGGGTTCCCCTACTTTCCATATGTTTCCCCATAACCCAAACACTTATTAATTATTATTATTTATTATTTTCCATTAGAAATCCATAACATGACTCCAAACCCACTCCAAATTTAGTGGGCCCCCTACTATAGAAAAATATCATTCCCCATGAAAATGATAATCCCATTCAAGGAATAATGCCTCACCTACTAAACCCAACTATTTATACTTAATTAAGTATACAACACCAATACCAAAAATCATGTCACTTTATTACAACCACTAATTATGGTGTAATAAAACCAAGATTCCTTAAATTTATGATAAATGAGTGTCTAAAATAATTCATCCAAATACCAAAAATCTAGAACCGTCACACACTAATATTCATTCTCAAAAAAGAATAATCCATAACATTACCCACTTTTCAAAACAAACTCATATGTTCTTAAATATTATATAAAAAACTGTATTCATACATGCCTACACATCCAACAATTCAACCCTTCATGTTGGTCATATCTTTTATGCAATACATATATGTTTCCTCACCTCATACATACTTGAGTAATTTAATATTAGTGTTTTGACCTTATAACCACACAACTCCCACAAGTGATTGCAACCATAAGAATCATTTACCCATGCTTCCTATCTCTAATTGTGTCCATATATCATGGATAATTCACCAAATAACAAACTATTTTAATATTAAATAGTCAAACACAAAAATCTCTAATTAAATCATCAAATCTCCATCACTTTAAGATATATATTGTCAAGTATAAGTGATTTTACTTAGCTTACAAATCATTAACCCATAAAGGTCTCATATCTTAGAACGAAATTGATATTATGTCTCTAAACCTTTTTGATAATTACTCATTAATCACCAATTTAGTAGGCTTACTCTACCATTATAACTATAATACCTTAGTTACACATTCCTCATAACATACTCGCACCAATTCGTACATGATCACCTTGATCAAAAAACTCTTTCATTTCTAAGGAAAAACTAAAAATAAAAACCAATAATTAATTGTCCACAATTCTATAAAACGCACATAATCTTTATCCCATGTTACCCAATATTTTTACTTTTAATAATAAATTTATAAATGATTGAATAAAATCTTGGATAGGGTGTTAAATATGTTATTAACATTTTATAGGTTTCAAACTTTTGGAAACTTAACTCCTACAAACTATTAAATTTCATTATATTATCTTATTTTAATAAAAACTCATGTATAAAAAATAGGAATGAAATTAAAACACATGATATTTATAAGGTTTGGTCTCAGTGTGAGAACCTATATACTTTTCATATCCACTCCTGTGGGTGTATGGAAATTCACTACTATAGAGAAGTTAATATAACTTATGTAAACACCCATTAGACACCTTTTATCTCCCAATAGGAATTATTATATTGACTCTCATTAGTGTAGAAATTTTTCATAAAAAATTTGACCCTTGATGGAAAATGAACCTCAAAGATCTTCTCTCCACAAAAGATTATTTTGGCAGCTCAGTGCGATGTGCCTGTGTTTGATTATCAGAACCTAATAAACTTAGTCTGATTCACCTTTTCTAAAATTTCACCAGAAGAAATTTTTTTCTATCAAAAACATTATATGCACCTTATAAACACTTCTCAATTAATCATAAATATCTTC
This sequence comes from Viscum album, assembly GCA_963277665.1. Taxonomy (NCBI): domain Eukaryota; kingdom Viridiplantae; phylum Streptophyta; class Magnoliopsida; order Santalales; family Viscaceae; genus Viscum; species Viscum album. The sequence goes on along the minus strand of OY728138.1, from coordinate 1,426,857,540 downwards.
TTTAGTCAAATATTCCTTATTTTGGTAAACATAACATTCAATTGTCTAATATTCTAACAAGATCTTGGTCTGGAAATACTTTGTGACCTAAACACTTCATAACTTATCCTTTTTGGACATGTGAATAAATAAAAATTATGTATGTATTATGCATCTATCTATTAGAAACCCATAAAAGTTAAAGGGATGAAAATGAAATATTTTTCTCGCTCACCTAAATTACAAAAACCTGAATTTCACATCAATTTAAAATTCATTATTGACCACTTCAAAACATTTAACCTATTCTTGTATCTTCTTAAAAATTATTTAATTATCTAGAACATCTTTAGGAATTATAAAAAAAAATATCACAATATATAGTCAGGAAAACTCATTTTGTTAGAAATTCTTAGTCAAATTTGATTTTCTTCCCCAGCTTAGTCTAATCTGACTTTCTTCCTCAACTCAGCCCGATTTTACTTTCTTCTTCATCTTAGATTTATAATACTTTATTCTTTATCTCAGTATGATTTGAGTTTCTATCTCAACTCAATATAATTTGAATTTCTTCCTCAATTTATTTTGACCTAAATTTCTTCCTCATATCAGTTTAATTTGAATTTCTTCCAAAGATCAAGCTGACGGACTTTCTTCTACAACTCAGTCTAATTTGACTTTCTTCCTTAGCCCAGTCTAATTTGATTGTCTTCCTCAACTCAGTAAAATTTTAATTTCTTCTTGAGATCTGTCTAATTTTACTTTCTTCATTAGATCTTGACTTTCTTCCTTATCTCAATCCAATCTGACTTTATTCCTCAACTCAATCCTATTTGACCTTCTTCTTTAGCTCAGTCTAATCTGACTTTCTTCCTCAGCTCATTTTAATTTCAATTTCTTCAACAGCTCAGTCTAATCTGAATTTATTCATCATCTCAATCTAATTTTAAATTCTTCCTCATCTCAGTCTGATTTGAATTTATTCCTCATATTAGTCTGATTTCAATTTCTTCCTTAGTTCATTTAGATTGACTTCCTTCCTCAGATCAGCCTGATCTAAATTGCTTCCTTAAATTAGTCTAATATGATTTTTTACTCAACTCGGTCTAATTTTGTAATTCCCCGACCCCAGAAGCCCAGAGTCAGTGCATTATTTTAAAACATTGGCATGATTACAAGGAATCAATTCCCGAAAGAACGATTAGTTTAACAGTCTTGGAAAATAGATTACATAAATCAACTTTACATTACAATTTCAAACATGAAATACAACATAGATAGTTATTTGAGAACACCATTATTCCATTTAATTTAACCATGCATATCAATCATAATACACTTCTTGGAATCCTAGGAAGATAAAACATAATTAAGGGGTGAGATCAGATGCTTGGTAAGGTTAAATAATTTAGAGGAAGATATTAACTTTTAAGATAGGATGTGTAAAAAAACAATAGAATTTTTAATCATAATCTTGAAAATTATATGGAAAAAATAAATCAATCATCTCCATATAAACATGCACATGGATATTATACTAGTCTAATAGTCACATGCAAAATCAATAGCCAATTTCATAATGATGGAATGCATAATGTCATGCTTCATAACCACATAGTCAAGGCCTTATGCCTAGACTACAAATAAGATTTTCTCATGGCCTTATGCCAAGACACTAGTTTGTCTCATGAGACCTACCGATGCATCTAGGAGTTATAGCGGGCTCCACCCATCAATTTCTAAGCCCAATTCATTCCTCATATGAAAAGTTTTAAACATAACATAAACATTCATATTAAAACTAGCATATGAAATTTCAATACTTTATCCATAAACATGAATGGTATAAAAATAACACATCCACAGTCAGACATATCACAAAACCTTCAATAAAATATGAAATATTTGTATAATAAATCATCTTTGATCAAGAATAATATCCCTTAAAGGATGTTGACATAGTTGAAAATGATCTGTAAATATCTTTGAGAGAAATATCCCTTTTTCATGAAATCATTTAAGAGTCACATAATTTATAAAGGAAGAAATTTAAAAGATATTTTTGAATCAAAGTGTCTCATTCCACTTTGAAACTTTTTAATTGAATTAACATTTCAAAATATTCATGTCCATATAAATAAATCCTTAAAACCATTTTAAATACATGGACATTAATGAGAAACGTTTAGAAGAATAAGTATTTAAACCATTTAAAATAATGTTTTATTAAAAGATTACCTTAAAAATAATCCCTTTGAAAACTCTTTTATGAAACATGGGCATGGATAATTAATATGTCCCAGTAGATACTTACGTAAAAACAACCTCGTATAATAAAGAAATTGTAGAAATTACTCGTACCTTACACTTTCTATTGATTAAGGGTATGTTTAACTTCTTGTATAATGACCATAGTATGTTATTAAATTATAACAGAACCATATTCATATTTATTATATCATACAGGATTCAATTATGACTTTATACTATCCATTTAATAATTATTTCCTTGTTAAATTAACAGTTCGGGTAATAATCGCTTTCTTTATCATATGTGTTTTAACTTGTTATTCTTGATCGTATCACTTAGATCATGATTTAAATACATAAAGATTATAAAATATGATTTATATATCATATATATATATAATATAAATATGTATAATAGATAGATATATGAAATGGAAAACACTGTTTATGGAGATGGTAGGCTGTACATACGCATAAACGTTGTTTTTGTTTTCATATCGTATTGAACGAAAGGAAGTGAATAAGATATATGTAAGTACATAAATATATATATATATATATCCAGTATCATTATTATGTCATATATTACATACTTATTAATAATATATATTTTTTGTAATCATTTTTGAATGGTGAATGTGGAAATGAATCTCATTGCGTCGTGGAGACGGTAATTCGTACGTATGCACGAGCGACAATATCATTATCTTGATGTTGAAATAATATGTAATTGGATGTTATATCATATATAAATAATCATTAAAATGTTATATTTATTATTTACATCATCTATAATCATTATTTTACCCATCCAAAAAATTAAGTGTTTGAATAACAAACTACACCACGACGTGAAGACGGTAAGCCGTACGTATGCACGTATAGTGACTTGTCATTTATAGGATGGATAGAATAACAAATATGGTTGTAAAATATTTATAATAACATAATATTTTGTATAAGGTACAGGATTTATTATTTTGGTATGGAAATAACAAAGAAAGCGGAAGTGGAAGAAGGAAAGAACATGAAAGAGGGTGGTGAAATTATTACCTCTTCTTCGGGTGTTTCCTTTTGAGATGATCAAAAAGGGCCCATTAGGATGGATTTATGATACATTTAAGGCCTCTAGATTGATATGAGGGATGTTGGGATGATATTTGGTAGGGTTTGGCCGAACCAAGTGGCTTTATATGTGCGATTTTGAGAGAAGAGAAAGTGTCTTTTTATAAGAGGGGTGAGGGTCACTTTTGGAAAAGATTAAAATATTAATTTATTATACAATAATATTCGGTTTATAATGGATAAAAATTAATTTATTTCAAGTATTAGGAGGTTATAGGTCTAAATAATCTTAACCAGTAGGTTTTAGACAAGTTTAGGTTACCATTTTAACCATATTGTTTAGATTTAACTCTTAGTTAAATAGTTTAACTTTTACCATGTCTTCTTGTATTCTTACACTATATGGTTAAAAAAAACTCTAAACTTCCAAGATAACCTCAATTGGTTCATTAATAAAATACATAATATTATTTAATCCCATTGGATGAACCTTATATTTTTAGTAATAGTATATCAACCAATAATATAGTATTTGTTTTAAAAATTAATATATGTCAATTTTGAAACTATTTGGTAATTGGTTTTTCTGAAATTCATCACAACTTGATTACTTCTAAAAAGATAAATTGAATCAACCCTAACATGTCATATTCACCTAAAAAATTCTTGGATGTCATAAAAATTTGAATTTATATTTATTTTAATATTTATAATACCTTTTATTTGATTCCTTCATTAATAAGGTAATTATTGCATCATCATTATGTCATAAATAAATTTAATTATTTAATGTATAAAAATTATAAATAAAATACCATGATGTAAGAAATATTTATAGATTTCTAGTGAATATTTATAGTCTAATTTATCTTATGTATAACTCTATATTAAAAATTGTTTACTTATTAAACTTTGAATTAAACACATTAAACTCTTCTTTGAATAAAATAATAATAAATGTCCTAATCTAATCCAAGTGGACCTAAAGGATCAAATTTTTATTTATAAAGTTGATTTTGGTAGAAATACACTTATTTAATAGAATTAGGACATGTTTTAGGGTAATTATAATATCCTTTTTACCCTTAATTACCCTATTTACTTTTAACAGTGGTAGATAAAAGTCATACATTACTATTCACCAAAAATTAATTTCATATTATTGTACTACATTTTACTTACTGATTTCAACTATGCCTCTCGGATTTTTGAAATTCAACTCACAGAAGCGGTAAAATTAAGTTTTATGCAAATTTGTAAATGCTCCTAGAAGGTGGGTAAAAGACGGTAAAATGTTCGATAAAATTTTAAATATATAAACTTTTTATAAAATGACTACAATGAATTATGTTGAATGTATATATTTATTATGTATCTATTTTTACCTAAAAAAATTAAAATAAAATAACTATTTATTTAAATAAAAAATCGATTTTAAATAATAACGTAGTGTTTTTCACTATTCATCAAAAATTCAACTTTTTCTGAAAAATACCAAAACGTCACCCTAAGATAATTTTGATATTATTAATTCAAAAATAAATTAAATTTTACTAAATTCAAAACATAGAAGTTTCATTTATTAATTTAAATTAATTTCTGTTGTCAAAACCAAAAAGTGGGTTTTAAAAAGTAAAAACTAACAAAAGATTGGCATGTGTTTATGTCAAATTTAAATGTGAAATTACATATAATGAACTAAATTGTATTAAATGATAAAAATATAATCAAATTATACTTAAAACCCATTCTAATTCATAATTTAACACTATATATTATTTTGATTGAAAAATTTGTTTTCAATTAAAACATAGTATTTTCACTACTCATCAAAATATGAAAGTTATCAGAAAACTACCAAAAAATTATACAAAATAAATTTTTGGGTCTCGCTTCTAAATAAGAATTTAATTTCATTAAATTTAATATATAAAAGTGTCAAATCTTGGTTTTTAAAAAGGTTCACCATTAAAAGGCTGTAAAATTTCATTTTTTTGAAAAATACTTCTTTTATCTAAAAAATATTAATTTTTTATTATATTATGTCTAAGAAACACATAATATGGATGTTAAAACATATATGGAAAATATAAAATTCACAATATAGATAATACTATTCATAACTGCTTTTGAACAGCTAGTTTGGTAAGTTGTGGTGCGCTCGAACTCGGTGTTGCGTGTAGCACAAGTTATTGAATTACTTTGAAGAAATAACATAATATGAAATATTGGGGTGTTACATTCTCCCTTCGTTAAATAAATTCTTTCCTCACAATTTGAAATTTTTGTTCGAAAATAAAAGGTTAAAAATATAAAAAAACCATTGTGGAAAACTCATATCAAAAATTGGGTAAATAGAATTTAGTCTTAAAAATAGGGAAAGAGAATAAAAAAGTCATCAAAAAATTATGATCTATATTAAGAGAACATAGGTGGAAATTAGAGACACATAATTGGAGGAAAACGTAAATATTTATCGGAAGTGATTGAGGCCATCAATGTAAACGCCCCGACCCCAGCTACCCAGAGTCGGTGCATTACTTCGTAACATTGGCATGATCACAAAAGATCAAGTCTCGAAAGACCGATTAGTTTAGTAGCCTTGGAAACACTAGATACATTCGTAAACGTTACATTACATCATAAAGTGAAAAACTAATTAGATGGTCTCCATAGTCCACACTTCTATCCTCTTCAGACTATCCCTGCAGGTTATTCATAAAATACTTCTTCACATCCTGGAAAATATTAAAACATTGAAAGGGGTGAGCTCAGATGCTCAGTAAGGATAACAATATTGCGGAAGCTTTCATAAATAAACATAAACATTTAAGGCAATGTATAACTAAAACAAAATCCTTTTAAACTGGAAGTTCAACATAATATGGCAAAAGTAAAATGAGATAATGTCATTCACTTCTTCACATGGATATTCTACTGGTCGAATAATCACATGCAATATCAATAACCACTTTCATAATGAGGGAATGTATAATGCCAGACATTCTGAAACATTTTGTCAAGGCCTCGGCCAAGACGTCTAAAATGATTAAGGCCTCGGCCAAAACCATAAATCAAATTGGGAAAGGGCCTCGGCCAATTCCACGTCTAGTTGTCTCATGAGACCTACCGATGCATCGAGGAGCTATTGCGGGCTCCACCTGTCATTTATTAAGTCCAATACATTCCTCATATGAATAGGTTTAAACATATCATAAACCATAACATAATCGTATCTCATAAAACATGCATAAAGGAAACATAACATTTCCACATTTCAATCACAAGATATCAATACAACACATTGATATAATATAAACGCTTTCAAAACCATTTTCAATACCAAAATAAAAGAAAAGTATAACATGGTATTTATTTTTCTTTAAAAAAAAGGTATGGCTTGTAGAGGAAGCCGAAACTCAAATAGTTGTCACGGCGGCGGAGAAGTCGTTGTCGCCGCATACGTGCGACAAAAACATTCCCTTTTGTCGTTTAGTAAATGCTTCGTATAAAAAATATTCCTTTTGAATAAACGTATAAGTCAAAGTGGTTTAAACACCGTATAAAAGAAATTTGTGTATAAAACCAAATATGCCTCAATGAAAGGAGATTGAGACGAAGTCCTTACAAAGATCATTTTTAAATAAAATATATCTATTATGTGTATTCACTATAGGTACACATAAAGAATGTAAAAATACAAAATAATACATAATAATATCATGACATAATTTGAAAGTAGGAGATTAACCAAAAGAATGGAAGTTGGGTTAAGAAGTTCCCTTACCTTGTGTCCGACTTGACTCAACCGTTCTCTAACCTCCTGAATAATAAACTAGAGTTAATATCTACCTTTATAAGAACCATTTTAAATTTCATTATCCTTTTTATATCACTTATTACAATGTTATGAACATTATTTAATTATTTAAGTTAATAACGGTCGTTTTGTCGATCTTTGGTACTTGAGTCAAAAATAAACTTCTTATAATTACAAGTTTTTCATGTGGTGAAATATCCATTATATCCAGAATTATATTCATGATTTAGATATCATATATATCAAATATATACAGTATATACATTCATTCATAATGTCACGTAACATTTAGAGGTAAGAAATGAAATGCACCGTTCATGGAGACGGTAAGCCGTACGTACGCATGAACGCTACTTTCATTTCAATTTCATATTTAATGGAACTAAATCATAATTATATAAATGTATAATATAATTCCAGTATAATATAGTGTATAATACCATTTACTCCATCCTTTATACATCCCACATATGGCATTAACGATTCAAATCACTTTGAGGGGGCGGTAGTCCGCACTTCCTAAAATGAAATTATCGCATTTTACCCATAATGGAAATCATAAAGTATGCCATAAATGAGAAATACAGAAGCATAAGTAAAACATAAACATATTATATATCATATATAAAAATAGTGACATCTTAATGGCCACCTTTGAAGGTTTTATATGAGTGTTGAACAATAATCGTTTCGTGAGGCAGAAATTTTCCATCCACAGAAACCGTATGTTCTTTAACCATTAGATGTAGGTGTGTGTAATTGTTGCTCGAATACTTCTTATAACAACATCCTAGTATATTGAGGATACTGGTGTTGTTACAAAAGAAATAAATAAAAAGAGTTTAGGGGGTTGGAGAAGAAAAATAAAACAAAACAACATTAGAGAAGACATTACCTCAAAATCAGGTATCTCTTTTTGATTTGAGCCAAAGGCTTCCTTGGGAAGAGTTCTGCCCAAAGTGAGGCTTCTAGGAGTAAGAGGGGGAAGTTGGGAGAGTATTTGGGAAGAGGTTGGCCGAGCCAAATGGCTTGATAGTGTAAATGAGGTGGGATAGGTGGGGGCCTTTTATAAGTGGAGAGGAGGGGCACTTTTGGAAATATTGAAATGTTACATTATTATACAATGATTTTTCGGATTCTAAAGGTCCCACACTTATATAATTCTAGGCTAAGGTGATAAGGTTTCGAAATCTCCTCATCCAATAGGCTTTGGACAAGTGTAAGCCTTGGATTTTTCATTATCTTCTCATTTTATCTAAATCGTTAAATAATGAGGTCATCACCACATCATAATTATGTCATAAATAATTTAATTTATATAATGTCTAAAAATTATATAAAAAATACTATGATGTATGAAATCTTTTTAGCTTTCTAATGAATATTTATAATCAAAATTTGGACTTGTGTAACCCCACTTAAAAACTGTTTTAGTAAAACAACTCATGTTTGTGTCAATTTAATTCTAACATTAAATAAATATATATTAATGTCATTTTCCAACTAAAGTGGCTCCATGGGGTCCCCAAGTTGACCCATGGGTTGTCTTGGTCGGCCATGACTCATCCAATAGGAGTAGGACAAGTGTCATGCTCATCTCATATTATTAAAACATTATTTTTACCTTAAACTACACTAATTACCTCTAATCGCGATTAAGAACTTAAAAGTTACTATTCACCAAAAAATTATTTTAATCTCATTAAACCACATTTTACTTCTTAATGACAACCATGTATGTCGGATTTTTGAAAATCAAATCACATAAGTGGTAATATTTCATTTAAACGAAAAATCAGCTATTTAACTACCACTTAGTGGTTTCACTATTCATCAAAAATTGTAGTTTTTCAGAACAAAACCAAAATTTCACCCTAAGCTATAATTGATATTCCGAATTCAAAAAAGATGTCTATTTTACAAAATTACAAACATATAAGTTTCATTAATTAATTTTATTATTAATTCCCACTGTTACAACAAATAGCGTGTTTTTAAGAAACAATTTATATCAAAAGATTGGCAATTGTTTTTGTCCAATTTCAATGTTAAATTAATTGTAATGACCACCATTGGATAAAATGGTAAAAATATATTCTAATTATACTTTAAAACCACTAAATAGTATAATTTATCAATATAAATTATTTTGTTTAAAAAAGTTGTTTTAAGTAATTTTCACTATTCATAAAAAATTTGAAGTTCTCAGAAAATTACAAAAAATTCAACTTTGGATAATTTCGATATTACGAATACAAAAATGAAGTCCATTTTGAAATATAAAATTTCTATAATTTTAAAAAGTGGTTATTACTATTCATAACGGCTACTTTGATTAGTCACAGTGTTTTAGAACCCGAAGTTGCGTACAATGCAAGCTATTACATTATTGAATGAGAAGTGTATCGTGGAAGCTCGGGGTGTTACATTCTCCCCTCCTTCAATAAATTGCGTCCTCGCAATTTGAAATTTTTCTTTGAAAATAAAAGGTTGAAAAGAGACAATACCTTTGAGGAAAACCCACATCGGAAATAAGGTTAATAAATATATAACATTAAAAGAATGCAGGATAAGTACAAAGGTTACCCGATATAGCCCATTCTAGGATTATATGAAAATATGGATATGGAGGAGAAAAAAACCATCAAGGTCTGATGGGGAGTTATAGAAAACAGGATTAGGAGAAAGTTTAACCACAAGAAAATCACAAACTTGTGATTGGTTAAACGGTCATTGAATCCCCAGTTGGAAAAGTTAACCGAAAACATTTTTGTTTTAAGTTACCTTTTATAATGTTGAGGAATTTATTTAGGATATTTACTAAGAACGTAAGGGAATATACATACTTGTTATGTATACTTTCATTCGTTAATAAATTTTTTACCACAAACCCAACTTTTACTCCAAATGGTAACGGAACTCAAAAATATTCTATTTATCCTAATTGTATAAGGTTCCAAATGTTAACACATACCATTTAGATTAGTAAAACTATTTTGTAATAACCAGGGACTTCTTGTAGGCTAGTGGTAGGAAATAAAGGCTTGTCACATTATGGTTGTGGGTTTGATTCCTGCAGCTTTGTCCGACGCGACGGGTTATGCCCCACCCTGCAGGTTGTCCTTTTCCTAAAACTATAGTATCATAATATTCAAAAATAATCTTCATAAATTTTTTAACCTTAAACAATACTATCCAAAGTTCAACTTAATCCATTCCAACCTTTATAGTTATCCAAAATACCTTCGTCCAGACTTTCTCTAAAAGGTCTCTAAATTCCAAAATCAATTATAACATCAGATTCCCAAAACAATGAAAAGTTTCTCTTATTGTCACATACTAAAAATATGATTACCTTAATCATATTAAAACCTTACTGAAATCAACAAGTACTACAGTACAATCCATATATATATATATATCACATTATTATTATAACCAGAATATAATCCTTGAGTCCAAAAGCACCAATACATTAATTATTCCGCTTCAACTGTAGTCACAGCATAAGATTGGCCTTGATCCCTTGGCCTTTTCTGAGGTAAGTTTCCTTGACGCTTAGGACATTCATTTGCATAATGTCCTGTTTCCCTAGAATTGTAGCATTAAACTTTGACAGCCTCTTTCTTTCCCTTGCAATCACGAGCCTGGTGACCCTTTTCTCCACATTTATAACAAACGCCCATTCCTTTTAGGCCAGTACCAGAGTGATTCTTCCCACAATTATCACATAATGGAAAATCCTTCTTTCCCTTTTTCCCTTTATCTGTCTCTTGTTCCACGGTTCTCTTCTTCTCTTGCTTTACTTTGTTGTCATAAGACTTAGAGAATTCCTTTTCTGTCTTGATAGCACACGAGACAATATCTTCGTATGATGAGAAGGATTGTGATACTAAAGCTCGACGGAGAAATGGTTTTAACCCATCAAAGAAACGATCAATATTACTCCTTGGGTTACGTATATAATCGGCAGCATGCCTCGCTAACCTTGTAAAGTTAGCCTCATACTTTGTGACATTCTCATCCTCCTTCTGCCTCAAACTCAGAAATTGCCTTTCCATATCTACTCGATGGTCACGAGGAAAATATTTTTCTAAGAAAAGCTCTTTGAACTCCCTCCATTCCATATTCGATACTTCATCATCTTCCTTTGTGTTTTGAATCAGCGACCACCACTGATCGGCATCTCCAGTGAGGCGGTAAACTGCCATGACAACCTTCTCCTTTTCACTACTCCCCAAGGCATGGAATATTTTCTCTAAGGAATTTATCCATTGCTCAGCTACTATAGGATTTGAACTCCCATACAAGGTTGGTGGTTGTTGCCTCATGAATCGATCTAACATTGATCCTCCACGCTGTGGATCAGGGTGCTCCATACGGGTAAGGTTATTATTCATAACCTGAGTAAGTTGTCCCAGTATGGTGATTAGCTGATCGGCACCAGTTGTATCTCCAGATCCACAATAATTATCTTGAGCAGGAGGGAAATCCCTACATGGAGTTCGTGCATTGATACGGTTTACATTCCTTCTACTAGGCACCATTTCTAAACAATGGCATAAACTAGATTAGTTTATGAATCAAAATACATAATCCCATACTTATAAAACACTTAACATAAATTTAACTATTTATGGATATAATCCATAATCATAAAAAGAAATGTTTTCTTTGAGGAAGTATATACTCATAACCCTTCATAGTGGTTTGTAAAGAAAATGAGAATTATCCTAAGCATATCCCCCGGGAGTGTCGTAACCAAGAGTACAGCAAGGCCCGTTGTCGTGCACCAGTTCACGTTCGAGTCTATCTGAAAGCGGTGTTTTCGGGTTTTACCCCTAGGTACATCTGTGCCAGAGCCACCTCTACCTGCTCGTATCCAGACAAGGATGTATTGCTCGGAAAACTCACAAAATCTCTACAATAACAAAATTCTAGGAAGTTCTTCTATACTAATCCTCAAAGTCTATCTTCGGGCTATGTGCTCTAATCAGAGTTTATCTAAATCTAGCTTCCAAGGTTAGTACTAAACTACCTCTGATACCAACTGTAAACGCCCCGACCCCAGCTACCCAGAGTCGGTGCACTACTTAGTAACATTGGCATGATCACAAAAGATCAAGTCTCGAAAGACCGATTAGTTTAGTAGCCTTGGAAACACTAGATACATTCGTAAACGTTACATTACATCATAAAGTGAAAAACTAATTAGATGGTCTCCATAGTCCACACTTCTATCCTCTTCGGACTATCCCTGCAAGTCATTCATAAAATACTTCTTCACATCCTGGAAAATATTAAAACATTGAAAGGGGTGAGCTCAGATGCTCAGTAAGGATAACAATATTGCGGAAGCTTTCATAGATAAACATAAACATTTAAGGCAATGTATAACTAAAACAAAAGCCTTTCAAACTTGAAGTTCAACATAATATGGCAAAAGTAAAATGAGATAATTCCATTCACTTCTTCACATGGATATTCTACTGGTCGAATAATCACATGCAATATCAATAACCACTTTCATAATGAGGGAATGTATAATTCCAGACATTCTGAAACATTTTTTCAAGGCCTTGGCCAAGACGTCTAAAATGATTAAGGCCTCGGCCAAAACCATAAATCAAATTGGGAAAGGGCATCGGCCAATTCCACGTCTAGTTGTCTCATGAGACCTACCGATGCATCGAGGAGCTATTGCGGGCTCCACCCATCACTTATTAAGTCCAATACATTCCTCATATGAATAGGTTTAATCATATCATAAACCATAACATAATCGTATCTCATAAAACATGCATAAAGGAAACATAAAATTTCCACATTTCAATCACAAGATATCAATACAACACATTGATATAATATAAACGCTTTCAAAACCATTTTCAATACCAAAATAAAAGAAAAGTATAACATGGTATTTATTTTTCTTTAAAAAAAGGTATGGCTTGTAGAGGAAGCTGAAACTCAAATAGTTGTCACAGCGGTGGAGAAGTCGTTGTCGCCGCATACGTGCGACAAAAACATTCCCTTTTGTCGTTTAGTAAATGCTTCGTATAAAAAATTCCTTTTGAATAAACGTATATGTCAAAGTGGTTTAAACACCGTATAAAAGAAATTTGTGTATAAAACCAAATATGCCTCAATGAAAGGAGATTGAGACGAAGTCCTTACAAAGATCATTTTTAAATAAAATATATCTATTATGTGTATTCACTATAGGTACACATAAAGAATGTAAAAATACAAAATAATACATAATAATATCATGACATAATTTGAAAGTAGGAGATTAACCCAAAGAATGGAAGTTGGGTTAAGAAGTTCCCTTACCTTGTGTCCGAATTGACTCAACCGTTCTTTAACCTCCTGAATAATAAACTAGAGTTAATATCTACCTTATTAAGAACCATTTTCAATTTCATTATCCTTTTTATATCACTTATTACAATGTTATGAACATTATTTAATTATTTAAGTTAATAACGGTCGTTTTGTCGATCTTTGGTACTTGAGTCAAAAATAAACTTCTTATAATTACAAGTTTTTCATGTGGTGAAATATCCATTATATCCAGAATTATATTCATGATTTAGATATCATATATATCAAATATATACAGTATATAAATTCATTCATAATGTCACGTAACATTTAGAGGTAAGAAATGAAATGCACCGTTCATGGAGACGGTAAGCCGTACGTACGCATGAACGCTACTTTCATTTCAATTTCATATTTAATGGAACTAAATCATAATGATATAAATGTATAATATAATTCCAGTATAATATAGTGTATAATACCATTTACTCCATCCTTTATACATCCCACATATGGCATTAACGATTCAAATCACTTTGAGGGGGCGGTAGTCCGCACTTCCTAAAATGAAATTATCGCGTTTTACCCATAATGGAAATCATAAAGTATGCCATAAATGAGAAATACAGAAGCATAAGTAAAACATAAACATATTATATATCATATATAAAAATAGTGACATCTTAATGGCCACCTTTGAAGGTGTTATATGAGTGTTGAACAATCATCGTTTCGTGAGGCAGAAATTTGCCATCCACAGAAACCGTATGTTCTTTAACCATTAGATGTAGGTGTGTGTAAGTGTAGCTCGAATACTTCTTATAACAACATCCTAGTATATTTAGGATACTGGTTTTGTTACAAAAGAAATAAATAAAAAGAGTTTAGGGGGTTGGAGAAGAAAAATAAAACAAAACAACATTAGAGAAGACATTACCTCAAAATCAGGTATCTCTTTTTGATTTGAGCCAAAGGCTTCCTTGGGAAGAGTTCTGCCCAATGTGAGGATTCTAGGAGTAAGAGGGGGAAGTTGGGAGAGTATTTGGGCAGAGTTTGGCCGAGCCAAATGGCTTGAAAGTGTAAATGAGGTGGGAGAGGTGGGGGCCTTTTATAAGTGGAGAGGAGGGGCACTTTTGGAAATATTGAAATTTTACATTATTATAAAATGCTTTTTCGGATTCTAAAGGTCCCACACTTATATAATTCGAGGCTAAGGTGATAAGGTTTCGAAATCTCCTCATCCAATAGGCTTTGGACAAGTGTAAGCCTTGGATTTTTCATTATCTTCTCATTTTATCTAAATCGTTAAATAATGAGGTCATCACCACATCATAATTATGTCATAAATAATTTAATTTATATAATGTCTAAAAATTATAAAAAAAATACTATGATGTATGAAATCTTTTTAGATTTCTAATTAATATTTATAATCAAAATTTGGACTTGTGTAACCCCACTTAAAAACTGTTTTAGTAAAACAACTCATGTTTGTGTCAATTTAATTCTAACAGTCAATAAATATATATTAATGTCATTTTCCAACTAAAGTGGCTCCATGGGGTCCCCAAGTTGACCCATGGGTTTTCTTGGTCGGCCATGACTCATCCAATAGAATTAGGACAAGTTTCATGCTCATCTCATATTATTAAAACATTATTTTTACCTTAAACTACACTAATTACCTCTAATCGCGATTAAGAACTTAAAAGTTACTATTCACCAAAAAATTATTTTAATCTAATTAAACCACATTTTACTTCTTAATGACAACCATGTATGTCGGATTTTTGAAAATCAAATCACAGAAGTGGTAATATTTCATTTAAACGAAAAATCAGCTATTTAACTACCACTTAGTGGTTTCACTATTCATCAAAAATTGACGTTTTTCAGAACAAAGCCAAAATTTCACCCTAAGCTATAATTGATATTCCGAATTCAAAAATGATGTCTATTTTACAAAATTCCAAACATATAAGTTGCATTAATTAATTTTATTATTAATTCCTGCTGTTACAACAAATAGCGTGTTTTTAAGAAACAATTTATATCAAAAGATTGGCAATTGTTTTTGTCCAATTTCAATGTTAAATTAATTGTAATGACCACCATTGGATAAAATGGTAAAAATATATTCTAATTATACTTTAAAACCACTAAATTGTATAATTTATCAATATAAATTATTTTGTTTAAAAAAGTTGTTTTAAGTAATTTTCACTATTCATAAAAAATTTGAAGTTCTCAGAAAATTACAAAAAATTCAACTTTGGATATTTTCGATATTACGAATACAAAAATGAAGTCCATTTTGAAATATAAAATTTCTATAATTTTAAAAAGTGGTTATTACTATTCATAACGGCTACTTTGATTAGTCACAGTGTTTTAGAACCCGAAGTTGCGTACAATGCAAGCTATTAAATTATTGAATGAGAAGCGTATCGTGGAAGCTCGGGGTGTTACAATCAATCTTAAACAAGTGTAAAATTGAGTGACTGAAAGAAATCAATCTGAGATGATGTAAAATATCTTCAGTTCAGTAAAACATAAGGTATTAGGATTACACATTTTTGGTTTTATGATTCCTTACCTAATGTTTGAGAATTAATTTATACATAGAATAAGAGGGAAAATATATAAATATATACTTGACAAGTAGAGTTTCATCCTTCAACTAATTCCTACCATAAACTCATCTTTCACTCCAAAAGATAATATAATTCAAAAATATTCTATTTATCCTAATTGTATAGGGTTCAAAAAAATAATAAATTTATAATTCATTTGTCAGAATATTTAAAAAAACTACACTATACAGACTAGGACATCACGTAAGCTAGTGGTAGGTGATTACACTTATCACCCTTCAGTTACGGGTTCAAGTCTCGCGGCCTTTCCAGACATGATGGGTTATCACCCAATATCTGGGTTGTCCTTTTCATAACAATACAAAAATAACCTCAAGAAATTATTTAACCTTAGCAATAGTATCCAATGTCAAACTTAATCAATTCCAACATTTAGAATTATCCAAAATACTTCTGTCCAAACTCACAGTCCAAAATTTCTAAGGAAGGTAAACACAATGAAGATCTTTTTTCCACGTAATAACATGTGAATAACTTCATCATGTATTCTTTTAAAACATGGTAACACCCTGAATTACTATAAATACATATTGATTACATTCATGCCCCCTTATTCTTTATAGAATATTGGATATACTTCTTATATCCAAAAATGTTTTAAACTCCAACAATGACGGAATATACCAATAATTAATCAGTTTCAGGGTAGTCAAGAATATCCAATATATTTTATCAAAATCAATCATATATTATTCCAAAATCACTACCTCTGCATTAGAACCATATTATGGTTTATCTTTCTCTCAACCATATATTTTCCAAAAAAAATAACCTGCTAATGAGTCACTTTTCTTGGTTCCACACAATCTCAAGTGCTTAATGAAATAGTACAGCAATACAATCCTTATATACTCTATAATTCTTATAACATGTACATCATTAATACAATACTCAAATGACACAATACTTTAATAACAACATAGGAACTCTAATCATTCATATTCATCTTTGGTAGTATCATAACTTCATTATTATCCAATATCAACATTTGGGGTATACTCTGATGATCTGGACATTGATTCACATAGTGTCCCAACTCCTTGAAGATGAAGCATTGTAAATTGGAAACATTTTTCTTACCCTTGCAATCACGTACATAGTGTCCTTTTTCTCCCACTTATAAAAAACTCTAATTCCGTTTAAGCATTTTCCAAGGTGACTCTTTCCATAGTTATCACATATGGGAAAATCATTCTTTCCCTTATTCCCTTTAACCGTCTTTCTCTCTACCAGCCTTTTCTTTTTTGGCTTCCCTTCAAAGCCTAATGACTCATAAAATTCTTTACTTATCTTATTAACACATGATACTATTTCATCATGTGATGATAATATGTGGGAGACTATTTCCTTTCTAAATGTTGGATTAATACCATAAAAGATATAATCCTTCTTACGCATTGGATCATGTGTAGTTCTAGAGTTCTCATTCCATCTACTGGGCGCCATTTCTAAACAATGTCATACACTGAGATAGTTTTATGAATCGAAATGCATAATTCCAATCATGTAAAATACCTAACTTAAATTGAAAAGATTATGCATATAATCTATAATCATAAAGAAATTTCATTGAGGAAATATTTACTCTTAAATCATTCATAATGTCTTGTAATGTAAATTTGAATTATCTTATGCATATCCTCATGGAGTGTCATAACCAAGAGTAATGCAAGGCCTATTGTCGTGTACCAGGATACCCCGGGTCAAGCCTGAAACTCCTTGTCAGAGTTTTCACTCCTAGGTACATCTGTGCCAGAGTCGCCTCTACCTGCTCGTATCCATAGAGGGATGTATTTCTTGAAAAATACAAAAAATCTCTACATTACCAAAATTCTAGGAATTTCTTCTATAATAATCCTCAAAGTCTATCTTTGGGTAATATTCTCTAACCAGTGTTTATCTAAATCTATTTCCAATGTTGTTTCTAAACTTCCTATAATACCAACTGCAATGCCTCGACCCTAGAAGCCATGAGTCAGTGCATTATTTTAATACATTGGCATGATTACAAGGAATCAAGTCCCAAACGACCAATCAGTTTAGCAGTCTTGGAAAATAGATTACATACATCAACATTAAATTACAATTTCAAACATCAAATACAACATATATAGTTATTTGAGAAATCCATTATTCCCTTTAGCTTAACCATTGATATCAATCATAATACAGTTATTATAATCCTTAGAAAATAAAACATAATAAAGGGGTGAGATCAGATGCTCAGTAAGGATAAATGATTTAGGGGAAGATAATAAATTTTAAGGAATGATGTGTAATAAAAACAACAGACTTTTTAATCATAATATTGAACATAATATAGAAAAAATAAATCAAATATCACCATATAAAAATTCACAAGAATATTCTACTAGTCAATTAATCACATGTAAAATCAATAGCCAACTTCATAATGATGGAATGCATAATGTCAGACTTCATAACCACATAGTCAAGTCCTTGTGACAAGACTAAAAATTAGATTTTTTCAAGGCCTTATGCCAAGATACTAGTTTGACTCATGAGACCTACTAATACATTGAGGAGCTATAGCTGGCTTCACCCATCACTTACTAGGACATATGCATTCCTCATATGAAAAGGTTTAAACATAACATAAAAATTGGTATTAAAACTAGCATACGAAATGTCAATACTTTATCCATAGACCATGAATGGTATAAAAATAACACATCTACAGTCAAACATATCACAAAACCTTCAATACAATATGAAATATTGGTATAATAAATCAACCTTGGTCAAGAATAATATCCCATGAAGTATGTTGACATAGTTGAAAATGATCAGTAAATATATTTTAGAGAAATATCATTTTTTCATGAAATCATTTAAAAGACACATAATTTATAAAGGAAGTAATTTAAAAGATATTTTTGAATAAAAGTGTCCCATATAACTTTGAAACTTTTGAAAGGAATTAAAATTTTTAAACATTCAATTCCATATAAATAAGTCCTTAAAACCATTTTAAAAACATGGACATTAATGAGAAAGGTTTAGAAGAATAAATCTTTAAAACATTTAAAATAATGATTTATTAAAATATTCCCATAAAAATAATACCTTTGAAAACTCTTTTATGAAACATGTACATGGATTGTAGATATTTCTCTGTAGATACTTACATAAAAACAACCTCAGATAATAAAGAGAGTAGAATTAACCCTTACCTTGCACATTACTTTGGTCGAGGGTACGTTTATCCTCCTGTATAATGACCATAGTACGTTATTAAATTATACCAGAACCATATTCATATTTATTATATCATATATGATTAATTTATGACTTTATACAAGCCATTTAATAATTATTTCCATGTTAAATTAACATTTCGGGTAATGATCGCTTTCTTTATCGTACAAATATTAACTGGTTATTCTTGATCGTATCACTTAGATCATAATTTAAATACTTCTAGAATATAAAACATGATTTATATATCATAATTATATAATATAAATATATATAATATATAGATATATGAAATTGAAAAACTGTTTATGGAGACGGTAGGTCGTAGGTACGCATAAACGTTGTTTCTGTTTTCATATCATATCGTACGGAAGTAAGTTAATAAGATATAAGTAAATATATATATATTATAGAATTATCATGTCACCTATTACATACTTATTAAAAATATATATTTTTATAATCATCATTGAATGGTGAATGTGGAAATGAATCTCATCGCGTCGTGGAGAGGGTAACCCGTACATACGCACGAGCGACAATATCATTATATTGATGGTGAAATCATATGTAATTTGATGTTATGTAATATATACAGAATCATTAACATGTTATATTTATTATTTAAATTATTTATACTCATTATTATACCCATCCAAATAATTAAGTGTTTGAATAACAAACTACACCATGACGTGGAGACAGTAAGTTGTACGTACGCATGTATAGTGACTTTTCATTTATAGGATGGAAAGAATAAAAAATATGGTTTTACCATTTTATAATAACATCACAGTATGTATAAGGTACTGTATTCATTATTTTTTTATAAAAAAACAAAGAAATAGGGAGTGGAAGAAGAAAAGAACTTGAATGAGGGTGGTGAAATTATTACCTCTTTTTAAGGTGTTTCCTTTTAAGTTGATTAAAATGTCTCCTTATGTTGGCTTTATGATCAATGTAAGGCCTCTAGGTTGATTTTAGGGATGTTGGGGGGATATTTAGGTAGGGGTGTTCTGAGTGAAATGGCTTTGGAGGTGTGATTTTGAGGTAAGGGGAAGTGCCTTTTTATAAGAGGGGTGAGGGTCACTATAGGAAATGATTAAAATATTAATTTATTATAAAATCATATTGGTTTTATAATGGATAAAATGAATTTATTTCTATTATTATGTGGTTATGGGTCTAAATAATTTCAACCAATAGGTTTTAGACAAGTTTAGGTTACCATTTTAACCTTATCTTTTAGATTTAACTCTTAGTTAAATAGTTTAACTTTTACCATGACTTCTTGTATTCTTATACTATATGGTTGAAAAACATACTCTAAACTTACAAGATAACCTCAAGTGGTTAATTAATGACATATATAGTATTATTTAATCCCTTTGGATGAACCTTATATTTTTAATAATATTACATCAACCAATAATATAGTATTTTTTTTATAAATTAATTTATTTCAATTTTGACACTATTTGTTAATTGGTTTTTGTGAAAGTCATAAAAATTTAATTACTTAAAACAAGATACATTGAATAAACCCTAACATGTCATATTAACCTATATAATTTTTGTATGTCATAAAAATTTTAAATTATATTTATTTTTATATTTATAATACAATTTATTTGATTCTTTCATTAATAAGGTAATTACTACATCATCATTATGTCATAAATAAATTTAATTATTTAATGTATAAGATTTATAAATAAAATACCATGATGTAGGAAATATTGTTGTCTTCCTAATGAATATTTATAGTCGAATTTATCTATTGTATAACCCTATATTAAAAATGTTTTATTTTTTAAACGTTGAATTTAACACTGTTAACTCATCTTTAAATAAAATAATAATAAATGTCCTAATATAATCCAAGAGGACATAAAGGATAATATTTTATTACTAGGGTTATTTTCAGTCTAAATACACTTATCCAATTGAATTAGGACATGTGTTAGGGTAATTATAATATCATTTTAACTCTAAATTACCTTATTTACTTTTAACTGTGATAAATAAAAGTCAAACATTATTATATACCAAAAATTCTTTTCATCTTATTGAACCATATTTTACTTAATGATGTTATCTATGTCTCTCATATTTTTTAAATTAAACTCACATAAGATGCAAAATTATTTTTTATGCAAATTTGTAAATTCTCCTAGAATGTGGGTAAAAGACGGTAAAATGTTCGATAAAATTATATATATCTAAACTTTTTATAAAATGACACCAATTAATTACATTGAAAATATATAGGTACTATGTATCTATTTTTACCAAAAATAAATTAAAATCAAGTAACTAATTATTTAAATAGAAAGTTGGTTTTAAATAATAACGTAGTGTTTTTCACTATTCATCAATAATTGAAAGTTTTTAGAAAAATACAAAAAAATTACCCAAATATAATTTTGATATTATGAATGAAAAAATGAAGTATATTTTACCAAATTCAAAACATAGAAGTTCCATTTATTAATATAAAAATAATTCTCATTGTCAGAACCAAAAAGCGGGTTTTTAAAATGTAAAAACCATGAAAAGATTGACATATGTTTATGTCAAATTTAAATGTGAATTTAATTATAATGACATAAATTATATTAAATGATAAAAATATAATCTAATTCTACTTAAAAACCATTAATATTCATAATTTAACATTATAAATTATTTTAATTAAAAAAGTTTTTTTCAATTAAAACATAGTATTTTTCAATATTCATCAAAATATGAAAGTTATGAGAAAAGTAAAAAAAGTCTATCCAAACTAAATTCTTATCTTTATCTTATAAAAAAGAATTTAATTTCCTTAAATTAAATATACAAAAGTTTCAAATATTGGTTTTAAAAATTATTCGCCATTAAAAGGTGGTAAAATTGTATTACTTTTTTGAAAAATACTTCTTTTATCTGAAAAAATGAATTTGTTCATATATTGTTTCTAAGAAACACATAATATAGATGTTAAAATTCATATGGAATATATAAAATTCAAAATGAAAATAATACTATTCATAACTGCTTTTGAACATCTAGTTTCATAAGTCTTGGTGCGCTCAAACTCAATGTTGCGTGTAGCGCAAGTTATTGTATTACTTTGAAGAAATAACATACTATGAAATCTTGGGGTGTTACTGATTTTATGTTCTGACACATGTCATTACAATTTAAATTTATTCCACAACTCAATCTGATTGAATTTCTTCCAAAAACAGAATCTAATGTTTAGACATCAGCATCCTTTCAACATATCAGTTTCTGCAACTCCTTTTATTAACTTGTGCTCATATCATGGATTCTTTAAGATATTTTAGATTCTTTAAAGAACATAAAATCATCATCATGTTTTTTTAAGCTCTCCGAGTTTCCATAAAAAACTTTCAAAAAAAAATTTCTAACTTCCATAATCAATAAAAAAATAAATCTTTCTAAATTTGATCTTTAGAAACTTCTGACTTTATTCAATTTAACAACATCTGGATTTCATTCATATACTCACTCCAATAAAATAGGTCTAATCCTATGTGTTTGATAGCCATATTTTAATAAAAATAATTCTTCTGAAATTCTAGTAACTTATCAGCAAACAAAGTATAAACTTTCATTAACAAGTCTTTCACTTTAAGTAAGAAAACATTATTTTATAAAAATAATAGTTGTCAAAAATACAATACTTCTTAAAAAACATCACAATGGATATTCAATCTCTCCAATTTTATTTTTTATCAACTCTTGTTAAAAACATTTTCAACTCACCATTTTTCAAACACTCGGACATTTTCTCAACTCATATATTTATCTTTTACCAAAACATTACATTTCTCTAAAGGGAGTGTCCAAACACCACACTATTAGATAAAGTAATATTTTTGAAGGAATTATATCCCTCAGTGGCATGAAATTTTTTTGCTCATGTTATGATAAACTCCCCTGAAATATTATCTTTCCCTCTTAACATTTTTTTATCACCCATTATATGATAACCACATATTTAGATTCATTTAAGGAGAAAAGTACTTCTCTTTACATTGAAGAATAAAGTTTTACATATTCTCCCCCATTATCAACATAATACATAGCATGGTGGGGTATTCCTTAAGATGTTTATGAATTCTTTTGTAGAGGCTAAACATGTAGTTTTAAACTCAATTCTACAAATATTCCATTGGATAATGCTTTTAGGAAATATTAGAAATTTGATAATTCATTGAGATATATTATAGAAAAAACATATCTAGTAGTACCTTTATCTATATTAAAGTGAAAATTTATATCTACATGTTTTGATCTTGAATGTTGGATAGGATTTTTTGAAAGATCAATTCCACTCTGACTATCAAAATGATTCTTCAATGGTCTATAAACATCCACTATCAAATATTCCTAAAAGAAATTCATCCAAATAATTTGAGTACAAGCATGAGTATCTACAAAATATTCTCATTCCTCTATACTCAACATTACATAACTCTATTTCTTACTACTCCAACTCACATAACATTCGCCTAAGAAGAATTTTCATCTAAATTTTTATTTTCTATCATTGTAGTCTTTATCCCAATCAACATCATTATAACTATGAATGTTCATTTCACATATTTTTTTATATAAAAGAATATGTGAATTTATTCTTTTATCATATCTGATAAATTTCTATACTTCCAATATATGACATTCTTTTGGATCACTTTGATATCTATCACCCAAAATTACAGCATAAACGATATCATGTATTAAGGGTGTGAGATAAATAAAATATCCTATCATCTTCTGAAAATCTTTTTGATTAACACTTTTTCTAGATTCATCTTTACTCATATTCATCCCAACTAAAATAGGAGTAGAAAATTATTTTGATTCTTTTATACCAAACATTTTTAACAATTCCCTAGTATACCTTTCTTGAGATAGAAAAATGTGTTTTTTTTCTTTTGTTTAACTTGTAATCCAAGTAAGAATATTAAATCTCCCAATATTGACATATCATAGTTATTCTTTATTTATACAGAAAAACTAGAAAAAATCTTCTCTATCCCCTGCAAAAATTATATCATCCAAATACACAATTACAATCATGGATCTGGAGTTAACTTCTTTAACATACAAGTTTCTATCATCTTTTCCTTTAGAAAAAAATTATCATTATCAAACAATTTTCATGTTTATAATACCATGAACATGGGGATTATTTCAACCCATAAAAATACTTCTTCAATTTAAAAATTTTGAATTCATATTCATCAAGTAAAAACCCACATGGTTTATCAATGTTAACTTCTTATTCAATATCACCATTTAGAAAGTATTACTTTATGTCCATTTGATAAATTTTGTAATTCTAATGTGCAACAACTACTAGAAATGTTCTAATAGTTTATAATAAAGTAATTGGAAAAAAAATCTTCACAAATCCAAAGCTTCCACCTATATATAGCCCTTGAAAAAAATATTCTTTTGTTTCTTAAAACTTCCTCTATTTATTTAGCTTGTTTTTTTTATCCTACTTTTTCCTAATAACATATATATTTACTAGTCATGGAACAAGTTCCAAAGTGTTTTTAATCAATTTTATCTAAATATTCATTCATATAAGTTATCCATTCATTAATGATGAATATATTATGAAAATGATTCTGATTCAACATTTGAGATGAGTGAAGTTTGTTTTTCCAATCTGAAATTATTATT
Organism: Viscum album; assembly: GCA_963277665.1. Taxonomy (NCBI): domain Eukaryota; kingdom Viridiplantae; phylum Streptophyta; class Magnoliopsida; order Santalales; family Viscaceae; genus Viscum; species Viscum album. Next base: position 1,426,832,520 of record OY728138.1, on the reverse strand, counting down.
ATCTAAATAGGATATTTATGTTTTCCAAAAATGTTTTTAGATTCAACCTATTTTTTTAGAGTACTATATTTCAAGATCTTTCTTCTAAGTTCACTTTCCTCACCATAAGATTCATCTGAATCTTCATACACCTCACTTTTCCTACATTTATTTTCATTAGAAATATTTAGTTTAACTTTCTCAAAATTTTGAAAATAAAAAAAAATATTAGGGAACTCAAATTTTCAATTACATTCACATCATAGGAATCCACCAACTTTTGTAAATATTTGTTCCAACATTTTCAACTTCTTCTATTGGGTAAGTATCCCATGAAAATTTTTTCTTCAACTTTCACATCAAATTTTCCAAAATTATTATTTTTAATTTTTAGTAAACATGGACTTCTAAAAGCTTTGATACACATAAATAAATGTTTTTTTATACCACATTTTATAAGAATTCATTTTGGATTCTTACCTCAAAAAACATCTGTTTTGAACATGTGCATTAGTACGGACAACTTCTCTCCAGTAGAATTTTGAGAGTTTATATTCTACTAACATGATTCTACCCATTTCCACCAAAATTCAATTTTTACTTTCTTCTAATACTTTTTTATGTACTATAGGGAGAATTATACTAAGGTGTGATACCAATATTTCTAAGATAAATTTCAAAATAATTTCAAGTGAACTGTGTTCTATTATATATTCTTGGTTTCTTTTTATAAACTCTCATTTATATATGTACATATTTTCTTAAGAATGTGCACATTTCAATGGCCTTTGACTTGTGCTTCATAAACATGATGAGTGAAATCATCAATAAAAGTTATAATGAAAAAATATCCTTTTTTATATTTATGTATCATCATCCCGGATAAATATTAATGAATAAGTTCAAGATGTTTGGAAGACTAAATCTCAACTTTATTGGGAATTTTTTAGTCATTTTCTCTTTCTAACAAGTTACACAAACATCTACTTCTCTTCTTTTAAATTTTGTAAAATTTCAAACATCATTAACTTTGGATTTTTTTCATTATTTTTTCCCAAGATATCCAATTCTTCAGTGATACTACTTATTCTCATCTTTATCAGTTAGATAACATGATTTGTTAAGCTTTTGAAGGTGAAAAAAATTCCCTCTAGTTATTTTACTTTTATTTAATAACTTTTCCATCATCAACACATCTGATGATATAAGAATATTTTTTGAAAACAACTTATTTTACATCATCATAATGTTGAATGAGACAGAGTAAGTTATGTTTGATACCATTAACAAATACAACTTCTTTTAATATAAATTTTTGGGGTTCCATCTCAGTAGTTTATATTCTTATGATTTTCATAGAACAATAATTTCAAAAAGTAATTTATTATATATAATAATTTTCAATATGTTTCAATATTATTATATAACATATCATGTGTAAACAACAACCATTATCATGTATCCATGGATTGTTCTTTTTAATTGCTTTCAGAGCTATCTTAACAACAAAATTTGTTTCATAAACTTTCTTCTTTCTAGATTTATTTTATTTTCTACTATAATAAATTTTTTCTAGAAGGGGTGTTATAAATTTCTTGTAATGATGACCAGCCTAGTCACATACTCTATTTACTTATTGTATATATTCAAATTTTTCTTATGTTTGATGTATTCAAACTTCTTGAGTTTTCACTTTTACAACAAGTTGAGTTTTAGGAAAATTAATAATTATTCTTCCACCATTACTTCCACTCTATTTAAACCATATAATAGGAAGTGAAAATTTATTGTGAAAATTATATTCCTTGTTACCATAGATTCCACATCACCAAAAAACCATCAAATCTCAATTATATCTTCAAGTAAGATGTTTCTCTATAGAAACTTTGTTAAGTTTGATAACTTCATTTTTCACTAACATTCTCTGGGCATGGACCATATTTCTTACTAATTAAGTTTTAACTTTTATATATGTGATAGGTGTAATGACTTAATTTTTTATCTATAAGGATTTATAATATTTCGAAAAATATTCCTAGAGCCGAGTGCTGAGTTGGAATGAGAATCTGGGGCCTAGGTAGCCTCGGTGTGGTGATATTAAAAATATTAAAAATATTTTGTCATGCATGTGTAGTTTCACATGAAACATAAATAAATTGTATTCAAAGTCACGGATAAGGTTTCTTAGACTACATTTGAGTCTGAAACATTGTGTTTACCCTAGGCATAGCATAACGTCATCTGTGCCGATATTTTTCATCGAGGTCCATTTTGGATGACGTGGAATTAAGGGAGAATTGATAGGTTTAATTTAATTAAACCTAATACCCCCCCCCCCCCTCTAATGTTTTAGCACATAACCAAAGAGATTTGTTCCTCTCCTCCCTTTGGTGTTGATGAAAACAATGCCAAATCCATGCAATGAGGTGTCGTTGATCTCCTTTTCTTTTGAAAATAATCATCAGATCAAGAACCAGAATGATCTGGGCATCGTTCTTGATCCAAATCTTCGACATTTTTCTAATGAGGTAGGAGGATTTCTGTTTTGGTCTTGGTCCCTTTAGTTTTGCATTGTTCTAAGGTTCTAGATCTCAATTGCATTTGTTGTTGATCCCTACTAGGTAGATCTGTGGGTTTAGGGTCGAATCGAGGTGAATTAAGTGATTTTTCAAGTTCTTCTTAACTGGAATCACCATCTACATGGTGTGTAGTTTCATGACACAAGCCATGTAGCTCTTCTTATTTGGGGAAGATGATCTTTTAGGGCTACACATCGTTTATAGGGGTTGTACACCATGTAATTCCCTAAATTATGTGACCATGGGACACAGCTTGGGATAGTCATGTGAAAACACATGGTCATGTACTAACACATAGCCAACATACATGGCCACATGATCTGGTACACGGATATGGGTAAACTACATGGGCATATGGCTGTTTATATGAACACGTCATGTATTATGGGATACACATCTTTTAGGGGACACGGTTGGTGAGTCCATGTATAAGAGGAACACGACCAGGGGCTGGGTGATGAGGGACATGGTGTGTACCTCCTCTACACACTGTGTACCCCTACATGGGTTTTAACTAGTGTGTACTTGATACATGGGCAGGAGCTCAGGTAGGCTCAAACGCCATGTGTGAACTGGTGCACACCGTGTACCACTATGAGATCCTCTAGGGATCTTCCACCTTCTATATCTCCTTTTCTATAACTTAGATTTAGGCTTTTGAGTATTCTATCCAGAGTTATATTCATTGTAAGACATGATGGAGTCCACTATTACAACTTATGAGATATGAGGTGGTGTAAATTGAGCAAGATTATTATGGAGCGGCATTAATCTAATGTTGGAGATCGGTGTCTATCATATTGAGATATTTTAGGACTGTTACTCACCTAATGGACTAGGGTGTGAGTTTTCCTTACCTCTACTTAGGTAGATATGGGAATCCCGACATCGTGGGTGTAGGTTCGTTACCTTTGGATAGTTCCATCCAGGGGTGTCACTCCCCTGATGAACTTGGGTGTGGGTTTCCCTGTGATATTCGTAAAGGTAGAGTAGGTACTCCCATGTCGGACTTGGGAGAGGGTCCTCTATTCAAGGAGTCAGTACTCCCCTATTGGACCAGGGTGCAGGCCCTCCGTATATGGCATATAAATAGAGTGGGCACTCTCCTACCAGGTAGGGTGTGGTTCCTCTATTCTAAGTGTCGGTACTCCCCTGATGTTCCAAGGTGTGGTTCCTCTATATGTGTTTTTCTAGTAGATCAAGTACTCCCCTGCCAGGTTAGGGAGAAGTTCCTCAATCCTAGGGTTGTACTCCCCTACTGTGTTAGGGTGAAATTCTATCATAGTGAACATGTTTTTAGATTTGGTACTCCCCTTTAATTCCAGAGTGTGAGTCCTCTAACAACTGAGTGGTACTCCCCTATCAGTTTAGGGTGTGGGTCCTTGATTTATAAAGTGTTACTCTCATGTCCTATAAGGGTACGATTCCTTTATGAATATTACTCCACTATTGGATCAGTGTGTGGGTCCTCACTTAAGGATTAGTACTCCCCCCTCTCTGAGTAGCAGTGGGTAGTCAGTCCTCCTTTGTATTTGGAGCTCCCTCAGCTATTGGATACAGTTACGAGGAGTGGTCCCTTCCATTTGATGTGAACGATACCTAGATAAGGGTTAGTTCTCCCTTGATAGATTGAGGTGTGGGACACTCCTTACAAGATCGATAGAGGTTTCTTGGGTATGTTAGGAGGAGTACTCCCTCAACTGTGGGGCAGTAGTGATCCGTGAGTCCCTCTATTCTCTCTTGTTATATAGGATGCACACGGTGCAGAGTATGGACAAGTTCTCCCCCAAATATTTGAATTGGTGATGGGTGGGCCTCTTTACACTACTAGAAAAATCACATATACCCACGGTTTAGAGCTGTGGGTATAGCCCCTAAAACCATGGGTATAGACTATACCCAGAGTTTTATAAACTGTGGGCTACCAATGTGTGGATATAGATTTATACTCATGGTTTAATAGAAATGATGGGTATAGCCCTACAGATTTCCATAGTAACCACAGATTTATTTAAACCATGGGAATATATCTATACCCATGGTTTACAAAACTATGTGTATAGATTATCAGACCAGAATAATATACCTACAATTATTGAACCATCAGTATAGATCCTTGACCTATAAAAAAATATAGTTCCTACACTAGATATGAGGTCTATAAGCATTATTTATGAAATATTAACATTACATAGAGGTTGAAGCATTACAAAATTTATTATCCCAAAGTTACAAGTTGAGTTATTGATACTAATCTGACGTGAATATTTAAACTAATAGATGAAGGAAGGAAAAAATTTGAAAGATATGTTAACGTGAAGAAAAAATGAAAATTCATATTCAAAAGATGATTCATAGACAAAAGCTATTGTTTATCAAAAAGATAAAGTATAAATAACTAGAAGTAGAAGCATCAATGGAAGTTAAATGAGGCATCCTTTAAAATGTTAATAAAACATTACTAGAAGATAAAATATCTTAAAAACGTGGAATGAATTATCATTGTGATACATAAGATTAATAGTTTCTTACATAATAACAAGGTAGATAATATGTATGTGTTACAATCAAAGTGATACATTAGGTTTATCTATTTAGAATAATTTGAGGTTTCTTGAATGATATTCTATAATTTACTTAAGACAATTCTATACTGATCATTTAATGTAACAATCATTATGACTATTTGAAAATAATTCATGATTAATGATGAGTATAGAAGATGGATTTTTTCTTGGATTTATTGAGAAGTGTTTGAATTTTTTAAGGACAAAACATGAACTAAAACATGAGGATTAAAGAGTTTGCAATTTCTATCTAGAAATTAAATCACTAAATATTAAGGATTCTCTTATAGAATAACATATTGGAATGAAATTTCAAAAGTTGAATTTGAAATTGAAAAGGTAGATATGGGAGACTGGAAGTTAGTAATGTTTCTTACTTAAGTTGATGTAAATCTGAAAGTGTGATGAATGGAGTGCTAAAATATACCGAATTACATGATGGAAAAGTACAAGTAATCTACCACAAACATAAAATTTTTTCTTAGCATGAGAAAACAACTTGTTAAAGTTGGATCAAAGGGAACTAGTTGGGTAATTATAAACATCATATATGATTACCCACTATTATAATATTAATTATGTGAAATGAAGACTTATATATTCATTTAAGATAACAAAACACCATGATTTTTCAAATAAATGTAGTTTCTAGTAAATTTTAGATAATTTAAAAATATGCATTTCAAATTAAACAACAAGAAATTCATCAAACCTATATCATGTATAACCAGAGTATATGAAATTTTTTTAATTAAATGGTAAGGATTTCTATAAAATTGTTTTTATTATAGATAATACTCGAAAAATACCTCTCATCATTTGATAGGGTGGCATTATTACCAAATATGTTAGTCTTAATATTCTGAATAAAAGTAACTACATCTCAAAAAACCTCTATAGAAAGCCCATCTACAAAGATTACATCATAGACATGATTTATTTATAATGAGGTTAAACAAGCCAATAAGTTGAATGCTATATTTTTATGATAACATGGTATAAATTATAACAAATATCGATCAATGTTGTGAATATTTCACAATACAAGAAGAAGAAAGAATCAATAATGAAATTAAATGAGGCTCTAATTGATGAAATTATAGAAAATTTTAAAAACTAGTTATCTGTGTGTGGGGGTAGATTGCCCTAGTTTTCTATCTTGAAAGTTTTATCATGGTCCTCAAAGAGAAAATTTTATCAGTATAAAAGAATTGATTTTAAATATATGATAAAACATTTATATACCATAAAATATAACCCTAGAATGTGTCGAGGATACAGAGCCTCCGTGGAATATCTCCAACCAGTCACTCCTCTCTCATCTAGAACCATCCCCAACACTAACCACCTGAACCATGAATGAAACAAAGATATATTTTCTAAACTAATCAACATGGATATGATTCAATTACGTAACAACACAAACCTGGGATTTGTAGTGTTCATAGATGCTACCTATTGTGTAAATTCAACCCATGTAATTATCAATAATTTATTTTTATGCCAATAAACTATGATAAAACTGAAAAATTGAGTTCTTCAGCATCATTGGGATACCCTTTCATATTAAAGCATTAGAGGGAAATAAATTCCTAAGAATAAATTAAATGTGTCTACTTTCGTCAAATGTAAGGTGGAAATTCAACACGAAACACCCAAAAGAAATTTTGTAACTAATATTTCTAAAATTTTCCTCCATTTTATAAATAATAAAAGGAAAAAAGGACACATTTATTGGATAGTAAATGTCCTGATATATGTGATGAATCTAGGGGAGAGAGAAAGACCAAAAGCGATCAAAGGAGAGTAGTGTTTGGTGATCGATGTTGTAATTTATAAAGGAGAAAATATTTGTTTCAAAGGGAGGGGGTCTTACTTAGTTACTCATTGTATGTTTCAGTTAGTCAAATATAAGGAGGAAGAAAACTAGTTCCATTGTTTATTATATTAATAGATAAAGAATGTTTTATTTTATTCATGTTGTGATGAATTTAAATAAGAAGACGTAGGATTCTATATAGTCTAATTTTCAGAAAAATAAGAATAAGAAGAAGGTGAAACACTCATGTTTTCTACTATAAAGAAGTGTGTGTACTATTGTTCATACCAAAGAGGAATAGGGTGTTACTTTCATGATGTTTTTTAAGTAATAGAGGATAAAGAAGTGTCAAGTAGTAAACTGAAGGTGATAAGGGAGAATAAGATATTAATTTTATCCATACTAATGTATTTTCAGGAGACTATAGTGTAATGAAATTTCATGGGTACTCCATACTTGTTATATATTTTTGTGTTTTAATAGCAGACCATGTGTTTTCAGGTTTTTCCCACTCACACTAATGATTAGAAACTATTATTGTGTAGTGATCCATATAAATCACTATCTTCTTTGGGAGTGTGTGTATTTTGATATGTTTTATGCATGAAAAAAGGTGATAAGAGAGAATGAGAGATCCATTTTATCTATCCATAATAGAATAAATAAGAAATGGGATATAAAAGATTAAGTTTTAAAAAAAATCATTAACACTGATTCACCCCACCTCGTAGTGTTGCATACGTCCATAAGTGATTCATTTAAATATTATGGATAATAAGTTTGACTAAAGGAAATATAGCTTCTGTGGATGTCGATGGATGATTATTACATCCAAAATGAAATAGGTATTCCATTAACTGAAATTAAGTTGGGGAATATTAAGAAATATTCATGGGAATGGCTAGATCATAAGGCACTCAGAATAGTGAGGGTGACATTAGTGAGGAATTCTACTTTCAACATTCTAGAGAAGAAAAAAACTCAAGCACTAATGAATACCTTAACAGACATGTATGAAACAAAAATACATTTGAACAAGGTTCTTGTGACGTATAGGTTTTCAGGAATGAATTGATGGAATGAAGATGGGGATGCAAGGTAGTGAGGCATCGAGATGAAGGCGGAGGTGGTGACGGTGAGGTGGAGAAAGGGGCATGAAGGAGGATGGGATAAGGGGAAGGAGATGACAAGGATGGGGAAGAGGTAGAGGTGGGGAGATGATAGGTATGGAACTACTATAAAAATACTCTATACCAACAGTTTGAAACCATTTGTATAACACTCCAAACCATTGGTATATCCTATACCAACGGTTTGGAGAACCATTGGATAGTAAGCCGTGGGGATAGTTCTATACCAACGGTTTTGGAAAAACCTTTGGTATAGACCTATACCAACAGTTTTCAAAACTATTGGTATAAATAATATGAAAAATTTATACCAACAGTTGCATAAAACCGTTGGTATATGTATTTCAAAAAAGAATCATTTTGTTGGTTTTAATCCCAATACCTTTATTTTATGATTGAAAGACCTAACCACTAACCTAACTTGACTTTTGTGAACATAATTTAATAAATATATATATGTATTATCATAAATATTTTAAATTTTGATTTATTTAATGTTCTCTGTAGGAATATTCAATAAGAAATACATGTAATTATACCAACGGTTCTCAAAACCATTGGTATATATTCTTTGATTTTGGGACCTATACCAATGGTTTTGGACAAACTATTGGTATAGGGGGGACCTAAACCAATGGTTTGGGGAAAACTGTTGGTATAGGGTCTCTATTATGGACCTATAACAACGGTTTGGCCTAAACCAATCGCATAGGTCCATATAAGTGACATATACGAACAGTTTCTCCAAACTGTTGGTATAGGTCCCCCCTATACCAATGGTTTGTCCAAAACCATTGGTAGTATAGGTCCATATAAGTGAATTATACCAGTGGTTTTCCGAAAACCATTGGTATAGATCTTATTTCCAGTAGTTTGGGGGAGAGTTGGGGTGGGGGAGGAATCGGGGAGACGGTATAGCAGGGAGGGAGAGCAGAAATGAAGGGAATCTAGGCATGTAGGTGAAAAATAACATGGAGGTGTAATATCCTGATAACCAAAAAGTCATAGCACATATAACTACAATGTAGTTCAGAATTAATAAAAAGATAATTGGGAAATGAAAAATAAAAATCCTGAAATAGTGAAAAAGGGAAACATTCAAACCATAAGAAATTTAACAATTTGAAATGTATCAAGTCTGGAGAATGCAGTGGTGTAGAATTTACTTTAAATAATTTGAAGTAGCAAAAATATACCATTTTACTATAGAAATCAAATTGGGAATTAAAAAATCAAAATCCTGAAATAGTAAACAAAGAGAAACCTTCAAACTTTAAGATGTTTAACAATTCCAAATGTATCAGGTTAGGAGAATTCAGTTGTGTAGAATTTTCCTAAAATAATTTTAAGCAGTAAAAATATAATATTTAACTATAAATAATTAACAAAAAATAAAGAATTAATATATACATTGTATAATATATAACCATTACCAATGTATGAAAAACTCCATTATGTATTGATCAGTCTAAAAAAATATTTGGTGATAGGCAGTTAAAAAAGGAAACAAGTGACATTTTCTATGTTTCTAAAAAAACACTTATACACCAATTATAGAAGAAACCCACCTAAAAGTGGCCAAGAAACACTATTTAAATAGGCAATCTAAAAACATTTAGGTAGTTTTTGACAACACTTATTGAAGATAAACGATTTGAAAAAATAACTGTTGATTTTTTATATCTCTGAAAAACTATTCACTATTAAATTCTTGATGGAAACCACATAAATAAGTGTCATAAAAGAACATTATCAAGAAGTAATCTATAAATACTTATCACAAGTCCTATTAAACACTTACATAGGTGAAAATCACTATAATAAGTTATCAAAAAGTGATGTGAAATGTAACCTTATACAAAATCAAGTGATAAGCTATATAAAAAATTTTCATTAACTAGTTTCAAATAAACCCCAATACATACACAAGTGATAAGTAGTATTTCCAAACAAAGACCTAATGTTAACTCCATGGACAAATCACTGCTTTGGTTAGGTTTACCTGAATTTATGGGACTATAATGCTAGTAATAAATAAATGATACAGTCGAGGCACTACCACATCTAAAAAGTGGGAGAAATCACCTATGAAACCTCAGCATCCAATTTCTAATAGATGATAGCAAGCAGTTCAAGATGAGAAATGAAAAAAAATAACCTCAAAAACCTATCAATTCATCTCTGGAATACAATTTATTCCTTAGCACCTACTTCTAATAATAATCCCATTATAATGAAGTCATTCCACTTCAAAACCATTTATATTTCCTTAATAAAGTTTTGTGGATCTATACATGATCACGGGAAATTTATCACTTTCATGTACATAGGATCAACTATTTCATTATTCTTGTGATAGGTTAACCTACTAAAGTTCGATAAAATTTGAGTCCCATGGTTTCACACATCAAATCTCAATATCTAACACAATCCAACATCCTCAAATAAATCATTCCCCATCTAAGTGCACATTCCCCCCTCACAACACATTCGAGTGAATACACCATAACCCCAGTCAATCATAACCCACTTTTTCATACAAAAACTAAGGTTTTCCCCCCATAATCCCCCTATCATTTAATGGAACACTTGACCAAAAATCATAATAAGTCAACATTGACATTTCATCAAGCAATTGGCATATGGATCCTAGATTTTTTATTTCTAAAGGCCTCCAAAACTTATCTATACTCCCATAATTTTCCTAAGCCTCAACATGATGTCCCCTCAAATGAAAAATTCCCCTATAAATAAAATTTCAATTTAAGTCATTAAATAAATTTATTCATTTCTCCAAAAAAAATATAATCACTAGAAACGCATTTCATGCTCCAAAAACCACAAATAGGCCCTATAATCATAAAACTCTAGAGAAAGCTACAACCACCCACCCCAGTCATGTGTGTGAGGCCTAATTTGGAAAATATAAAATGACCATCATAGAAAAATTAAACATTCACCAATAAAACATAAATGAAAACAATTTAATATAGGGGAAAAAATCAACCAAAGCCTTATGCTATCAATCTAAATCTATAGGGAGAAAAATATCAAGATATTCCTACTTGAGAAATTCTTACCTTTTTTATCAAAGAAACACATGAGTGAGAAAGAGAAGATGTGATCTTGTTGTATTAGCTGGTGATATCCTCTAAATATTCTAAAATATTCATCGAACAAACAGATTTAAATCATTAAAAAAGGGAAAATAAAAAACAATCTACCAACAATTCAAAATGAAAGTCAGGAATAAAATTATAATGGGAGAAAATTTGAAGATAAAAACGTATTTTTCGATGAATATTTCCATTGGGGTGATGATCTATAGGAACTCTGTCATTCTAGTAGTCGGTCGAAGTTGATCTTTATTTGGAATGAAAATTGGGGTGATGATCAAAAAATCAACTTCGACCGAAAATGTGTTGAATAACACAAAAAAACATTTAATTACTAGAATGAAAATGATTATGTTGTGCATTTATGAAAAATTGTGATCTGAGTTTGAAATGAAAATGTTTATTCATGTTGTCGGTTAAGGCTGATTTTGAGAAAAGCTGTGTTGCAAAGCTAGGTCACATACCTAGAATTGGTATTAGAAAAATACCTTGGAAATATAGTGATAGTGGATGATGTGGTCTCATTCCAGTATTCATTCTTGTCGCATTCTAGTATTCGATCGAAGTAGCTTGCGGGACATCAATATACTACACTTAAAATAGATAAGTCTTTATGCTCTACACATATTAGTCACCTATAACTACATGAACATCTTTATGCGAGCATTCAACACATGAATTAATGTGTCTCTACCATTAAATTGAATCAAATTCATTACATTCTAAAAAAATTAAAGATAATATGAAAAGGATAATTTTTTTCCAAATATTTTTACAAACATGATTATAAAAAATATGAGTGTAATGTAATGTATGTATTTTTATATAGGATTGTAAAGTATACAGTATTGTATATTTTTGAATTGTATGGCACATTCTATATTTCTAACATTTATATATAGGAGTGTAATGTTTGTTTAAACATTTAATGGCACCAAACAATATCCATGTATGTTTAAACAAAGTTCACTGTTGAATTTTATGTATACAGGAGTGTAATCTCACGACTTTTTTAGTCAAATTTTCTATTTCATTCTACATATTGGTCTACATTTCCCATGGAAGAAACAACCATGTTGATCTTGATCCAACCTAGATAGGGAGGATTCCAAGCATAAAAGATAAAGTCATTATAACTCATGAACTAACCTTGAATGCCTAATCTATCATAAACATTCAGATCCTGGATCGAGTTCCCAAGCAAGTTAGTCTTCAAAGATGTATCCATATATATAGAAGAAAAAATGTTATTCATTTCTAAGTTAATGTCAATGTAATAGTTTCCACACCTTCTTTCATTCCTATTCTTTTTCTTTGAAGGTTTCGCAACACTATTGAGAGGGGTGGAGGAATTTATCTTCCATGGAATACCACGTACAAGATAAGATGGTACATGCTCATCTTCAGTCAGGGCCATGACTCCCAGAGAATTATACGAATCAATAGGCTCCTCCATGGGAGAAGGAAAATGAAAAGGTTGACAATGGATCAAAGCACTTGTCACTATTTGATCTGGTATGAGGCCCGTGATTTCATTAAAATCATCTAAGAAATCAATAGAGCACAAAGAATAAATGGTTAACACAATTATATTCATAACAAAAGGTGAGATATATAGCCAATGGAATCCCAAAATCAATAGATCACATAGAATAATATGAATACCTTTTGAGGCTTGGAGGTAGAGGTTGGAAGGAGTAAGAGGCCAGGAGGAGGCCGAGGAAGAGGCTAGGAGGAGTCCGGGAAGAGGTGGAGGTGGAGGTAGAGGTGAGGGCAAAGAGGTGGAGGCAGAGGTGGGGGACAGAGTAGGAGGTGGTGGTGAATGTGTAGGAGGAGGTGAGAAGGTGGAGGGAGGAAGGCAGGGTGGGGAGGAAGAGGTGAGGGCGGGAGGTTGAGGTCAGGGAGGGGAGGGGAGGAGAGGCTAGGTTGGGGGAGATGCGGGGTTAGAAATGAAAATCAGGAGGGGTCTTGATAAAATATTGAAATCAAGATTAATATACCCATGTTTTTATCAAAACTGTGGGTATAGATAAAAAAATACCACCTACACCCACAGTTTTCTTAAATCGTAGGTATATATGTGTGGGTATAGACCCATTATTTCAATAGCATCACTTGGGTTTCTTTATCTTGGGATGGGCACAAGGTAGTGATGATAGGACCTCTGGTTCTAGGCACTACTTTGGGACCTATTAATATGTTCTTGATTGCACATATTCCCTCAGACACACCTTTTGTAATGGTAGTTCCTGATGGAGTGGATATGTCGGATGGATTCCATTTAAGATGGTTGAGCTCGTCGAGTGTGTTCTCTTATTTATATGTTATGGTTACAGCCTAAAAAGAATCTTGTTTCTAGCTATGAGGTTGGAACCTCATGATACTTAGTGTCTGAGACAAGTATATCTGGGTGATTTTTGGGTGATTTCTAGGAGTCCCTACGGTGTTGTCACAAGTCGGGGTTGACACCCCTTCTATAATGATCTTAATTTTCATGTACAACTGAGGATGGATCGATATGAAGATTCTCTCTCAATTGGTTTTCCCTCTGGCTAGGTCGAGTAGACTATTCTCTTTCAGTTTCTCCCTTTTTCTTTTGGGGTTTTTGAAGATCCTATTGATTATTTTTATACTCACCCATACATGATATTTTCTATCATATTTTGTTTGACTTGTATAGACCAAAGGACTTTCCATGATGTCCACGGAGGACCTGAGATATGAATATCTTAGTGAGCTAGATAGATCAAGGTGATTACGAGAGCTTGGTCACGGATTATTCTGAAATTTTTGGTTGATAGTGATCCCCTTCTTCTAAGGAGGATGGATGATTTTACAGTTGTCTTTGGTGGGCATTGTTTTTTCCTTTTTATGCTTTCAGTACTTCTGTTTTACTCTTGTTGTGGGATATAGATGTATTCTTACATTGGTTTCCTTTTGCTTTTATATTTCGTCATTTTTTGAGATTAGAGATGTATGTGTGCATATAGGTACTTCGGAAATGCCTCCCATTTTAGTGACATGACTTCTCAGTGCTAGTCTCTATCCCCCTGCCTATTGTAGGTGGGCTTGGGGAGTTGTGGATCAGGACCCATCGGGTCGGGTCATGATAGATTGTTATCAGAGTTGGTTGGTTCCCCATTGGGAACATAGTGTCGTGATCTTGGTTTGGGTTTCATAGCGATAGTGTTATAATATTTTGAGTTCAACTATTAGGAAAGAGGTTCCATTATTGGTGAAGCGGTCGACGTATCCATTCACAAGGACTCTAATAACTTTTTTTCAACCTGATACATTAGGATTTTGGTCTCTAGGAAATAAATGGTACAATCATCGTATAGTACTGGTTTTTGTTTTTTCCTATCTCTCTTGATTCATCTCCCCATATATACTTTTTGACTATGGTAACTCTTGATTATTTTTCAGGATGCCTTCATGAAGATATACAGACAGGATTCTAGGGTGTGATCATAATGATGATCCACCAGTGATGAGGCTTCAGTGCAGGGTGTCGATTCTGAGATGTTACAACCAGGTGGTTTGCTGGTGGTTGCACCACCCATAGAGCAGTAGGTTTTATCAGTAGTTCAAGGTGAGTATGTGCGTAGGCTGATTTTTCTAAACGAGTTCCAAAGGCAACAACCTCTACGGTACTGGGGTCATCCAGGCCCCCAGGTAGTAGATGACTAGCTCAAGGAAGTCACATGATTTTTTCGCTTAGTGAGGAAACTTCTCAATCATATGGATGTCCTAGCAGTAATCCTTCTATAGGGATTAGCCAAGTGATGTTGGAGTCTAGTGATCCATACTCATGAATAGGTGACACTCACTTTGGAGGAGCTCGAGTGACTATTTAGGGAAGGTTTTTACACAACCATGTTGATATCCATGTGTATTCAAGAGATTCTATAGCTTCAGAAGGGTAGCATGACTGTGGTGGAGTTTTCAGCAAGGTTTATAGACTTTTAGTGATAATCTGTGGATATGGTTTGGGATCCGTTATTCATAGCACAGACCTTTGAGCAGGTCTTATGTTATGAGATCAGAGTGTATGTGATTCCTCTGTGTATTTCTATCTACGCTGGAGTGCTAGTGTGTGCTCTGGTGTTGGAAAATTTCTTGGTTGAAGGAAAGGTGAACATAACCTACTGTAGTGGTCAGGAGGTTGAGGCATCTGCAGGAGGTGCAATATGACAGGTGCTAGGTAGTTCAAGGTGTTTCCACCACCACGGCCAAGTGGCCTACACCAGTCTTAGGGAGCCAGAGGACGTGGGTGAGGACAACTTCAGGCCATAGAGGCCTTTAACTAGGAAGCCTTGAGGATGAATAGAGGTACACCTTATGTCCTTTCTACTTTCTTCAGTGAAAATTATTAGACACTGTTGTGGGTACTCTTTTCTTTCTCCTCATCCTAGAGGTTTAACTAGGATGATGTGGGGCATCAGTAGAACCCCATGTTGGTAGTTGCGACAGAGGTCATGGTAAGACCCAATGTGTGTTCGGGAAGCTCTTTTTTTCATGGGTACCCTAGTGTGATTGGATTTGGATTTCTATGCGACATTCTCGAGGAGGAGGAGGTTCAATTTGACGTATCTTTGAACTCACAAATGATGGGGGCACTTTCCCCACTGAGACACGTTTTTTTATATGATCAGAACTGTGATTGAGAGTTAGTGTTGTCCAAAGTGGATAGTATCAATGTGTGGTAGAGGAGTTACTTAGACCTACATGTTCAGGGTGAGGTTATGCAATGAAGTGTCGAAGTAGGTCTTGGCCTTGTCAGTGGAGTTTTCATGTTCAACCCCCTTTATCTTGGCAGCTCTGGGAGAGGGATATTTTTCATTAGAATGTTTCAGTTGTGGTAGAGTAAGACCCTAATATTTTTCCACAGTATGGATTGGTTTCCTACCATCAACAATTAGTTTGGATGCCATTAGTGGGTGTGGTTGTGTTTCTATTTTGGTGAGAAATGTTACAGTGGGAGGTTTGTAGATGAAGGTCCTGGTAAGACCCAGTGTTTACTCTTGGGTAGTCCTGTTTTTACGTGAATACACTTACATGTTGAACATTGACCTTGGATGAAAAATTATTAAGGAGGCTATTGTGAAATACATCCAGTGGTGGATGAGAACTGATGGGTTCTGTTGGTGTCTACATCAGGTTAGCGAGGTGGTGTACTGCTAAACCCCATGACTGTAGACGGACAGTGGTGCTTAGTGATTTCCCACCTATCATAGCTAAGGATAGATGTTCCTGTTGTTGCACGATGTAGTCCTAGTATAATTTGTACATAAGAGTGATTTAATCTTAGTGTTTCCTCTATGTGCATGCTTGTAAGCAGCACAAGAACCCTTGATGAGATCGTTGTAGTGGGTGTCCAATGGGGAGCTCAGTTTCTTCCCTTGTGCTTAGCCTTTTGATGTTTGGGGATGAAATGATTTAAGGTGGTGAGAATGTAATGACTAGGGTTTTGACCCATAAGGCTTCGGGATATTTCTGAAAATATTCCCGAAGTCGGGAACTGAGTCGACATGTGAATCCAGGTCCCAGGGTACCTCGGTGTGGCAATATTAAAAATATTAAATATATTTTTTATTGTGCATACAGTTTCTCTGGAAACTTAAATAACTACCTCTTAGAGTCTTAGATCGGATTTCTGAGACTTTTGTTGAGTATAGAATGTTGTGTTTGCCCTATGAATGACCTAAGTTCATCTATGTTGGGCGTTTTGATCAGATCTATTTTTGCAAACATGGCATTAAAGGGGAATTAATAAGTTTAATTTTATTAACCCTAATACCCTCACTCCCTCCCCTCATGTTGGAGCACACAACCAATGAGATACACACCTCTCCTCTCTTTGGTGATGACACAACCAAATCGCAATCCATGTAATGAGGTTTCAATGATCTATGTTATTGAAATATATCATCATCATATCAAGAACCAGAATAAACCGAGTGTCATTTTTTATCCAAAGCTTCAGCATTTTTCCAATGTGGTTGGAGGATTTGAGTATTGGTCATGATCCCTTTCGGTTTACGTTGTTCTAGGGTTCTAGATCCCTATTGCCTTTGTTTTTTATCTCTTCTAGGTAGATCTAGAGGTTTTGGGTTGAAGCAGTGTAAATATGGTGATTTTTAAAGCAATTCCAAACTGGAATCACCATCTACAGGGTGTGCAGTTTCATGACACACACCATGTAACTCTTCCTATTTAGGGAAGATTAGATTTTGGGGATACATGTCATGTATTGGGGTTACACGTTTTGTAGTTCTCTAAACCGTGTGACCATGGGACATTACTTGGTATATATATGTGAAAACATATGGTTGTGCACTAACACATGGCCAAAATACAAATACATGGGGCTTGGTACAAAAACATGGGAAAACTACATGAGAAGGTGGTCATTTATCTGAAAATGTTGTGTAGTATGGGATACATGTCATGTGAGGGACATGGTTGGCTTCTCCATATAGAATATGAATATGGCTAGGGGATGACTGATGAGCGACATGATGTGTACCTCCTCTACGTGATGTATACCCCTACATGGATTGGAACTCGTGTGCACCAGATACATGGGTAGGTGCTCGAACGGGCTCATACACTGTGTGTGCCCCGGTGCACACCGTGTACTACTAGGAGATCCTCTAGGGATCTTCTACCTTATGTATATTAATCTCTAGGACTTGTATTTAGGGTTGTGAGTAGTCTATCCTAACTGGTTTTCTGTGTAAGATGTGATGGTGGCCACTGTTATGACTTACAAGATACGAGGTGGTGTAAATTGAGAAAGACACTTGTGGGGTGGTAATAAGTCAATGTTGTAGATCAGTGTGGTTCGTTTATAGAAACTCTAGGACTATTACTCCCATGATGGACTAGGGTGTAGGTTTTCAAAACCTCTCTTCTTAGTAAGATATTGGACTCCCCACGTCATGGGTGTGGGTTTGTTACCATTTGGTATTTTCTTTCATGGGGTGTTACACCTCTGATGGACTAGAGTGCGATTTTCTGGATGATATTCATAAAGGTATAGTATATACTCCCCTTTTGGACTAGGAAGTGGGTCCTCTATTCTAGGATTCATTACTCCCCTATTATACTAGGGCATGTGTCCTCCATATATAACATATAAATTGAGTGGACACTCCCCTATCGGGTAGGGTTCGGGTCCTTTATTCTTGGAGTTGGTACACCCTTGTCATTTCAGGGCACGAGACCTCCATATGTGTTGTTCCTATAGGGTTGGTACTCCTCAACTATGTCAAGGATAGGATCCTCAATCCTAGGGTTGTTAATCCCATGTTGTGTCAGGGTGCAGGTCTCCCATATTGAATGAGTTGGTAGATTCAGTACTCGCATGTTGTTCCAAGGTGAGGGTCCTCTAGCCACTTACTCATACTCCCCTACTGGGTTAGGATGTGGGTCCTTGATTTATGAAGTGGTACTCCCATATCGTATTAGGGTGTGGGTACTTCATGAGTATTAATCCCTTATTGGGTGAAGTTTTTGATCCTCACTTACGGAGTAATGGTCCCCCATCTCTGAGTAGCATCAGGGAGTGGGTCCTCCATTGTAGTTGGATCTCCCTTAGTTGTTGGATACAATTATGAGGAGCAGGACCTTCCACTTGATGTGAACGATACCTAGATAGAGGTTGGTACTCCCTCGATGGACTGAGGTGTATTCCAGTCCTTACAGGAGTGCCAGAGGATTTATAGGTTAGTTAGGTACAATACTCCCTCGGTAGTGGGGTAGTAGCGAGGTGTGAGTCCCTTTGTTCTCTCTTGTTAGAGAAGATGCATGCGGTGCATTGTCTGGAGTAGTGCTCCCTCAACATAATGAAGTGGTGAGTAGTGGGCCTCTTCACTTGGGTTTCTTTAACTTGCACTGGGTGTGAGGTAGTGATGATAGGACCTCTGGTGTTGGGAACTGGAGAGGAACCTAGTAAGATGTTATCGATAGAGCATATTCTCTCATATGTACCATTTGCAATGGTATAGTTATTCATGATGGAATAAATCTCTCAAACGGTTTCCATCTAGGATGGTAGAGCTTATGGAGTGAGTTCTCTGAGTTTTATTTTATTCATAGATCATACGAAGAGAATCTTGTTAGTAAATATGAGGATAGAACCTCTTGAGAGTTTGTGTCCAAGACGGGTATATCTGGGTGATTTTGGGGTGATTTTGGGGAGTCCTTACAGTGTTGTCATGTGTCAAGGTTGAAACCCCTTATAAATAAAGTTGACTTGTCATGTACAACTAAGGATGGTTCAATATGGAGTTTCTCTCTCAATTTGGTTTCCCTCTGGCTAGGTTGAGTGGATTCTTTCCTTTCAGTTGATCCCTTTTTCTTTTGCGGTTTTGGGGTTCCTGCTAAGTATTTGTATACTCACCCTTTCATGGGATTTTCATTCACATGTTTTTTGTCTGGTATAGACCACAGGCCTTCAATGAAGTACACAGAGGACCCAATACAAGTAGATCATAGTGATCTAGAAAGACGGAGGTGTTTACTAGAGCTTGGCCAAGGAGCATTCTAACATTTGAATTTGGTAGTGATCTCCTTCTTCTGAGTGGGTTGGATTCTTTAATAGTTGTCTTTAGTGGGAATTGTTTTTTCCTTTTTATGCTTTTAGTACTTCTGTTGTACTCTTGTTGTGGGATATAGATGTATGCATGAAAATGTTACCTCTGGATTTTATATTTCAGCATTTTGTGATCTTGGATATGTGTGTAGGCATACAGGTAATTGGAAAAAACCTCCCATGTTAGTGTCATTCCATCTCGATAACAGTCTCTAGCCCCTGGCCTACTAGAGGTGGGATAGGGGAGTTATGACATGGTCCCCATCGGTTCAGATTGTGAAAGTAGGTTTCTCACATCCCTTCTCAACCCATTATTTCCCAACACTTTTTTTCTCACCTATAATTTTAGAAAAATTAGATGAAATATTATTTTTAGATGGTGTGGATTTCACCTGATTCCTGATTTGAGCTTTATTAGAAACTTTAGAAGAATAAAATTTCAATTATGAATATTTCTGAAGTTTAAATTAATATTTCTTAATGTGCATTCATCCTCAAGAAGATTTTATTGATACTTTTTAACTTCCTCTTCCTTATATTCCAACTTCTTACTAATATATTCATCTATATTTCCTTATTCATAAATTCTAATTTCGTAACTTCAGATCTCCTGGACATATTCTTCTTCTTGACTAACAACATATTTTTCACCTTCAATAAATTTCCTACTATCATTATTTACCATTCAAATTTATATATTGATAGATCCATGTTTCTTAATACATTAAACAAGTTATATTATGAGATAATACTTACAGTAAGATTCCTCACCTCCTTCTTCTTCACTATTTGAGGAGAATTTTGTTTTTCAGCTTTATAATTAATGTAATAAACTTTTCTGAACTTTCATCTTCTGAATAATTTTTTTCAATTTATTTTGATTCAGCTTTCTTACTCAAAATAATTCTTTTATTTCCAGTGAACTTCTCCTAATATTTTTTGGATGAATTTTATTTTTTAGAACTTTTGTTCCATGTCTTTCATCAAGGTTTTTCATTATTATAATCTTGATATTCATCAACTTTATTCTTATTAAAATTCAAATTAAAGATTCTAATTCCACCAAACCTAAAAAAATTAGAGGATGTTTTCCTCCATAAATTTATCTTCCTCTCTGATAGTTCTTGGAGATAAAAAACATTATTTTTTCAGTTAACTCATTATCTTTGTCATCTTTATAATCATAAGGATCAGCATCTTTAACATCTTGAATTTTCATTTTCTTATAGATTCAAAATCCATTTCATATTTCATATTATTTTTGAAGCTCTAGAATTTCTAATTTCATAACAAATAATAAATTCATCAAGAGTAAATCATATTTATCTTCTATAGTTTAAATTTTTGAGTCAAACCTGGACAGAAAATTTCTCATGAGTTCCTTCAAAATTTTAGAATCTTCTAAGACATCTCGAAAACCAATGATATTTCAAAAAAATCATTAAGTCTTGTTAAGTGATCATCAATGTTTTATTCATCTTTCATTCTTAATTCTTCAAACATGATATAAAGTATTTATAGTATTTCTTCCTTGACTTTAGTATTCCCTTAAAAAACAATTTCAAGATTTTCTCACATATTCTTTGATGTTTTGAGACCCATCACCTTCATATAAACATTTTTTGACAGAGACTTAAGAATTGCATTTCTATATTTTCCATCAACTTAAATATTTCTCTTAGTAGCATATCTCATAGGTTCATCATTATAAATAGGTGGAAACCCAGTTGTAGTAGCATAAAAAACATCTGGGGTAAGTGATTAGAGATAAGGAATCATCCTATTTTTCCAACCATGATGAATTTTTCCATCAAATATAAAAATTATTCTACTATTAAAAGAATTGAAATTATCCATAATAATTATTCAAAAAGGGAACCTTTCTCTAATACCAATTGAATTTCCAAAGTATCAAATACAACTGATATGAGAGTGTTGAATTGGTTTTTAACTTTCTATAATTTTTATAATTTTAGAAAATCAACCCTTGAAAAATATTAAATGTCCTTACATTATCATATTTTAGTAAAAACTCATGAATTAAAAGGTATGAAATCATGTAAATCATATGACATTGATAAGGTTTGTCCTCAGTTTGAGAACCTACATCCTTACAATATCCACTCTCATGGGTCTATGAGAATTCACTATTATGAAGAAGTGAATACTATTTGTGTCAACTCTCATTAGGAACCATCTATATACTAATAGAAATTATTATAATAACTCTCTTTAGTTTACAAAGTTTTCTTATAACAATTTGAGTGAAAAAGGAAATGAACATCAGAGATATTTTCTCCAAAAATGATTTGTCTAGAAATTCAATCTGATGTGCCTAGGTCCAATTGTATTAGTACAAAAAAACTCAGTCTGATAGACCCAATTTGATTCACCTTTTCTCAATATACTCTTAAATGAACATTATGTTCTATGAAAAAAACGTTCCTTAAAAACTCTACTCAACTACTCAGACCAATATTCCTCTATCCGATCATCCTTAGTCTGGTAAATAGAACATACATTTGTCTAATCATCTGATGATATATTAGTGCGAAAATCCTCTCAAACATGAACTCTACAACACTTTTCCTCTTTACACACATAAACATCTACAAAGTATGTATTTACTATGCATCCATTAATTGGTGACCCAAAATAGGTAAATTCGGGATTCTAAAATGTTTTTCCCACCCACCCAAATTTCACATCCATTTTAATTTCATATTAGACCACTTAAAACCTTCTAATATTTTCTGTTACCATCTTGAAACTTCTTGGATTCTCCAAAATATGTTCTTAAATTCTAAACAAAATATCAAAAACTATATTCTAGAAAACTTAGTTCATTATAAATTCTCATTCTAATTTGAATTTCTTCCACATCTTAGTCTGATATGAATTTATTATTTAGCTCAGTCTTATTTGACTTTCTTTCTTAGCTCAATCTAATATGACTTTCTTACCTAGATCAGTCTCATTTTACATTCTTCCTCAGCTCAATCCAATATTACTTTCTTCCTCATCTCAATCTAATTTCACTTTATTCATCATCCAAGTATGATATGGATTTCTTCCTCATCTCTATCTAATTTGACTTTGTTCAACATATCAATTCAATTTGACTTTCTTCCCCAACTCTATCTGATTTTACTTTTTCCTCAGCTTAGTCTGGTTGACTTTATTCCTTAGCTCAATCTGATGTAATTTTCTTCCGCAACTCGGTCATTTTTGACTTTCTTCCTCACATCAGTCTAGTTTTAACTTCTTCCTCATCTTAATCTAATTTGAATTTCTTCCTTATCTCAGTTTGATTGGATTTATTATAGAAATTGGATCTGATGTATATGAATCAACATCCTTTCGATGTACCAGTTTCTGTAACTCTTTCTTACAACTTGTTCTTCTATCATGTTTTCTTCATGATATTTTAGAGACTTGAAAGAATTGAAAATCATCATCATAATTATTTTAGAAATTTCTCTAGATTCATATAAAAAAATTTCAAAACAACATTTCTAACTTCTAGACTCAATAAAAACTAAAACTTTTTTAATCTGGTCTCTATCAACTTATGAATTTATTAATTTTAAAAACTTATAACTTTCATGAAAAAACTCACTCTAATAAAAATTTTCTGATCCAATGTGTCTGATCGCTAGCTTGTAAAACAAAGTCTTTATCAAAAATTTCAGAAACTTCATAGAAAACCAAATATAAACTTTCATCAACATTCCATTCACCTAATGTACAAAACAATTATTTTACAAAAATATTAGTTGTCAAAAAATATAAAACATTGTCAAAACAAAAGCATTAGAAAGGTTCTTTAAATAAAACCACTACTCATATTACAAGATTATCTCCCTAAGTCTATATAATATTTACTACACATTAATCTAAAAGTGTGTCTTAACTAGACATTCAAATATAGTACTAGACCACCCCTTCATAAAGGGTACGTTTTACTTTAATTGGGCTACTCTCATATAGAAATAGCTTATCAAAAGACCCCTCCCAATAGGGAATAGAATTTAGAATTCGAGCTACCTTTGTCAAGTATAGTCACTATTAAAAAAATCAATCTTACAAAAAAAGAAAACATTTTTGATAGTGGAAATAAAAAATAACTTTGCAAATAATCTATTTGGAAAAACACATTTTCAAACAACCATTACTAAAATCTATTTCAAAATAAAAGACACTATTTCCTCAAAATTTTGTAACCATGATTCTCTTCTTATCCATGAATGCCTATATGATGCATGAAGAACATTTTTTACCTAACCTCAACAAGAATTTAGTGTTTCACTAACCACATAGACTACTTTCTCATTGAGGTAACACATGGTTCACTATAAAGTGATTTGAGACACATTTTTATTAATGCTTCATGAGTTAAAACTCAACCCCTCTTCATTCCTATGGCCTAAAAATAAAAAAAATAATACATTTTTTAATTTCCCAACATGAACAATATCCTTTTAACCTCACATAAGTTTATTTTAAATTCTAATTGGCCATAGGTGATCCCCTAAACACTAAATATTTTTAATAAATTACAAGGGTTTAGTTTATTCCATTGTGTGAATGTTTCCCATCACATATGACACCACCCTTATGATCATAATTTATAGAATATACAACTTTAGGTGTTTGTAACTTGGATAATCCAAAACCATAAACCAATAATAAACATATAAGAAATTTATAACCAAGATATAACACAATTAATGTTAAAAAATATTTTTAAACTAATTAAATAGTTATAAAAGAAATATAAAATGAATAAAAAAATATGACTTCAAGATAAGTTGATAAGTCATCCCATGAAACTTACTTATGGTATCTTAGCCAAATACTTTATTACATCATAAATATGTGAGTCTTACCCTCATCAAGACTCCTCCTCTAGGATCATTTATCAAAACCAAATAATATAAATACCACCTCTTACCTATTACCATCATGAAATCTACTCATCTATTAAAGTTTGACTGTAAGGGGTGAGTACTATACCTAGAAGTTTTTCCCTAAATATCCCCTTTCACCTCTTGCCTATTGAAAACAAATTAATATTAAAAGAATTTTATAATTCAAACCTCAACTATGATATTTTATAAAACTCTATAAACATGTAAGAAACATATATAAATTATACAACAAGAAGCTTTAACCATCAAAATATATACCTAAGAGTACTCAGAATCCATATCACACACCTAATATAATAATCAATTCTATAGAGATACCTAGACCATGATTTATAACCAATATTGTGTATCACTTACACACAAGAGGAAAAACTACCCCCAGACATCCCATTTTAATGTCTAAAAAGGTCCCCACACCCAGGTGAGATGTTGCGCCACATCACCTAGTCAATACTTGACCAGGTCCCCACACTCAAGTATTATTTTCCTAAATTGTTTATAATACATTTTTAAATTAAAATAAATTACATAAATCCAATAATAAACCAACATTAATCATCTAGTCATAACTCAATAACTCCTCATTAGTGGTTCCCAAACACAAAAAATATCAACCAACACAACACGTATCCTATAAATTAAATTCCATATTTTACAAGTAAAAATTTGTTTCCACATAATAAAAATATAACCAAAAAACAATTATTAATTATATCCCACAATTTATACATAAACATTTTTCAATAAAAGACTCATTTTTTATAAAACACCCACCTACCCATAAAATTGATGCTTTCATTTTACAGTAAAAATCACACACCAAAACCGTGATTTATTATCAAACCAAAATCAATAAATTAATATATGGTTTTATGAAAATAGTACTATTTATTCAAAATACAGTATTTAAGACAAAATAATTTCATTCAACTAGCATAAAAAATAAGTCACCTACTTCAAATTGATGATTTCATCAAACCATGGCATCATACTTTAGATCCACCATATCAATTGACTTCTCCAAAAATTAGGACCAAAAGACCTAAATTATTTCAACCCCAAACCTATGATTCTTTCTAACCCTAACATAGTTAGTTTTGACACCAAGATAAGACCAAGAACAAGGGATAAGGGGAAGATTTATTGAGATTTGCCTTAGATATAGACTTCCATTATAAAAAATATAATAAGAAATTGATCCAAATGGAATTAATTTCCTAAAAATATTCTAAAATGAAGTGATCAGGATTAGACATAGAAAATGTTACAAAAATGACATAAATATGATTAAAATAGAGGGTTTTGGGGGTATCATTATATCTCTAACGTGCCTAAATGCAGAGTCTTGGGTGATCATGCAATGACTATGCCACAACCCTTATCAACCCACTTTAGTCTACAAATACTTGCAATGTGGACTTGGGTGACCATGCATTTATTGTGAATCAAATTTTATCCCTTATAAACCCTTCCATGATCTACTTTCATGGCCCCAAATATAGTGTATCGAGTATAAATGGCCCAAAAAATAATGAAAATCACCTTATTCTACCAATAAACACTTTCATCTACTTTCCATACCTCCCTAACACTTATAAAGGCCCAACAGATACATATAATCCCACCTCTAACTATATTAAACACACGTTCTTTCTTTTTTAAAAACCAAGGCCTTTATTCTCCCATTTTTCGAAATCACTGGAGATATCAAAGGGGGGTATATCAATTCATATTCAAATGCTTCATGACCTTCTCTTTGTTATTATAAGATGATTCTAAAGGTAAATAATTATTTTTCTTCTTATTCAGCTTATTTTCTACTTGATTGTTTCAGTCTTTCTATTTTACTTATCTTCTATGAACCCTAATGGACATTATGGGTGAGTTTCAGATTAGGTTGGGGATATTCTTAATAGTTTTTTGTTTAGGGATTATAAGGGTCACTCTTTTCCATGATCTTAATATCATTGTAAAAATAAGAGTGATTTCATTACAATGAGGTTGGTGTTTTTTTGCAATCCCATTTTTTTAGTATTTCATGTGGTGATTGGATTTCCTAAACTTATTTTATAACATGATTATACCTATATATGATATAATTGATGATTTTGAAATTTAATTATAGATATTCCAAGGAATATCAAACTTAATAAATGGATTTACAAGGTTTCCCAGTTCTATGTTTCAAATTTAATTACTTATGGATGGATAGTGCTTGTAAAATTCTTATGAGATTATTTTAAATGAATTTTATATCTATAATTTTTTTTTAATTATATAGGTTTCTAAAGGGGATAACAAATGTTTTTCAAGAAATGATTTTATTCTGTGGGTGTTTTTAAAAATTGATAAATTTTATTTGATATTTATTGATCACTTATTATGTTTTTTGTTTGATTATTATTTGTGTTCACAGTGATAAAAACTTGGTTTTTGAGATTTATTTCAATTTCATGATGTTCCATGGTATGTAATGTTTTATTATAATGATTTTCTAAAATCTTTTTTATATATTTTTTTCCAAGTATATTTCTTAAAAGATCATTTGACACTTTATAATGGTTTTTTATGACATGTGTGACAGCCTTGGTTTTGATCTCCTTTTTTTTATTCTATATGACTTATTATGTATTATGTGGAAACAAATTGACTATTATTTTATATATGTAAAAAATTTAAATATAAAATATCTTCTAATTGTGTTTATATTTGAGTTGAGTTATTTTATTACATGTTATATTATGGATATGTGTTGATGATATGTTCACTTGTTTCATCACCTCTATTTTGTTTATTTCATGGGAACCTTCAGTAGATTAATTGAATATATAGATTGATGCTATATCAATTTAGGTTGTGCAATAGATAATAACCCCTATTTAAGATTTTTCTATATTTAGTGCACCACCCACAATATGGCTAGTCTTAGTAAAATCAAGAGGTAATATATTTTCAAGGATTGAAACATATGTTAATAGTTAGTTCCAAATGAGTATATATAGATCCATTCTATTAATACAATTAATTTTTCCATTATTACTATCATATTTGATAATATCCTCTTCTAATGATCTATGTAATATATATTTTTTTGTATTAACCCTTGGCTTGATTTCATTCGTTTACATTTTTTATATTATATGGTATTGTTTTATATAAAACATGTCTACTTGAGGATAATGGTTCTTTCTTTGAATTCACATTCCTACTCTTCATGGTTTAGTTTTCATTCCAAAAAAATCTAAAAATAAATGTTTTGAATGAATTTTTTTTAAAAGATAATTAATGACTACAGTTTTATTCTTCAAAAACATGTGTGTTCTTTTTTTCGATGGTACAAATGCTTTATTTGGAAAGATATAATCACATTATGTTACCAATGTTGGGTGGTGATCTCTTTAAATAGGAATTGTTATGTTATTTTACTTAATTATATAATCTTTTAATGATGAAAACAATTTTCGAAATATATTTCAATATACTATTATTAAAATGTATTATAAAATAAATTGTATAAATTATTTGGGGAATAATACTGGGCATATTTATCTCACATTATACAAAAACACCTTGGTGTGTATGTATACCTCATGTTTTATACTCATATTCATTTTATGGCCTCATGTTGTTGGGTATACATGGGTTGATCTATTTGATGAATGTTTTGGGATGTTGAGGTAACCTTGGGTAGCATGAAATTGATGGTGTGGTGTTTCATGTTTCATATTACTTTTAGGGTAGTTTATATACTATACACATTAGTTACTCTATAATATGGTTTATTTTGTTTTTATTTTTTTATATAGACCCTTGTTCTGAGGTGTATATTCATAAAAAAATTAAACCTTCTCTAATAATAACACACATTAAAAAAATATTTTAAAATTATTATAAAACCCACCAAATTGTTAATCCAATTATTTTCACTTTCATTTAAGAAATAAATTTTGGAAAATATATATCAAAATATTTGTAAATAAAATTCACTATTAAAAAATAAATTATCCAACTGAATAATAAATCAATCTACAAAACTGATTCACAAAAAAATCAATTTAAATTGTCAAATCAACCTTGAGATTAAAATCCAATCAAATAAAATTCCACTTTGAAATTATTTTAAAAAATAATTATAAAAACCCATTAATAAAAAATATTTACTCTAAATATCAAAATAATAATAATAAGTATTATAAGAAAAATTAAATAGCATGAAACAACATTTGAGAACACACAAAAAAGTAACTCATCACCATAATAAACTATTTAACTTTTATTATTTGAAATCTATTATAATTTAATTAGACCAATCCACTTTTATATATGGATAATCTAAAATGAAACATAAAAAATATCATCATAATTTTAAAACAATAAATTAACCAGTAGTAAAATCTAATCATCATATTTTTTTCAAAAATACTTAAGAAGAGGAAAGGATAACTATGTTATACCATTACTATAATATTGTTAACCTGTATCATGACCATAAAAATCTTTATATTATATTTATTTTTTCAAAATTGCCAAATTATTTAACATTAACATTGATAAAAAACGTTAAAAATAATCTTAAACTGTATAAAAACTTAATAAGAGGTGTTGTTATACTAAACTAACCTTCAATAACATGTTTTAGGCTCATCTGATCCTTTTATAACCATAAATAACAAAATACTTTTCACCCACATACTTTTTTCCATAATCCAAAAAACATATAGCACCACATACCTATAAAAAAAATTTATCAATAGATATAAAAATAAAAATAATGAATAATATGAGAGTAGGAAAGATATGAAGCTTGACCATTAATACATAAAATGTTTCCAACAATAATTTATAAAAAATGTAATAAATAAGAAGAAAATATTTAGGAGTTGTATACCTATAATGGAATAAGAAGAAGAGTGAAATAAGAATGTGTCAGGAATTAAAAAAAATAATGACATATCATTAATGAATTCATAGACATTAAACATTGTTTTTAAATAATTTAGTCTAACTCTATAGATCTAATAATCACATTGTTCACTACTTGTATACTTTGATGATATTTAACCCTAACCATGCACTCCACCAAAAATTCGATTTTACAATCAATTTCTTCTTGAAAACACCAAACATCTCTTTATATCAAATAAATAATCCATTAGTTCATTTAATGATTTTATAAACTCCAAAATTTATCCAAATCATAATCATTCACCCTTTAATAAAAAAAATATTCTCAATTTATACTATATTTTTCAATATTTAAATACAAAATATTTTTTAAAAGGGAGTCTTATAATTATTCAAACCATAAAATTTTCCAACCTTGGAAATTAATCCTCAAATTTATTCTCTTAACCTTACCAAAAACCTTTTAATGAATTTTAAATTTCTATTCCAGCCACTATTCATTAAGGTTATCTCCAAATACTATATTATTATTGAATCATTAAAAAAACCTAGGGCATGTCACACCCCACTATAGAGCTCACTTACTCCTCTAGGAACTAACTATAACCAAAGGATTTCATATAATATAGAGTCACACTCTAATCAAGATAAAACTAAACACAATAAGCATATAACAAAAACCATATACTCCTATATTATTCCCATGATAAACAATAACTAATTAATCACTTATGTAAACATATAACTATCATACTAGATTAATCCTAGACACTATCATGTAATACCGATAAATATTCATTCATGTGATCCAAATCAAACCCAACTCCTTCAGGATCAATCAAAAAAATAGAACAAAGGGTTATCACAAAACCAGACTATAAAAATAAAACATCCTAGTTTTAAATCAACTATTCAAAATCTGAAAACACATTTCAGATTTTCGTGATACCTCCAAATATAACTCTAGGGGTTTTATTAAATTATTATAACTTAAATTATTTCCAAATATCAAAGATTTCAAGTAAAATTCACTCTCCATGGAAATTTTAATCAAATTCAACCCCATTTAAAACAAACATAATTTACTAGGTTTATATAAAACCAATAATTCGAAATCTCAAAACCATTTCACAATTTAAAAATTATATGACCATATTTTCCATTTCAATGTAAATAAACTTATAAAATATTTTTAAAATATATTTCATCCATTGTAATCATTTTTTACAAAATCTAACACTCTTAAGATTAAAAAATAATAATATTATAAGACATATGTATGGAAAAAAAGAAAATAACAAAAACACACAAGAACATATCCCATATATAAACCCACTACTAAAATTATTCATAAACAATGTAAAAAATGGTTCACTCTATATCCCTATGACTTAAATATGAGTTTTTGTGAAACCCATATTGAGGATATTATAGCAACAAACCCACGTAGTGTAACATCCAAATTTCATTAATCTTTATGTATCTATAACATATAAAGTTATATACCCTAAAATCTATTTAAAAACATATTTATATGACATAATTTAAATAATCAACCTTGTACCCATTCCAAATATATTTAATACCACAAGAATGCCTCCTTATATGATTAAATATTCCTTTAAGGGGTGATATTTTTTCTAAGACCTTGGGAAGACTATGTCCTTAATTACCAACACAAACAGAGACATATAAAATTATACCAAAAAATTTGGCATATTTTTTTTATATATTAGGCATATTGGAACCTATAAAGAAGAAAATTAGACACCTAAATGGGAGTACGAAAATCATAGTATATAATGAGAAAATAAATGAAAAAAGTATATTTAATGTTTCTATGAAATCAGATGAAAATACATAATGAAATAAGGAGAATAAATAATAATTTGAGACCTTTTATGAAATAGAAATTGATTATTTAAATTACCATTTCCATTGGATAAACTTGATATATCCACTTATTGAATCCAAGAAAAACATAACTTATATCCTTATAAGCTATATACAACTTTCTTGGAGTCCCAACCTATAATTTTATAATAAACAAACGGCCTACCCATGACAACTAAAAAGCAAGCCATATATATAGTTGAGGTTGATGAAAAAACCTCAAAAGGATTCCCCCATTATATTAATATCTCTTAAGTAAGTGTGAAAAATGTGTATGAATGTGAAAAAAAAATTTGGATGACATTCACCCACCCCTGATATTTATATATAATGGGGAGAATAATAAGATAAACTAATAATAATTTGATCATAAAATAATTAATTATAATCAAATGTATGAAAATTCACACCATCCCGATATATCAAAACACACACACACACGCCTATAATCATTACTAGATTTCTCTATGCTTTCTATTTCTATCCAAGGTCAATAAAAATTATAAGCTCAACCATCATGTCACCTGAATATAACTCTTTCATACTCATAAATTTTTTGTTTTTTTCTCTTTTAGGGAACTATCCACACCATTGTATACATATCAAAACCTGGTATGTATTAAATTATCATTTATTGTATAAATAATATAGAGTGAAAAAAATCATAGAAAAAAATGATTTAGTTTGTCTATTATCCTAATGTAAAAATGTTCTAGGATAGAAATCTAGGGTATTATTTCCATGTCATGATATAAGAGTGAAAATAAATCACAACCAAAATAAATAGAAAACTCATGATCATATTACTAAAGAAAAGCTAAACCATGTTTAATCAAGGTAAATCACTCCGTGAATATTTCAGAGTGAAACACAACTAATTCATCACTAGATAAAAAACAATATAACTCTTGGACCATGACATTATTTCAATAACTCTCAACCCTTAATATCCTAAGACGAATAATAAGTAATTTTCAATACTCCCCCAATAATTAAGAAACATCCACACTTAATTGCAGAATCATATCCCATGAAATCATTAGAGCCTTACCACTCATCCATCTAGGAAAATCTACCTATGAAAAAATATAATTAATTGACTCGTTATATCATTGAAAAAGTTCTTAAAACCTCAAGTGAAATTTTATCATTTACTTAAGAAAAACCTACTTGTTAAACTAATAAAACTAACCCTATCTCTAGTCATGGATAAGACCACATAATATACTAGTTGATATAATATACTCCTTATATAGAGGCTTACCCCTCAAGTAATGTTCTCAATCTTTAAATTTTCTTAAAACACCCTTTTTTTATATTTTATAAGCATCTTGTGTGAAAAAAAATAGTTTAATACATACCCTTACATAAGACCTATGTTTTTTATAGTGTTAACCCATTAATTAAAAAGTTTTTTTAGGGTAATAGATAGTTTCAGCCACTACTTAAACTTAACTCCCTATTCCTTTGAATTTTGTAAGGGTGGAGTAAAATTTCGATATGTTGCTTAAGGGTAACCTTACTTTTATATGGGTTATTTAATGGTACTTTAGATGTTTTTTATGGGTAAATCCTTTTCAATATATTGTGTAATGTTACCTCGGTTATATAAAAAGGTAAGCATGAGTTTCATAAGGGTAAATCCTAAATTATAAAGGTTGTGTAAGGAAAACTAAGAACCTGTGTAAGGGTGGGTTGAGCTGCGTAATAGTAACCCTTGATTTTCAAAATTTGTTTAAGGGTAAACCATTACACTTATGTGACACATAGGATCTATGTAATGGTAAAACCATGTTACCCTTATGTGGTTCCCCCTTTATAGAAAACATGTATTTTCTTCCAATTTCTAATTCTTCTTCCCCAACATGAAACTGTAATGCATTTTCATTGTTTTAAAAGCCTAAAATTATGGGAATTAATTTATTCACCCATTTATATCTTGTGAATCGTATTATAGAGTAAATTAAACACATTGAAATTAAAAATAACTTCAAATAAAAACTACACTGTTAATTTACCTTGTGGTTTTTAATGTTACAACTCTGTACATGGAATGCCTTCTTCTAAAATAGGCAAACATTTATGGACTTCATTTTTTGATATTATTTTGATTACATGAACCCTATAAATTACTTTATATAGGATATGTGAATTCCTCTTATCAAACTAGAACATCTTATGGTTTATAGGCATGTCAAGGTTCTCTCTCCATCTTCCACTATTGGATGAAATGTTTTGTGGTAATATATTCTACGCATCCTTTATTCAGAAATTTTTGAATTAATCTATTATATTATTTTTATAAATTGATTAATAAATATTGAAATGATAATAACCTAGAATTATAAAAATAATAATAATAAATAAATACCACGTGATTATCTCAGATTTTTCTTGATCAATATAATATTATCACATGTGATTTTATAATTATTCTTTGAGAAAGAAATTGTAAGTACATGTGTTGTAATTATTTGATAATTTAGAAATTATCCAAGAGAGTGAAACTATTATTTCATGTGGTTTTTATTCCTTTTTTAAAATAAAATAAATGGAATTAGTCCTAGGAACCCTTGGTGACTGTTTTGAGTTGATGAACACATGGACACAGTTCAGGTGATGATTCCTTGATATTCCTTGAACATTATTCATCAAGGACTTTAAGTTAGAATGATCATTACCTTTTAGGGTTATTTTTTATATATGTTTCCTTGTTATAATTCTTGTATTGGTATACCTTTTTATTTTACTTTATTTTTATCACATGTGGGTGTGTGTGTTGCATGTGAGACCTATTTTGATATTTGATTCCCTGAGTACTGCTAATGTATCTTATTTCCATGTATGATTATCATTACATGTTTTTATGTGTTGCTACTATAATAACCAGATTATATGTTGTGATCATCTTCTATGCTCTACCATGTTATATGTGTTACTATGACTTGGATGTAATTATTGGTACTTGATATAGGTGGACCATTTTTTTTATTTTATCCCTAAGAGGGGGAGTACCCACAAATTTTGACAACGACAACAATGGTCTAGAGCACAAGGTAGGGGCATGATTCCTTAGAGGCCTGATATGAGGTAGTGTGTTTAAGGAATGATGTATTTGAGGCCTTACCTGAGGTATAGATGGGGTACGAAAGTTTGTAGGCATGGCCCATGACAGAGGAGAGATATGATGTTCTGGGGGCCTGATCTGACTCAATGCCCTAAGACCACTGGGAGATTGATTATAAGCTTATTGATTTGTTATTTTCTTAATTTTTACATCCTATGATTATCCTACCAAAATTTAGTTGAAATAGGTATTTATAGAGTTCTATGGGGGATTAGTTAGGTCATGATCACTTGATACATGTTATATTATTATTATATTTTTTACACATTATTTATAATCATGGAATTCACTTGTAATACTCTATCACAACCTATTAAGGATGCATTGGTGGTCTCCTAATAGGTTTATTATTCACACATTGTATGATTATTTTGATGCTTACGAATACTTCAAGTTTAGGGATATGAGTAAAGGGGAAGGGGACCATGGCTGATGGTTGATCACAGGAGTATGGAGATGGTGGAAAACCAGGAGAGACTCCATAGTAAACCACATTTTATTTATTTATTTTATCTACCAAAATTATACTCTGGATTGGATTTCCACCTTGGGAGTTGTTATATATTTATTGTACGACATGTATGTCCTCATTCAGTTTCCACATGTTTCACTGATCATTTATTATTTTTTATTTATTTATTATTCGTTTTAGGACATGATACTGAGGGTATAATCTCCACACTGATGTACATAGACCCTCACTGCTATTCCTCGGCCACTTTTATATAGGTAGATGTGTATGAGGTCCTAGGACACTCTAATTTGGACCCGATGGTTTTGTTTGGGGTACTAAAAAATGGTATCAAAGCACAGTTTTTTACTTTTCTTTTGGGAATATTCTACGAAATTATAAAAAAGATATTGTTGTATGGGACTTGTGTAGGTTATTTTCCATGCTCATAGCCATCACATGCATATTGGACCTCCAAGTTACCATTGAAAGTATTTTTTTCTATTTTATAGTATATTTGGTTAGTTAATGCATTTTAACTGTGAACGTATGTCCATATAGAATATATAAACATGTTTTTGTACTTCATATTAGCTCTTTAATTTAATTACATGATTCCAAAATCTTTTCAAGAATGTTTCTCTATTATGATATTCCATTCTATTGTGATATATATTTGTTGTCATTAATTATTTTAACTGATCATGTTATTATGTTTTAGTATATATATGATGGTAGTGACTAACGTGCAAGTATGACACCTAGGTTAATGATGGGAGTTTTAAACCATAGGTTATGGGTAGAATCATGGGGAAACCTTTGTGTGATCCCTTATACTAGTTAAGATATAATGGATTATGTTTTAACACTTACATTCATGTTGAAAAGATTCCTCCTCATAGAAGACTGATGAGACCTCCATCTTACGTGGAATGGGGTTCTCCCAACACCCTCGTTCTACCACCTACTATGTTGGAGGGTGCTATAGAGAATTCTCCCATGATAGATACAATGGTGACTGTAGTAGTTATACTCCTATCAGGAGTCCTTCCACTAAGGTCCATGTTTTACTACTCTAGAGACTTCCATATTAATCATCCTCTGTCCTTATAGAGAAATAGTGTAATATGGGATGTTAAATACTTGGTAGATTCATCAAGGATGTTTTAATACTTATTGATTTATTGGTAAATAGGATGTTCAAGATAGTAGTGTTCATACTGTAGAGACCCACTAGTCATTGGTGGGGGTTCATGGGATAGGTTGGTCAATGTGAGGGTCTCACTTGGGAGGACTTCAAGGAACATTTCTTTAAAAAGTTTTTTCTTGATAAATTGAATCTTTAATGACCACTATAGTTTTTTGGTAAATAGCATTGTTTCATGATATTGTCTACCTAATAATATTTTTTTACTAATATTCTTTACTTTTTCCCTCTTTTGGTTGAGAATGAGGCTCAGAAGGCCAGAATTATTTATATCAGACTTCATCCCAATATCATATAATGGGTCCATAGCTTTGATGTAACAATATTTCAAGAGATTATGAAATAGGCCTTACCATTAAAAAGATTTTGGAGGAGGGATGATCAGTTGTACTTCTTCTACCCTTAAGTGATCAGGAAGGTGGAACTCCTACAGTAGTAGTCAGTACCTTTTCTTGCAGAAAGAAGAGGAAGACAAGGCATATGTAGTAGAGCAGTGGTATGTAGGTAAATAATATTTTTTATTCTTTGGTTCCATAAAGAGGTGAACCATATTTCTTTAACTATGTGATCATCATGAATTTCCAAAGGGACAACTCATAACCTCAGAGAAAGTGTAAGAAATGTGAAAATCATTAGATTTGGTGTCCTAGAACCCACTATTTGTACTTTGATTACATGAATATTTGATGTATTAAATATTAAATTAAATATATTACTATATATTTTTCACTTTTATATGTGAATTTAATGTAATAATTTCTTAGAGTATTTTTTCATTGATAAGGTCATATTAATTCCCTAATATGATGAGAACCTTGAGGTTATATGACAATATTCTTAATATAGTTCTATGATTGGATACCATACTTTGATGGGACACATATTATATAGACCTTTGTGAGTACTCATAAGATGATGAGACTTCTTCTCGTGATGTTCTCACTTGGTAATCTCTAAGATAAGAGATTATGAGAACAGACCCGCAAGTAAGAATTTTGTATGTTTTGGTGTCATTGGATATTCCTATCTGTGAGTGTGTATAATGGCCCTTAGACTTTAATATTATCATTAATGCATGTCACGACCCACAGAATTATATTTTATAATGAAAATTTTTATTCCATATGTTTTTTGGAAGTAGGGTACATTGCGTGCATCACGAAAGAGATGTTATTAATGGATTAGTGAATGAAGGATTTGTCCCTTCCACCTTTATGGATATTGATATCTCGGTTCTTTGATTGAAAAATAATTGTTGCCCTAAATTCCATGGTCATGGTGTAATGATCAGTTTATTTTAGATAGTAAAAGAATGATGTATCAAGCATATAAGTTGATGACACAATCATGAATCCTTCTCGATGAGATACTGTGACAAAGGGATTATATTACACAGTGAGCATTCGTATGTGTTTTTCATCATTGTGAGTTAATGTTTTTCTGATGGGTGCCTTAACCCATTGCTAGATAGTAATCTTGGACTTTAATAAATCCATCCTAATGAAAATGTGAAAGAATCCTAGAGGGTCGCACAATATGTGTTTATTTTGGTCTCGATTAAATTCTATTTGAAATTAATTAATGGAATAAATTTTATTCTCAAGGTTGAGGAATAAATTTATTCAAGTACTATTGATCTCATAAATTAAATAAATATTTATTCAATTGATTGTGAATAAAGTATATTTATTTTATTAAATATTTAATAAATATTTATTTTCCAGTTTGTAAATAAAATATTAATTTAAGAGAATAAAATATTTATTTGGGTGCTCAATAAAGGCAATAGGAGTTCAATTGGACCAAGGTTGTGTCTGATGATAAAATCATTATTTACAAGATCGTAAATGTTATTTATCCATTTTTCACAAGTTTTCACACCACAAAATATTATTATTATTATTATTATTATTATTATTATTATTATTATTATGTGTTATGGGATTTAGTTAATGAATACAATTATATTTAATAGATTTTATACAATTAAATTTTGTAACCAAAATCCCAACTCTATAAATAGAAGGATATTTATATTGTGTAAAGCATTTGAAACCAATTCCAAATTTGGGGATAGATAGTTTTTTTACACAAAAATATTATCTCTCAACTCCTCTTCCACTCTCCCTATCATGAATGAGAAACCCAAGAGATAATTTCTTCAAGACTGAAGAACGATCGATCAAGAACAAGCAATGCAAGGCATTCGATTTGACATGCTAGCACCCGAAGAATGAGTGTAATTTCTCCAAGACCGTTAGAGCATGTTTAGATCACCGTTAGAGGGATTCTACCATTGAATCCTCATAAGTGCAATGAAGGAAATACGGGTGTTCTATTTTGGATGATAAAAAATCATCAACAAAGAAATTTCCTAAGCCCATGAATTTATTTCTTCAAATATTAAATAAATTAATTATAAAACTGATGTGCAAGATCCTTGCTCTTTATTTTGGGCAACAATTATTAAAAGAAATTTTTATATACTACCTTCCACTATAATGCTTTCACTGTGCCCATAACCAATAAGTGGTATCATAGCAGCCATGATTAAATATATAATTATTTATTTTATTGTTGATTTTTGTATAATAGTGATTATATTTTTATTTCATGTTATTAACTATTAAATACAATTTGAATTAAAATGTTATCAACATGTAAATATTGTTTTTTTAGTGTTTAATGTTTTTAGAGATTTAAGAACAAATGAACAATTACTGAAGATTCTATTGGGAAGTTCCAAATATTTGGATGTTAAAGCTGGGTTACACGGCATGTGGTTGGAGCACATGTTGTATACCCATGTGCATTGTATCTATATGCACCAGTAAATTAAAAACATGTTGGAATTTTATGTTACACCATTCGTTGGTTGAGCCAATCTATCATACGGCAAGTAGATGCAGGGTATGTAGCTGGAATGTACATACCATGTAGTCTATCCAAGTTAACACACCGAAGCCTTGGGCGTGTGACTTAGATATACAGAAATTGACTTACATGGTGTGTATCTAGGTGTACACACAATGTAGTCTCCCATTAATGGAAAAAATTAAAATTAAATTAAATTTGAAAATTTTCATCGTTAAAACATTATTTTATTGATTGGAATACCTTTGTGTGTTTGAAAATTCAATAATGATTTTAAATAATTTTAAATGCTCAATTAATTTAATATAATAAATATATTATTAATGGTTATACCATTTATTTGAATTAAATTCCAAATTTATTGGTATCTTCAATTATGTTCAGATTATCATTAAGATGAAATGTAATTAATTAATTATTACAAGTGTATCCATCTTAATAATAAATAATGAATAAAGAAATGAATTCTAGCCCATTAATTTTTGCATATTCATTGCATGTACGGCCAATCCTGAGTTTGACCGAGACCTATGTTTGTGTTGGAATTTATTTAATTATATTTATTACATTTTTTGATATTATTTAATATTAAATTAAAAGATGGCATGTGAGTCATCCCTCCCTCCATTATTATTTACAAAATCTGTGTCCAAGGATATTTATGTAATTCCCTTTAACCAATCCTTTGGTTCCCCTCACCTATTTGTGAGTAATAAATATTTGTAATGAATTGGGTATCATATGTTGTATTGAGATGATTCAAGATGGAACCACAATGATGCCAACTCAGTGATACATAGGTGGACATGTGGAATGTTGTACCTCATGCCAAGTCTAGCATAAAGAGTTATTTCCCCTAGGTCATAGGTTGATTTATTGTCCTCTTATTAAATAAACCATTAGATAAGAACATGCTCGGTTCATTTAATTGTTTATTTATTTTTTATAATGTATTAAAAAAAATTATTAATGCAGGACCATGATCACCTAAATAAATTAATATGAAAAGATAAAATTAAAATAAACTTGATTATGCATAAATTTTTTATCCAAAAATGGTTAATTAATTAAGTAAACATCCACTTAAATATTAACAATACATGTAAAGGAGAAAACAATATAAAATTTTATGCATAATAAAATAAAATCCCACAATCTAATATTAAGTCAGGATAAGCCTTTTGTTACTTGATTAGGAACAAAACTCAATAGAACTCATGGTTTAACCAACCCCTGTTGGGACACTTACATTTATAAGAGGAGTTCTTATGAAGTTTTTAGGTTAAATTAACCATTTTACATCAATAATAGTAGCCCTTTCTATACATGGTATAATTCAAGGAATGTTTTGAGAAAATATAAGTTAGGATTTCTATATTGGGGTGTGCACTCAACAGATCAAGGATCTTCAAGCCCATAGTTGACAAAGACTTTCCTATATAAATACCTTTAAAATAGCTTGACCAACCCTTATTAGGGTTATGATAAGGGGAATATGGATCTTTTCACTAGAATGTTCTAGAAAATATACATTGATGTTCAATGGTGAGGGATTTTGGGACTTGATAAAATGGTGGGAGATTTAATAAAATCAATTAATTTATTATTTCACACAAAATTTTCAATCAATTAAAGTGATAATAATATTCTCTTTTAATTGTAGAATAAAATTAAAATCTATTCATCCACACTATCCCTATTATCAATATTGGATAAAGACAATATCCTCACTATTAGTGACTTCCAGGAGTGGTTTAGATGCCTTCAGGTTATTCTACACCCTGAACAGAAATCTTACATGAAAAAATCATCAATTTCAGATCTGTCTTCTCAAGAGGGAAGTGATGAAGAGTTACTAGAATACTAAAAACATATGAAAAACATACTCAATATTCAATTTTTTATGATTTAATATATTTTTAGTGAACTTGTGAAGTATCACAAAGAAATGGATGTGTATAACATGCCTAAAAACCTCAATAGTTTTTACCAGAAGAGAGATAGATAAGAAGGGTTTGAGATTTCCACGGTACTATTTCAGAGTAATATTGGAGAGGTTCCCCCATTTTTTCCTTACATATTCAATATAATTGGATAAATTGAGAGCCTATGGGTTCTAGGGTTTAAAATCCTTGAATAACTACGCATAGATCTCATTCTGGAATCACTCCCTCAAAGCATCTCCAGTTTTGTTGTAAATTTTAATATAAACAACATTGAGAATTCTCTTCTAGATCTTTATATCCTTGGATATTTTTTCCTCATTCTCCAAGTAGATAAATATATAAATCATAAAAATCCTTCAATACTTATATTGAACAAATGGAAATGGAAGGAAAAGAACTTTAACCCAAGATCCTCTCCACACCCTTCCAAGAAGAAGAAGAAGATCAAAGGGAAAGTAAGGGAAAAAGATGTTGTATGTTTTTCATGTGGAAAGAAGGTCCACTAGATGAAAAAAATTCCCCAGCTAAAGAATCAATGGGAATCTTTAGGTGTGTTTGTTATCGATTTCAATTTATCTATTTATACAAATTGGTTATTAGATACTACTTATAGTTTTCGCATAAGTATTCAAATACAGAAACTATATAGATTCAGAATAATTGAATGAGGGGGGTAGATCTATGAGCAGTACATGGATCTAAACTTGTTGTTGTATCTATTGGGGACTACCATGTCACATCACTGACTATAATGATCATGGTTTTAAATGTTTGTTATTATGTGCCTTTAGTTACCAAAAACATTATTTCTATATCCAAACTATATATGGATGGATTCATTTTCAAATTTGGAAATAAATGTTTCTTTTTTTATAAATATATCATTTTTTAGGGTAAGAAACATTTACATAATGGTATTTAAGTGTTAGATTACATGAACCAAGTAATGGAAGTCAATAATGAAATTACCTCACATGACTCATACCAAACCCAACTTTGGAAGAACTACCTAGGTCATGTAAATGAAAAATGCTTTAAAAATTTACATCAATATGGATATTTAGATTTTTTTCAAACTATAACCACTTGGTGTATGTCACCCATGTTTACAACGAAAAATGACCAAATCCCCATTTAGTGGGAAAGTTTAAAGGGATAAAGAGCTTCTTGAATTAGCTTATATCGATGTGTGTGGACTATTTCCTATTAAATCAAGAGGTGTATAATCAATCTTCATAACTTTTACTAATGATTTTAGTAGATATGGATATATTTACTTAATGTGGTATAAGCTTTATTCTTTTAATAAATTCAAGGAACATAAGAGTGAAGTTGAGAAGCATATTCATAGTATGATTATGAAAATCCACTCAGACTATGGTTGAGAATAACTTAATCAATACTTCATTGATTACTTACGGGGTTTTGGGATCCTATCCCAACTCACACCTCCTTACATGCCTTAGTGGAATGGTGTAAGGAAAAGGAGGAACCAAACCTTTTTGGACATTGTGAGATCAATGATGAGCCATGCGAGTATTCCATTATCCATTTGGGGATATGCATTACAAACAGTGGCACACATACTAAACCAAGTACCAACATAATCAATAAATGGTATTCCATATGAATTTTGGAGTGGATGAAAAACCATGTAATCTAATTTACATGTGTGGGTAAGTGAAGCGTTTGTTAAGGCCTCTATAGGTAATAAAATTTCACCCCAATACACAATGTGTACCTTAATAGGGTACCCTAAGGAAACAAGGGGATATTACCTATATGACCCCTAAAATAGGTTATAGTTCCATTTCACACCATGTTCATTAAGAGGGAAAACATATCCAAAAGGGATAGTTGGATTGAGATAAAATTCAATGAAGTCGAGGCTCAAGGAACACCAGAGTTGGTACAATATCAGATTCCACAATGCCCCATGGAAGAAGAAACTACTCTAGAGACACAAGTGCCACATTCGAGTACAAGAGATGTTAGAGAACAATAATAGTATGGTTTTCTAGTTACCGAGGATGGTGACTAATTATTAGTAGATAATAATGATCTTATAACCAATAAGTAAGATTTAAGAGACACAAATGTTTCCAAGTGGAAAGAATCCATGAATTTTGAAATGGATTCCATGTACCAAAACCATGTAAGTATTTTTCTAGATCCTCCATTGGATGTAAATCCCATTGGTTGAAAATGGGTATTCAGA
The DNA here is from genome assembly GCA_963277665.1 of Viscum album. NCBI lineage: Eukaryota > Viridiplantae > Streptophyta > Magnoliopsida > Santalales > Viscaceae > Viscum > Viscum album. The sequence continues at coordinate 1,426,789,179 of OY728138.1, read as the reverse complement.
AAGAAAATGGACATGGAAGGACAATTCAGTACCTATAAGGGGTGACTGGTTGCAAAAGGGTTTAAATAGCAGTAATGCATTGACTATGAAGAAACATTTTCACCTGTTTAAATGCAAAAATCCACCATAATTATACCTTCAATTTCATATTTCCCTGACTATGAGATTAGAAAAATAGTTTTCAAAACATACTTCATTAATAGGAACCATCAAGAAGGCGTCTACATGACACAACCTGAAGGTTTTGTGACTCAAAAGGATTCCAATAAGATATTAAAGCTGAAAAAATGCATTTATGGATTAAAGAAAGCATCCAGGTCATGGAACATTCATTTTCATGAATCCATAACGGAATTTTGTTTTATAAATAATGAATGTGATCCTTGTTTCTATAAACTGTTTAGTGGTAGTGTAGTCATTTTCTTAATAGTATGTGTTGATGACATATTACTTATTGGAAATGAAATACTAGTATTAAAGTATGCTGAGTTGTTATTGAATAAAGTATTTTCCCTAAAATACATGGGAAATGAATCAAATATTATTTGGATCGAGATTCATCATGACATATCCCAAATTTTGCTTCGCCTAAGTCAAGGTACATATATTACAAGATACTTAAGAGTTTCAGTATGGAACAATCAAAGAGGGGATTATTTCTAGCATCACATGGCATTCATATTTCTAAGAAAACATTTATTTAGACCCATGAGGAAATAAATATAATGGAAATTATTCCATATGTATCAGTAATTGGGTCAGTCATGTGTGTTATATTGTGTACTAGTCTAGATGTCACATATGCATTAAGTGGGGTAGGCAGATATCAAGCTGATCTAGGTGACCACCCTTTGAAGGAAGTCAAGACTATCCTTAATTATTTGAGTCATACTAAGAATATTTTCTTGGTTTATAGAGGTGATTAAAAACTAGTCATCAGAGGATATGTATATACTATTTTCCAAAATGATCAAGATGATAAGAAGTCACAAACAAGATACATATTCACTTTGAATATAGGTGTTGTGAGCTGGAATAGCTCAAATCAGGATATGGTTGAAAATTATACAATAGGTTCTAAGTATATTGTGGCTTATGAGGTAGCTAAAGAAGTATTTTGGATATGTAATTTCATCCAAGATCTTGGTGTGGTACCTAAAATAAAAGATCTCATCACAATCTATTGTTATAATACTATAGTATTGGCTATCAAAAAAGAGATAAGGTCTCCTCAATGGATGAATCCCATACATCTAAAGTATCATCTCTTTAGAGATTTTACTCAAAGAGGGGAGGTTTCAATGATCAGTATTTCTATAGAAGACAGCGTGGTGTACCCCTTGACTGAAGCCTTGACTCAACAAAAACATGATTATCAGGTGAGGTCTAGTGGACAAAACGTCATAGGAAGTTGGATCTAGTTAAAGTGGGAGTTTTTCATAGTTGGTTTCCTAGAACCAATTATTTGTACATTGATTGCATGAATATTTGATGTATTAAATATTAAATTAAACATATTACTACATATTGTTTGTTTTCAGGCATGAATTTTGTCTAATAATTTCCTATAGTATTTTTCACATTGATAAGTTCATAATAGTTCCCCACTATAATGAGAACCTTGAAGTGGTATGAAAATACTCTTAATATAGTTTCTAAATTGGATAACATAATATGATGGGACACATAGTATACAGACAGTTAGGTGTGATTACTCGTAAGAATATGAGACTTCTTCTCATGAAGTTGTCACATGGTAATCTCCAAGATAAAAGATTATGAGAACAGACTCACCAGTTGGAATTCTGCATGTTTTGGTCTCATCGGATACTCCTATCTTTAAATGCATGCAATGGATCTTAGATTTTAATACTATCATTAATTCATGTCATGACTAGCACACTTAGATTTGCTAACAAAAACTGGCACGCCATATGATGGCGGGAAGTAGGGTATGTTGGGTGGATCACGAATAACATGTTACTAATGGATTATTCAAGGAAGGATTTCTCCCATACATCTTTATGGAAGTTGATATCTCAACCCTTTTATTGAAATAGAACCATCTCCCTAAATTCCATGTCCATGGAGTAATTAACTTTTTTTAGATATTGAAAAAATTATGTATTGATCATATAGGTTGATGATGCAATCATGAAACCTACTTGATGAGATATTATGGAAAAGGGATTATATTACATATGGATCATTTGTATGTGGTTGTCTTCATTGTAACATTAAGTTCTTTCTCTTGGGTACCTTGACCCATTTCTAGACATTAATCCTGGACTTTGGGTAATCCCACCTAATGACAATGATAAATAACCCTAGACGGTTACACACTAAGTGTTTCTTTTGATCTCAATTAAATTATATTTGAATTTAATTAATGGAATAAATATGATTCTCGAGACTTAGGAATAATTTTATTCAAGTTATATTGACCGCATAAATTAAATAAATATTTATTCACCATATTGTGAATAAAATATATTTTTTATTTAATATTTAATAAATATTTATTTATGAGATTATGAATAAAATATTTATTTAAGATAATAAAATATATATTTAGGTGTTCAGTAAATACAAGTAGAGTTCGAGTGGACCAAGACCGTGTCTGGGGCAAAAAAAAATTATTTACGAGCTGGTTAATATTATTTATCCATTTTCCCCAAGTTTTCAAACCAAAAATTATTGTTGTTGTTGTTGTTGTTGTTTTTATTGTTGTTATTGTTATTATTATTATGTGGCATGGGATTTCATTAATGGTTATAAATATATTTAATGGATATTATGAAATTAAATTTTGTAACTGAAATACCAGCTCTATAAATAGATAGTTATGTCTATTGTGTAAAGCATTCGAAACCAATTCCAAATTTGGGAATAGATAATTGTTGCGCACAATGAATTATCTCTCAACCCATCCTCCTCTATCCCTCTCAATGATGAGAAAACCAGTATATAATTTCTTTAAGATCAAAGAATGAACAATCAAGAACCAAAAAGAAAGTCATTTGATTCGTCATGCTAACACCCAGAGAATGAGTGGCTTTGCTTTGAGACCATTGGAGCACGTGTGGATCACCGCTAGGGGGATTATACCCTTGGATAATCAAAATTGCATTGAGGGAAATCTGTAAGGGTCATTTCAAATGACCAAAAATCATCTACAAAGATTTTTTCTAGTCTCGGGTATTATTTCTTGAGATATTAAATAAATTAATTATAAATTTGATGTGAAAGATCCTCGCTCTTGGTTTTGGGCAAAGATTACAAAAGACATTTTAATATATTTCCTTCCACTGCAACACTTCCAATACACCCAAAACCAACAAAAAGATGATCCATGTCCAGTAATTTTTCCATAGAGCTTTGAGATCAGGTTTCTATAAGGGGGAAATTAGACTTGGTCAGGGAACTAGGGATATGAACAAGTATCTTTACAACAAACTTAGATGATGAATTATACTAGTCATGTATCTTAGGGATAAGATTGTGGATCTGTGGTAGGTAGTGAATTGGTAGTGTATGAAAATTCAGTAGATTGTGGTGAGGGACCATATATATTTTTGATGTATAATTTTTTATTAGTTATACCTTATTGATTACCTTGTTCGATACCGATGTTTTCCGTTCCTTTATATAAATAGAAGTACTTTTTGGAATTTAATTACTGATCAAGTTATCCCCTGAGTTACTTTCACTTGATACACCATTGGTCATTAATGTGGACCAACTTCAATGATTCCAAGAGTATCATATAGTTTACGCTGGTTATGGATATCCTGATTGTACAAATAATGAGATTTGATGGGATTCTCAGTATAGAATAGCTAACCAGCTTCCATGATCACATTAATTTCTATCAAATATCTTTTTTGTTTACTTTAATGAAGATATAGAGGTTCTTGATGATGTGAGATTGGGAATTGGGAGTAGATATATTTGTTCCATACTAGAGTTATCTTGGGATGATCATGGTGTAGGTGGAAGGCTTGACTCTCTCAGTAAGATCCGTGGCATCACCCTTGACTTTTCCTCCAGTTTTGGATCTCTATCATGATATCTTCCAAGATAGCTTCATAGGGATTCTTCCTAATATAGTAATTGACTTTGATATTGATATCATATCATATGTGTATCCCATTTCGATTCACCCTTATCATATAGTTTTGGGTGGGCTGAAGGAGCTCAAATTAAATCTTGATGACTTGGATTAGAAGTTATTTATCCAATCAACTACCTCATCAGGGGGTGAACTTATGCCGGTATAAAAGAAGTAAGACATTAGACTTAGACTATGCATTGATTACCAGAAAAAAAAAACTAGGTGGCAGTGAAGAACTCATATCCCTTTCCCAGGATCGACATCCTTTTTTATCAGTGATGGGAAGTCTACCCGTTCTCAAAGATTTATCTTCGATTAAGATATCACTAGAAGTCATTTAGAGAGTATAATATCCTAAAGATATTGTTTTGAATAAGGTATGGACTATATGAGTAATTAGTGATGTATTTTGGTTTGATGAATGCATAAGAAATTTTCATCTATCTCATGAATAAGATATTACATCAATACATAGATTCTTTCTTCATGGTGTTCATTGGAAACATCCTCATATACTAACTAACCCCAAAGAAACTTGTTAGAAACCATGTGGTAGTCCCGATTATGCTTTGATCACATTAGTTTTACCCCAATATTTAAAACTATAACTTCTATATTCAAGAGTTGAATTTATTATGGCATGTAGTGTTAGAGATAGGTATATCCATGGACCCTAAAATGGTTGAGTAAATTGTATCTTGGATATATCTTCAAAAAATGTTTTAGATCATGATATTTTTGGGTTTATCAATATATTACTGAATTTTTATCGAAGAAATATCCTGATTATTAGGATCCATGACCATGTTGATGAACAAGAGAGTAAAGTTATAGTGGTTAGACTAGTGTGAAGATGCATTTATTTAGTTGAATATGTGGTTAACTATAGCTCTAGTATTGATACTCCTTGATCTAGGGATCATATTTTCCATATAATATGATTTATCAAGTATTGGTTTTCAAGTGGTACTAATGAAGAGGGAGCATGTAGTTGATTATGGGTCATGTTATCCATGACCACATGAGTGGAACTGCCTTACTCATGACTTCGATCTTGATGTCATGGTTCATTCTCTGAAATGTTGAAGACACTATCTCTTTAGTGAGAGTTTTATTATCTACACTGACCACAAGATCCTAAGATAAATATTCACACAATGGGACCTGGACATGATGCATAGGTGTTGGGTGGAGTATCTACATATGTTTCACTTTGAGATAGCATGTTCACCTGGTAAATGTAACATCATGGTATATTCTCTTAACCATAAGACACGGGTATATCAAGAACTTAATGAGAATCCTTAATATGAGTACTATCACTTGATGGGATTATTAGATAACTAGAGGATGGATGCTTTATAGGGTAGGATTCATGACCTGTGCTCCATTGTTGGTCACATATTCCTCAGTGGATCGGTTAAAGGATACATAGTACATTGACCGAGAGTGTGTTTTAATGTGGGAACAACTAGTTGGAGGTGACCCTATACCCATGTCCTTAATAGATGGTGGCAATGTGATCATGGTACATCAGAGAGTATTATTCCATTCTTCCCTCAAGGAACTTTGATGAGATTCTTCCACACATCCATGTAAGTAGTGTATCCTAGATAAAAAAATGATGTTCCATGATTTCAAGAAACATGTTAGTGGCCAAATATGAATAGGTATATCACTGGGTATTTTTCATGATGCCTTACATTCTAGAGGGTAAAGGTCGAGCACCAGTGTCTTAGTGGTTTTATCCAACCACATAAAATTCCCATATATAAGTGGAAGGAAGTCACAATAGACATTTTTATAGGGTTACCTAGGACCTTGAAGAGTCGTGATATTGTATGGGTGATTATCGATCATCTAAGAAAGGTTTCTCACTTCTTAATGATCAGAGAGATTCACTAGTGTATGAGGTGAGAAGTATTTAAGTCTATGAGACCACACACTTTCATTTATTTCCCTTGATCACTGTATTTGATAGAGACACATTTTTTAAACCGTGGTTTTGGAAGGGCTTATAGAAGTACCTTCAGACTCAGCTGAGATTGAGAATGGTGTACCACCCTGAAAGAGATGCACAGTCAGAGTGAACAATTCACATACAATAGTATATACTCTGGGAATGTGTTCTAGACTTTTCTGGTGCTTCATATAATCACTTAGTCTTTCTTGAGTTCATATACAATAATAGTTACCAGGATTCAAATCATATGGAACCTTATGAGGATCTTTATGAGAGGTTGTGTTGTTCTCCACTTTGTGGGCATGAGGTAGGTGTAGAATTAGTTGTGTGGCCTAGTTTGGTTTAGGAGACCTTTAAAAGAATGGAATTATTTATGATAGGTTGATCAGTACTAAAATTAAGTGGAGATCATATGTTGACCATAGTAGGATACCTTTGGAGTTCTATATGGGTGATCAGGTTTTCTTAAATGTGACTCCCCAGTTAGGACACCTACATATGAGGGATAAAATAAAACTATCCCAATGTTATGTTGGACCATTTGAGATCACAAAGTATGTTAGGATGGTGGAATACCATCTGGATCTTCTTTCACATTATTGAGGCATGCATGGTGTGTTTCATGTGTCTCGGCATAGAAGGTGCATACCGGATCCTGTGTATTTCATTAACTTTGAGTATGTCAAGATGGATCCTAATGCATCATATGAGGAGCACCAAATGAAGATTGTAGATTAGAGTGAGAAAGTTATTCAAGGGAAGATAGTACCACTTGTCTAGATATTATGGAATCATGGACGGATCCAAAAGGATACATGGGAGTGGGAGTCTGATGTTTGAGCTCAGTGGATTGAGTTTTATGAGAAATACTATTAGAGACACTTATAGAGGACTATGAGTCATTAGGGGTGGGCATTGTGAAATTCTCGAACTTATAATGTTCTTAAATCGCTATTTTTTTATATTTTATAATCCTCTTCTGTGAAAAATTAAAAAAAACAATTTAATTATTACCCTTATGTGTGTACTTTTCTTTGTATAAGTTTATCCATTAATTAAAATGGTTTTGTAAGGGTAAGGTAGTTTTATAGTCATTTCATAAAGTCAACTACATATTTAAATGAGTAGAGTAAGTGTCAAGAATAATTTCAATATGATCCATAAGGGTAACCCTTTTATTTTATGGGTTGTGTAAGGGTACCTCAGATGCTTTGTATGGGTAAATCCTTCTCTATATTATATTTAAGGGTGTATTGGTATTGTGTAAAAGTAATCCCAAGTTTTATAAGGGTAATTCATAAATTATAAAGGTTAAAAAAGGATAAATAAGTCATTTCATATGGGTAGTTTGATCTATTTAGTGGTAAAAATTACTTTTCAAAGGTTTCATAAGGGTAAATTGTTACCATTATGCAACACCTATGAGTTATTCAAGTGTAAAACCATGTTTCTCTTATACAGTTCCCTTTTTTGAGGAAAACTTTTTTTCTTCCTGTTTTCAATTATTCTTCCTTAGATCGATCATGTAATCTGGTTTCAGGGTTTTAAAATCCTAAAATTATGGGAATTAATTCCTTAAGTAGTTTAAAATTCATGGCTCGTATTATGGAAGAATTGAAAAAAAATGAATTTAGGAATCACTTAAAAGACAAATTAAATTGCTAATTTAGTTTATTGTTGTAATATTATAACTCTATATGTGGAATGATTCTTCTAAAATAGACGAACATTTATTACCTTCATTTTTTAAATCCTTTTGAGTTCATGCAGCATAGAAATTTCTTTTCACAACATCTATGAAATCTACTTAATTGAACTAGATTTTATTCTAGTTTCTTGGTGAGGAAAGGTTCTCTCTCCCTCTTCCATTTTTGGTAGAAACATTTGAATTGAATTATTTCTAGGTATCCTTTCTTGAGTAATTTGTGAATTATTCTCTTATAATATTTTTTAAAATTGATAAATTATTCTTTAAATGATAATAAACTAGAATTATCAAGGAATGATAATAAATAAATACCACATACTTATCTCAAATTTTTCTTGATAGATAGAATATTATCACATGTGGTTTTATAGTAATTATTTTAGGAAGAAATTTCTAGCATGTGCATTGGCATAATTTGATAATTTGGAAATTATCTAGGAGAGAGAAATTATTATTACATGTGGGGTTTTATTATTTTTGGAATTAAAATAGTTATAACAGATCCTAAGAACAATTTGTAAGTGGTTTGAACTGATGTGAATGTGGATGTGGTTTGGGTGATGATTACTTAAAGAAATTTAAAGATTATTCATCAATAAATTTGTAGTAGGAAGTTCCTTACCTTTTAGGGGTCTTGTTTACACATGTTTCCTTAGTATGAATCTTATTATTTCATACCTTGTTACCATGCTTGATTGTGATCACATGTGGGTGTGTGTGTAGCTTGTGAAACCTTTTATGATATTTTATTCCATGATTATTTCTAGAGTATCTTGTTTCCATGTCTTATTATGGTCACATGTTTTTATGTGTTGAAACATTATACTCATGATGATTTTATATGCTTGTATTGTATGCTCTGTCATATTATGTATGTTACCACTAATTAGAGGTTTCTATTGGTACTTGAGATAGTTGGAATTTCACAAGATATTGTTTCTCATAGGGGGAGTGTGCATGGAGTACAATGATGATGATGATGCACCTGAGAATAGGGTAGGTGCATTATGGTCTAGAGGCCTAACATGAGGCACTGTGTTTTTGGAATGATGGCCAGGTGGTTAGACCCATGTCAATGATGGGGTATGATGGTCTGTAGGACTAACCCATGATAGATATAGGATATGAAAGCCTGAGATCCTAATCTGACTCTATTCTTTTTGACTATTAATGGATGGGTTATGAGCCTAGTGTCCTGTTCTTGATCACTTTTGACATCCTATAATTATCCTACTAAAATAAAGTTTCGCCAAGAATGTCCAAGGATCTATGCTGGCTAGGTTAGTACATGAACACTCAATACGTGTGATATGATTGTTATAGTTGTTTCATATTTATTATTATCATAGAATATGGTTGTTTTACTTGAGCACAACTATTAAGGATGAATTTCTGTTGTTTTAATGGATTTATTACTCATTATTTGTATAGGAATTTTAATGCATGTGCAGACTTCATGTTTAGGGATCTGAGTAAAGGTGAGGGGCCCTTGGATGATGGATAAAATAGGAGTGTGGAGATGGTGGAAGACCAGGACGGACTCCAAAGGACTTCGTGGCTTATTTATTTTTTATATCTTCCACACTTATAGTCTGTATTGGATTTCCACCTTGGGAGTTATTATCTATTTATTGTAGGATGTGTATTCCATATTTCATTTTCCACATGTTTCTATAATGATTTATTATTGTGTATATATTTATTATTTGTGATATGGCATGATATTAAGGGTATATTCACCCCATTTATGGAAATATACCAAAACTACTAATTAGAAGCCTCTTTCTTATGGGGAGGTATTCATGAGGTCATGTGGAACTCTTTTTCAGACTTGGTGGTTTGGGTAGAGGTGTTACACCCCCTCACTCAAATCCAAAGTAATATAAATCTACTATATTTATCCTAATATCACAAAGAAAATATTAATACTCCACATAATAACATATTTTCGAACCAAAATTAAATATGGTTTTAATCATATCTAAAGTCCATAATATCATTATTGAGGACTAAGCCTCTTATATGATCTTATAAAAATCACGATGACTTTTCCAAAATTTTGCACTTTTATCAATGATATATAAATTCTATTTTACATCATTGTAATGTTTTACAAGGATCTGAAACCATTATAAAAGAGTTTGGTAATCGAAGGAAATAAAAAAACATAAAAATAAAGAGATTAATGGTTAGGAAGAATAATGTTTAGTCTATGTACCTTAATTTTGATATACTTCTATATTGATAATAATAATTTACTAATCATTCTACCTAACCATTAATAGTGTTCTTCAAACCATTTTTTAACCAAACACACTTTGTTAACCTCTAATTTTTATAATCAACCTCTAAAACTCTGATTGAAATAATCCCAAAACACAATACACATATTATATATTAGTTTATACCCATAAAAATTGTGTGATTTTGGTTGAAAATTATATATATGTCCCTTAATTTTTATGATTATCTTTACTCCTAATGATTTCTAACATAGTTAAACAAATAAAAAATTCAATAACAAGATCTTAATAATCTTTTATCAAAAAAAATATAAAACATAATTAGTCACAAAATAAATTCTAAATACCCAAGGATATTAGTTAAGAAGTTGATTAGGAAAATAAAAATTCTAACTTTCAAAACTACTAGTTTTCATATTTATCTTAAAAATATACTCAATTTAAAAACAAATTTTTAGGAATTGAACCCTTACCGGATGTTAAACCTCATTAAAAACACATTTCAAAATCAAGTTAAAAATATTCCCAATATTTAAATAAACTATATTCCCTTACATTCAAAAAATAAATTTTAAAATGATCATAAAAAACTTTTGTTAATAAAATTCTTTATAAAAATTAAATCAACTAATAAAATGAGAAATAATCCTATAAAATCAGTTCTCACACTAAAATATATGTTTAATTATCAAATTCTTCATGGATTTTTAGGAAAATAAACTCAAATACTTCTTTGAATTAATTTTAAAAATATATATCCAAAAAATTCAAAGAAAAATTTGCTTCCTATATCAAAATAATAACAATAAATATGATAAAAAAAATCAAGTTGTCACATAATAATTTTCATGAACCCACAATTAATTAACTAGTCATTAAAATGAACCACAGAATTTTATTTATATGACATTTAGGGGATTTAAATTATATTTTACACCTACCATATAATGAGACTATAAGATGACTTGAACAATATTTATAATTTTAAAATATTTATTTAACAAGAAAAAATCATTTCATCACACATTTATTATAAATCATCACATTATACTATGTACCTAATTGAATTAACTCTTTTCTCTAACTTCAAAGTTGTTATAAAACATTTACTACACCAAAATATCTAAATTTCATTAACAAATTATCACAAAAAAATTGAACCAGGTTATATTAATCAAGATACTCACTTATAAAGTGATGTCACAATGGTAATAAACCCTCCAATGTCATACAATACTCTAAGACTCCATTAACTATCATGGGGGAAACCTACTTTGTATATATAGGTTTTTTAATACTCAAATAAAATCTCTATTAGAAATCCATAGAATAAAATTTTCGTCTTCTAAAATTGAAAAACAAAGATGAAAGAAGATAAAAAGAAAGATATATAAATCATTAAATTTCATTAATGTAAACTATCCAATAATAATTGTTTGGAAATAAATAAATAATATAGAATAAAGTATTTAACAGATGTGTATTCCAAATTAAAAAATAAAAAGAGTGAAATCAATGGTAGAGAGAAACTTAAAAAATAAAAATATACCCTATTTGTGACTACATGGATTGGATTCATGGTTTATAAATATTTTAGGATAATAATATAGATATATTATCTATATAGTTCATCCCTTGAAAGGTTTGGGTATCCTGTACTTTAATTTTTTATGGTCCAAAACATTAAATTTCAAACTCATCTTCATCTGGAATTTACCTAGAACACAGTCAATTTCAAATATAAAATATAAAAGTTTAATTTAGTATTTTAAAAAAAATAAAAAATCTATCTAATGGATAACCTATAACCCTTTAATAAAAATTTAAATAAATTTACTTGAATTTATAATTTCTTATTTAATATTTAATTTTAGAAAAATTCATTAAAAAATAGAATTTGATGGTGCTATATAACCATACATGTTATATCAGGAATCATCAAAATATTAGGGATATCATGTAAACAATTACAGTAACTTTTCTTCTTATAGATAATAATTAATTTTCTATAGGTATCTGAAAATACTTGAAGGATAAAATATATTTGATGTTTATGTCTGAAAATAAGTCACAACCTCTATAAATAATTGATGTAGATATTTATATTCAATATAGTTTGTATACTAAGTTTTTTTATGGCATTTACACTAATATAGCATTGAACATAATATATGTCATATAGAGATTACTCATGATATATTTGTTGGATGTTGTAAATTATATTGAATTCTGCTATTGTTTCAAGATTTTTTTATAATAATTAATTAATATATAATATCATGAGAGTGGAAATATTGAGTAATTATTTTTTATTCATTATTTTATGTTTTTATTAATTGGATTTGTAGTAGTAATAAGCTCTTTCATAATAAAAGGTTTCTTAAATACATAAATTTTCTTATCCTATTTGAAAATAAATCTCAAAAATTGGATCTAATTTTAAAAGATATTTTTTATTAAATATATATTTTAATATAAGGTATCAAATAAATTTTTCGTCTAGTATTTATTTCATTTATAATTTAGAATAAAAATTAATATTTTTTGAGTATCATATTTAAGTAAATATTCAATATCGTATTTCACTGAATTTTTATCCCTAAAAATAGTATCCCTTAAAATTATAAACACTCATTGAGTTAAGATCTATATATCATAATTTGGGTCTTCTAATCACCTAATTCTTAAAAGGTCACATATTAAGGCATGATAGATTTAATTTATTGTTTGTAAAAAAATTATGTGAATTTTGGTAATTTAGAATCTAAAGAGTAAACTGGAAATTTTTAAAAACATGTACTAAAATTATAACTTCCTAATGATCTTAAAACATGGTGATTACCCATGGGAATGATTTTGGTGAAAATTTAAGACATTTTAAATTTTTAACGTATTTTTATATCATTAATATTATTTATTGAAAATATTTTCACTATGTTCGATTAATATTATGGATATATAATTATTATAATCGTTGTTTTTCTTTTTGTTTCTTTTATTATTATTATTATCATGTGGTTGATAGAAAAATCATTGGTTAAGTAGTGATTGGAAACCACTTTTGATTTAATTTATTTTAAATTATTTGGGATATTTTCATAAGAGTTAATGGGGAGATTAGATATGGGAATTCATTGATTTAATTATATATAATTTTAATTGAATGAATAAATATTATTATAATTCATTATGTTGGATTTAAATTTTTACTATAATTAAAAATATTATAATTCTTCATTGGTTGTAAAAAATTGAAATAATATAGATTTAATTATATATTATGGTGGAGAAGAAGTTAGGGAGAGGGAAAAAAATTATTGGACTGATATCTAAGAAGATATAGATTATTCTGTTGGGTATAGATTTTATAAGAAATGGTTTATTCAATCAGTTCCCACTAATTTTAATTTAATGTGGTTATTTTAGGGATTAAATAATTATTATGGTCCACCATTGAAGTTTAACATTAAGGATAAAGAATCGTAGACTTGTTAAGGTATGGTTTCACATAGTTGACATAGTATATATATATGGGTGGGAAACAAAATTTTCAACATACTCAAAAACCATTTACCTCCCATTTAAAATTTCTCTAGATATTTTATTTTTTGTTGGATGAGTGGATATTGAATGATAGTTGAAATAAATATAATGAATGATAAATTAAGGATGGCAATAGAATGCCAATTATTCATCAAATATTTACAATAGGTGACTCTATTGCTTCTCTTTATTAAAATTTTTATTAAATTATAATATTCAATTCACGGTGGATAGATAAATAATATTATCTTAAAGGACTAATGAACATGTTATATGAAAGATTAGAAATTTAGTTAATCATGTTATGGTATAAATTTTTCATTCTTAAAACATATTTAATTAAATAATTTTTATCACTAAAATATGATAATAGAGAATAACATTTTTATTATATTGAATTGATGATGGTATATTTGAATCCTAATAAGTAATATTATTGAGGAATGGATCCATTTTTTATTATGAGGTTGTTATTAATAGTAATGTTAAAGTGATTTTGAATGAATATAACATTAATCTGATAAATATATCTTCATGGATATATTTGATAATTTGATTTTCATAATTATTTAAAGAATGAAATTTTTTTCTTAAAAGAATTTAGATAAATCGTAGTTAATGTTTTTATATACAATTAGATTTAAATTATATTCTTAGTCACATTGTGCAGTGTTGATATAGGAATGATTTCATGCCATTCCCCTAAATAATTAATTTAATTAATTATTATAATACCAAAATCCACTGGTTATGAAATACAACATGGTATAATGTAATATGGCTTGTGTGTTTTGTAAATTACTAATTATTGATAACTTACTTATAATGAGTTAAGTGGGGTTCATGTTGAAAATTCATAGTTCACTCTAATGTATCATGATTTCATTCCAAATGCATGAAAAATTTATGCCAACAATTGTTTATTTACTTCTTTATTTTCTTTATTGCATAGATATGTGATATGTAGTATGGGTTTCATGTCATATTATATATATAGTCACTAAATATCTAAAACCCTCTTAAAATTACATTCTAATTTAAATCATTGATTATTATATTTTATAATTGGTATAGATGGGGGTATTTAGGTAGAGAATATCTATATAATGTTTTATATAACTTTTATGTGTTTTGAATAGAACCTATGATATAATAGATACCAAAATAAGTAGATTAATATGTGTGTGTGTGTGTGTCTGTGTGTGTGTGTGCGTGTGTGTTATTATATAGATTCATAAATAATTATTCAATAGAAAATTTATTAAATATATTCTAGGTGATGGGTGTGTAGTTATTGGTATTATTTTATGAGATCCATATAGATTATTAGTTTTGAGAATATTGGTAATATATATTGTGAGTAATAATTTTTTTTACACGTATATCCTTTGTTATGTATTTCAATTTAATAAACTATATGTAATTAATAAATTAGTTCACATTAAAAACAAAACTAAAACAAACTATTATACATTTTATTGATGAATAATATTACAAAAAAAGATAAACATGACAATATTATAATGATACATTACGAAACATACTTAAGAAAAGTACAACAGTAATAAAACCACAAATATATAAAAACACCACAAATATAAAATCTTTATCCACAAGGTTTTACATGAAGATCATAACCTTAATCACATATATGGAAATAAGGCTAGTAAATAGATCTTTTATAGGTATATTGAGAGAGAAGTGAAGAAATATAATGAATTATTTAAGTAATGTATGCCAGGATATATATAAGAGTAAAATTTAACTGTTATAAATATGGTTATCAAAATATGGTTATTAGAATTATGGTTGATGGATATGAATGTATCCAATATGTATAATAATATTATATATTATTAGTAAAAAATTAAAATAATATAATTAACAAATAATAAATAATGAAACAAATATATAATATTCAATTAAAATATTTATTTTTATATATTACATGTTGTTATTATTTAACTATGATATGATGTATTATAAGAATTATTTAAATATCAATTAATTTATTAAATTAATTTTTTTGAATATAAATAATTAAATGTAATGGTATTTGGGGAATATTATTGAATATAATTATGATATATTTCAAAGAACTGTTTCTTAAGTGTTGTGTATTTTTTAATTATTATTTACTAAAGAATTATTTTAATGAAATATATTGATAGTATATATAGGAAAATAAATTTACATACCTCCAATAGTTATTAATTGGATTGTAATAAGAATAAATCATTTTATTCTTAAAATATATATTTTCCCTAAAATTATTTTCATGCAATATGCACGATTATATTAAATTTTGTTTTTATCAATACTATAAATTGATTATAATAAAAAGGATTTAATATTTTTAATCAGTATATAATTTGTTTTAATAATTTAATTTTCATTTTTTTGCAAAAAATTAAATACTGAATTAAATATTAGTTACCACAGTAAAATATTTAGTTTTTAATAATTTTTTTGTAAATATTATTTAATCTTTACCTTTATAAATTAAATTAATAAATTATAAATGATGATTAAATTATTATTTTTAAACATATAAAAAAATATATTAACATTAATTTAATTATTAATTGATAATAAATAAGAATTAAAACACATAATGTATAAAAAACATTTTTCTACAAAAACTACTTTTTCTATAAATATTATGATTTAATTTAAAATTTTATTACCTATATTAATTAATTGAATTATATTTAATACATAACATATTTTAAATCATCATGTTAAAATTTGATATGAATTTTCATCTTATATTTTTAGAAAAATTGATAATTACCATTGTAAATGTTTAATAAAAGTAAAGGGTACAAAGGAGGTAATCTTTCATGGATTGAATTTTACAAAATTAACCTAACAGTTACACCTTAAATAAGTGATTTTTAAGTTGTAAAGAAATATCCACATTTCTCACCAATATGTTCTTACCTAACTCACCTACCACCCATGTAAATCCTTCTTTACCCTTCACCTATCTTGTCTTTCTAAGGAAAAGTCCCACTTTTTCACTTATAAAAGGATCTTGCATCAACCCACTCAAAATCACACTTATCCTTCAATATTACTTTTAAAATATTCCCATTTTAAAACCCCTAGATCCATATTTTACCTTTATTATTCCTTAGATACAAGAAAGTGTCCCAAGTCATCCATTTCCCAAAAGTTATAAAAGAGATGACTTAACTCCTCAACAAGAGTATTATTCACTCCCTATCCTTTTCATATCTATATTTCACATCCATCCTCCTACAAAAATTAAAATTACTATTGTTAAATGTTATTATATTTATGTAATAATAATTGTCTATCTCCCACCCACCCCTTAGGAAAAGAAAACACTACTCTTGTTATTGCGGAGTATCACCTCCATGAGAGACGTATTTCATTTTTCATCACCATCTTACATGGGTAGTTCTTAAAATTTATTTAATAAATGAAAAAACATAAAATTATTAATATTATAGATGTTTAATATTAATTTTTAAATTCATTATTATTATACTACCATTTTTCGTTAAAAACACCAAAACAAGCTCTTTGCCAACTTCATCTTCATGAATCAAGACTAAAAACTCCAATAAAGAAACTATAACTTTGTAAATAATTATAGAAAATAAATTTATATACCATAAAAAATATAGTAATTATGAAATTAGTATTAAACAATGGGGATTGACATTGACATTATAAAGCATGTGTGAAAAAAATCAAAATCACTGACATCTCATGATTAAAATAAACTATGAATAAGTAATAACTGTGTAATAAAATATTGTAAGTAAATTATAGAAAAGTTAATAGATATGAATAAGGTTATTACATAATTTATTATAATGTTTATTATTAATATATAGGTGGATAAATTACTTTCATGGAAGTTGATAGTAAAGGTAAGAGTTTTCTCATCTCAATTTTATTTCTTTGAGACATATTCAATATTAACCATTTATTTTAATTTTTGTTGTGTATATATTTCACTCGAGATTCCTTTTATTATAACTTTCATGAAATTTATAGGATTTAAAAATCAATCCCATGTTCTATTTCCATTATCTTTTTATTCAAATGTCACAAAATTCATACGGGTTATTCAGAATACAATTTTCTTTCATTAAGTTATAATCCTTGTTCTTATAATATATTCTCCTATGTTGTATTTTTTTTATATCCTATGGTTGTATAAAATTGTATTTCCACATTATTTCCTGTGAATTTACAATTTTTTCGTATAAAATCTATTTTTTAATATTGTTAATTCAAATAGTATGATATTTGTAAGGGTTTTTGTTAACATAACCCCCATTAATTTAGTTATAATTTTTATTCTTGAACTTTTTTATTATATGTTTGGTTTATTCCACCATAAGTTTCTATCATATAGTAATTTATATTTAACTATGGGTAATTTACATTTTTTATCAAAATATTCTTTTTTATGTATTTCATTATGTATAGAAATGTAATATTGTTTAAAATAATTATCATACTCTCAAATATATATTTTTCTCCCATGTCTTTATTCATTCATTACACAAATATTTTCCTCTATTATTTTGAAACCCAAATGTGTACTATCATATTTTATCTTTATATATATCTATATCTATTTAAAAAATAAATATTTATTACTCTTTTAAATGATGTGGGTTTTAAAAATGGTATTTTATAATATTTAAAAAATATTTCTTTTAACATAACTAATATTTGATTTCAAGGTTACATTATTTTTATTTCTTTTGAATTGGCCATTTAAAAAAATTCTTGTTACCTTATTGAAATTTATTTTTTGAAACTGGCTAGTAACTTAATATATTTTGAACAACGTTATGAAATTTTTTTAAAAACTAATTTCCATGGTTCCTCTTCAAGTTCCCCCCTATCTCTAAATTATCTATCTTTTTTGAAGTTTAATTTCATCAATCACTCTCTAAATTATATTATGAAATAATTATTTTTGTAGATTTTATTTTTTGTATCATGTGATCAAATTCGTTATATCTATTTAATATGATACCACTTGAAATGATACGAAACTAATTATCTTTCTATGGTTTTTTCATGATATTATGTATAATTGATTTCATGTCTCACATATGTGTATGGTTTATAATTTTAATACGGTAGGGTATGCTTAATCCTTGAGATAGGTGATGTTCATTAAATAATCGAGATAGGTTGCGTCTACCAAATCCCTAAGTCAGGTTAGGTCTGTTACATCCCTGAGATGGGTTGGGTATATTAAACCCCATAGAAAGCCTGATTTTTAACACCCCACCAATGAATTAGTTAAATTTTTATGTCTCATGAGTTAATGATTTTATGAGTATAAATTATTATTATATTAAAAATATGATGCATGGAAATTATTTTTATATTCACAATATGATTTTTCGACATTATTATTATGTTCACAACATGATTTATGGACATTATTATTATGTTCAAAACTATATTAAAGGAAATATTTAAATATAACTTTTCTCACGGTGTTATGATCTTCTGTGAATATTCATATCCAATATTTATATGTTATATGAATGTGTTATACTCCTTGGTAAGTGATTATCATATCAGGATTCTACTCTATTATTTCATGGAATATGTTTGATCATTTAATAATATAGGCCCTTTTATTATATAGAAAACTCTTATTGGTATATTTTATTTTAATCTTTTTTTTTCTCCCATGTTCATGTACTCTCATTCTTATGATCTGACACTTTACAACATGTTTATAAGTATTTTTCCTTTCTTGGGTTTTTGAACTCATTATTTTCTTATGTTTTCCATTCCCCAAGTAATGTAGATGAGTGTAACATATGAAATTATAGAATGAGGCCTATTATTTTTTTATTATGGTAAAATGTTCACAATTATGTGATAAATGATTTTTATAGCTGATCTATAATGAAACTAAACCTTTGGGTTTTAGGATTTATGAGTAAATTTATTAAATTCATTGTTTAAATAATGATATGTTTTGTAAAATTATGTTTATTCTACTGAGTAGTCTTAGTTTTATTGATATCAGTTTTTAAATAATTTTCTTTCAGCACCACATATTGTAGTGTGGGTGTGGGTTATCTAATTTACCTAGTAGGGTCAGTATCTAAGAACTTGTTCATTTGAAAATAGTAAATATGATATAAATAATGAGTGTGTAGTATGGTTCCATATAGTAATGGGAGAGGTTTATTTAGTTGGGTGGTATGTTATTATATTATTTGAGTGATAATGTGACCATCCATGGAATTTAAACATGATTAAATATTATTGTTTGTGTTCTTTTTGTTTTTGTTGTTGTTGTTTTTGTTTTTGTTTTGTTTTTTTTTGTGGATGAGGATTATTTATATTGTGGGGGATATATGGTTTTTATAGTTACAGTTATACTATATTCATTATAATTGGTATATATCTTTTAGGGTTATATTTTTATATTTGTTATACCTATGTATTCATTATAGTTTTAGATATATAGTTATTGTTGTTGTGGGAAATTAAATGAAAATTATTGAGGGATGTTTATGATATCTCAAAGGGTATAGGTATGTGGGAATCAATGGTCATATTTTTTGTATTATTTTTAATTTTTTTATATATTGGGAGTTTTCTTGATGTGGTTCATGGGGTGGAATAATATTGTGGACCTAGATTGGGGTAGATGATTATCTTATCTAATTTATTACATTAACTAATTAATTATTATGCTATGACCAAATAAACATGTAATGGTTTAGGGGGAACCGACTAAGTATATTTATAATCATATGTAATTTATATTCATTATTTTATTGATTTATAGGATCAAGAATGAGGATATGTTGGTAAATATTATCTTGTGTGTGGGGTGTCTAGTGAGAGTTTTTCCAGATTTGGAGTTGTTGTGCTATATTTAAATTTTTTTGGTACTTGAGTACATTATTTTATATATGTTTTTCAATCGTCATTTTTTTATGAAACAAAATAATAATATCTATTATTTATTATTATTATTTTATTAAATATACTTTAATTATGAAATTTGATTTGAATATGTTATTTCTAATGGAATTTTTTGGATTCTTCAAAACAGGTATTGTCGCTCATATTACATGTTTAAACACTTGGTTCTAATCATTAACCCCAATACTATTGGAGGTTTCCTTGGGTTATCACTCTTAATATATTTACAAGATTATTAATTGTATAAATAGTGACAAGTCTTGATTAATTATTTTCAGAGAATTTGATCTAAATTATGTTTTGGATTAAGCAAAAACAAGGAATGTGTTGGGTTACTGAGATAGTGGTATATTTGAATCTTGGATTGAAAATAAAAAAATGAAACTAACTTATAATATGATTAAACTATTTATTTTTATGAAAATACCTTTATTATCTAATAATTATTCATATAGGATGAGTATAACAATTTTAGTGAACTTTAATAGATATGGGAATATGAATTATATAGTTTCAAATAGATCTTGATAAATTTGTGTGTAGATATTTGGATGATGGATGACATAGGGGTTGAATGAGATAAATTTATAATTAAACAATCCATATCCTTATACTAGGTTTTATCAAATAACTTATGTTATATATATTAATAATTTAATTAAAATTTTAGTGGGTTAGTTTTTAGGAGGTGCGATCACAAACTTATGTGGTAGTTCTCGAATGACTTGATGATCAGTTTTTCTATGTTTATATTGAATATTATATGAAATTTTCTAATATTAAATCATAGGTACAACCTATATCTCATGGTATAGTGTGAGATATGGTCATTGGGTATTTTACATGATATTTTAAAGGTGAATTATGTGTAAAATATGTTTTTGGTCAATTCACTTCAGTAATATGTCATTATCCTGAGGTTTAGGCATGTTTGGTATTACTAAAAAAATAATGTTGATGCAATCTTGCAATAAGATATTAATTTTAAGATCAATAAATTTTTGGATTTTTTTGAGTATATTATCGATTAGGAAGAATTAAATGAGAGGATTTTGAATTATTTGAATGAAATACTAAATGGGCATGCTCTTCATAACTATATGAGTCATGAATGAAGGTTCCTCAAACATTTCTTATAGTTTTATTTAATTCATTATATTTATGTTCAAATTTGTATGATTTTTTCTTTTATTAATTATTTATCTTACCTTTATGTGAGATTTTTACATGTATCCTTTATATTCATCCTTTTTTATGGGTTTTGATTGATAATTTTTTTATTTTATGTAAGGATATTATGGTATAGGTTACTTTGTCTATTAATTTTGGTGGGTATTTATTGTTATTTTATGTATTAGGTCATCACCAATTATTTTGTTCTTCATAGTTATTACATGGAGCTATATTTTAGATTTTGATCTTAGTGTAAGTGAGTTACTAAATTAGAATTAAGATTTTATATGTCATGTGACCATCATCAATGTTCATTGAGAGAAGTTATTTATTTTATCCTATGGGAATGAGGTATTATAAAGGTTAGAAAAAGATAGTATGAGTTAAAGATCCATGATGTGAAATTTTCATGACTGTATTATAGATATTAACCTTTTTAGTAATTATTATTATCATCCCCATTTCATATATGGGGTTATTTCTCTCTTCACATGGTTTTAGTAGAGGAATTACTTGTTTTAGATTCAGTTTCTTCATTTTTAGGATGATGTTGTGGGTAATACATTAATCTGAGAAATAAAATTTATTTATTAACTCTCCCTTGTGGTTTTTGTGAGAAGAGTAAATGGTTAGTATTTAAGAATGATTTATATGGTTCTTTTTTTAATATGGATGATCATCTCAGTAATAAGGTTTCCTTATATTCTTTGGTAGATATTGATCTTTATGATTTCATATCTACTATGGTGGTGTTTTGGTTGTAAATTTTATCTCCATTACCTCATTGATGATGTTTTAATTTTTAATAATGATTATATCTTTTATTTTAAAATAATTCATGTTGGAAATCCATTTCAAAAGGGGTAATCATTATTAGATTTGGAAAAAATTATCATATAAGATTCCTAATTATTTTTGTTTTATGTATCTAGAGGATTAATAATTTTTATTATCAGTGAATTATTTTGAGAGGATTTTTTTATTATACAAGGTCTTTTGATTATAAAGTGAGGATTTCGTGACTATTTCATGCTAACCAGGGAGTTTTTTACTTACAATGTTGGATTATGGGTTATTAATAAGTTGTATTATTTATTTATATTTCTTAACAAAGAACCATATAAAAACTATATTTAGTGGAAAAATTTACATTATCTTTTATCAATTGAATGGTGTAATATGTTTTGAGTAGTTTCTTAGGGGAGGGATGTAGCATCCCGAGAAAAGTGAGACATAAAAGACTAAATGTTACTACTTATGTCAAAAAGGTGTAACTTTCTTTTGGGGAGCCTACCTGATTAGAACTCCATAGTTATACAAGTCTTGTCTTAGAGTGGTGTTAGGATAGATGACCTCATGGGAATATTCTAAAGGGGTAGTGAGATATAATACAAAGCACGTTAAAATAAAAAAATCACATATAGGGATAGACATTAGTCTGATAAGTGACCTTAGTGGGTAATAGATTATGGTGTGTTGTGAAGGCAACCAAGGTATTATTGGTGACTTGTGGGTTCTTATGACCTAGTTTATGGCCCGATTTGGAAGGGTTGTCACAAATATTATCTGATCCAATATCCATCTGATGTAACATCCTGACCCAAATCACCAGGTCCAAGCTAGAATCCCAGATGATCACAAATACACCTCCCCATATGCTAGAGTCTTCCAACTAGTGGTGAAGTTATAAAGTAGAACCATAGGGAGACTATACCCTCAATCAGAGTAAAAAATAACAAATAAATAACCAAACATGGAAATAGTAAACAAACAGAGTACAAATAAGAATAAACATCCCCTCTATATAAATGAGTTGAAATAATATATAGAATCAACACTCAAAAATACATCAATCATTCACCCATTGGGATGATCAAAAGTATAATAAAGAAAATAAATAGTGGTGAAAGAGGCTTTGCAACTCCAAGCCTTGCCATATCCTAGTTTCTAGACTTATCACAATCTATCCTTCTAGAAGATCGAACCTAGGCCTTAACCTGACTTATACCTTAAATAAGTGTGGTCTTTTTGGGAACTCAAGTGTCATGGATTCCTGAATAGGGTGTGACTATAACACAATAGCATACCACCCACATGGTCTTGTACCCAACCAGTAATAGTAAGTGTCCATGCATATGATAATATCTTTATAAATAACCATGAAATAAATAATTACTCAATCATGAAGTTTAATCATTGATTTAAAACCAATAGATTACCCATATGTTGAGAGGTTATGTAGTCACTAAGACACTACAAACCCCAACTATACCCCCTTTCACTCTATATAGGGGCTAATCACACCAGTATAATAACTCATCCCCTAGATATAATAATCCAATGATCATTTAACACATACCCTTGAGGGATAGTATAATGCATCCAGAACATTACACCTAACACATTCCCCTCAGAGGGATTTTTCATGGGGATCACCCGGCATGCTCAACTGAATGGATGGAAGAACAACATATACAATGAAAGATGAAAATGATAGATCAAGTATCACATTAAATTATGAATGTTTCATAATAATTACAATACACATGAATGACACTCAATAATGGGTCTCATAGATCTAAAAATTCACACCACATGTGAACAATCATCAAACATATGTCTCACTTTCTTCACATCCACACATATGTGATCAAGGAATCAATATGGTCTCATAGGATACACAAGCACACACATGTGATCAAAGAATCAACATGCTCTCATAGAATAAAAAAGTGCACCACATACAAGAAATCTAGAATAGGTCTCACAGGGTTATACACACACACACACCATGTGATCAAACATTAATATAAGCATATGAGTAAAAGCAGGTGGATAGTATACAATTGGTTAATTATTAGCCTTTGGTAGCTTAAAAATAAGCCAGAATATAAGTTCCAATATTCCCCTTCAAACCTTTTCAATTTATTATAATTATTTCAAATAATTATTTAAATCATGTCATTTATTACCTAATTAAGTATGGTACTAGGTATATTAATTTAATTGGACTTTAATTTGTTTGTTAAATCAATTAAATTTTATTCCATTTTATGAATCTCACAATTATGAATTTAGTATCATTCACCCATTTTGGTGAACCTCATATAACATAATAATAAATGATACATAATACTAATGGGTGGAGTATATAGAACCACCTACTTCAAATAAAGCCAACACCATCCATGAAAGGCCCAATTGTGTTTTCTGAGTCATCCAATTCTATTTAGCCTCCAAAGATATCCATGAGGTTATAATCATTCCAATCATTCCAACATAATTAATTATAACTAAATTATAATTAATTAAATTAATAAAAGTAACTTATAACAAAGTTTAAAAGTGTGTATAGATGAAGGACTTGTCTGAAGACATTTCTTCAGTATAACCCCAACCAACCATCCATAGAAGGTCTGTAACACGATTCTGACTTCATTTCAAGAAAAATACCTACCACATAGAAACACAACAATGACAAATTTAATATAGTTAAATTGAAACCCTTTAATAAAACCAATCATGGGTCATACCTTAATCGCAACATTATCTAACAGAGTTTGAACCACTCTCAGTGCACTCCTAGTTCTAAGATGAGAAAAATCCCTAAATCAATTCCATGATTTATTGACCTTGTTTTTATTATTGACCAAATACTGTGGAAGATATAACCAAGGGAAATACCTTCATTTAAACTCTATTTGATGGAATGAATTCATAGCTATGGGATATCCTCTATCCATGCTGATCCAATGCCCCATTGTTCTTGGAAAAATTTCCCCATGATCTAGTGGAATATTCATTTAATTATCTATTTTAAATCTATCAAAATACAAATAAATGGAATATATCATTGAGAATAAATTGGATTTCAAATAGGAATGATACCCCAATGGATGGAATGGGTAAGAACAGACAATGAGGATCATCCATGATGAACAGAACAATGATCTGCCATCATGTGAGGAATAAGTAGGATAGGATTGATGAATAACGTAGGTTCTTACCAAGTGTAAGATCCATGCCTTCATGGAGGTATTCCCTTGCTTAATTTTTGGTCTAAATCCCTTAATTTTTATTAGTGGAGTGAATGTTGGGTGTATAAGAAAGCTTGGGGTTGTCCTAGAGGTTTGGTACATGAAGGAAAGAAAAACCAGGCCAACTTGTACAAGGCGCATGGTTAAGTAAACTATGAGGTCTCCCCAGGAAAACCATAAAACCATGGATAGTGGAATTCGACATGATTGGTGAAGGGTTTTTCAAACCTTATGGAGCTCCCAAGGTAATTTTGTGAACTCACCCCTCATGTACTGTGGCTAGTGCATGGTTTGTGCATAGGTTGGAAAATCATACCGAAAAATTGTGTGTTCCATTAAAAGTTGGAAAAATTACAACTATACCATTTTAGGATTTTTAAGTTCCATCCTATTTTTCTTCCCTTTATCCCACTTCCTGCATTACTAATGATAAAAAACCCTCAAGATCTCCCAGGTATCTATCTCCCTCATCTCTAGGCTATTTGGAGCACCGTCGATTGCGGATCGAATCTCTAGGTATGTCTAATCTCCCTCTTTCTTCACTATTCTTGATTAGGTCTTATAGAATTGTATATCTCCTTATAAAGCTATAAAAACAATTTTTTCTGGTGGATCCTAGGTTGATTATTTGAGGGTTGTTTGAATTTGGATCTAAGTCCACGTTTAGGAGTGTTTTCATCAATTTACTCGAGGTAGGTGGTCTATAAGTTATATCTCATTATTTTTAAGTAGATTTTTGTATATAAGATAGTGTTCTTGTTTCCCCTTTGTTTTGATTTTGGTTCTATTAGTAAGATTTGTTAAAATGGGTGTCTAAATGAAAAATTGAATCCCTCGTGATCCTTTTGGGAAGCATTGAGGATGATTTGACTGATTTAGGGCCACCCAAGGTGTGCACCGACATTCCCAAATCTATAAATTGGTAAGGTTAAGTAAGGAATTGATGTGTGGTAATTTAGATCCTATGATTAAGATGTTAATGTGGTTGGTTGGGTTGAAAATGGAATACTGATAGTTTTCCAAGGTCTGATAATGGCATAAGGGATTTTTTTGACATGACATGTAAATGGGATTAATTTCTTTAATAGAGATTATATCTATTAACTTATGAAATATGTTGAAATGTCTAAGAGGTATTGTGTATATGAAATGATGAATAAGTTTTACGGGTTAAAATAATGAAATTATTGAATATGCCTAATTGGATGGGGCATGAGAATGGGAATTGGGATAAATGGGATATGTAATTTGAATGGAAAATATGTTTATGAGTTATGGAATAATATTAATTCACATGTTTATTATTATGGATTTTGATTGTTATTTGTATTGTTTTGAGTATAGTTATGATATGGTATGTGCATGGAAATGGATAAATAATAATTTTCACATGGCTTGGTGGTGGGATAAAGGACTAAGGATATTCCCACGTGTTGGGTTAGACTGATGCTCTGACCCCACCCATAAATGCATGGTTTTGGGAGTCGGACTAATACTCTATGCCCCTAATGGTTGCATTCAATGAGATTACCTAGACTGATGCTTCAAGTTAAGTGTGATGTTGTTTGCTAAAAATTTTATCCCTAGTGAGATATGGAATTTGAATTATTCCCTTATCCAAGATTGTTTCCAACTTAGGTCATTGTGTAAATAATATAAAATCCTAATCCCTAGAAAATGTGATGAAAATGAACTAAAAAATGAAGGTGGAAAAAATAATAGATATGTTAATAAGGATAGATAGGGTTAAAGTAAAAAATGTTAACTAATTAAACCTATGTTTTCATTTGTTTACCTATAATTTAGTTATTACTTTAATACCCTATCTATTTAGACTGGATATTTTATCGACATCATTGGTTGAGGCCTACTGAGTTATACTCACACCCTACTCAGGTCGTTCTTGGGTACCCGAGAAGACTTTATTAATTTACGTTTAGATCAGGGAAAGAGCTCAGTGTTAGGAATTTGAGTTGGCTTTGGATACAAATAGTTTAGGATTTGAACTTGGAGTAAGGATTCATTTTTGGTATTTAGGTATTTTTCTTTATTTTGGGTTTTATTCACTTTTTCACTATTAGTACAACATGACATGGTTATTGTTGTCTTGTGGTTCGTACTTTTTTTGGGGGATGCTTGGATATGAATGTTTATTGATTATTTCATATTTTTTCTTCTATTTAAATTGTTAACTTCCATGAATTACTCTATAAAAGAGGTTATAGTATCCCCCACATGATTTACCAGACCCTAACCACTATTATAAAACTTTCAAAATATAGGGAGGTGCACTTGAGTTCATGTAGAAACCTAAATTGGAGCATCGTTTTTAGGGAATTCTGGTTCGTGGACATTATAAAGTGGTATTAGAGAAGTTATTTTATATGGTATTATTATTTGGGAAGGGTATATGGGATATTAGGATGTGTCGGGCCTTAGAAACGATCTTGTTCTTGGGATTAGCTAACCCATGTATGAGTGAAATCCTAAGTCACCCAGGGTGTGATTATTGTTCTTGGTGTGTGTTGTTATGGTGGAATGATATTTCACCATTGGGTGATGCACTTGTTGTGTTATGTGAAAGTTTTATGATATTTTACTTATGGATGGAATTGCATGCAGTTATAAATTCTTGTGTCATTTTAAGCACCTAGTGATATAGGTGGAATGCATCATGATAGGCACACACGGGTTGGGTGTGTGGGGCATAATGAGTAGAATGTATTTCGCCTTCTTTAAAATTTGAAGAAATGGTTTCTAATAAAGATTATGAAAATGGGTAAATGGAAGGGATGTAAATAAATGGTTAAATAGTAGTGTTCTTAAAGAAATGTTATAAATGGGTTCAAAATTATTGGTTTTGATAAATTATAAAGAAGTGATAGTGACTAAAAGATAAATATGTACATTGTGATAGTAAAATGGTAAGATAATTGTGTTTAATGAAAGGTGTAAATTAGTTAAAAATATTGGTTGTAACAAGTTGTGAAATGGGAGATCTTCTTAAGGGGAAATGATTTAAATATATGTATAATGGAAGATTTTCTTCTAAATAACTTGGTTCACCCATGTTGATCATTACCAATGATAGTGATGGATGAGGGTAGTTTTCTATGTGTGATGGTATCTGTTGGGATACTGTATGCAATATGGGTTGCTTATAGCTAGTGTAAATACTTCTTTTGCATAAAATATGAAAGATTTGTGTTATACTTCCTGATATGTGTTCTCGGAATTTAGGAAAATGCTACCATGAGGACATGTTCTAGTTGAGCGATAAGAGGATATCACCGAGAATGCTCCCCCATAAGTGGAGAGAGAAAACCTAGTAAATAATGGTAATAGAGTAAAATAATAGTTATATGAGAACATCATTTGTTTCATGTAGATGATGGAAATGGACCCATGGGGTGGCACTAAGTATGTTTGAGAAGACCATGGAGTTTTAGCTGCAACACCCTCCAATATTTTCTAGAGAAGGTAGACCTAAGGATGCATAATTCTAGACAGTGTCTATTTAGAAAATTCTTAATCACTTTAATACTCATATATAGAAGATAGTTAAGTTGGAAAATTATATATTGTAGGGTTAGGTAAAATGCTGGTGGGATGTTTTGGTTCAGACCCTGCAAGCTGATGATATGGTATGGAGATATTTTCAAGATAAATTTATAGAACACTTCTATCCTAAAAACATGAGGCATGAAAAGGTAGCAACATCTGTAAGGTTAAACCAGTTTCTATGATGGTGATGTAATATGATATTTGTTTCACTGATAGGAAACATTTTGGTCTAGCCTTGGTGGGTGATGAGGTAGCTATGGGGAGAAATTTCCAAGATGGACTCAGGTATGAGATCGAGTGGCAGGTAAATATAATTCCCTTAAAGAGGGTAACTAAATTAGTGGATCAATCTCTTATATAAAAAGTAAACCTTGAGAGGGATTTTGGTATAAGAGATGCAATTTTAGCGAGGTGAACCAGTGGTGCAACATCTAATAGTAGTAATAACTGCTTCAAGAGTTTTCACCAAGGTGGCGGACATGGTAGCTAGAAAAAGGAACCAATATCTTAGGTTAGTGATCAAGTTTGTTGATATTAGTGTGGTAGGCCATGTAACGTGCATAGTTAGTGTTTCTAACCACCATTTTAGTGTCGAGCATGCGGAAGATTGGGTAATGTGAAGAGGATCTATAAGAACTTGCGGTATTTTATAAATGATGTAGGGTAGAGGCCAGTGCAGATTATATACAGAGGTCGATTACCCCATACCATGAGGGTAATTGGAGTTCAACTAGTCATACCATCAGAGGTGGTGGAAATGGTACTCTGGGTCAAGAGCATCTATTCTGAAAAGACAACTCATCACTAGGGATTCAGGCTGGATCACAGGATAGAGGGTTCGGTCAGCTGCACATAGTTCATTCTATACATGGGTGTGGAGAGATAGGACTGTCAACTGTTTGAGGTGTGAACCTTGTAGCTTCCATACTTACTAGTGCCTTATTTGACACAAGAACCACACATTCTTTTATCTATGTATAGTTTGTAGTTTTGTTCGGCCTAGCGCTGGAACATGTGTGTGGGGTTATGTTGATTGGTACTCTATTGGGGGTGTGAGATGAGGATATTAGACAATGTTGGGGTTGTTCCCTAGAGGTTAGTGGTTACCATTTTATATGGGACTTGGTTGTCCTCGAGATGTTTGGTTTTGACCTGATTTTGAGAATGGATTTGTTGGTGTTGTTCCAAGCCCATATAAACTATTACCATCATTGGGTAACATCTATGGATCTTAAAGGAGACACTTATGTCCATCGTAGTGAGTGGGATGTTCAATCAGGTCGTGCAGGGCCAGTTTGTCATTAGTTTGGTGAACTCACAGGCCAAGTAGCTTATCATCTTCTTGATGAAGGAGTAGTATTGTATAATTTATTTTTTTCTATGTTGGATTAGTTCGAGGATGTGTTTCCTGAATAATTTTTAGGGATGCCACCTGAGAGAGATGTTGAGCTCAGAATAGAGTTGCTTCCGGGAGTCAATCTCGTTTCTATTCCATCATACCGAATGGATCTGTATACCTAGAGGAACTTAAATCCTTGTTGGAGGAATTGTAGAATAAATGGTTTATTCATCCTAGTATATCACATTGAGGATCTCCATTGTTGTTTTCCATGATGGCTGATGGGTTGTTGCGGTTATTTGTCAATTATAGGAAGCTGAATCAGATGACGGTTAATAACCAATGCCCTCTTTTTAGAATTGATGATCTCTTTGACCATCTTAGAGGTGATTCTATGATTTCTAAAATTTATTTGAGATTAGGTTATCACCATGTAAGGGTGATGCCTTTTGATGTATCGTGGAATACATTTTGGAGAAGGTATGAGTTGTACAAGTTTGTTGTTATGCCATTTATGCAAACCAATGCACAGACAGTGTTTATGGCCTTAATGAACTGAATTTTTCACCCATACCAAGATCAATTTTTAGTTGCCTTTATCAATGATATCTTTGTGTACTCTAAGACCCATGATGATCATGTCAAACATCTTGATATAATCTTGAGTACATTGAGAGAGAATAGGCTATATGCCAAGCTATCCAAATGTAAATTATGGATTGATAG
Organism: Viscum album; assembly: GCA_963277665.1. Lineage (NCBI taxonomy): Eukaryota > Viridiplantae > Streptophyta > Magnoliopsida > Santalales > Viscaceae > Viscum > Viscum album. Next base: position 1,426,757,812 of record OY728138.1, on the reverse strand, counting down.
GGTTCATTTCTTGGGTCAAATTATCTCTATGGAAGGCATATCAGTGGACCTAGAGAAAGTGAAGGCTATGGTATCTTGGGAACATCCCAAGAATGTTTCTAATATCTAATGTTTTTTGGGATTGGTTGGTTATTACCGAAGATTCATCAAGGATTTCTCCCATTTAGCAGCACCACTTTCAGGTTTAACCAAAAAGGGTTTCAAGTTTGGGTGGTCTATAGAATGTGATAATTCTTTCTAATAGTTGAATGATATCTGGTTTTACCTAATACAGGTAATGGGTATACCATTTTGTGATGTTCCTAGTGTTGGATTTTTGACAGTGTCGATGTAAGATGATTGGGTTGTTATGTATGGTTCATAGCAGTTGAGGCCTCATGAAAGAAATTATCCTATGTATGATCTTGAATTGATAGTAGTGGTTTATTCCTTAAAATTTGGGTGGCATTACATGTTGGGAGAAATTTTTACCGTGTATACCAATCATAAAATTATTAACTACATTTTCTCTTAGCATGATTTGAATCTACAACAGTGAATATGGGTTGAGGACATAAAATCCTTTGATTTTTTATTTGTTTATACATTGGTAAAAGGAAATATTGCTTCATATTATTTGATTCAAAAAACTCAAGGTCAGGCAGTTTAGGAGTCTAGTTCTAAGTGGAAGATGATGGTGTTGTTTTCTGAAATTCACTTAGAGCTACAGGATGGGAAGGGGAGAATGACCCTTTCATCTATAGTAGTTGAGTATATGATTTTTATTCGGGTCAAGGAGTGTAAAATTATGGATCCATAGTGTTTGTATATGAGTTAAATCATTAAAGTTCGTGATTCACCTTCTGGATGGGAAGTTGGAGATGATGGAATATTTTTTTTTCATGGTCATGTTGTTGTTCCATCGTGTGTGTAAGAAGATATGATGTTTGAATCTCATAAATCAAGGTGTTCTATACATTCTGTATTAACTAAGAAGTATCATAATCTTCATATCTATTATTGGTTTCTGTGAATGAAGAAATATGTAGCGGGTTTCATAGAAAGATTCCCTACCTTCCATTAGGTGAAGGTCGGGCGTCAATGCCCAGGTGGTTTGTTATAGCCACTTCCCCTTCTAGAATGGAAGTGGGATGATGTGAAAAATTATTTCATAGTGGGACTTCTAAGGAAACCTTGTAAGAATGATGTGATATGGTTTGCTAGGGATTGGTTGAAAAAGGTGTCTTATTTCATTCCAATCTGAGAGACCATCATAGTGGACCAGTAGGGTGAGTTATATATTTATGAAATCTTACAGTTGCATGGGGTATAGTGGAGTATAGTTTTGGATCATGATATATGTTTCACATCACATTTATCATAGGTATTACAAAATGCACTTGGTACTCAAGTGTTTTTGATTACACCATTCCATCTGTAGAGGGATGGCCAATCAAATCATACAATTCAGGTGCTAGAGGACATGTTGAGAGATTATGTCTAGGATTTTGGTGGATCGTGGGAAAGGAATTTGGAACTTGTTGAGTTTTCATGCAATAATAGTTTCTAGGACACAATTCAAATGGATTATTTGAGACACTTTATGGGATACTATGTTGATATACATTTTTTTGTTAGAAGCTAGAGAATTGCAGCTGTTGGAAACAAGTCTCATGCAGGAGACATCAGAAAAGGTTTATTTAATTCTAAAATTCATAGAAGTGGATCAAAGTATAAAAAATTCATATGAGAATAGGATTATTTGATCTCTTGAGTTTGTGTTGGGTGATCATGTGTTCCTTAGGGTTTCTCTAAGGTTGGGCACTATCAGATTTGGAATTATGGAAAGTTGGTGCCCTTGTATATATGGGGACCTTTGAGAGTTTTTAGAGGATCGGATAGGTGGTTTACTGATTGGATATTTTGAAATGGTATAGTGGTATCCATTATTTTTTTAATATGTCACAGCTATAATAGTATAATATTTTCCTATCCCACATGATTGAGGTTGGGGATATAGATCTTGTGGCAGATGCATCCTTTGAGGAGCATCTGGTTCATATTGTGGATCGTAGGGAGAAAGTATTGTGGTGAAAGATTGTGTTGTTGGTTCAAGTTTTATAGAAGCATGGTAATGTTCAAGAAGAAACTTGTAAAAGGGAGTCAAATGTGTAGGCTCAGTAGACCAATATTTTTTCCTTGCAAGTTCAGTGATACTGGGGAAGAGCAGCTCAAGGATGGTCCATTATAAGGTGGGGAGGTTATAAGACCCTGGTCTTCATGGACGTATTTTGTTGCTTAATTTTTGTTCTAAATCCCTTAATTCTGAAAAATGGAGTGTCTAATGGGTGAATGAGGAAGATAAGGGGTGTCCTGGTGGTTTGGGACATGAAGGAAATGAAAATTGGGCCAACCTATACGAGGTGTACGGTTTTTCATGGTTAAGTAAACTGTGTGTCCTCCCCGGGAAAACCATGAAACCTTGGATAGTGGAATCCTACAAGGTTGGAATATTATTTTTCAAATTTTTTGGAGCTCCCCAGGTAATTGTGCAACCTCATCCCTCATGGAAAGTGTCTGGAGAATATTTTTCACATGTTTTGGCCAACCATGCAGACAAACCATGCGCCCCATTAAAATTTAAAAAAATTAAAATTTTATCATCATAGGATTTTTAAGTTCTACCTGATTTTTTTTCCCTGTATCCTACCTCCAACCCTAGTGATGACACAAAACCCTAAAGTGCTCCAAAGGATCAATATCCCTCATCTATAGTTTGTTTGAATCATTTTCATTTGCAGATCAAAGATCTGGGTAAGTCTAATCTCAGTCTTGCTTCACTTTTTAGGATTAGGGCATTTAGCTTTTCCTATCTCCTTCCAAAGATCTATGAACTCTCCTTTTTTTGTGGATCCTAGGTTAATGCTTCAAGGGATTCTTGCATCCAGATCTAAGGACACATTTAGGAGTGCGTTCATAATTGGATTTGAGGTAGGTGGTCTATAAGTTATCTCCCATATTTTTTAAGTAGATTTGTGCATTTGATATTGTGTTCTTGTTTCCCATTTGTTGTGATTTTGGTTATATTAGTCTGATTTGGTAAAATGGGTGTCTAAATGACAAATTGAACCCCCCATGGGGTGTGCCTACATTCCCAAATCAAGAAATTAGTATGGTTAAGTGGGGAATTGATGTGTGATAGCATAGATCCTGTGATGAACATGTTAATGTGGTTGGTTGGGTTGAAAATATAATAATGATAGTTGTTCCTAGGATTTATAAAGTCATAATGGATTGTTTGGTCATGACATGTGAATGGGATTAATTTTGTTGATTGAGATTGTATGAATTATCCTGTGAAATATATATAAATGCATAAGAGGTATTGGGCATACAAAATGATGAATATGTTTAATGGGTTAAAATAAGTGAATTATTGAATTTTACTAATGGGATGGGGAATGAGAATGGGAATTGGGCTAAATGGGATATATAATGTAAATGGTAAATGTGTTAATGGTTTATGGCATAATATTAATTACCATGTTTAGTGTTATGTTTTGTGATTGTTATGTGTATTATTTTGAGTATGGATGTGATATGGAATGTGTGTGGAAATGGATAAATAAGAATGTTCATGTGGCTTGGTGGTGGGATAAAAGAATAAGGCTCCTCCTATGGGTCAAGTTGGACCGATTCTCTAACCCTGCTCAGGAATAAATGGGTTAGGGATTCTAACTGATGCTCCATGACCCTAATGGTTGCATTTGATGAGATTACCAGGACTGAGGATCCAAGGTAAGTGTGATGTTTTTTGATGAAATGTTTATCCCTAGTGATATAAGGAAGTTGACTTATACCCTTAAACAAGATGGTTGTTGGCTTAGGGTGTTGTGTAAATGATGAAAAATCCTAATCCCTTGAAAACGCGATGAAAATGGACTAAGTAATGAAGATGGAATAAATTATAGAAATGGTAATAAGGATATATATGGTTAAATTAAATATTGTAAACTAAGGGTACCTGAGTTTTTTTGTTTACCTATCATTTATTTATTAATTTTGGGCACAATCTATTTAGACTGGATATTTTGTAGACACCATTAGTGGTGGCCTACTGAGTTGTACTGACACCCTACTCGGGCCACTATTGGGTATCCAAGAAGAATTCATTATTATAGGTTCGAATAGAGGCAAGGACTCGATTCTAGGAAGTTGAGTTGGGATTTGGATATGCATAGATGAGTTTTTGAACATAGATTCAAGATTTTTTTTGATATTTAGCTGTTTTTCTTTATTTTGGGTTTTATTCACTTTGGAACTATTAGTATGACATGACATTGTTATTTTTGGCTTGTGGTTTGTACCCAATTTGGGAGATGCTTGGTTATGTGTGTTTATTGGTTATTGCATATTGTTTCTGCTATTTAAATTTTTATCTATTGTGACCTACTCTCCCTATGTGAATTATCAATCCCTCACCACTGGTCAAAAACCTTTGGCATATGAGGAGGAATGCTTAAGGTTATGTGGAGACCCAGCTCAGAGCATCAGTTTAGTGGCTTCTTGTTAGGGGATGTTACACTTACATTCTCCACTGGTTTCAAAGTAGATCCACCTTGAATCAAGGGGAGAACTTGGAGAGAGGTAGAGAGGAGTATTTGGATGATTCTAATAAAAAATTCATGCTATGTAAGGTTAAATAAAGGGTTCTTTGGTAGTCAAAAGACCAAAATGAACCTCATTAAACCCTTTCTAACCAATCTCCATCAGCTATCCAGTGTGGGATATAGGCTAGCTAGTGCGGATAGTGCTTCCCAATTTTCCTATCCCTCTCACCTAAGAAATTGAGGTTTTATCCAACTCTTAAGCCTTTATTAAAGTATAAAAATGCCTCTTAAGGGTGTTTAAATAATAAGTGCCTCAGTTTGACACCTGGTTCTTAGAAATATCCATCTATTAGACAAAAAACGAAAATTAACTCCAAAAAAACATAACTTATAACAACATAAGTCATCATAATCTACCCACCATAGAACATATCATCCTTGCGAATTTGTGGTAGAAATAGAAACATGACTCTTGATAAACCTAAATAATTATACACAAGGAGTTCTCTGAATTCCATCCTCAAATTCTAACCCATCCTCTCAATGCCTCATATATTCTTGAATGCCCATCTCACTCCCACTACATAACACCAAGTATGAGAACCAAAATCTAAAACAAAATCCTTCTTTCACCCAATATCGTGAGTGTGATCATCAGAGATGTCTAAATATACATGTTGTAATGTCTTTAAATGACTCCTCGTGAAGCATCAAGATTCTCCCCATTATAGGAATCACCACTTGGAATAGGGTTCCAATAGTCCAGGGACTTTTCCAGTGTGGTTCAATTCCATCTTTCTCAATCAACACAAGACATGGGTTAAAATTGGATACTCAAACCTTGTCCTTGATTCCATGTTGAACCAATGATTCTATACTAACCAAAATTACCTGAACAATCTGAAATTTCCAAAAAGGTATTTTTTTGTTATTAAAAACATCAGTCGTATCAAATATGATGAGATAGATGTGGTTTCAACCCAATGAATTCAATTCCAAAAAGAAACAATAGTCGATTCACTTCCAACCGACCACCCATAAAGGTGCACTATGTAAACATCTGACACACCATGAGACTATAGATCATGATTCCTTAAGCCCCGGAGTCATTTTCCAATGATCTAACATCCATACCAAAGTATGAACTAGATTTTAAGTAATTTCCCAATTGATTCATCAACCACTTACACTATCCACAAGGTTCTCAACCGTGTGTAAATGCACAAATGATCTGAATCCTTCATAGTTTTCACCACTTCATAACCAATTCAAAATCCCATATCTGGTCTCTATATATTTCTACATTTGAATCAAACATCTGAACTTCATTTTGTAACTGGATACTCTTGGTCCAAAATACATCAGTATCCAGAGTCACCATGATCTTCCAATGTTCAGTTTTTATGCCATACCAAGACCATTTCAATAAGAGAGATCATTCACACATGACCAGGTTAATGCTTCCCACTAATGGAGTTTCCTTATCATCACCCTACAACACTTCCATTAGTCATAACAACCCTCAATTAGTTCACCACTAAATTAAGTGACTAAATAAGACCATCCAGACATAGCTGATTGCTAAGAAATCACAAATAATTGTACACACCAAGATTCCCAAAATTCAGTCCATTGTATTCAACCTTCTATTATCAATGTGCATAATTTCATTTTATGTGATAAGTGTGGGTTACAAATTTTGGCCTAGTATGGTCTCATTCCGTCACAATCTTCTACATTAACCATAATATTTTGATAGATGAAACCCTTATTTAATGCATAATGGTACACTGATCCATTTCCAATGGTTTCTTATATCATGGATAAATCTCCGCTCATAGGAACCTTAAGGTTTCCAAGACTTAGGAGATTCAATCCAAACATGTTGGTTGTTAATAATAAGGGAAAACATGAACTGAAAATGTTAGTGACCTGCCTCCACTAACTCTTTTTGGGTTCATAAATAGAACATGACCATTCTCAATGGTATACTCATTACCTTACTCCACTAGTTCAACTGGCCCCGTGCATAACCCCTGAATGAGCACTCACGCATTATGGTTTTCATAGAAAGTCATGATAACACCACTCTTTACAAAACATAAATTGATTACCCCATGAGTCACAAACATCCAATCAAAGCACACATGCCTCTTTATTTGTTGAAAATCCACAAGGCTCTAGATCCACTAATTTTTTATCTCTCTTAGTGATTCTATTTATAAAAATAAAATTCCTTTCTACTGAGATTCACTATTCACTACCCAATGCACAAGTGTCATATCAAGACACTAAGAACCCATCCATTATCTAACCCTCTTAGGTCCGACCACCTTGGAATTCTCACTCAATGTTCAATGACGGTGATATTCTGAACTAATGGGTATATAAAACCCTGGACCTACCCTCAAATCCACAACTATCCTAGTTCTTCATATCCCAACCTTGTATCACAAGTACCAGTACTCAGGGTGATCTATACTCTCGGTTTGCAAGGAAACTTGAAATAGATTCCATTAAATCATTTAAATGGTTACTCACATGCATAGGGAAATTTACCAATAGAATCCACCCCTAATGCATTTACCATAACTATCTCCTCAAAAGGAACATCCCTACTCAGGTTACACTAAAGCGGCACGAGGTACTAACTTATTGGTATCTAGAGTCACACCATTAAGGCCAAAGGTTCTTACACACAACCCATATAAGGTTTCACAAGGTTCATAACCCACATAATGTCATCTAGGAATATCTATAAAAATATTCTGCACCCTTATAATAACCATGTTGAGAGTCCATAGATTCCTTGTTCGATTGAATATACTTCCACTAGGTTTTATATTGAAAAATATGTATAGACTATAGTTTGAATCTTAATCAACCTGACCAATCCATAGGATACTCACAAAAGGTTATTTACAAATCCATTTAACACCCAATAATGACCTAACAAGGTACACAAAACCACCTATACTTGAAGGTACCACATCATCCTCATCGTTGTCATCTCCAACATCATCATCCAGGTGAATGACACCATAGCCTCACATTACCTTCTATTATAAGTAGACATAGATAGGGTTTGGACATAATAATTTCACCCTGAGATCATATATGCAAACACAATACATGGTGTTGACACTAATCATATAATCACTTCATCGTTAGTGCAACCACACACAAGCATTATATAAGTCGTGTGAATCCTACATTCTGAATATGATGCATGTGATGCCTCTTACTAATATACCAAAGAGTCAAATTCATAAGAAATCATAACCTAAAAATATATGTGCATTACATAAGGTGAAAATAAATGATCATAACAATGCAAACCAAGAATATAATTCCCTTTCCCTAGTAGCCTAGACTTCCCCTGAGAAAGGAGTTTGTGATGCAAAAGACAGATTTTTATCACAATATATGACACATTTCTATGTCACCTATCCACAAACTCCCCAAAATAGGAATAATTGGACAACCCATTCTCTATAACATTTTTTAACATCCCGACCCAAATAATTGGTTAGATTTATAATTCCACATGGCCCCAAGCATGCCTCCCCATATGCCAGGGGTTTTCAATTAATAATGATGGTCAATTGTGGGAATGGGGGGACATTATACCCTCAATCAGAGTAAAAACTAACAAATAAATAACTAAAAATGAAAATAATATTCAAAAAAAAGTATGAAAATGAATAAGCAATACATATAAATTAATGAGATGCAATAGTATGTAGAATCAATGTTCAACAATACAATAGTCAATCACCCACTGGATCAATCAAAAGTATAGGACAGTAAAAAAGAATGGAACAAGAGGCTCTACAACTCCAAGACTCACCTCATCCTAGTATCTAGACTCCTAGAAACCTATCTCACTAGACAATAAAACCTAGGCCTCAACCAAACTTGTACCTACATGAAGGGTTTCTTGGGTACCCAAGTTCCATGGGAACCTGAGTAGGGTGTGAGTATAACTCAATAGGGTACCAACCACATAGTCTTATACCCAACTAGTAAAATGAAGTGTACATACATGTAATAAGCTCAATAGAAAGTAGATAGGAAATATAAAACTACACAATAATAACATTTTATCATAAATACACAAGTAAGAAATAAAACACTCATATGCCAAGCAGTCAAGTACTCACTAAGACACTACAAACCCCGATCGCACTACATTATATCCATACTGAAGGGAATTTACACCATTATCCTAACACATCCCTCTCAATGGAATAGTCAAAATAACATCTGAAACATCCCCCTTAGGGATAATCCAATGCATGATGGCCATTACATCTGACACATCCCCCTCAGGGGGAGAGTCTAAGAGGATCACCCTACACACTCAAATAAAAGGATATAAGAGCATCATATATAATAAAAGATATAAATTAAAAATAAAGCATCACATAAAATCAAGAAAGTATCATAATCATGACAATACACATGAAAGAAACACATGAATTGGTCTCAAGGGTCTGCACACAAAACTCATGTGAACAAGAATCAAACATAGGTCTTATATGATATACATGCACACACAAGTGACCAAGGTATCAATATAATCTCATAAGCTACACACACATGTGATCAAGAAATCAACATGATCTCACAAGATACAAATGAACACCATATGTAAGAAATCAAGAATAGGTCTTATGGTCCTACACACACCATGTTTTCAATCATTAATATAGTCTTATTAGTAAAAGAAGATAGATAGTACAAAAATGGTCAAGCCTCATCCATCATCATCTTGGAAAAAAATCAGTACACAAGTTCCAACATGTAACTTAACACATTTTCAATTTATTATGTGTATTTCAATTAATTTTATAGGATAGATAATTCATTAACTAATTAATAATAGCACTAGGTCTTTCACTTTAATTGGTTTCATCAATCAATTAAAGTGTATTCCATTTTATTCATCTTATAATTATGAATTAAGAATAATTTTACCAAGGTGGAGAACCTCATTTCACATTCCAATAAATGATACATAATACCATAGGGTAGAGTACATAGAACCTCCAAACTCAAATGGATCCAGATCTATCCAACCAAGGCTTGACAGCTTTACCTGAGTTTCCCAAGCTAATATGGTCAGCAACGATCTCCACGTGGTTCTACTCATGAAAATAATTCCAATATAATTAAGTATAATGAAATTATAATTAATTAAATGAATACAAGAAACTTATAACTAATATGAAAATCATACATAGATCAAGGAATCACTGTGAGACACTACCTAGCTAAAACATTGACGAACCATCTATAAAAGGTCTGTAACAAGCTTCTAGCTTCATTTCAGAAAACAATCCCTATTTTGAAGTCGCTCAACAATGACCAATTTAATATAATTTAATTAAAACCCTATATAAAAACCAAAGAAAATGTACCATAATTGTAAAGTTATATAATGAAGTTATTTTCACTCATGAGACACTTTCAATTCTAATATAATAAAAATTCCCAAATCAATTCTATGATATGTTGGGTTAATCATCCTAATTGACAGAAAACCAAGGAAGAGATCACCAAGGGAAATACCTTCATTGAAACACCCATAAATGACATTTGTTAATTACAACAAGACATCCTATAAATAGTTCAATAAAACACCCATCAGTATCAGTAAATTCCACCAAGATCTAGTGGAATTTTCATCTGAATCTCTATCTAGAATCACACCAAATAAAAATCAATGACCTAGATAATCAAGGACAAAGTTGAATTAAAAGAATAATGGGACAAAAAAGGTTCGAGTTACCTCCATAGAATTCATTAAATCCTGAAAAAACTGCTTAAGGGTTTTTAAATAATCATTTTTTCTATAACACCCTAATATTTTAAAAATACACTCTGTTTGATAGTATATACAACACACATCATCGGGCTTAAGTGAATTGTAAAATATTAGTACTTAAATATGATCGTTATAAACTATCTGTTAAATTATAGAGTATTAATGGGATTAACTACCGTATGAAATATAAATAAAATTACTAATAAATATTAATATATTGATAAATTCCTAGTGAATAATCACTCAATTTTTAGTATAGTCATTTTATTCTTCAAAAAATTATGTTTTAATCTAATATGGTTTTTTATTTCTTTTTGAGTGTATATATTATAACTAATTTCTTGGAATTTTAGTAATTTTATTTACTAAAAATGATATAATTTTTTATATATACATATCATAATTAAATTATAGTGAAATTTTTAGAATTTTCTAAAAAGTTTGATTTTTCAATGAATTGTGAAGAATATTGATTTTTATTAAAAATTATATTTTATTTTAAATTATTTATAAATAAAAATGATATTTTTTATTAACTTTAAAATTTCAGTAGTTCATTTTTATTAAATATAATCTAACTGTTTTCTTTTTAAATAATTTTATTCTTGAATTTGGAATAAAAACATTTTCATACTTAAAAAGGCATTTTTCTGAAAAACTGATTTTCATTGCATTTTACAAAATTTATTTTAAATTAAATTCTACCACTTATGTGAATTTAATAATAAAAAATGGATCCCATTTTTTTATTTTTAGGTCCAAATTTTTTAAATATTTCTCTTTTATTTTAAATATTTCTCTTTAAATTCTACCACTTATGGCGTAATGTCTCCACGTAGCAATGTGATTCATTTTTTATCACCACTTTACTTGGATGATTATAAATATATAACTAATTTATATATATTATATTTATGAAATAAATATTCTAACATAATTATAATATCATATATACCTTCTTACCACCCAATCCTTTGGAAAACTATAATGTCGCATGTGCGTGTGTGTGGATTACCGCCTCCATGAAGCGATATGAAATGTTTTTCATTTACACTTTACATGGATGGTAATAAATTAATATTTAATTAATATATATGATATATATAAAATAATAATTATTCAATAAAGGATAATTTTAATTTTCCTTTTCATATTCTATCCTTCTAAAAATAAAAACATTGTTCATTCGAATTGTGGTCTACCGTATCCGTGAATAGTGTAATTCATTTTTCTATATATATAATTTATAGGTGAATATAAATATATATATTGGATTTATATGATATTAGTATACTTATTAGAATTATTTTTATGATTTAACCATGATCAATGTACAAGGAGAAAAACTACCAAACCAAAATAAACATTATAAATGATACAGTTATCACCCATAATAGTGATTTTAATAAATAATTGGAAATAAATGGGTGATAAAAGTTTATAAGTAAATAATATATCATATTATATTTATTATTATTTGTTTAAATATATGTATAATAAATTTTTATTTATTATACATGAGGTTCAAAAACATATGAATGAAGTTGGACCTTATGTAAGTGGTTTCTTAACTAAATTTCCATTCATTGGGTTATAATTCTACTTGATTGACTATGATATGAAATGATTATGTGTGAAATTAAATTTTATTGAATTATGTTGTATTTGTAATTTTATTTTTTGGATTTACAATTTTCACATATAATTACTTCGTTGATTAATTCTCACTTTAACGGTATGATCTTTATAAGGGATTTTGTCTCAATTTTCCACCCTATTGAGACAAATTTGGTTTAATGAACCTATTTAATTTTATATGTTTTATAAAATAACACTTTGAATTATTTTACATGAATATCCATTTATTCATGATGATTAATGATTCAATTCATGTTAATCATTCTAAAATAATTTTTCAAATAACATCTGATCTTATTTCTTTTTTTTTTTGATTGGGTGTATTTTTCTTCCATATCCATATTTTTCAAAATTATCTTAAAAAAGTTATTTTTATATACTAAAATGTTTTATTAAGTAAATTTTATTTTATACTTGACTTATAAGGTTTGAAAGTAATCTTATTGATGATTTTCTATGAAATTCATTTTTAACTCTCTTTACTAAAGATAAAAGGAATGTTTCTTTTTAACATATATGGAGTTAGCAGGATTTCCCACCATCATAACCTTTTTTATGAAAAATTATATTATTATAAAATATTTCAATAGTTTTATTATTATTTTAAAATTTTCATTTACATTTAGATTTATTCTTAGAAAGAATTTATTTTAATATAAAATCTACTTTTGTATAGTAACCTCTCATCTCTTGATTGATATCATAGGCATTAAATTTCTCTTAAAACATTCAATTTCTTGTGATCATTATAAATTATATTTAACTTAGATATATATATTATTATTATCATGGATATCCTTATTATGTAATCCATATACCATTACTACATATGGTGTTTTACTTCGAAATCTATTTGATTATATGGGGAATTATTAATAATCCATATTACTTTATTTATATGGAAATTTTTTGGATAAGAAATATTTTTTATGAATTTAAGTTGATCATTCAACATATTAGGAATGAATTGGACATGTAGTGATGGTTGGGGGCCCGAATTACATATCCCCTCAATGCATCGACTGGTATCTTCAGACAAATTAATAAGCAACCATTAAATGGGTTTTAGGTGTATGTCTACCCATAGTTAGAAATGTATTAGTATAAGGCTTTGACAGTAGAGATATCATGATGTCTTATATAATGATGTATAATATTATTCATTTCCATTGTTAATAATTCTATTATTATTTTCCATGATATTAATGCATTGATATTATACATGGATGCATTTTTTTCTTAACTTGTTGATTAAATAGAATTTGTTTTCAGTTATTTATCTTGCCATATTGATTATACCTTTTTTACTCATGATAGATTCTATTATACATAACACTTACTAATCTTTTGATCTTACCTTATTTTTTTCTTTATGAAGAAGGATATTATGAATAATATCAGGGATATGTGTAAGGGACTCCACTGTTCTCTATGATTATTTAAATCCAAGACACGCCTCTTTTAAAATGAATTTATTAATTGATGCCAAGATCAATGAGTTTCTCCCTATACCTGTAAGTCCACATATTATGGATCTTACACATGCAGAAAAATTGTTGAATGAATCTTCATAAACATTCCCAGAGGATCCTACTGCAGATAGTAGCAGTTTAATCTCATCAATTCTGGGGGATCTAATAAAGGATTCCTCTAAGGTTAATCTATATCAAGATCAAAATGTTTATATTGGAGGTGTTTTCATCTTAATATTAGAATTTTATGGGGGTCTAACAATTTATGTCTCTAAGTTTGATCTTTCTCAAGATCAAAATGTTCCTATAAATATTGAAAACCTCATAAATGACCTTGCTCATAGTGGTATCATAACTTCTAGAATTGATGTAATTGATCAAGATAATGTATGTTGTTGTGGGAATATGAATAGCACTAAAGTATACACTATAGCTGATGAAAATATCATTAAAATGTATTAATTTTATGCAAGTTTCATCACCACTTCTAGAAAAGAGGTGATGGAACATATTAACAAAGGCAGCAGTGGGAAGATTGATGCCATTACAGATTATACTTTCTCTATGAGTAGTCCCAAAGTCCAAAAACATGTTGATTATGATTCTTTGTATCAATTAAAGGTTATGGTTTATTCCATTATAATCACACCATGCAAGGGAAAATATGATAATACATGAAATTAGAGGGAAAATGTTGTAATTAGAAAATTATCCAGGAATAAAAATTCTTGTGGGAATAAGAAATGGGGACCTATTCATATGAATAAATATAAATGATAATCATGTTTTAGAATTTTTATGGGTTGTCCAACCCTGAAAAAATTGTTTCCTTATGGTTTTTTATAACTAAGCATAAACCTGATTTTCATGGCCACACTAATTAGAAGAGGATTTTTGTTAAGAAAATTATTACCCCTGACAAAATGTTTTATCAATTGTTCTACACTAATTAGTCAAATAATGACATTAAAATCCTTTAGGTCTTAGATAATTAGATATTGGATGGAATATCATTGATCAATTTCACTAAGCATATGGTTACCTTATGTTTTAATTATTTGGGAAGGAAACATTTTTTCTCATTCATTTATTCCAACAATGGATATCAATAAATAAGATATTGATGGTTAAACATATAGGTTTTAATTATAAAACTTAATGGTTCCATGATTCTTCTTAAATACTTCAATGCCACTCTTAATCCTGATGAGATTAGGTATGAATAGCTCCTTTACTTCAACCAGATATTTTAGATCTTGTATTGAGAATAGTAACCCGCATGAAGTAAATTTGGTTAGTTATAAATATACTTGGTATAGGAAGAACCTTAATAAAGTGGTGGGTAGAAAATTGGACAGGGTTTTTGTAACACCCCGAGATTTATGAAAAATATTCTTTTTAATTTTATTGATGTCTTGTGTTGTACGCTACAACAAAGGAGTCTTGCACAACACGCAACACTAACTTGGCTGCATTACACACAATCGCGACCTTCCTTGATAACGTGTGTTGTACGCAATACCGAGTTTCACTAAACAACGATATGCTTTTAAAATATTATTAAAACTAGCTATTATGAATAGTAATAACAACTTTTTGAAAATTTCATCTTTCAAAATGGACTTCATTTTTGGAATCGGAATATTGAAATTAGCCTAGGGTGAAATTTTGGTATTTTTCTGAAAACATTCAATTTTTGTTGAATAGTGAAAACACTCGGTTACTATTTAAAAACCGACTTTTTATTTAAATAATTATTTATTCTATTTAAATTTATTTTAGGTCAAAATTGACAGATAATACCTATATATGTTTAATGTAATTAATTAGAGTCATTTTATAATAATTTAAGATATATAAAAATTTTATTGAACTTTTGACCGTCTTTTACCCACCTCCTAGGAGAATTTCCAAATTCACATAAAACATAATCTTACCACTTCTGTGAGTGGAATTTCAAAAAACATAGAGACACGGTTGATGTCAGTAAGTAAAATTTGGTTCAATGAGATGAAAATAATTTTTGGTGAATAGTACCTTTTTACTTTTTTTACCACGGTTAAAAGTAAATAGGGTAATTAAGGGTAAAAATGATATTATTATTACCCAAAAACATGTCCTAATTCTAGTGGATAAGGGTTATTCGACCAAAAACAACCTTAGGAATAAAATATGACCCTTTAGGCCTACTTGGATTAGATTAGGACATTTATTATTGATTTATTTAAAGAAGGGTTAAAATAGTTAAAATCAAAGTTTAATAAGTAAATAATTTTTAATATAGGGTTATACATAAGATAAATTCGACTATAAATATTCATTAGAAAGATAGAAATATTTCCTACATAAGTGTATTTTATTTGTAATTTTTAGACTCTAAATAATTTAATTTATTTATGACACAATGATGATGCAGTAATTATATTATTAATGAAATATTGACATAATTGATGTTATAAATACCTGAATAAATGTAATTTGAGACTTTTTATGAATTACAATAATTTTATATGTTACTATGACATTTTAGTATTTATTTAATTAAATATTTTCGAACTAATATTCTGTTATGATTTTCACAAAAATCAATTACCAAACAGTGTCAAAATTGACATAAAATAGTTTTTAAAACAAATATTATATTATTAATTGTTATTTTATTCCTAAAAATCTAAGGTTAGTAAAAATGACTTAGATAAGGTTATATATATTAATAATAAACAACTTGGTGTTATTTTGGCATGTTATAGTAAGTTTATTAACCTTATAGTGTAAGAAAACAAGAAGACACGGTAAAAGAAAAATTATTTAACTTAAAGTTAAATCAAAATGATAAGGTTAAAATAGAAACCTAGAATTGTCTAAATTATATTGGATGAGATTTTTTTTTACCCATTACCACCTTAGCTTCGAAATAACTCAATTTAGAGCTATTAAGAATCTAATATGACTTTATAATAAAATAATATTTTTAGTTATTCCAAAGGTGCCCCTCTGCTCCCTTATAAAAGGGAACCTCCTCCCTCTCTTCCTCACACTACTTTGAGCCTTCAAGCTAGGCCAACCCCTGAAAAATTCTCTTCTACACTTCCCTAAAAACATCCTAGATGTCCTGGTCTTCTTCAAAGACCAATTTCGGTGCCCTAAGAGGAGATCTCAAAGAGGCGCTTCAAAGAATATGTTATATCTGTTATCGATTCTTTCAACTTTATTTCTTCTTCCACTTCTTCTTATTTAGTTGTTTCATTATGAAGTAATAACATAAGTATCACTAATATACTGATATGTTATTATAAGTATTAAACAACCCTATTTCACCATCTATCCATCCTACGGAAAACAAAATCTCCGCGTGTGCGTACGTACGGAATACCGTCTCCACGCCGTGGTGTAATCTATTTTCCACCACCACCTTACTTGGATGGGTATAAGGGTGTAAATAATAACTATATATGATTATTGTAAATATATATTTATTCCGAAATAGTTTACATACACTCTAATACATTTCCACGATCATGAGAGTTATATCATCACTCGTGCGTACGTACGGACTACCGTCTCCACAACGCGATGAGATTCATTCTCCATGTTAACCATTCATGAATGATTATAAAGTATATATAATAATTAATAATGATATATATGAAATAATAATGATACTGGATTTATGTGTATATATATGTATTACATCTACTCAATTTCATTCAATTCAATAAGGAAACGAAAACAGCGTTCATGCGTACGTATGGCCTACCGTCTCCATGAACGGTGTATTTCATTTCATTTAATTGATATATCATATATATATATGTATATACTAAAATATATATTATATGTGAATCATGTTTTACATTCTGGAATTAATTAAATTAGGATATAAGTAACAATATCAAGAACAACAAGTCCAAACACGTATGATAAATAAAACGATTTAACCCAAAACATTGCTTTAACATGGAACTTACAAAAGAACGGGAAATATAAAGTCATAAGTGAACCATATATGATATAATAACAATGAATATGATTCTGTAATTAGTCAATGACATTATTTAAATCATTATACAGGAGGTTCGGAGATGTACGAAGCATATCGGACCTAAGGTAAGGGATAATTTTACAAATCTCATTTTTATCCAAGATTGCTTATTCGTAAGTATTTATTGGGGTTATATTTATCATCCTTGTCCAAGTTTTATAAAAATGTTTTCATGTATGTTTAAAGTCCTTTTTAACCTTTTTTGACTTTTACCACGTGTTATGGAAGTAATCTTTCTTTTGGTTACCATACAAGGAACTTTTTGACGTTTCCGACAAAAGTATGAGGAGAATGTTATTTTTAACTTATACGGCATGAACAGATTTTTACGATTTCATAATGCCACATTTTCATGAAGCTTCCTCTAAAATATTTCATGATTATTTTCAACAAAAATCCTTTTAAAATTCCATGACATTTTGTGAAAAGAAAATGATTTTGAAGAAGAAAGGATATTTTCCTCAAGAATTCATTTCAAGTGTTTTTATCAAAACTATTTTCCATATAAAATGAAATTATTTAATATGTTTATGTTTCAAGTATAATGTCTCCATTATTTACATGGTTTTATTCTTCTTATGATGAAAAGATATCCATTTTTTATATGGATTATGTTATGATGGCATGATGTTTAAGAATCTGATTCTATTACATGGGTTATGCTATGATTTATGATTTATGATTTTGTGGCACATGAAATAATGATTTCATTATGAGATGGGTGGGACCTATATCTCTCTCCAATACATTGGGTAAAGATTTATATCTAATGAGATAGATATGGCTGGAATGGTATGTTAATCTGGTTCAGTGTTACAAGACTGAAACAAGGAGTGAACTCGATTCAGAAAGGGACTTTGTCCACTAAGATAGTCTTGGCAGCAATGCCTTGGCTACTATGGAAATCATATCATGTGCTTAATGGTTGCCATAATTACATGTTTTATTCCCATTCTATTTTATCATTATTGATGTTCCCTTATGATATATGCCTTACGTACTTCCAAGATTCATGTCTTTGCTCAAGATTTTTATGTTTAGATTTTATGTTCAAGTTTTTTCATTCAAATGTTTATGGATTGTTTTATGTTATCTATGTTTTCCCTTATTGAGCATTTGAGGTCACCCTTTTTATGTTTTATTTGCCCCAGGAAATAAATAAAGGTTTAGGTAAGGAAACAAAAATGGAAAGATCGTTATGGGAGTTGTTGAAGATATTTCAACATGATTAGAATTTTATATTCCGAGTTTCCAAAGACACTAAGATATTACGGTCCTTGTGTGTCTGTTTTTGTTATGTATTAAGTATTCTGAAAAAGTAATGTAATTTCCATGTACGTCAAGCTTTGGGTCTCTAAAGTTGGTATCAAAGGAATGGTTTAGTCAACCTTTGGAAAGTAGGATGAGAAAATGTTAATGAGATCCCTAGAGATATTTCTAAGGTATGTCTAGGGATGTCCCTAAGGTTAAGTATACGTATAGGTTATAGTACTAGAATTACGCTAACGATCATAGAATTAAACCTAAGATGTTAGATATTGAAGGTACTCCCCCTTTATTATGTTGTTTTCCCTAGCATGATTTTTGCCTCTCACACTATTCTTTTTGGGTTTTAGACGATGGTTGGAACCCGAAGGAACCGTGTTGATCAATGCAATGGACAATGCAATGATTTCCCTCCTGAACAAACAAATGTTATGGGAGATGGAGTGCAAAATCTTATTGCTATACTTACACAAGCTATGAATCATTCTGGACTTCCAAATGAGCAGAGAAGGGAACAATATTCTATTGAGTCCTTCATGAGGCAACATCCACCTTCTTTCAGTGGGACTTCCGATCCACTTGTTGCTGAACAATGCATCAGTACCACTAAAAAGATATTTTCAGTACTTCAATGTTCTGAACATGATAATTTCATCTTAGCAGTATATCGTTTGGAAGGTGAAGCTGATCAATGGTGGAATCTTATCAAGAATATGAGGCCAAGAGATGAAATTGAGTCCATGGAATGGGAAGAGTTCAAGAAATTATTTTAAAATAAGTACATCCCTCGTATTCTTCGAACAAAGATGGAGAAGGAGTTTCTTGAGCTTAAGTAGAAGGATGATGAATCTGTTGGTATATACGAAGCGAATTTTACAAGACTTGCAAGGTATGCATCTGGCTTTATCATCCAACCTGAAAGTAAAGTTGATCGATTTTTCAGTGGCTTAAAACCAAGTCTTTGAAGGGAATTAGCTATAAGAGACTTCAGTAGCTATGAAGAAATTGTGTGTTGTGCTATCAAGGTAGAACTGGAAGTTGGTGTAACATATCCGTCTCATGGTTTTAAAAAGAAATGAAATATGGAGTTCAAGGAGAAATCTCAGAACAATGGTGAAAAGAATATGAATGTTTCTTTATACTCAAAGTGTGGAAATAAGAATGGTGGAGATTTCCTAAAAGGTACTAGAAAATGTTTTAAGTGTGTAAAAGAAGTTCATCGAGCAGCTGAGTGTCAATGTAATAGAAAAAGGGTTGCTAATGGTGTGAATAAAGAAAAGACTGCAGAGAAAGAACCACCAACACTTCAATGCTTCAAGTGCAATGAAATGGGGCATTACGCTAATCAATGCCCTAATCCATGGGTTAATGATGATAGACATGAGCAACCACTTAAGGCAAAGGACAAAGGGAAGTCACATGCGATCACTATTGGAGATGTTTAATATGAAAAAGATGTGGTTGAATGATTAAGTTTTTATGTAATGGGATTCCAAAATAATGTTGTATATATTATCATGGAATATTGGAATATTTATGTATTGGTCTATTGTGGTTTTCAATAATTTTATGGTATCGATAACCATGGAAAGTGATTGAGATGTTTTTGGAAAAAAGATGATATGTGCATAATGAAGGGATAAAGAGAAAATGAAATACTTGACAGTATTCATTGGCTCATGACTGATATAAGGTAATAGTTATATCATGGTTTGAGTATATAGAATTTTGGGGTTTTGGTATGTGGAAAGAGTTAACTTTTGACAGCACTCATGTTTTCACTAAGATTCAATGGGTATTCATTTTTCAAGAGAATATATGATTAAGGCCTTCAAATGTTTGGAATGTGACCAACAAGACATATCTTATTATATATGGGAATCAATGATGGTATTAACATGATTGTTATATGAAATATCTAGTAATCTTTTTCACTATATTATGAGAGTGGACTGTAGTATTATGGATAAGACTAAAGATTGGAATGCATTATGTTGGACATAAGTTAGTATTGTTTAAGGATAGAATTTTTTTTTTGATATTATTGATGGAATGTTATAGTAATGTAGTTTTAAAAAAAGGACAACCTGCAGGACGGGTGACAGCCCATCGCGTCGGACAAGGTTGTGGGAATCGAACCCACAACCGAAATGCGACTGGCCTTTATCGCCTACCACTGGCCTACAGTATGTCCCTGGTTAGTGGAAACTAGTTTTGTTTTATTAACTGGTATGATATATGAAGTATAAGTTCATTTTTGGAACCATATAAGATTAATCTAACCATAAGATGGACTTGTAACTTTTGATAACCTTTTGTTTGAAACGGATGGAATGACCCATCATTCTATCACATGATCTGCTAACACATCACGAATAACAAATTCAACTTCATTTCTTTAAGGGATGAAGTGGAAATTGTTCAATTCACGAACAACAGTGAAATTGTACCAAACTCATGTAAGTATTTATTTTAATTCATCAACTTTAGGGAAAAGATCTTGAAAAGTAAAAATGTTGTCCTAGTTCCCTTATATCCGATGAATCAGATGGTACCTTAGATCATCACAAATCTATGGCTTTGTGATTGTTGGCTTTTTCATAGCCATGTTCTCTACCACTCTCCATCAGAACATGATGGTTATGTTTCTCTTCCATATCCATATTTTCACCTATGTTCTCATATGTGGAAACACAGTGATTAGTTAATTTGGGTAACTTTTATGTTTCATACTTTAGTTTTTAAAGATTGGTTTTGGTATTCCTTTTTACGATGTGGGTTTCTATTAAAGAAAATTTCGAGTATTAAACCATTTATAACCCCGATGAATTTCGAGGGCGAAATTCATTTTAAGGGGGGTAGAATGTAACACCCCGAGATTTATGAAAAATATTCTTTTTAATTTTATTGATGTCTTTTGTTGTACGCTACAACAAAGGAGTCTTGCACAACACGCAACCCTAACTTGGCTACATTACATGCAATCGCGACCTTCCTCAATAGCGTGTGTTGTACGCAATAACGAGTTTCACTAAACAACGATATGCTATTAAAATATTATTAAAACTTGCCATTATGAATAGTAATAAAAACTTTTTGAAAATTTCATCTTTCAAAATGGACTTCATTTTTGGATTCAGAATATTGAAATTAGCCTAGGGTGAAATTTTGGTATTTTTCTGAAAACTTTCAATTTTTGATTAATAGTGAAAACACTGGGTTACTATTTAAAAACTGACTTTTTATTTAAATAATTATTTATTCTATTTAAATTTATTTTAGGTTAAAATTGACACATAATACCTATATAAGTTCAACGTAATTCATTAGAGTCATTTTATAATAATTTTAGATATATAAAAATTTTATTGAACTTTTTACCGTCTTTTACCCACCTCCTAGGAGAATTTCCAAATTCACATAAAACATAATTTTACCACTTATGTGAGTGGAATTTCAAAAATCTGAGAGACACGGTTGATGTCAGTAAGTAAAATGTGGTTCAATGAGATGAAAATAATTTTTGGTGAATAGTAACTTTTTACTTTTTCTTACCACGGTTAAAAGTAAATAGGGTAATTAAGGGTAAAAATGTTATTATTATTACCCTAACACATGTCCTAATTCTATTGGATATGTTTTATTAGACCAAAAACAACCTTAGGAATAAAATATGGCCATTTAGTCCCACTTGTATTAGATTAGGACATTTATTATTATTTTATTTAAAGAAGGGTTAAAATAGTTAAAATCAAAGATTAATAAGTAAATCATTTTTAATATAGGGTTATACATAAGATAAATTCGACTATAAATATTAATTAGAAATATAAAAAGATTTCCTACATAATGTTATTTTATTTGTAATTTTTAGACTTTAAATAATTTAATTTATTTATGACACAATGATGATGCAGAAATTATATTTTTAATGAAATATTGACATAATTGATGTTATAAATACCTGAATAAATGTAATCTGAGGCATTTTGTGAATTCCAATAATTTTATATGTTAATATGACATGTTAGTATTGATTCAATTAACCTTTTTCGAATTAATAATTCTGTTATAAGTTTCACAAAAATCCATTACGAAATAGTGTCAAAATTGACATAAAATAGTTTTTAAAACAAATATTATATTATTAATTGTTATTTTATTCCTAAAAATCTAAGGTTAGGCCAAATGACTTATATAAGGTTATATATATTTATAATAAACAACTTGGGGTTCTTTTGGCATGTTATAGTAAGTTTATTAACCTTATAGTGTAAGAAAACATGAAGACACGGTAAAAGAAAAATTATTTAACCTAAAGTTAAATCTAAATGATAAGTCTAAAATAGAAACCTAAACTTGTCTAATTTCTATTTGATTATAGGATTGCAACCCATCCCCACATTAGCTTCTAAATAACTCAATTTGGAGCTATTAAAAACCGAATATGACTTTATAATAAAATAATATTTTTTGTTATTCCAAAGGTGCCCCTCTCCTCTCTTATAAAAGGGCACCTCCTCCCTCTCTTCCACACACCACTTTGAGCCCTCATTCTCGGCCAAACCCTGCCAAATTCTCTTCTCCAATTCCCTAGAAACATACTAGAGGTCCTGGACTTCTTCAAATACCAATTTTGGTGCCCTAATAAGAGATCTCAAAGAGGCGCTTCAAAGAAGAGGTAATATTCGTTACCGATTCTTTCAACATTATTTCTTCTTCCACTTCTTCTTCCATAGTTGTTTCATTATGAAGTAATAACATCAGTATCACTAACATACTGATATGTTATTATAAGTTTGAAACAACCCTATTTCACCATCTATCCATCCTACGGAAAACAAAATCACCGCGTGTGTGTACATATGGAATACCGTCTCCACGCCGTGGTGTAATCTATTTTCCACCACCACCTTACTTGGATGGGTATAAGTGTCTAAATAATAACTATATATGATTATTGTAAAGTGATATTGATTCTGAAATAGTATACATACACTCCAATACAATTCAACGATCATGAGAATGATATCATCACTCGTGCGTACGTACGGACTACCGTCTCCACGACGCGATGAGATTCATTCTCCATGTTAACCATTCATGGATGATTATAAAGTATATATAATAAGTAATCATGAAATATATGATATAATAATGATACTGGATTTATGTGTATATATATTTATGACATCTACTTAATTTCATTCAATTCAATAAGGAAACAAAAACAGTGTTCATGCGTACGTAAGGCCTACCGTCTCCATGAACGGTGTATTTCATTTCATTTAATCGATCTATCATATATATATATGTATATACTGAAATATATATTATATGTGGATCATTTTTTACATTCAGGAATTATGTAAATCAGGATATAAGTAATAATATCAAGAACAACAAGTCCAAACACGTACGATAAATAAAACTATTTAACCCAAAACGTTGCTTTAACATGGAACTTACAAAAGAACGGGTAATATAAAGTCATAAGTGAACCATATATGATTTCATAACAATGAATATGATTCTGTAATAAGTCAATGACATTATTTAAATCATTATACAGGAGGTTCAGAAATGTACGAAGCATATTGGACCTAAGGTAAGGGATAATTTTGAAAATCTCATTTTTATCTGAGATTGCGTATTCGTAAGTATTTACTGGGGTTATATTTATCATCCTTGTCCAAGTTTTCTAAAAATGTTTTCATGTATGTTTAAAGTCCTTTTTACCCATTTTTTACTTTTACCATTTTTTATGGAAGGAATCTTTCTTTTGTTTACCATACAATGAACTTTTTGACGTTTCCGAAAAAAGTACGAGGAGAATGTTATTTTTAACTTATACAGCGTGAACAGATTTTTAAGGTTTCATAACGCCTCATTTTCATGAAGCTTCCTCTACAAGATTGCATGATTATTTTTAAAAAAACCCTTTTCTTTTAAAATTTAATGATATTTTGTGAAAATAAAATGATTTTGAAGAAGAAAGGATATTTTCCTCAAGAATTCATTTCAAGTGTTTTTATCAAAACTATTTTCCATCTAAAATGACATTATTTAATATGTTTATGTTTCCAGTATAATGTATCCATTATTTACATGGTTTGATTCTTCTTATGATGAAAATATATCCATTTTTTATATTGATTATGTTATGATGGCATGATGTTTAAGAATCTCATTCTATTACATGGGTGCTATGATGTATGATTTATGATTTTGTGGAACATAAAAGAATGATTTCATTATGAGATGGTTGGGACCTATATCTCCCTCCAATGAATTGGGTAAATATTTATATCTCATGAGATAGACATGGCTGGAACGGTATGTTAATCCGGTTCAGTGTTACCAGACTGAAATGACGAGTGAACTCGATTCAGAAAGGGACTTTGTCCACTAAGATAGTCTTGGTAGCAATGCCTTGGCTATTATGGAAATCATATCATGTGTTTAATGGTTTCCACAATTACATGTTTTATTCCCATTCTATTTTGTCATGATTGATGTTCCCTTATGATATATACCTTACGTACTTCCAAGATTCATGTCTTTGTTCAAGATTTTGATGTTTAGATTTTGTTTTCAAGTTTTCGCATTCAAATGTTTATGGATTATTTTATGTTATCTATGTTTTCCCTTATTGAGCATTTGAGATCAGCCTTTTTTTGTTTTATTTTCCCCAAGAAATAAATAAAGGTTTTAGGTAAGGAAACAAAAAGGGGAAGATCGTTATGGCAGTTGTTGAAGATATTTCAACATGATTAGAAGTTTATATTCTGAGTTTCCAAAGACACTAAACTATTACGATCCTTGTGTGTCTGTTTTTGTTATGTATTAAGTATTCCAAAAAAGTAATTTAATGTCCATTTACATCAAGCTTTGGGTCTCTATAGTTTTTTTTAATGATGTGGTGCTAGATGTTTGGGCTACCATTTCTTGTTCCACACTTACAAGATGAAATTTCGGTCATCATCCTATTATTGAAAATATTTTCATAAGAAATACTAAAACACATTTTGTTTTCATATTCAATAACGCATAGATATTGCATCCTAAATGTAAAAAAATAGGTCAACACATTTGGTGTTCCTTAAATTATAATGATGATGACTTTGATTTTGTTCTTAAGATAAAATTTCCTAAGAGAAGAATGAAAATTTGGAGTTAGGAATGCTTTAGCCACATGAAAAAAAACATAATTCATCTTGAATCCCTTCTCTCTAACATTCAAGAAATTGAAACGTGTTTTGATTTTTTAGAAATATTGGATTAAGAAAATAATACAATAAAGCAGCTCAATACTCTTTTAAACCTTAAATAATGTATACAAAGAGAGGACTTTAAGGTCAAATGGTTCAAGGAGGGTGATAGGAATACCAACTTTTTCAATTCAATTCAAAGGATTAGGAAACATTATAGACCCTTGGGTATTCTTAATGATAATGGTATTCTTCTAGAGAAAATAGAGTATTTGGATGCTCATGTTGTTTATTTTTACAAGAATTTTCTTTATGGGTCCAATTCTAATATTGTGCTTATAGGAGTTGTTATTCCTAATATTTTCAATGATGAGGATAATTCAAATATTATTTCCCTTCCTATTGAATTTAAGATTGAAGATGTTTTTTTTGGTTTATATTTGGTAGATCTCCTAGACCATATGGGTTCACTAATTCTTTTTTAGAAACCTACTAGGATATTATTCATTCTTATTTTTTAGGCTCATCAGTCATTTCTTCAAGGGTGTTCAGCTGACATAGGACATCAATGCTTAATTTATTTCCCTCATACCCAAAGTTTACAATGAAAATGAGAAATATCTATTTAGACCTTTAGCTCTGGTTAACACTACTTACAATGTTATTGGAAAGATTCTTTCCAACAGACTCTCTAACATTGCCAACAGGATTGTTTCTTCAAACCAATTTGGTTTCATCAAAGGTATAACTATTTAGGATTACCTTATCACTGATTATGAGTATATTAAAATTTTTACGAAAACTAAAAGAGGGGGTAACATTTCTCTCAAGGTGGATGTTAAAAAATCTTTTGATACGTTATATTGGGGATTCATTTGTAAGGTCTTCTAAAATTTTGGCATTGATGAAAAAAATTTAATTGGGTTTGAAATATTATGAGCTTGTCTTATATCTTAGTGATTACCAATGGATCCCCTGAGTGATATTTCACATGCACTAGATGAGTAAGTCAAGGTGATCCCCTCACAGCTATTATTTTCTTTATTGTTGGAGATTATTTGAGCAGTCTTTTTCTCAACATGGCTAGCACTAACAATATAAAACCCATTAGAGCTACTAGAGGCCTTATTACACCCACCCATTTATTGTATACTAATTCAATCATCCTTTTCACTCAAGGAGACAAAAGAAATATCAATAACATCAAAAATTATTACCTTAATTATGATAAAGTCTCAGGGTAAGAAATTAGTTAGAATAAGTCATTCTTATTTTTTGTAAATAATATCACTGTAGATATAAAATATAGCATCCTTGAGGATCTAGGAATCAGATAATTCATGCTTTGGTTTACATATCTTGGTGTTATAGTGTTTTGGGGAAAACCATGTGTTGGAAACATTCCTAAAATTTTGACCCAGGTCAGAAATTATTTGACTTCTTGTAAAAGAAAGGCACTCTTGATGGAAAGAAGCCTTAACCTTGTAAAAGATATGAATGTTTCTAAATTTGTTTATTCTTTTATGGTTTATAAATGGCTACTTGGTCTCCTTAAGATTGTTATCACTTAAATTGTGATTTTTTTCTAGATTGGGAGTATTCTATAAAGAAGGCTTATTATTGTCTCATGGTAACAATGTTGCAAACCAATTGATTATGGTGGGTTGGTAAATAAAAACCTGTGTAAATTCAATCAATACTTACAATATAGCTTCATACATAGGCTTATTAATGAGAAGTCAAAGAATATTTCTTTTCTGAGGTTAATATTTTTAAATTGTCTCAAATCTGGGAATTTAAAATATGTGGATTCATTTATTTGGCTTACACATTATTTCTCCATTATCTCATTCAATACTCATTGGATGGTTAACATCAATTCTTCCTTAAATTTTTTTTAGAAAATTGTATAGATATGCCTCTCATCAATACTATTAATTCATCTGATCCATCTGTTGATACTATAGTGTGGATAAAAGAGGAAATGGGGATTTCCTTAGAGGTGCATCCTTTTAAAATGAAGGATTTGATTTAGAAACATACTTTCATTAATGGTGATTCTATATTATTTTGGGAAACATATCCAAATAGGGTTCTTTCATTAAAAACGTTATACTATAAAGCTCTTCATGGGAAGACAACTATATGGGCCAATGTGTTGAAAGAAAGGGTTGCATGATTCCTTCAAAGTTCTGTCTTGCATGGTGGGTGATGTTTTCTAAGCTCCTAACTGAAAATTTTCTTTAATGTATTGGAATCAATCTTTTTTAAAAATTATCACTTTTTAATCAGTACAGGTAGGATCTTGTCACCTGTTCTTGAGATATGTCATGGTTGTAGATCTATAGATAGTGGTTGTAGATTTATTTGAGGAATGTATTACCATTTTAGCTTGCCTAATTGAGAACCTGGTCATATGTAACTAGATACCCCTATCACATTAGATGCTTAACCTATTTTTTATGAAAATTGTTGAAGTTATCCATACAATTTAGACTAGTATAAACAAACTAATTCATAGCAGTGCATATTTCTACCTTCAATCAGCTATTTTGGACATTATTGTGACTATAAAACAAGTTAATTATTCTCAAAATTATTATTATGATAACTTAATACATGATTTTTCTATTATTAAACATTTTGGAATTATAAGTAATTGTTATCCTCCTATTAGGACCTTGGATGTTATATGGATTCATCTGTTTCCAAGTTGGATTAAATGCAATACAGATGGACCCTCAAGAGGAAATCCTAGGCTTTAATATGAGGGATTTAGATCAATGCTCCAGATTTTTAGGTTTAATATATTGGAATAATGAGATGGTATGGCTTCAGCCAACGGTTCCAGAAACAGTACATCTATGCACAGGGTGTAAAAAGTTGTTCAAACTTTCAATGTTGGGATCTTGGGTTAATGTATTAAATATTCATAGGAGGAACTATTATTGTGGTTTCAGGTCATTGGGGTCTTCTTGGTCATGTATTACGCCTAAGTGACTCTGGGATTATGAGCTATGTAAGGTTACCCCTCAACCTAGTTAAAAAGGGGAAAATAAATAAAAAATTAAAAATCCTTTAGGCTTGGTGGAAAAAAAGGTAATTATTTGGGATTTTTTTATATCCCTTATGGTGTCACCACGTCCCTTTATATAGAAATGCTTTGTATCATTAATGCTATGGAAATTTTAAAGTAATAGGGTTACCACAACTTGTGGCTTGATTATGATTACACAACTATTTTACAAGAATAAATAAATGGAACCATTAATCATTTATAGAAGTTGACTTCCCAATGGAGCAATTGTATGGACTCTATATTTCTTCCATGAACTATTTTATCATGTATACATATCGTGATAAAAATTACTTATCTAATGGAATTACTTACAAATGGATCACTGCTACTCTGATAACATGGCTCAATGATGTACCTGATGATATTTTCTCTTTTTGGAAAGGGACTTTTATAATAAATCTTCTTTCAGACCTCTTTATTTTTATTATGATTCAATAAATGAGGCTTTTCCTTTTGTTCAATTTCTTGGTCTTCTTAAAAAAATATCAATGATGAAAGAACATTTTCTTAATGAAATGTACTTTATATTTCCTATGTAGTATGAAAAAAATGTATGTATCTAGTTCTTTAAGACTACTAAATTGATTCATACTTTGGGATTATATCCCAAATATCTTTTTCAATATAATAAATAATACACCATCTCTGGTTTACTAGATTTGGGGTTATTATAGTTGGTATTAGAGTAAATTTAGTAGAAACCTTGGGGACTAGATTTCAGAAAAAAAAAAAGTTAAAATAAACCTATGATCTACTTTGAGGATAAGTCTATGTATAGGATTGCATCCTAAAGTTTTAGTTAGTTATATATTGTGTATTTTTTATAGAAAAAAACCATTTTTGGATGATGCAACTAGAATTGGTTTTATCATAGATGCATCTAGAATTAATAACCCCAAATAGATTTGGAAGAGTATATCTCAGTCATCATTCTGATGCACAATGAGTGTTCCCTTACTACACACTGGGTTTGAAACTCTTGGGGGATATACTTGGATTAAAACATATTTTAATTATGAACCATTATTAATTATTTAAATAGATAATAATCAAGGATGGACTAGGTAAAACCAAAGGTATCATGGAGTAAAAAGTAGGGGTCATGATTTAGACACCCTATGACTGATATTTCATGATTTCCCTCTATGATTATTATTGCTCATACTATGATGTTTTGTTTCATTCAATGGTTGGTTCCCTAAGAAATCAAATTAATATTGAATATGATATATAATGTAGTGATTATGAAAAACCATATGTGATTATTACTAGAGTGAAAGATATTTTTATTATACATAATAAGTTATCACAATATATGATTAACATATTTCATCTAAACCAACTCCTAGATTCACCAAATAAGATAAGGATATAGTTCACTAAGTTCACAGGTAGTGGAGACAAATGAGGAAAAAATTCACAATTTCATTCATGTTAGAAATATGAAAACAGACACCTTGTATAATGTCTTAGAGGAATGGTAAAATATTTTATATGTTGAAATGAAGGGAATAAATCAATGAAATGTTGATGAAAAATGAAGAGTAATATGGAAGGGAATAAATTACATCCTATGGAATCATTTTTAGTTCAATGTATTAATTGTGGGGAATATGTTCATTATCTGATTCAATGCCCTAATGAAATGGTTAAATCCAAGGACAAGGAAGGTCATATGTTATGTAAATCATTGAAGTGTAAGGATTAAAGTGTTTATGCATTGGTATTTTAGAATTATGTTGTATAAGTATTATATCAATGATATTATGGATATAAGAAGCATGAAACATATAATTATTGTTCCATAATATTTTTTATTTTCATTTTTGAAAACATGTGTTTAATAGTACCGATAACCTAGAAACATGATTTAATGATAAGGTTATATTTTTGGAAAAAACATGATTGAGTTACTAATAACCCTTAATATTTGTTTTATGTTTCAATAAATATAAATTTTCTTACTATTATAATTCTATGGTTGACCATAATTTTAAATTCATATATACCCATTTTTATGTTTTATATGATGGGAGTTTAACATGAATAAGGATATTTGGGGGGAAATTTATGGGAATGAAACCCTTTAGTTTAGTATATGTTTTAGTGAAATGATATTTGGGGATTAATTATTTTAAATGTGTTAGACATAAGTTTAAATTTATTGATAACCATTAGGTTTAATATGATTTTTTAGGTTGGGGTATTTATGGTTTATTAGAATAAAATATTTTGTACATTTTGGGAATATATCATATAAAATACATTATAAATTAAAAAAAGTGATTTGATGATTAATTTTGTATTTGAGGATGTTCATCACATTCTTGGGAATAGTATTGTTTTAGAGAAAGGAAAACTCAAAGACAAGGTTCAGCACCTACCACTAGCTTACGTGATATCCTAGTTTGTATGATATTATTTTTACTTAAATGTTTTGATGGATAAATATTAAGATGATTTTAGGAAACATATTATATGGTAAAATATTTTATAATTTTTATGATTTTGTGGTGATTAATGATATTTTAGGAGATGAATTATTGGATTGAGGTATATATAAAATTTTAGGTTAATATAAATGATTATCGAGGGAAAATTTTATTGAATTATTTGAGATGTAAGACTAAGGAGATGAGATAAACATTGAGTTTAAACATTCATTAATTTTGAGGCTAATGAGGTTATTTGGAATATATGGTTATTTATTTAATGAAGGTCCTATGTTAAATATTTGGTTTTATTATTAAGTTTTAGATATTAATGTATTGTTTCTTTATATAAAATCTTATTAATTTTAGAGTATTATCTAACATTATTCTAAAAAGTTTTATTTTATTAAGGATAATAGGAATATATTTTTATTATTTTGTGGATTTTGTGGTCTTTAAAAGTTAATATTAGTCCTTAAAACAAAAAAATCATCAATAATACTCATAATTTGTAGAAAGGATGATATTATAGTGGAAATTGATTAAAGGATAAAATTATACTTTTCAAGTGAGTGTATTTCCTTATTTTCTTAGTCTAGATGTTAAATTAATTCCACAACTCCAGTAAAAGAATATTTAAATAAAAAATTTATCCTATTACAATCATTTATGATGAATTGATGATCTTTTCACCCTTCATGGATTAATGGTTTCATGTTCATTAAATTTATCCTAAACATGTTCTTCATCACCCTCTATTTTTCCTTGTGTGTTATTTTTCTCTTCCATGTCCATATTTTCACTTCCCTATAATGTTTTTCTATTCATAAACATAGTTTTTATGACCTTTATATTTCCCTTTACCCTATTTTAAGAGGAATTTTTATTATCCCTTTTTATGATATGGGTTTTCAACAAATGTATTCTCAAATTTAAAACCATTTATTATCAAGAATAAGTTAAAAAATTTAAGACAAAATTTATTTAATGGGGATAATGTAACACCCTAATATTTTAAAAGAACAATAAATTTTATAGCCTATATAACACGCAACCCTAAGATTAAACAAACCACAAAATAATATAATTTAAATATGAATGTTATAATCTAACCATTAAATTGATGAGTATGAATAGGATTAACTAAATTATAAAATATTTATAAGGGTAAAAATAAATATATATATCAATAAATTATTAGTAAATAATCTCCCAATTTTTAGTAAATTCATTTTATTCTTTAAAATATGTTTTCTTCCAAAATGGTTTTTTATTTTTTTTTGTGAAGAAATATTACAATTAATTTATAGAAATTTTAGAAATTTTATTTGATAAAAATTATATCATTTTTTTAATTGACATATCAAAATTATCTTATGGTGAAATTTTTATATTTTTCTGAAAAGTTTGATTTTTCAATAAATAGTGAAAATAATGAATTTTATTAAAAACTGCATATTATTTTAAAGTATTTAAAAAATAAAAAACTATTTTGTATTAGTTTTAAAATTTCATTAGTTAATTTCTATTAAAAATATAATTATTGTATTTGAAATTAATTTTTTACTAGAATTTGGTACAAAACCATTTCCATACATAAAAAAGGCATATTTATAAAAAACCATTTTTCACTATGTATGATGGGATTTATTTTAAAATAAATTTTAAAACATAAGTGAATTGAATCATGAAAAATATATCCCATATTTTGAATCAAAAATTCCAAATTTGGTAAATATATCCCTTTTATTTTTACTCATTATTAATAGTAATCGTAGTAAATTTAGTTGTCATGATAAATGTAAAATGGGCATATTAAGAGTAAAAATAATGTGATAATGACTAAAAGTAACACTATAAACTGCCTTAATTTTATTTTTTGAGTATATTTCATCCATAATAACCCATAAATTGAATAAATGACGTTTTATTTCCATTTTTCCTTGATTTTTACCATTATAATATTTTATGTAATGAAAATTGTAAAATAACATTCACTTTATTTTATTAACATTAAATTTTTGACATAGGGATAAAAAGAAGGAATTTTCAGTTATAAATTTTTATTTGAAAGATGTATTGTTTTTTATATTATTAATTTATTCCTAATTTTTATTGGTGAAATAATTATCTTAAATGATTATGCAACACTGGCACAGTTTTATTCAATTAGTATAAAAATAAAATAAATTATATTAAAAACTATAAAAATAATATCTTTTGAATGATTTAGAGTGAACTAAGAATTTTATGGATATATATGACATAATATAGATATACTAAAATTATATATTTTAATTACATATTTATCTTCATACATTTAAATTCAAATTAAATGAATAGTGTTAGAAATGAAATTAATGATATTTTAAAATATATAACATTTTATTAAATGATTTTAAATTAATAAATATATTTTATCCATCAGAAGGAAAGTTGGATATGGTGGAACATATAAATCAGGATCCATTTATTTGTTTTTTTTTCTTTTATGGTAACATTTTTTACCCTTAAAGGATGGAAAACTTTAATATTGTGGTCATTTTCAAAAGGGTTAATGGGGGTTAAAACTAAAAGATATGGATGAAAACAGAACCAAAAGTTTTCCAAATTTTATTTCATAAAATGATTTTAAATCATACACATATTATCATATAATTATACCAATTTTAAAGAATTTTTTCATAAAATTATATTAATTTAATACTTCAAAAAATTCAAAGAATTCCCCTTTAATCACTTATAAAAGGACACCCCTTATCTCTTTTGTTTCCACCACTTTGAGAAACCTATATCAATCATCTCACAAACTGATCTCAGATAATTTTTTATTTTATTCTTTTCTCAGTCATGCATATTTCGGTCTAAGTTGGGGTTTGGGTCCCGATTTGAAATTTTTTATGTTTGGAATTTTTGGTGGGTTTTGAGATGGTGCATGGGTACTAAATGGAAAGAGGTAATCATGTGATCATCCCAGGTGACTGTGCGATTGTCCACCACTTAAAATAAATAAATTTTATGAAAAAATTGAAAATAAAATAAAATAAAATAAGAAAGGTGTAATAAAATTAAAATAATATTTTAATAATGATGATGATATTATTATTATTATTAAGATAATTATTATTATTATTATTAAATTTATTATTTAGTTTTTTAATATTATTATTAAAATTGTCTTTGTTATTATAAATATTATTATTATTATTATTATAATTAAGAATTTTATTATTATTAGGTTATTTTTATTTTTCTTCTTTTCTATTTATAGGTTTTATTTTACCCTAACTCCTTCCCCCTTCCCTTACATGATACCTCCTCCCCCCTTCCCTCTTGCGTCACCAGCCCCCTCCCTTCCCTCTCCATCACGTTGCCCCTACTTCGGTGACCACTTTCTTCAGTGCCTCCTCTCCGGCATGCACCACCCAATGAGCGCAACCCCTGCTCATGTGCAACCCAACTAGCTGACCCCAGCCCCACCAGTGGCCCTCCTTCTCTGGTGCTCTACCTAGCCGGCACCACCTCCTCTTCGGTCAGCGCTTCCCTCACCAGCATCTTCCTCCTCCAACTGCGATCGTCCCTCCATTCAGTGTTCTTTGGTTTGTGATTTATTTTTGGGGTTTATGATTTGGTCATACCCTAAATCTAGGGTTGATATGCGGGTCATTTTTCTTGTGTGATAGGGTGTATGGATCCTTCTTTAGAGTGTATTCTTCGTTCTTCAAGATTCATTTTTCATTCACACTCAACTGATAGGTGTTTCCATTCCCTTTCTTTCCAATTCAATCCATATGATTCTTATATGTTATTAATTGATTTTTAAAACATGATTCATATATTTTTTACACCCTTGGTTAAATTATTGTGGTGTTATCTTGAGGATTTGATTTTCTAAAAATAAATTTCAAAGTGAAACTCTTCTTATGCTAATGTTTTCTTATGCTAAATGTGTTTGATAAAGGGATGTTTGAGATTTATAGGTAAAATTGAAATAGTTGGGTGATGTTTTCCCTTTGAAACATTTTATAAAATTGATTCAATTCTGACTTTGTCTTTTCATTTGGATAATAGGGGTTTCTTTAAGTGTGGTTTGAAACTTGTTTGGAAGGGCTATTTTGTTTTAGGAACTCTTGTTGCATTTTTAAATTAAGTGAAATGGTTTGGTATGGGTTAAAGGTTGAGTGTTGTTTTTAGGGGTTATTTATAAAGGTTTCATGGATGTTAGGTGTGTCATTGGATGTTGCCACATCCATGGGTTCAATAGGTGCACACATGGATGTGCCCCCAAATGAAGATGGTGTTTCAAAAATGGTGTTTTCCTAAAATCCTGATTTCTTGAATGGTCCATTGGTTTCTAAATAATTTTGGTTTCTTTTTTTTGGCTTAATTTTATTTTAGGGGTTTTGTGATTTTTGAGTTTCATATAACTTTTTCAGAGCGCATGGACCTTGTTGATGTAATTTCAAGTCGCCGCTCATGAGGATGCCTTACATGGATGTGTAGGGGTAAGGCATATATATATACCCTCTTTGTACATATTCCCCCATAGCATGGGGAATATGTTCAATGAATCTAGGTATATTAGTATGTGTGTGTGTGTGTAAATTCATATGCTTGTAACTGAAAAAGGGGTGGTTTAAGTGGTCATCATCAAAAGAGGCATGTTTGAGGTAGGATATCTATGCATTGACCTTTAAATTTTAGAATCATTTATTTCATGCATTTGGCACCAATTTTTTATATTAATTATTGATATAAAATTTTTAATAAATTTTTTTGTCTTGAAATGAAGTGGGTTCCCTCTTGTACTATGTTGTATGAAATGGTTTAATTGCGTTTTTTGCACTAATTTTTTTTCAAATTTCCATGTTGGCCTTTATAAGTGAATTGTAGTTTTTAAATAATGATTTGGGTTGAAAATGTTTTTTTGGTTGGTAAAAATGGATTTTTTAATGGGGTTCCAAATGGTTTGTATTTGAAAGTGGTATGTATTTGATTATTTGGAAATGATTTGGTAAGTGGAACTCATATGAGGCCTGGTTGGAATTTTTTTAAAACTGGTTATCTTGAAAACTCTCTTTAGATAATTCAATTTCCTAGATTTTGTTGTATGTTGTGATAATTCCACCCTGTAGGACTCCCTTGAGATCAAATAGTTGAATGTCAAGGGACTTATTCCTTGGGGTGACTCGAGGGGTGACTTTGTTGGTGTGATGATTATGTGTTATGAAATTGCATGTGATCGGATGCTTAGTTAGATCACACCCCCCCCCCCTCATGACATAGGAACTTATAATAGAGAGTTAATCTTTAATGAATGATTGCTTCACTAGTTTAGATTACGCACTGGCTAGTGGCCCATAATAGGAGATATTTTGTTATTATTGTTATATGATTGGGCCCCTCAGTCAGGTCAGGAAGGGCAACGATTGGTAATTTAGTAGTTATGGTGTCATCAGATAAGGAATGTCTTCAGGATGAGTAACATGTATAGAAAATTGAATATTATTCATGATCTCTTAGGTTCTTCCATGTTTTCTGGTACTTAGTTATATGTGGTATACGATTGAGATGCATGTGTTGGTTTGTTACTCTTGTGTGGTATTTCTCCATTTCCCTTATTGTATGTTTGTTGATATTATTTCCTTGCATAGTGTATCTTCTTACTAAAAGTGATAAAATGGTTCCAGGTGTTTATGAAAAGAGGTTTTGAAAAAAAAAATTACACTTCCTCCCTTTTTAGTGTAAATATCACCTCCTTTAAAATGACAATATTTTCTTCTTAAAAAGGAAATGTGGTTTTTTATTAAAAAAGGTAAATATACTATGATTTGTTTTAAGAAGAAAATGTGTGAGAAAACTAGTTTTATAAAAAAATCATACTTGAAATTTATGGATATTTTAATCAAATTAAATGAATATGGGAATAGATTTTTTGGGCATGCCTACTGAGTTTTAACACATATGCCTATAGTTTATCTTTTTTTCTAGCTTCGGGTGCTGCTTCTTGCTCAGATTCGGTAGTCGTAGTGTAATGTTGGTTTGAGGTCAGAGGTGACCCATAGGGTCACATGGAGGTATATACAATTTTACTTTCTCATCACTGCTAGTTTTCATTTTCATTGTTCAATTTTTATTTATTTACTTTTATTTCCATTATGGGATAAATCATTCCCACCTGTTTAATTTTTGATGTTCGAAAATAGTTTCTAACCTATGGGGATTAGGAACGCCCTTCAGGCCATGTCGCGGGCCGGATCAGGTGACCGGTTCAGGGTCAACCCAGGATGGTTCATGAAAAAATGGTATGAAATCAAGCCCTTGTCATTTGGGGTGTCTAGTAGTTGGAGATTTGAATTTTTGGTGCATATAAGGTAGGTTATGGGCTGGTTCCTGATCACTACCACTCATGACATAGCTTGAGTTACCAGGGATAGTTTGGGAAAAATTTTCTTATCCTATATTGGTTTTTTTGGATTAAGAGATGAAAATGATGGAAATATGGTGTTATGTTGTTACTCCACATGAATTAGTGACCCATGTGGAGTCTAAGTATGTGGTTTAAGTTCCTCAAAGTTGTTTATTCTTACTCAGGGCATGGCTCACTACCATGTATTTAGGTTAAGCATCGCTTCTAGTTCCTCATTATTGTGGTTCTTTGTTTGTTGTATCTATTTTGTTCTGGTTGGCGTGAATGTAATTTGAAAATGGAAGCGGTTTTGGAATGAAAATGATTTATTTAGAGTGGTTCTAAATTGGTGAAGTGGATTTTAAAATTAAAATAGATTTGAAAATTAAACTGGTTTATTCCATGTGGTTTTGAAATTGGTAAAATGGGTTTTAGAATACATTTTTTTGGTTTGAAAATTTGATGAATGTATGAATTTTATAAGAAAAAGAGATATGTGCCCCTTGATACTCTCTATAGAAGGTCACATATGCGTAGGGTATGTATGGAAATTTCATGGGGGAACTTGTTCATGGATGAAGTAAGTGGAATGGATGGACACATGTGACAGTTCATAGGATTCCATGGGTGAGGTTTCAGAATCTGAAGGTTTTAGAAATCAATTTTCATCTTATATATGGGTTTTGTTTGTGGGAATTTGAATTTTCTTTTAAGAAGTTAGTTTTGAAATTTAAATGAAAATAAGGGTTTTAAAAAAAGTATTTTTTAATTTCATTTTTATTGGTGTGGTTTCTGAGTTGGTTCTTCTTTGCCTAGGGTGTTGCCTTTGATAGTGTTTCAATTCGATGTT
This sequence comes from Viscum album, assembly GCA_963277665.1. Classification (NCBI taxonomy): domain Eukaryota; kingdom Viridiplantae; phylum Streptophyta; class Magnoliopsida; order Santalales; family Viscaceae; genus Viscum; species Viscum album. Next base: position 1,426,718,994 of record OY728138.1, on the reverse strand, counting down.
CGTTTGGGTTTGTGCTTTCGTGTTGTTCATAGAATGCCACCCCAAAAGGTATCCAAATTTTCCAATGATTCATGACCATTTTTTGGTCCTTATTGGATGTTTTATATTATTTGTGGTGATCGAGGTCCATTAGAGGGAGTTATATAGCTTGAATAGGTAGAGATTGTCTTTAGGGTACTGGGAACTCCCGATGCTGCCAAAGTGTGTGTAATTTTTGGTATGTTTGAAGGTATATATCTAGAAGAATGGTAGTTTTTCTCCCTAATGTCAATGAAATTTGGGATGATGTGGGATGTCTTTAAATCTATCTTCATCTGATGCTTCATACCTGAGGAGTTGAAGATAAATAAAAGGGAAGATCTTGTGGGCATTCAATAAGGCCAATGGTCAGTGAAGGCCTATTTTGACCACATTAAGAAAATTTTTTATTTTTTTCTATAGTTAGCATCAAAGGATTTGATGAAGTCTTCTCTCTTCATTGGGGATATTCATACAGGGATAAATTATCAGGTCCTCTATCCTAAGGACTGTCATTTTGAGAAGCTGGTAGATGAAGCATTCCTAGGTGAGTTGGTTCCCAGAGTATAGATGGTTGGAAATTCAGTTCCTCGTATCATTCATGAAGGTTCCCCATCTGGTGAGGAGTGGATTCATTAGGAACCTATTCCAAAGGAGTTATACTCATTAGTTCTGACTTATATTTCATTAAACTGCTCTCTATTGTGCCATTATTGTGGCTGGTCTGGGTATTCAAAGCCATCTTGTCACATCTCTCTGAAGACCCTATGTCATTATGACCATTTGGGTCACTTGGATAAGTTATGTAAGAAAAATTTCTCGAATAAGGGTTTATAATAAAGGATGATCATACTTGACTGTGAGGAAAGAGATGCTTCGGCCATCAGATCCCCAGTCATGGGTCTTAGGGTGAACCTCATGCATAGTCTGTTTTTCTAGGGGTAAGTGAGAACTTGACCCAGTTATTTATCTTTCATTTTTAAACTAAGACTTTTAAAGTTTCCTTATTATTGTTTTCCTATTATTGTACGTTCATCTTTTTTTGTGATGGTGTGATGAACTTATACTTTCATGATCTTAGTGTTTGTGTTCTTATGAATGTGGCCTCTAGAATCATTTTTTCTCTCTTAAAAGTGTATTTGTCCCTTCTGTGGGTTGGTCCTTGTTTTATTAGTGATCATTTGGATATGTTAGTGCTTGGGGAGATTGATGCTTGTAATTTTGTTTGAGTTCCCTATTTGGTTGAGTTCTTCTATTGGCTTGGGTTGAGAGCTTCAGGTTTCCGCAGAGGTGTTGTCTTGCTCGTGCTAAGGAAGTCGAATGTGTTTTTGTTTGGATTTTTAGATCAGTGTGGGAGATTCTTAGTTATGGAAGTGTTTTTATAGGGAGTTCCTTTATCCGGGTTCCCCAGTATGCCGGTTTTCCATGCAATGGGATTTTCATTTAAGTCTTGGTGGTGTGGTTTAGTTGTGTGGGAAAGTTGAAGGAGTTCAAGTTGGGGGTTCCCTAGTTCCCAGTTCTAGTAAGGGTGTTGTTCGGTTAGTGTGGAAATGTTGAGTTAACCCCTGGGGTCCTGGATTTCAGGTGGCTCTATCGTGGGTTTCTCATTTAAGTTTTGGTGGATTTTTTTTATTTTGGATTTCACGTGTTAGCTTAGTTCTTATAGTGGGGAGAACCCATTGAGTTATCCCCTCATCCTCATATTGTGGATTCTTCTTGATTGGTTGGGTGTGACTTTTGGAATGAATAGTCACCCAAAGGATCATGGTTTCTATTAATTTTAATTGGGCATGGACTCAAATTTTAGTTAACTTTTGTCTTGGTGACTTTTGGGCTAGTGCATGGGCACCGCACGGTTAGTTTTCCCAAGTGACCGTGAGGTTACCCACCATATAAAATAAATAAATTTTATAAAAACAAAATGAAAAAAAATAAAATAAAATAAGAATGGTGAAATAAAATTAAAATATTGTTTTGATAATAATATTGATGATATTATTAATATTATTATTAAGATTATTATAATTATTAATAAATATAAATTTTTAAGTTTTTTAATATTATTATTAAAGTTATTATTGTTATTAAAAATATTAAAATTATTATTATAATTAATAATTTTATTATTTTTAGGTTAATTTTATTTTTCTTATTTTCTTTTTCTAGGGTTTATTTTACCCTATCTCCTTCCCCCCTTACCTTCCACACTACATTTTCCCACCTTCTCCCTTACATCACCAACCCCCTCCCTTCCCTCTCCATTATGTCATCCCCACCCCCTCCTTCGGTGACCACTTCTTCTGACACCTCCTCTTCAGCGCACACCACCCAGCCATTGTGACCCCCTGCTCACATGCAACCCAGCCAGCTGACCCCAACCCCACTGGTGTCCCTCCTTCTCCAGCCTGCTACCTCACTGGTGTTGCCTCCTCTCTACTAAGTGTTTCCCTAGCCATCATCCTCCTCCTCCAGCAGTGGTCCTCCCTCTGGGGAGTGTTCTTTGGTTTGGGGTATCTTTGTGGGGTATAAGATTTGGCTTAACCCTAAATCTAAGGTAGATGTGAGGGTCATTTTTCTTGGGTGTTAGGGTGTTTGGATCCTTCTTTAGATCATATTATTACTTATTTGAGGGTATTGTCACATTTTCACTCAACTAATAGGTGTTTCCATTCCTTTTCTTTCCAATTCAATCCATATTATGATTGTGTGTTATTAATTAAATTTCAAAACATGATTGAAATCTTGTCAATTCCCTTGGATAATTTATTGTGGTGTTTTATTAATGATTTTATTTGCTAGAAAGAGATTTTGAAGTGAAAATATTATTATTATTATGTTTGTTAGTGATAAATGTGTTTCATAATGGGATGCCTGAGCTTTAGGCGTAAAATTGAAATGGTTGGGTGATGTTTTCCCTTTGAAACATTTTTGAAAATTGATTCAATTATGACTTGTTCTTTTCATGTGGAGTATAGTGATTTATTTAAGCATAATTTGAAACTTGTTTGGAAGGTATATTTTGGTTTATGAATTCTTGTTTCATTTTGAAATTAAGTGAAATATTTGGGTATGGGTTAAAGGGTGAGTGGTCTTTTTGGAGGCGATTTCTAAATGTTTCATGCATGTTAGGTTTTTCATTGGATGTCCCCAAAAATGAAGATGGTGTTTCTAAAATGGTGTTTTATTAAAATATTGAATTCTTGAATTGTCTTTTGGTTTCTAAATAATGTTGGTACCTTTATTTTAGCTTAATTTTATTTTAGGGGTTTCGTGATTTAATGTTTTTGGTAACTTTTCCAGAGCATGTGGACCTTGTTAATGTAATTTTGATTCGTCGCTCATGAGGATTCCTTACACGCATGGGTAGGGGTAAGGCATATATATATATATTACCTCTTTGAACATATTCCCACATATCATGTGGAATATTTTCAATGCATCTAGGGGTATTTATATATGTATATGTGTGTGTGTGTGAGTGTGTGTGTGTGTGTCTGTATAAATGCATATGTGTGTAAGTGAAAAAGGGGTGGTTTGAGAGGTCTTCATCAAAAGCGTTATGTTTGAGGTAGGATCTTTATGTATTGACCTTTAAATTTAAGAATAATTTATTTCTTTCATTTCACACATATTTTTATATTAAATATTGATATATAATTGTTAGTAAAAAAATTTGTCTTTAAATGAAGTGGTTTCCCTCTTGTATTATGGTGTATGAAATGGTTTAATTGGGTTTTTCACGCTATGTTTTTTGTCAAATTACTCGGTTGGCCTTTATAAGTGAATTTTGGTTTTTAAAGAATGAATTGGGTTGTAAATGTGATTTTGGTTTTCAAAAACGAATTTATTAAATGGGGTCCTAAATGATTTGGATTTGAAAGTGGTGTGTATTTTATTCTATGGAAATGGTTTGGTATGTGAAAGTAATGTGAGGCCCGGTTAGAATTTTTATAAAACTGGTTATCTTGAAAAGTCTACATGGATGGTCCACTTTCCTTGATTTTTTTGTATGTTATGGTAGGTCCACCATGTAGGACTCCCTTGATATCAAATAGCTGAAACACAAGGGACTTGTTCCTTGGGGTGACTCAGGGGTGACTTTGTTGTGTGTGACGATTGTGTGTGTTGATTGTGTGTAATGAATGTGCATGTGATCGGATGGTTGGTTGGATCACCCCCCCCCCCTATTCGTGACATGGGAACCTAGCATAACAAGCAAATTTTCAGTGAACGATTGTTTCAATAGTTTAGATTATGTAGTAGCTAGTGGTCCATAGCATGGGGATATTTTTTTATTATTACTATAGGATTGGGCCCCTCAGTCAGGCCAGGTAGGGAGACAATCAGGTGCTTGAGTTTTATGATGTCATCAGGTAGGGAATGCCTTTAGGATGAGTCACATGTATAGTATGTTCTAGATTATTTACAAGCTATTAGGTTCTCCTATGTTGTCTGGTACTTAGTTATCTGCAGCAGATGATTGAGATGCATGTGATGGTTGGTTACTCTTGTGTGGTGTTTTTTCATCGCATGTTTTGTATGTTTATTGATCTTGTTTCCTTACATAGTGTATCTTTCTAAAAGTGATAAAATGGTTTCAAGTGTTTATAGAAAAAGGTTTTGAAAATGTTTTACACTTTATTCCTACCTTTTTAGTGTAAACATCACCTCCTTTAAAATGACAATGTCTTCATCATAAAAAGGGAATCTGTTTTTTAATTAAAAAAGGTAAATAGACCGTGATTTGTTTTAAGAATAAAATGTGTGAAAACTTTGTTTTAAACATTGTATTTAAAACTTTAAATTAATGTATCTTTTATTAAAATGAAATTAATATGGTAATATATTGTTTAGTCATGTCTACTATGTTTTAATACTCACGCCTACTATTTATCTTCTTTTTTAGCTTTGGGTGATACTTCTTGCTCGAATTTTGTTGTTGTAGTGCGATGTTTGTTTAAGGTTGGTGGTGACCCATAGGGTCACATGGAGTTATGTATAGTTTTATTTTCTCATTGCTGCTAATTTTCATTTTCATTGTTTAGTTTTTATTCATTTATTTTTGTTTTATATATGGGCCAAATCTTTCCCACCTTATTAATTTTTGATGCTCAGCACAAGTTTTCAGCCCATGGGGATCGAGAACGTCCTTCAGACCATACTGCGGGCCGGCTCGGGTGACCGGTTCAGGGTCGACTCGGATTGGTTCATGACAAACCACCCTCTCTATATTTTTCTTCACAACACCCATATCCAATCTCTCTGGGATATTTTAATTCCAAAATTACAACTCTAAGCCTCTTAAGAAGTGATTTAAAGGAATTCTAATCAAGAAGAGGTAATCATATTTATCAATTCTTTCAAGTTTATTTCTTCTTCTACATCCTAATAATGTGTTATACCCTTATTAAAATAATTAATCCAATATCATAAATATTTTAATATATTATTATTATTATTATTTTATTATTATTATTATGTTATAACCATTTTCCAATTCTTTTCCATCCTACTAAAAATGAAAACATCACTTATGCTTAAATACAACTTATTATCTCCACGAAGAGGTAAAATTAATTTTTCATCACTACTCTACTTAGAAGATTATAAATATGGAACTAATTAATATATATTATATTTATGATAATAATATTATTATAGAATTATAATATCAATTATACCTTCTTACCCCCCAATCCATTTGAAAACTATATCATCGCTCGTGAGTACCTGTGGATTTCCACCTCCACAAAGCGATGTGAATTGTTTCTCATTTATAATTTACATGTATGGTAACAAGGTTAGATTTAATAAATATATATGATATATATGACATAATTATAATTATTTAATGGTTATCTATTATTTACCTTTCTTTTGTTCAATCCATCAAAAAATGAAAACAGTGTTCAAACGTACGTACGGTCTACCATCTTCATGAATGATGTAATTCGTTTATATATATATATATCTCTCTCTTATAGATGACTAAAAAATTATATATTGAATATATATGATATTAATATCATTATTAAAATTCTATATATGATGTAAACATGATCAAGGTACAAGGACTAAAACTACCAAACCAAAATATAAATGAAAAATGAAGCAGTTATCACCCGGAACAATTATTTTAATAAAGAATTATTAATAAATGCATGATAAAATGTTATAATTAAATCATATAATGTATGATATATATGATTGTGGTTTTTTAATAGATTTATAATAAATATATATTTATTATATTTTAGGTTCAAACACATATGAAGGAATTCAGACCTGAGGTAAGGGGTTTATTAAATCAATTTCTATTTATTGGGTTATACTTCTACTTTATTCACTATATTATTCCATAATTATGTGTGAAATGAACTTTGATTTTATTATTTTTTATTTCTACTTTTTTTATTATTTATTTACATTTTTTACACATAATTACTTAATTTATTAATTCTCACTTTAACGGTTTGATCTTTGTAAAGGATCTCATCTCAATTTACACTCTATTGAGAAATATTTGGTATGATTCCCATATTTACTTTTATATGGTGTATAAACTTCCCCTTTGAGGTATTTAACATGAATATACATTTATTAATGATGATTAATGATTCAATTAATTTTACATATTCAAAAATAATGTGTAACAAAATTTGATCTTATTTTTAATTTTGATTGGGTATATTTTTATATCATATCCATATTTTCAAAATTATTTTAAAAAATTAATTTTTATTTAATAAAATGATTAATTAATTAAATTTTATATTATCCTTGTCTTTTATGGTTTAAAAGAAATATTTATAATGTTTTTTCAAAAAATTTATTTTCAAATATATTTACAAAAGTCAAAAGGAATGTTTCTTTTTAATATATATGTCATTAATGGAATTTAACTCCATCATAAAAAGTTTACAACTATTTATCTTATTCAAAAAAAATTCAATGGTTTTAAAAATAAAATACTTTATTGAAAACTTATTTTAAAATTTTTATTTCCATTTACATCAATTCTTTAAAAGAATCAATTTTAATATAAAATATACTTTTTAATATTAAATAATACATATTATCTATGTAATGGGTCTCCGTTTACCCAGTTAAAAGAGGTCTTTGATTTTATTTAATTATAAAATGAGGCTTCAGCCCCAACCTTTTAAAAAAATAAAAAAAAATAACTTTTTTGTAATCATTGGAAATTAAATTTACCGTAAAATACATATTTTTGTATTATGGATATGCTTGTTTCCTAAACCATATACCATTTCTATATAAAATTGTTTTCTTTGAAATTTATTTTATTGACTGTGGAATTATAGATAATATGTATTCTTTAATCGATATGAAAATTTGCTGATGAGGAATATTGGTTATGAATTAAAGTTGATCATTCGGTATATAAAGAATGTATTTCACATGCAGAGACAAGTGGGGCCTGGAATTACATATTACCTAGATTCATCGATAGTTCTCATGAGACAAATTAGTAAGATATAATTAAATGGGTTTTTGGGGTATGCCAATGCAAGTTTTAAACATTATTGGTGCAAGGCTTTGATGATAGACATATCAGGAAGTTTGAGATCCTGATATCCAATATTAATCATTTCCTTAATTTATAAGTTAGTTATTATTATTCATGATGTTACTATATTGATATTATCAATGAATTCATTTTTTACTCAAGTTATTGATTAAATGGTATGTGTTTCATTTATATACCTCCCCATATTTATTATTCCTTATTTAATCCTAATAGATTCCACTTTACATAACTTTTACTAGGCATCTGATCTCACCCTTTTATTTCTTTTTTCTTTTTCCCCATGATATGAATAAGGATATTATGAAATATATCAAGAATGTAAGAATGTTTTTTATTCTATGTACTTTATATTTCCAATGTACTATGGAAATCATATATGTATTTGGTTCATCAAGGATACTAAATAAATCAATCCTTCAAGATCAGATCCCTTGTATTTATGTCAATATAATAAAGTAGACATCATCTATAGGTTACTAGAGTTAGGGATATTATAGCCTCGGTTTGATACTTGGTTCTCTAAACAAGTCATCCACTAGATGAAAGACTCAAAATCTCTCTAAAAGATAACTCGAAATGACATGATTCATCATATCCAGAAGTACCAAATAATCATTCGGGTTTGAGGTGTGGGTTCTATAATGAGGTAATTGTTATTTAAATGGGTTAGTATAATACCCCTAGAAAATTGATACTTAAAATATTAAATGTTATTACTTATAACAATAAGGTGTTCCATTCTTTTCAGTAACCTACTAAATTTGAACTACATTGTTAAGAGGTTCATGGCCTGGGGTAGTGTGAGGATGGGTGACCTCCGGGGAATTTTATCAATTGTTTGTGTGAGTGGGAAAAATTACACTAAAATAACATGTGTTGACCTATGGGGGAAATAATAAGCCTTATAAGTGATCCTGATGGATAATAGTTTATAGAGTATTGGGAAGGCAATAAAGGTATTACTAGATACCTGAATGGTCAAATTACCTAGTTCATCACCATAGGTAATCAGGTCATAACATAAGAGGATAGAGAACACAATATAAAATATATAATATGAAGTGTGTACAAATTATGTCAAAAGTTGAAGCAAAAGAAAATATTGTAATTTTCTTGGAATCATATGGTTGTTTTTAAAGGGAATACTACATTAATCAATCAATGGATATTGGTGAATTACACACCTCCCCATTCTCAAAATTTTTATATCTATTGAATGGTGTAATGTATAATATAAATGAATAAGGAGATAAATGAATAATGATGAGATAAATGAATAATTTTGTTTTATAGCAATCACCAAATATTTTAAATCATAGTTTGAAATAATAAGTAGGCTAAGAAAAAATTATAATATATTATGTTGAATCTAGAATTTAAAATGGTGACACAGATATTGATGTTTTCTATAGATTATTTTAAAATTAATTTAATGTCAAATCCTTATATAATTTTTCATATGGTATCAGTACAATCATGGTTATCAATGAGTGATATCAAACTATAATCTAAGTGGTATCAGACAAGAAATAATGAGAAGAAATCTAAATAGATAAGTGAAAAATTTCATGGAAAAATCATTTTTTATTTATTTATAATCTTACTAATAGAATCATACGATGGTTTTTCTAAATAAAAATAGGTCTTGAATAGAGGTTTTCATATAGTATATCACTAAGTGGTACCAATGATTAATCAATTTAGTTTTAGTACATATTGATGAATCAAAGGCTACATTCCTAATATAAATAAGGAGACACGTATTTTGAATGAAGAAATATCGTGAACTACAAGTGTTATCACATGTTTATCATAACAAGTGACCTCAATTTCTTTAACATTTTTTATAAATCATGAACATTGTGCATTACTAATTATTCACATATGGTTTTATGTATGTGTGATTGAGATCATAGGGTGAATCAAGGAGATGAATAAAAACTCATGTTTCATGTGATTATGGATGTAAGTAGGTGAAATTGAAATAATTTAATTTATTAACTCTGTCTCATGTCTCATACATTGATTAACAACATAGTAGTCTTATATTATTTCTTGATGACTCATTTATATAGAGAAGATTCACTCATTGAAATCAGTGTGTGTCTATTTATACACAAGTAGAAAATTTGGATATATCCATGGTTCTAATGGTTCATGGACCCTATTGGTGTGGCTATAGCCAAAAGCTATATCCACAATTCTGATGAGTTATACCCATGGTTTCCACCTTGGAAACAACACTTATAGCCATAGTTTTTTAAATCAGAGTAATGTCCCACCAGGCTGTCCACTGTTGAAATAAGGCTATAGCCAAGGTTTAAACCATGGCTATAAGGTCTATTTCCATGGTTTAAAACGATGGCTATAGGTGTAAAATAAATTTTTCTCAATGGAATTTTATCATTCATACCTATGCTACGTGTAACCAGGAACTTTAACACTACCCCAAAACTAACTTATGGTTTATATATATATATTGTTATTTATATCTTTAAAAACTATAGAAATATGAATAATACCCATGGAAATATGTCTTCCTTCCAAATTCCCATGTGAATATTTTTTCCCATTCTTATGCAGGAAACCTATAGCCATGGTTCTATGAAAACTATGGATATAGACTTAAAAACAACTTATATCCATAGTTCTCTAAGAAACATGGTTATAGACTTTGAAAAAAAACCTATAGCCATAGTTCCATAAAAACTATGGCTATAGACTTCCAAAAAAATAACATATAGCCTCAATTTAATAAAATATGTGGCAATAGCCTTTGAAAAACTACTTGTATCCATAGTTACATGAAAATTAAGTGTATACGTACATGTTATAGCCACATTTTGGAGAAGCATGGCTATAGCCTTCAAAAAAACATCATATAGCCATAGTTTAAGAGAACCGTGGATATACGTGCTAGATGTAGCCATGGTTCTATACAAACCATGACTATAGCCTTGAAAAAAATACCTATATCCCTGGTTTTGTAAAACCATGGCTATAGTTCCATATCTATAGCCTAGTTTTCTAGTAGTAATAGTTTAAATAAGTTTGACATCAAAGGATAATTCGAAGTTGATCTCAATAAGTGGAAGGATTCTTTAAATAGTAAAATAATGATCAAATAATATGTAAATAGAAAGACATATATATATATATATATATAAGTGATACTAAGACTGAGAAAACATAAAAGGTTTTTTATTAAGAGACATAAAAAAATGGTGTCCCTAATCAATTAAAAAATAGTGCTAAAGATTATGTATAAGTGTATAAATTAACTCAATGATTATGAATAATTAAAGGATATAAATTTTATTTATATATTCCAAAGGATCTAAATATAACCTACCAGTTTTTTTCCTTTCCTAGGGTCTTAGATGTAAATAATTTGTGTCAAAAGGATTTTTGAAGGTGTTTTGTTCTAAATGAAGTGTAATAACTCTTAAAATATGGAATGGGGTGTTTGATAAATAAATTGATGGATCTCTGGATTGTTTTTAAATATAGAAGTTCACATCACCAAAATATGGTTCAATATCAATGTTAAAAACATGGTATAAGTATCTATTAAAATACTTTATTTATTTCATTGATAAAGGGATATCTCATAATAAGAATATTTTGAGAAAATAATAAAATATTGGTAAATAATTTTTTTGAATTATACTTTCAAGGGGGTGGGGGTCAAATGATAAACTATAAATCTATTACATTTATTTTGAATATTTAGAGACATATGATAGAGTTGGATTTATAAAAGAGTTGATAAAAATACCAAAGGGGGGTAAATTTGTGATTGTTAGTTGTGAGTTAAATTTTTTATCAACTATAGATAAAGTTTTCATTAACTAATGCATATGAAGAATGGATTTTAGAGTTCAATAAGTTGAAAATATTAGTAATCACATAAGTGATATAAGAGAATGTGTTTATGGTTTCCTTAAATGGGATTCATATATGTTTATGAGTATAAAATATAATTTTATAGTTGGTTTGAGGATGAGTATAGAATATCTAGTGATAATGTTTTAGGTCCAATAAAGTTTTTAAATATAAGAATATGTTAAGAAATAATGAAAGAATTATCCTAATAAATCTATATATGAAGGATGTGAAATGTGGTGCATAAATATTCTTCAATATGACTTATATGGATATTAGATAAGGTAAACTATGAAAATCATGGCATACCATAATATCAGAAGAAGTTTGAATAGACATAGAGGAATTTGGAGAATGATGGAAGGTTATTCCTGGTGAATGAAGATATTATATCTTAATGTGCTTTCACATGTTGTGAAGACTAGTAAAAAGTTACTATGGAATAACCATATCAAATTACATTTTTATTATATCTAAGGAAATAATATTTTTAATTTGATTCATGAAGTTTCAAATCTGAAACTTTATATATGTAACCATAAACTATACTCAGTAAATAATAATTTTTTTAGTGTTACACAACAATTTGGTTCATCATGTTATAATAACAGTCGTAATTGAATAAGAATAGTTCAGAAGCATGGATCTAGTTCTATGAAAATGAAATAGTCATTCCATAATGATATTGAATCTTCTATGAAGATAATGGTTTCAACATAGTAAATACCCCATGATAAATTAGTCTAGAATTTGAATGCGATATTAATTTTTACCATGAAATAAAAATAATTCCATTCTGTAATTATATGAGGCCTAGAAAAAACTTGTTTTGTCGTTATAACTCAACATGTTGGTTGTGCCATTAGAATCAGGTTTTTTGTCTAAATCCATAAAAATATGGTTAAGTTATGTTCTTTAATTAAATAAGAATTATTTTTTAAATTCATGGGTCATGAAACCATTGTCATAGAGATAGGGAGATCATGACGCAATTATATTTTCCATATCATGTTGATATGGAAATTTCCTAATACCCTTTCTTAAAGGATTATTTATGAGAAGAAATTATACTCAGATGAAGGATATCTTACCATAATGAATGTATGATTTGAATAAATTTTTAATACCACTCTCTGATCGTTTAGGAGTATTATATAAGAACTTATTGTAATTTTTCAGATCTATGATTGACTAGAAATTTAATTTGTTGTGAAGGTCCGCACATGGAAAATAGGGTATTATTGAGGTTGATCATGCCGCAATACTAAGGATCATGTCATGATTTAGTAATTTCTATATGATAGTGAATATTAAGTTTTAATTTAAAATAAGATAAATTTAATAATGATTTGAGAATATTAAATCATGTATTGAAAATTGTTTTACTATATTAATTTAGGTGTGACACCTATCATAATCATGGAATCATATATAAGAAATGATTCAAATGAACCATTGAATAAAGGGAGTGGAATTTATAGTTTCTATATAAAATTTAACCACATTAGATTCTGGTGAAAGCAAATGATATTGACATATCTAGTATAAATAGATAAAATGGGAACAAATCCAAAATTGGAGATGATTTCATTAGATTATCTGGATTGTTAAGGGAAGTTTAAATGAATGGGCTTCTCTATTTATATATTTGGTGTTTAAATAAGGATAATTTTTTATATAACTTCAATTTATAGTTTGAGGTAAACCAAACATTATATGAATAATAATACATTGCCTTATATGAATATTCAATATATCACATAACAATACAGACCCAAGATCTTCAACATTTTAGTGTATTTGGATACTAGATACATAATCATCTTTTTCATGAATGATATTATACTTCTAACATAAATTTCATCACATATAGAACACTTCTTAGTCATACCATACTTATAACCTTTCTTTATAACCTAGGGAAGGTAAACATAAGAAAGGGTGAGCTTAGATGCACAATAATGGTAAACATGGGGGATATTATTCAATGATCATATGTAATAATAATATGAGCATAAGAATATAAGAATATGAGAATAACTTTTGGAAATCATACCCATCAATTCATAGATCATAATCATTCTATAAGGCTTTGGTATCTTATAATACATGAATTATAGAATAATCAAAGATCATGAGTTGTGAGAACATAACGTTGATATAAGAACATGTCAAAATAGAGTGTCATAAGTTGTGGTATAATCATAATCATGGAAATAATTTTTCATGGATATATTCTAAGACATCAATCACATGTTAGGCTAGGGATAACCACCCATATAACCTCATTTGGCTTGGGATAACCTCACATATATCATATTTAGGCCTAGGATTACCTCTCATCTAACCTTTTAGCTCAAAAAAATTTAACGTTACACAACAAATAAGAGGGATTTATTGGACCCACCAATCAGATAATCATAATCCATTTATATGTATTCCATAAAATTATAAATACTTTCATAATTTTTTTCATAGATTAACCCATGGAAAAGAAAATTGGATTCATTAAGATTTTATCATAATATTCAATAACCATCCATAAAATTAATAAATATGGAAACATTTTATCATATACCTAGTAAATCATAAGAAACATTAAAGGATATTTTATAGATGAAAATACCTTTAAAATATCACTAAAACATTTCTTAAGTAAAATACCCTTTTATTTTGAAATCAATTATTTAAAATAAAAAAGTCCACAATATTACAAAAAAAATCCACAATATTATAAACAAATCATTAAAAATAAACAGAGAAATTTTTATAGGAATATTTAAATCAAATAGTAGTCATGATAGTGGAAAAAGTCATTCATGTGGTGTACGTTAAAATAAGGACTTTATTCACACTATTTGTAAAAAGAACCTCCTTTATATAATGACATGAAGATTCCTTCTAATTTTTTTTATAGAAATATAAATATGATTAATAATTACTTTAATCAGTAATTGGATAATATTAAAAACAGTCATGAATTTTTTTAAATAAATGGATCACAAGGAAGAAAAAGATTCCCGGCCGAAGAGAAACAAAGTGGGTTTTCATTAAAACATTATTTTATACTTTTGAGTACTTAGAGAGGGGAAAATATAAATAAAGAATTCAATATATAGAATTAAATATAGGATAAAAAAATGTGTAATATTTTTTAGAGATAGATCATATAATTTCATTATTGTAAATTTAAGCACAAACAATCCCAGAAAAAAGTGCGATTGTAACATAAACACTTACCGCTTTAGAAACATTTGAATCATAAACCACATGAAAGTAATAACATAAAATGAAATATTAAGTATCATGAATCCTAATAAATTCATGATATAACATATCATATGGGTAGTATAACACCATATTAAGTAAATAAGTGGTGAATATGACATGTCTCACAGAAACAAAAGTGAGGTGAGAAACTCTTACCTGATGTCTAAATATCTTCATAAGTGATTTTAACCTCTTTAATAATAAAATTAGACTATAAATTGTATAATATAACTATATTCATAGTTTTAATTCCTAAAATGTTTTATTTATAGCATGTTATTACCCATTCATTAATAGTAATTCATTGTGGTTGTCATTTCAGGAGTTAACTACTTCATTTTTCATGTATGTTTCAGTTTGGAAGTTATGGTCCTTGGACATTAATCATGGTTTTATAATCTATATAATTGTAATAGTATCCTAATTTTATTATTTAATAAGTATATAAACTTTGATACTCATTCATATAATTTTTTGATGAAAAATGAATGGCATTGCTTCATGATGATAGTAGTCCACATGTATTCACGAGTGACGTTATTGTTTTCAAATAGATGGGAAGGTAAAAATATAGATATCATCATATAATTTTAGAATCGTAATTATGTCATTAATATCAAATATTATAATTAAAAATCCTATTAACTAACCATGAATTATAGTGATGTAAAATTAATCATATCACTGCATGGAGGCGGTAGTCCACAAGTACGTATGAGCAATAATTTCATTTCCCATTTAATATAATAAAGGTGGAAAATGGTTGTACCATAATCATAATAAAATATAATTATATTGATGATAATTCTACTATTTTTATAGTATGGATACAACAAATTTAGATTATGTATAAGAAGAAATAAACCTTGAAAAAGTATGGTAAGATGATTACCTCTTCTTTGAGAGACCTCTCTTAGTATACACGTTATGCCTTCTTAAGATGGTCCTAGGGTAAGACTAAAATATCATTAAAAAATGGAAGGAATATAGGAAGTTTTTTTTTATTTCTTTTAAAATTTATAATTCCAAAAAAAATTGAATAATGGAGGATAAGGGTTCCCATTTATAAATGAGGGGAGCGACACATAAGGAATTACTTTAAATAATTCAATAACATAAGGTCATATTCCCTTGAATGTGTAAAAATGGACAATAATTAAAAATAATATAATATAATTTTAACATATATTTAAAAATAGGATTTAGAAAAGTTTATAAGGAACTTTAACCCTTATATAATATTTTAATTGCCCGGTAAAACTGTCTTAACCCAAACCATTGAAATATTTTTTGTTGCTATTTTTACTATTTGTTATGAAAAAACATTGAAAGTGGTATCATTAAAAAATATGTAAATTATAATTAAAAATATTTAATCCCTTTTAACAAATTTAATTTTAATAGTTTTAATAAATTAAATTTAAAATAAACATGTAAAATAAAATAAAACTTATTTTTATGATAAATACATTTTTAAGCATAAAACTGAGTTTACTTTTATTCCTTACCAGGTAAAAACCACTAAATGTATGTAAAATATTTTATTAAATATATAATATAAAATTTTTATTAAAATATTCAATTGATAGTGGTTTATTTTATTTATTAAGTTAAAAACATATTGCACACATAAGAACATCTTTTTGAAAAACAACTCTATTTTACTTTTGAATGATTTTATCTTAAATAATTACCATTAAATAACTACTTTATAAATGATTATTCGTAAATAATCAATAAATTTCATTAAAAATAATTTTTTTAAATAGCTTCCATTTTATTTTTTTATAAATAAATTCATAACACCTAGAATAATACATTTATTTAGAAAAATTGGTATTTTAATCATGAAATGATTTTATTAAAAATTTAATAATTATTTATTAGTAATTAATAAATACATTTGAATTAATGAAATAAATTCTATATATATTTAATAATGTGTTTAATCCTATCGTTACTCACCAATCTAATGTCTTTGTTATAAAGGCCATAATATATCATGGTTTATTTAGACTTGGGTTTTCATGTAAAGGTAGTTATCGAATAAATCAAATATATTTCAAATAAATACATATAAAATATCATGGTTTAAATTATACCCTACATAAAATTAATTTTTATTTCAAAATTATATCACTCTTATTACAACAAATTATGATACTTATACCTCATAAAATTCCAGGGTTTACATATAGCTTCTTCAAATTTGTGGCTTGGCTTCAAAACTTTGACCAAGTGAGTGGTTGTGTCTCATTTATCTTTCTCTCAATGATAAAAAATATAAATTCATTTTTCCTAATAATAATTATCATTTTCTAGTGGAACAACCTTTGAATTTAGTACATATGAAGGATAAGGTGTTAACTTTTTGAAAAGAGATATATGGAACACATAATGAACATGAGAGAGGTTCATTTGAATTTCCAAGAGATAAGTTATTAAACCTCATTTATAGAGACTCTTAAAAGGGAAAATATACCTAGGGATTATATTTACCTTCAATCTAAATATCATAACCTTTTTCTATAGGGAAATTTCTAGGAATAACTTATCTCCAACAATGAATTCCAAATCTCACCGATGATTTTTAGTATAACTCTTATGTCGACTCTGAGTTGTCTTGATGTGCTACAGAATGGATCTAACCTTCCCTTATATTACACAAGTCTAAATAGATTTATTTCTATAAATCCATCCAAGCATGTTGGTTTTCTCCACTTAATTGTATAAAATTATTTATAAATATCCATCTAGATGCTCGAGTAAACGTTACTTTTATAAAAAAAAATTGACATGAGGAAGGTGTCGATCCCACCCACCTTTAAGATCTAGAGGACATGATCATACTATATCATCTAGTATTTAAATAGTTCTCTCAAACTGACCATCTATCTGAGGGTGATATATAGTACTGAAACACAACTCTATATCCAGATCTTACTAAATACTTCTCCAGAACTTCGAGATAAACCTCAGATCTCGATCATATATAATATAATATAGAACTCTATAAAACATTACCACTACCGTAATATTTATTTGGTAAAATTGATGAAGATGAAAATATTCTCTAGTATTAATGAAATTTGTTGAAATTGTAACATAATTGAGTAGAACCCAAATTTCATTCTGAACTTTAGATGTCTTGGGTATTCTAATGATGAAATACATGGTAATTTTTTTGTATTCACATACAGGTAAGGGTAATGGTTGTTACATCCCACTATACTTATACCTCTTAGCCTTAACTTTTTATTATATTAATCACCAAGATACATACTCCAAAATATCTCTCTTCTTATTATCCCATAAGATATTTTTCTTAAGATCTATATACATATTCATACTTCTAGTATGAATATGGAATAACAAGTTATTAGCTTCACCCAATAAGTCCTTAATCAATAATAGTATAATAGAGACACATACCATGTTCTTTAATCTTATCATTCCATCACAATCAAAGTTGAACATAGGACCATTTCTCACCATCTTTTATAGCTCTACATCTTCCTTATATTCCTCTTTAATCTTCACATGGATATATGGTTGAACTCTCATTTCAGAATGATATAATTTTTACACTTCCTTCAAGATTTAGAGGTCCTCGATTTATAAATCCATAAATATTATATATTTTGATATCTTCATCATATATAATATAGTATTATCATTTTGAATCAAAGCATCATCCACCTTGTTCACTTTCAAATGGTCATAATGTATAGAGCAGTTATAATCTGTAATCAATTTAAACCAACCACTTTGATGCATATTTAACTCTTTATATGTGAATATATAATTCATGATTTTATGATTTGAATATATATCACACCTTTATCCATTTATATAATTCCTCTATATATTCAATGAAAAAGTACCCTAACCAACTTCAAATCATGAGTTGGGTAATTTTACTCAATAAACTTCAATTGTTTACTGGAATAATCCATCACCATGTCATTTTTTAGAAGAATACATCCTAGTAACATTATTATGGATTACAATATATCAAAAACCAGCATCCACTACTGGGTATTGTGAGTATAAGTTCATTGACCAACCTTCTCTTAAAATACTTGAAATTTTCATCAAATCATTCAGTCTAAATGATCTTAAATCACTTTCATGTTAACATGGTGAGTGGATTAAATAGTTGTGAGATAACTTTCAAAAAGAATCAATAATATCTATCAAATATAATAAAACTACAGAAATTATTCATAGTGTATAGAATATTCCAATGTTCAATGAAATTCGTCTTAGAAGGATATACAGATATACCCTCTCCTTTGATCACATATCCCAAAAATGAGACATTATATAAGTAAAATTCACACTTACAGAATTTAAAATATATTTTTTACTTCCTTAGGATCTTTAACATAATTTTCAAGTTGTATTTATGACCTTACATTATCTTAGAATATATAATAATATTATAAATAAAGACTTTCAAAATCTAATCAAGTTAATATTTAAAGATTATATTAATTAAAACCATAATGATAATGGTGGTATTAATATATCCAAATAGAATCACTATAAATTCGTAGTTTTTATACATAGTATAAAAGGATATATTAGTAATATCTTCAACTTTCATCCTTAATTGATATTATCCATAATAAAGGTCAAACATGGAAAATTATTTAGATCCTTATAGTTAATCAAACAAAAAATGAATAATATGAGGTAAAGGATACCTATTATTGATCATGATCATGTTAAGTTACCAATAATCAATAAATATCCACATTGATATATAATTTTTAATCAAAATAACTAGTTTATCACACATTAAAGCACTGGGATGGATTATTACCTTATCTATATTCTCCTAGAGTTTCTTATTCAATTCCAATAATTGAAACAGGTCTATTCTGTAAGGAGTATTTGAATTAGGTGAAGCATCAGGTAGAAGTTCTGTTGAAAACTCTACATTATGTTTCAAGGGAAAACTTGTTAATTATTTTGGAAATACATCATCATATTCTCAAACAATAGGAATATAATTAATTTAGAGTTTATATATAACCATTTGAGATATATAACCCCCATAAATAGGAATCAAGACCCATAAAATGGAAGATGTTCCCATTGGAAGATCATATTCTTCCTCGCACTAAAAGATGATCATTGGTTTAATCATAATATTAAATTTGATTTCATTAATCTATAAATTTATATGTGATATATGTAGTGGGAGATAATCAATGCTTAAAATCAAGTCAGATTTCACTAAATAAAGAATAACAATATTTTTATACGGAACGTTCTCACAAACTTTAACATGACATCCCTATCTCTGGAGGAGATGATAAGTTTTCTTTATCCATCATGATCCACTTCAGTGATTAACATAGAATATAACCTTCTAGGATCTATGAGTTAGACCTTGGATTATGTCATTGACTCAAATAATTCTCATATTATTTAAAAATAAAACATTGAACTATAAATTTTCCTGGATGTACTTTATTTCCCTCCATCAAACCCCTCATTTTTCAGGGATAGTTCCATGCTCTATGCCATTTTTTTTACACATCAAGCATCATACCAGTACATTGATACATTTTCTTCGGTTTTTCACATACATAAAATATTTTAAAGGTATTTTTCATTTATTTTCCATTAATTCTTTGTTTTGGGGGTCTCCTAACGTTTTATGGAGGAATATGTGAGTTTTCATGAATTTGGCCAAACCTTGAACCGAATTCCAAATTTAAAAATAAATTTTGTTTCTTTTATAACATTTTTATTTTTTAATATTTTTTAATCATTAAAATTCCTAAATGTCCTCACCTTACATATTAACACTAAACTTAAAATTTGGAACCTTTATAAATCCATAAACATTGTGTATTTTTGTTTTTATTTAAGGGATTGGGCATGCCTCAAAGCCCATATCCAGTTTTATAAATAAATTTTATTTATTTAATAACATATTAAATATTAAGTATTATTAGATGATTCCAAGTCTCACATGATCCCATTTTACCCAGCCACAGGAAAATCCTCTTTCCCCCCTCTTTGGAGCTCTTAGGTATCGCGATTTATGGACTAACTTCCCAGGGTTTCTCAAATCAGCCAGATTTGAGGAGGTAAGTTCTTTCCATCATAACTCTTTCAATTATTAATCATTTTCTCCCCTTTACATGAATTTTCTTCTGATTTTCTTGAATTAAAAAACGTCTATAGGGTAGGGTTTATAAAATAGGGTTTAACCATGGGTTTTCTGGGTCATTTCTTATGGTTTTAGGATTGATCTCGGTCCCTCTTGGTGCGGCGGTGGTGCGATTTGATTTTCGCACAAAGGATTCAAGGTTTTTACTAATTTGGTAGGTGATTACACTTTTTATGCAATCCTTGTGACATATCTACTATTTTTATTATATTTTCATCTTTAAACCATGTATTTGGTGCTATAAAAATTGGTTTTAGTGGTGTTTGTAATGAAAGTAAATTTTAAGGGCCAATTTCATGTGAAATTTGTGTTTTTTTCATATAAATCTTTTATTGGTTGATTATGGTTTGCCTTTTAATTATTTAGTTGACCTTATTTAACAGTATTAGGGATGAAAATAATGTTTTAAATGTTATTATTCTTTATTTGTTGCTACGAAATTGTTTTTGGGTGGCTTTTCTTAAGAAAATGGTTTTTGAGTACCAATTTGGTGTTGAATTGGGTGTTTTACATGGGTATTCTATGAGATTATTATTGGGATTGTTTTATAACTCATGTAATGAGTTTAAAGAAATTTTTAGGGTGTTTTGGATTCTTTTTTGATAAATATGGGTATGAATATGGTGTTCAGATAGGGTTTTCAAAGAGTTTTGTGTGCAAAACAAGTAAAGATTTGGAGAATTTGTTTTATTAAAACTCAAAGTGTTTTGTTCTGTGTTTAAAATGGTATAAAATGTGTGTAGCTACTGTACTGATTGTATGTGAACATTATTGGTGTTTTATATGAATTTGTATATATGTATCATTCTGAAATATTTTGAGCACAAAGGGGGAAGCCCGGGTACCTAGGTAGGGAGGATGTGTACTAGTACGGCTAGTGGACCGGATGGGTTTTGTCCATGTTTCACCAAGCATTTGGATAAAGAAAAATCTAAATAAACTATGTGGATTATTATTGGGGTACCACTAAGTTATGGGAATATTCCCTACTAGTGTCTCGTGCACGAGAACAGATCTTACTATGGTTACTTCACGCTGTGGTATGAGGTACATGGGGCCCGAGACTATCTAGTGCCTAGGGGTGTTCCCGATTTTGTTTCTCATTGTGTTTGTTGTATTTTCCCATTTATTGGGGTGTTTTTGGAAGTACATTACATTAGATAACATTTCTATTTAAATGTGTGAACATTCAGAAAACTTTAGCTTGAAAACTATTTTCAATTGAAAGTTGCATTTCTTGGATTTTATCACTGCTTTTCTTTGCGTATTAAAACTACTTGCATTTTCAAATTGTATTGAATGCTATTTGGAATAATTGGGTGGTATCCTGTTGGGCTTAGTTTCAAACCCTACTTACACCCCTTGGGTTTAATTAGACTTGGTTATGTTTGACTCACTTAAAGGAAAGGCTAAGGGTGATGGCGGTTCAGGGTGTTAGTCCCCATCCTTGGGGCGGAGTTGTAGATACAGCTTGGGGGTGATGACCCCCTTGTCATGTGGAGTCCATGGGGATGTTTTTTTTGTTTCATTGTGTCTTTGGACGTTTTTTATTTCATTTTAACTTATGTATTCAGTTCTATATTTTTTGTATAAACCTTGTTGGTATGAAGTTTTCAAATTCATTTTATCAAATATTTTTGATGTTTTATGTATACATATTCGGGTAAATCATTCCCAAACCAAGATAAATGATACCTGGGCACTTATTCTAGCACGTGGGGATAGGGAACACCCTTCAATCCTTGTCAGAGGCTAGGTTTGGTGCCGGTATTGGTGGTGAACAGATTCGTTTTGTGACAAAATGGTATCAAATGGAAGGTTTTTGTTTTTGGGTTATATTGGTATTTTGGGATGAGTCGAGATAGATAGGAGATATAACTATTAGGGTTTATGGTTTTGGTTGTGAGTAGGGTTCTTGGCCCACACCTCTCATGGAAAACCTTGAGTCACCAGGGGACGTTGGAATTTACAAATTGAATTCACTTCCAGGTGAGACGTGTGGGCTGCAGACCACACGTAGACATTGGGTGGAGGTGGAGTAGTTATTTCTTTTATTACTAGAATTTGTTTAGATTATTTATATTTGACAAAATTGATTAAAATTTTTAGAATTGTGGTATTGATTATTGTTTCATGACTGTTGCATTTTGTAGCAACATGCCTCCCCGAAAAGTTCACACCCGCCCACGGGAGGAAGCCGAAGACAGTTCTCCCACACCGATCGATCAGAGGCTAGTCAAGGCTATGGTTTGGGCTATCCAAGCTCTAGGGAAGGGAACGACTCCTGCTCTTATTACTCCTAGGGTCGAAGGGATGGTTCCTAGAAAAGATAAAGCTCAGGAGTTTCTGAAAAACAAGCCTCCTACCTTCCAAGGCAGCTCAGAACCCCAGGAAGCAGAGGAATGGATCGAGAAGATCGAGCGTATGTTTGAATTACTAGAAACACTCGAGGAGATCAGGGTGAAGTATTCCTCCTTTATATTAGAGGGTCACAGCTGTAAGTGGTGGGATTCCGTGCTTCAGGCTGGGAAGAATGAGAATATGCGCTGGGGATATTTCAAGGGTGTCTTCAAGGAACAGTATTTCCCTGAGGTGTTGGCTTATGATAGGTCCAGAGAGTTCATGGAACTTGTTCAGGGGAATATATCTATGATGGAGTATTCCAACCATTTCACTGAGTTGGTTTGGTATGCTCCAGAAATTGCCTCTAATGAGCAGGTGAATGCCCAAAGGTTTGAGAAAGTCTTGGGACCAGAGATATACTCCTGGGTGTTCTTGTTTAAGCTGAGGACCTATACTGAGGTAGTTGATTGGGAATGCAAGGTGGAGATTGATAGAAATTTTAGGGCTTGTTTCTATGGTTCATTATCATTAGTGGGAAGGGGCATCTCCTCAAAGAAGAAAAGGAAGCAGGAGGATCATGTGAAGAAAGGAGGTGGCAGTTCAGGGCACTCTTCCAGGCAGTTTTTGTCTGTAGATTATGATGTGAGATCGGTCGTGTGCCACCAGTGTGGTAATATCAAGCACATCTGACCATCATGTCCACTTCCTTTAAAGCCTTGTTACTTGGGTGGAGGTATGGTGAATTTTCAGCATTTCTGCAGTGTGGCACGTCGAATTCTGAGTGGGGTAGGGTCAGTGGCTTCAAGAGGAATTCCTGCACAGCCTAAGCCATCGAGGACTGGGGGATCTCGATTTGGCAGCCGTGGTGGTAATGCTAGGTCATCCTCTGGGCAGATCCAGTTCAGGGAACAACCATAGACTAGCGGTCATCCTCAGGCAGAGACTAGACATCTCCATGCAGTGGATCAGGTACTAGAAGGATCAGAGGTGGGGCCGTCGACAGTTCAAGGTACCGTTCTGATCGTATCTTCTATAGCTTCTGATCTTTTTGATAATGGTGCCTCTGTTTCCATCATTTCTTCCCATTGTGTAGATATTCTGAATTTATCAACTGATTTTTTTTCTTTTTTGATGGAGTTAGAGACGTCATTGGGAAAGAAGGAGTAGGGTCTCAGGTGCCCGTCGTGTGCGCTTTCTGTGTCAAGGGTCTAGATGGAGTGGGACCTCTTGGTCTTAGACATAGATCTTTTTGATGTCATACTTGGAATGGATTTTCTAGTACACTTCCAAGCACACATCGATTGCTATAGGCGGCAAGTGAGTTTAACAGCACCTGGTGGGAGTGGTCAGGTTTTTCGGGGAGAATGGGATCCTCGGCCAGGTCATGCAGGACCTCCACTCCCAGAGTTGGGAAGTCTTAACATCCAGTTATCATTTCTCATGCTAGATGATGATGGTATTTCCCCTGTATCTGCACTACCTCATATATTGAATGAGTTTCCAGAGGTATTCCTAGATGATTTCTAAAGTTTTCCCTCAGAGCGGGATGTGGAGTTTTTGATTGATCTGTTGTCGGGAACACAGCCAATATCTCTTCCCTCTTATCGTGTGGCCCCCACTGAGCTGAGGAAATTAAAGATACAGTTGGATGACTT
The DNA here is from genome assembly GCA_963277665.1 of Viscum album. Taxonomy (NCBI): domain Eukaryota; kingdom Viridiplantae; phylum Streptophyta; class Magnoliopsida; order Santalales; family Viscaceae; genus Viscum; species Viscum album. Next base: position 1,426,694,081 of record OY728138.1, on the reverse strand, counting down.
AGAATCCAAATGATTCATTTGCCCGAGCATCTCTCCTTGTTCCACTCCTATGTTGTTCGCAAAAAATGCTGATGGATCCCTTCGGTTGTGCATTGACTACCGGAAGCTGAATAAGGTAACAATTAAGAACAAATACCCTTTTCCCGGAATAGATGATTTGTTTGATCAGTTGAAGGGGTAAAAGTGGTTCTCAAAAAAAGAATTGTGTTCGGGGTATCATCAACATAGTGTGAAAGAGTCAGATATCCCAAAGACAGCCTTCCGAAGCAGGTACGACCACTTTTTGTATTTATTCTTGCCCCTTGGATTGACCGATGCTCGAGCGGTCTTTATAGAACTCGTGAATAGGGTGTTTCATTAGTATCTTTATTTCTTCTTTGTAGTGTTCATGGATGAAATTCTGGTATACTCTCGCTCTGAGGAGGAACATGAACATCACTTGAGGATCATTTTGGGTACATTACAGGATCACCACCTCTATGAAAAGTTGTCAAAGTGCACTTTTTGGATAAGGGGAGTGAGATTTTTAGGGCATGTGATCTCGGAGTAGGGGGTTTTAGTGGACCCTGAGAAGATTATTGTGGTTATGTAATGGGAGTATCTGAAGAATGTGTTCGAGATCAGGAGTTTCCTTAGCATGGCTGGTTATTACAGGTGATTCGTTTGGGATTTCTCTCGACTTGCTTCACCAATGACTGTGCTCACCCGGAAAGGGGTGAAGTTTTTATGGGGTCCATAATGTCAGGAATCATTCAAGGAGATGAAGAGACGGTTGACTACTACCCCCATGCTGATTTTTCCTGAGCCCGAGAATGGGTATGTGGTCTATTGTGATGCTTCAGGTATGGGTCTTGGGTGTGTGCTTATGTAGGATGATCATGTGGTGTCGTATGGCTCTCACCAACTCCGACCACATGAAAATAATTACCTGACCCATGACTTGGAGTTGGCATTGGTGATGCATGCTTTGAATACTTTGTGTCACTAAATATTTGGGGAGAAGTTTGTGGTCTACTCTAATCACAAAATCTTAGCCTATATTTTCTCGCAGAAGGACCTCAACTTGAGGCAGCGTCATTGGATAGAGTACTTGTAGGGGTTCAACTTTGACATTGCCTATACCCCGGGCAAGGATAATATGGTGGTCGATGCTTTGAGCAGAAGAGTTCTAGTGAAGTCTTTGAGGAAGTCCATTGATGAGTGGACTTTGAAGGGGCTCCTTTCTCAGATGCATGTGGAGACAAGGGAACACAGTGGAGGGGCATTCTTGGCGAGTGTCCAGTTGGATCCTTCTCTGTTGGAGTTGATTCAGCGGGAACAGCCCAATCATGAGCTTTTTCTGCGGTCGAAGTAGTTTCTTCATGGTGGGGAGACATCCTCTGATTGGTCGCCGTCTCTCAAGGGCTTCTTTTGCTTCAAGGGCTGTTCAGTAGTGTCATTATCTCTACGGAAGGTGGTGGTGCAAGATAGCTACCAGTCTTAGTGGGTTTTCCATCCGGGTGCCACTAAGATTTATTATGATGTTCGTCAGCAATTTTGGTGGCCTGGTATGAGACGGGACATAGTGGACTTTGTGTCGAGATGCTACACATGCCAGCATGAGAAAGTAGAGAACTGAAGGCCCTCTGGTTTGCTCCAACCACTAGCCATTCCTACCTAGAAGTGGGATGAGTTTGGCATGGACTTCATTGTTATATTACCTCATACACCTTGGGGTAAGAATTCAATTAAGTTGGCGATTGATCGTCTGACCAAATCAGCCCACTTCATTCCAATAAAATATACAACTAAAGTGGATGATTTGGGTTATTTTTATCTTCAAGAAGTGGTGAGACTTCAGGGTGTACCATCAGCAGTTGTCTCAGATAGATACCCCCTCTTCACTTCTCGATTTTTGGAAGACCATTAGAAGGCCTTGGGGTCTCAAATTAAGATGAGCACGGCATACCATCCTCAGACAGATGGTCAGACAGACCGGGCGAATCGGATTTTGGAGGGCATGATCTGTGCATGTGTCTTGGAATTTGGAGGTACTTGGGATAGCCATTTGGGGCTGGTTGAGTTTTCTCATAATAACAGTTACCAATCCTCCATTCGAATGGATCCTTTTGAGGCTCTCTATGGTCTCCCTTATCGTTCCCCCCTGTGTTGGACTGAGGTAGGTGAGACATCATTGATGGGGCCAAGTATGGTGCAGGAGATGTCTGAGAAGGTCAAGTTGATCAGGCAGCATTTATTAACAGCTTATAGTCGCCATAAATCATATGCTGACTGAAGGCATCGAGACCTATAGTTTTATGTGGGTGACAGGGTATTCTTGAAAGTGGCCCATCGTTTGGGCCATCGTCGATTGGGGAAGCAAGGTAAGCTGATGTTGTGGTATGTCGAGCCCCTTGAGATCACTGAGTGTATTGGAAAGGTGGTATACATGTTGGATTTACCTTCTTAGTTGACATCCATCCATGATGTCTTCCATGTCTCCCAATTAAAGAAATACAACCTGGATCCATCCCATGTGTTGAGTTGGGAAGAACTGGAGCTAGAGCCTGACTTGTCTGTTATTGAGTGTCCAGTGAAAATAGTGGACCCCCAAGAGAAGTTGCTTTGAGGGAAGTCCATTCTGTTGGTCTGGGTTCATTTTCAGCAAGGTAATGATACACATGAGACATGGTAGCAGAAGTCATGGGTTGAGGAAGAGTATATGTTTCTGTTTTCTGATCAAGCTTCAGGTTGACTTTTTGGGACGGAAAGTTTTCATGGTGGGGATAATTGTCAAATAAATGAAATATTTTAAAGGTATTTTTCATTTAATTTCCATTAATTCTTTGTTTTGTGGGTTTCACAAGGTTTTATAGAGGAATATGTGAGTTTTCATGAATTGGGCCAAACCATGAGTTCAATTCCAAATTTAAAAATAAATTTTTTTTCTTTTATAACTTCTTCATTTTTTAATATTTTTCACTAATTCAAATTCCTAAATGTCTTACCCTGACATATTAACACCAAAATTAAAATTAGGAACCTTTATAAATCCATAAACATGGTGTATTTTGGTTTTTATTTAAGGTATTTGGCATGCCTGGAAGCTCGTATCCAATTTTAAAAATGAATTTTATTTATTTAATAATTTATTAAATATTAATTATTTTTTGATGATTCCAAATCTAACATGAGACCATTGCACCCATCCATGGGCCTAGCCTCTTTACCCCCACTTTGGAGCTCTTAGGCATCTCGAGTTAGGGACAAACTTCCTAGGGTTTCTCAAATCGGCCAGATTTGAGGAGGTAAGTTCTTTCCATCATAACTCTTTCAATTATTACTCCTCTTATCCCCTTTACATGATTTTTCTTCTCATTTTAATGAATTAAAAAATGTCCAGATGGTAGGGTTTCTAACCTAGGGTTTAACCTTGGGTTTTCTGTGCCATTTCTTGTGGTTTTAGGATTGATCTCGGTCCCTCTTGGTGCAGCGGTGGTGCGATTTCATTTTCGCAAAAAGGATTCAAGGTTTTTACTAATTTGGTAGGTGATTCCACTTTGTATGCAATACTTGTGACATAGATACTATTTTTATTATATTTTCATGTTTAACCCATTGATTTGGTGCTGCAAAAATTGGTTAGTGGTTTTTGTAATGCAAGTGAATTTTAAGGGCCAATTTCTTGTGAAATTTCTGTTTTTTCATATAAATCTTTTATTGGTTAATTAAGGGCTGCATTTTAATTATTTAGTTGACCTTATTGAACTGTATTACGGTTGTAAATAATTTTTTAAATGTTATTATTCTTTATTTGTTGCTGCGAAATTGGTTTTGGGTGACGTTTGTTAAGAAAATGGTTTCTGAGTACCAATTTTGTGTTGAATTGGGTGTTTTACATGGGTATTCTATGAGATGCTTATAGGTATTGTTTTATAACAGATGTAATGAGTTTAAAGAAATTTTTAGGGTGTGTTGGATTCTGTTTTGATAAATATGATTATGAATATGTTGTACAAGTGGGGTTTTCAAAGAGTTTTGGGTGAAAAACAAGGAAAGATTTGGACAAGCTGTTTTATTGAAACTCAAAGTGTTTTGTTGAGTGTTTTAAATGGAATAAAATTTTTATAGATACTGTACTGAATTTATGTGACCATTGTTAGTGTTTTATATTAAAATGGATACATGTATAATTCTGAAATTGTTTGATCACAAAGGGGGAAGCTCGGGTACCTAGGTGGAGCGGATGTGTACTAGTACGGCTAGTAGACCAAATGGGTTTTGTCCCTGTTTCACCTAGAATTTGGACAATGAAAACTCTAACTAAACTATGTGGATTATTATTTGGGGACCTCTAGGTTATGGTTATTTTCCCTACTAGTGGCTCATGCATGAGAATAGATCTTACTATGGTTACTTCACACCGAGGTATGAGGTACATGGGGACTCAGACTATCTAGTGCCTAGGGGTGTTCCCGCTTTTGTTTCTCATTGTATTTGTGGTATTTTCCCATGTATTGGGGTGTTTTTTTACATTATTGTACAGTATCTAAAATTTCAATTTAAATGTGTGAACATTCTGCAAACTTTATCTTGAAAACTATTTTCAATTGAAAGTTTCATTTCTTGGATTTTATCACTGCTTTTCTTTGCGTATTAAAATTGCTTGCTTGTTCTCATTGTATTGCATGCTATTTGGAGTCATTGGGTGGTATCCTATTGGTCTTAGGATCACACCCTACTTACACCCCTTGGGTTTAAGAAGACTTGGTTATGTTTGACTTAGGAAAAGGAAAGGCTAATAGTGATGGTGGTTCATGGTGTTAGTCCCCATCCTTGGGGCGGTGCTGTAGAGACGGCTTGGGGGTGACGACCCCATTGTCATGTGGAGTCCATGGGGATATTTTGTTGCTATTTCATTGTATCTTTGGACCTTTTGTATTGAATTTGAACTTATGTATTCAGTTCTGGATTTTTGAATAAACCTTGTTGGTATGAATTTTTCAAATTCATTTTATCAAATATTTTTGATGTTTTATTTGTACATATTCAGGTAAATCATTACCAAACCAAGATAAATGATACTCGGGCACTTGTGCCAGCCCATGGGGATAGAGAATGCCCTTTGGGCCTTTCCACGGGCTGGGTTTGGTGCCGAAATTGGTGGTGACTAGATTCAGTTTGTGACAGGGTTGTTTTTCCTACATTTTTGACATGTAATATGCTAAATCGTCTTCCCTCTATGCTCAATATCACTTGAAATTTCTTTAAACCATATTTTCTCTTATTTGGTGAATTATAAAACTCTCCTAAGTTTAGGTTTTTAATAATAATTTAATATAGTTGATTAGGAATAATTGAAATATTTCATATTCTATAACCTACTTAATTTAGTTCCTTATGGGGATGGTCATTGCATTAGACATCACATTTATTTTTCACAATATTACTACTATTTCAATGAATTGATTAAAACTAAAAATAATAGTGTGAAGAATAATAATCATAATGAGAAATCATATATTCATGAAAAATAATTCATAATATGTTTAAATCGTGACATTTTATTTTCATAAAATAAAACCTTAGTTTTAAACTAGGTCATTCATGTCTATTGTCTATTAAAATCTTTCATAATGATACATAATGAAAGTATAAATTAACTCAAGCATATCCCCTATGAGTGTCTAACTCGGAATATAGTCTTAGTCCCACTCATCGAGAACTGATAATGATTAATAAAATAGACAATATATTCCTTTTATATTTTTTAATCCTAGGTGCATCTATTCTACAACCACATCCACTTGTCAATATCTAGATAGGAATGTGTTTGTAAGGAAAACCACACACCTTTCTTTACCATAACTTAGAATGTTCTCTTATGCATGTTTTTATCCTAAGTGTTCTCTATAAATATTTATATTCCTAATATCCAAAAATAATTAAACCTTTTTCTAATACAATCTTATCTGAACCAAACATTAAATATATAATATAACATCATATTAGATGAATATTCAATAAATTACATAAAAATGCATTCCCTATAATTATTAAGGCTTGGTATATTTGTAAAATATATACATAATCATCTTATTTCATGAAATATATTCAAATTTTCTCAAAAAGCTTATTTCAAATAGTATACTTCTTAACCATACCAAAAATATTACCTTTTTTAATAACCTGCTAATAAGAAACATAAAAAAGGTGAGCTTAGATACTCATAATTTGTTAATGTAACAACCCTAAATTTTACACCTTATAAAACTGATTTTATGTTTGATAACTTACGTTACACACTACACCCGATGTAAACGAATGATAATATATTATAATAACATTATTAATAGTTCTATAATAAACACTAAGATTATAAACCATTAAAAAAATTTACCTTTGGAAGATAAATAATTAATATGAGTTAATATTGAAAATGGTTATTTATAATAAATTCCATTTTCTTTGTAATATATATTTTAAAAAAATTATAAATACTAGAATTTAATTTTTTTAAATCATTTTTTAATTACTCACATCAAAATTTACTATGTATGAATTTTTTAAGTTTTTTCTCAAAAGGTTGATTTTTAATCAAAAAATACGTTTTTTCAAAAAATTAAATTTTTATGAAATAATAATTATGTGAGCATATTATAGAATATTAAAAAAATTAAATATTAAATAATCCATTTATAGAAAATATTATGGAATTTAAAATATTCTTTTAACTTATAAATCTTATGCACAATATTTTTAGGACTAAATTAAAATATTATTTTAACAAAACTATTTTCAATAATTTATTCTAATTAAGTGTTTTGATTGTGAAATTAATTTTCATATAGATATGAAATATTCATAACTTTTATTTTTTTATAATAAACCAATTTATTTTATAAAAATTGGTATCTATGATAATATTGTCTTGTATATAAGTTTTTAAACTAAATAACAGACTTTTTCTAAAACTATTTTTTTATGTGTTATGTACGTTCATTTTAAAATTTTCTTTTCGAACCAATACAAATTTTAATTGGTAAAATTATTGAAAAAAATAAATCAAAAGGTTCAAATTAAGTAAAATTTCGAAATTTATTTTTTTCATTAATTATATCACTAAAGATAAAAATTAATTACCAAGGTAAAAGTAAATTATGGTAAAAGTTAAAAAAAGTTAAAAAACCTAAAAACACTCTAGGTAGTACAAAAAATCCCCTCCGCCTTTTTTATTTTGGATCCATTGACCTTTTAATAGTAATATTATATTATTGAAAATGTAATGGTTACTTCCAAAACTATAATTCTCTTCACTTAGAAAAATGTAACACTTCCATGACTTTAAGACCCACCTATCCTTAAATTTTATTATTTAAAATATGATAGATTTTTACTCCTAGAACCTTATCCCACTTCCATAATCTTTTGGTAAACTTTAGTTTTCTAAAGGCCTTTATTTCCAAGGAGTTTTCTAAGAGAAATATTAAGCTTCAAAAGTGAGTACTAGATTGATTTACTCTTTTATTTCATTATAATACTTTATAAATATTCTAAATACATGATAATATAATTAAATATTTTTAATTATTATACTTAAATTTCATTATATTAATTTAAAAAATATATTCATTACATTCCATGTACTAATAGAGGCTAAAACTTTGATTATGTGTACGTGCGGACTACTGCCTCTATGATGTGAGGTGGTTTTTTTCATCACCACATATAAAATATTGTATCAAGGATGTATTTTATGAATAAATATGTTTTATATTTTAAAAATACAATTCTAAAATGATCATTTTTCATATACAAACAATTCATTCATTCATTGAGAAAATGGATCATTAATCGTACATACTTATAGAATACCGCCTCCAAAAACGATGAATTTAATTTTCATAACCCTCCATAATTGAAGGTATATAAAATGTATTTAAAGAGTATATATAATTTTTATTAAAATTTTATTATTATTTATATTTCACATTATTATTATCTAAATACATACCCTTATAAATTAAAAAGTTATAACATGTTTCTATTTCAGTCTATTTGGCCACCTATGTAAACGATGTTATAACGAGTATGTCATCAGTGATTTGGGGATTTCATATAATGTTAATATAATATAATACTAATATATTTAATATTTATTTAAGGAATGAATAATTTTTTTGTTAATATTTAAAATATTTATTAATATATCACATTTTGATCATTAAACATGTCGAAAACTAGACCATTGTGATTTTCATTTTAACAAGTCATATCCATGTCCTTCATCTAATGAAAAATGAAACTAATGTTATCCTTGAAAAAAATATTATTATTAAATCTTTAATGATCTGATAATGATTAACTTAAACCCACTTAGTGAGAATCGATCTTGTCTTTGTGAAGTTTGTATGAAACCAAAAATCGAAAGTTCTAAGACAAGATAATGAATGTAAACAATAATTGGTTAATATATGGTTATTAAATAATTATAAAAATTATGTTAAGTTTATATTAATGATATGAGATAAGTTAGTATGGTATTTATGTTTATAACATTGGAGTTTAGAGCACGATTGAGTAAGTTCGAATACAAGGTGAGGGTTTTTTGTTTAAAATTCATTCCTTTGAGACATGTTTTCCATTATAAACCTAATTTATTTTAAGTGGTGTATATTAATAATAACTAATATTTATATCATCAAATAATCTTTATTCATGTTAATATAAGTTTTATTTAAATCTCCCTCTCTTTAAATAGGTTTTGAGTTAAATGCACCTCGAATTGTAAGGGGTTTTCTTAACTCAAATCTTTTCCTTAGGCCATAATCTCTCCTCTTTGAATATTATCACTCACAATTAATCATTATAATATATAGTGATTTTAAATTTTATTTCCATATAATTTCTAGGTAAAATCATGTTTCAAACCACAGTTTTATTCCGTGGTGAATCTAATATTTCACAAAAAAATGTAATTTTGTTAAGAATAGTTCGCATATCATTTAATGAGCTTTTCCTCTATATCCATGTTTTTAATTCCTTCCAATTTCAACCTTTACATTGTATAAATATAATTTTTTTTATTTAAATTTATCCTTTTAATCCCATTTATTTATTTTAAAACAAATTTTTCATTAATCTTTTAACAATGTGGGTTTTCAACAAAGGAGTTTTTATTAAATAAAATTTAAAGGTTTTTCTTTATTGTGATCTAATATAATCCCATTCTTTGTCACATTTTGGAATATATTTTATCACATTATCATTATTTGAATTTGTTTTGAATTTATTTTTTATGAATTTTTCTCTCTATCTTCATAAAAATGGTTTTTGAAAGTGACTTAAAAATAACATATTTTTTAGATGATATTGTGAAATGCTTTTGAAGATAAATACATTTATATTTCACTTCCATTTTCATGGATTATTCTATAGTGTATTAATGGTTCATAAATAAACTTATATTTACTATTCTTAAATACTTCTTTTGGGTGATTATGTTTTTGGTATCAAATGATCATTTTTTATGTGATACCATTTAGAAACGTTTTGAAACCCATTTTCTCTCCATGTTTTATTTATGATAAGATGAATGATTTGATTTTAAGTGAAACTTATATGTATAGATGACGAAATTTGGGGTACTATTTCGCCTTCCAATACATTGTTTTAGGATTTATATATTCTTATACAAGTATTTCGAGTATGTACATTTTTTATCACAACCTGAGGATTGAACATTTTGTTTGTTCATGATATGAGGTGTAATCATTTTATTTATTCACAACATCGAGAATGGGATTTTTTTTCACAACATGAAGTATCAAAAAAAATTCACAACATGAAACATGGAAAATTTTTTGTTTACAACATCATGCATGGGTATTTTGTTTATTTAAAACATGAATCATGAGAATTTTCTTTATTAACACCTTGAAGTGTGGGAATTTTTTTTGTTCACAACATGAATCATTGAAATTTTTTATTCACAAAATGAAGCATTGGAATTTTTTTTCATGATATGAAGTGTGGGAATTTTTTTGTTTGTAACATGAATTGTGGGAGTTTTTTTTCACAACATGATGCATGGTAATTTTTTTGTTAAAAATTAACTATGGACATTTTTTATCCACAAAATGAAGACTAGGAATTTCATTGTTCACAAAATGAAACATGGACATTTTTTGTTCATAGTATGAAGAGGGGGGGTTTATTCAAAACATAAACTGTGGAAAAATATTTATGCATAATGTTATAATTTCATATGCTTATATTTTTTATAAAGTTTTTTTATACTAGGTTTCATGGGAATCTTACATTTCCAAGACATATACTTATGATTATGATTCATGGCCCATGTTTTTTATCTCATGATTTTACACTCCATTTCCATGTTATATGTTGTTCGTTTGAGATTTCATGTCTTTTTATCATAACTTGTGGAAACTATTATTATTATAAGTTATTTTTTTAAAGTAAAAGGGGGAAAGACCTCATTAATTGAAAGAAAGAAACTCATTTTGAAGGGAAGGAGGAGGAACCCATTATAGAGACAGATGTATAACATCTAAAAAAACATGGCACACGACCAAACAGAGATACAAAAGTCAAAAGGAAACAAAAATCATAGCAGGATCAAGTGAAAAAGTCTCATCCCCCTCCCTTATCGAAAATGCAACAGCAAAGTTAGGAAAGATGTTGCATCACCCCCTCTATGACGAAATGTGTCGTGCTAGCAGCACATCCAAGGCAGAGCACTCCTCCAAATCACACTGAAATATGAGAGGAGGGCTGGATGATAGGTGCCAGCACACCCATTTATCTTTTGAGCCACCCCCCCCCCCCCCCCGACGGTGAAAATGAGAGACTCACTGCACCATCAACCTGATGCGCCGCAACATCCGCCAGAGAACACCATGCAAAAATCAATCAGGGTAGCCATCCATCCAAAAGAACAGACGGCTGAATGATAGGTGCCAATACACCCATCCCTCCTTTGAGGTCACCCACCCAACACAATCAGCAAGATAGAACACGCCAACCAAATGCAAAGAGACAAGCAATAATCTCCCACCAAATCATATGCTTCCCAGTGTCAATCAGATCCAGAAAAATCATAAATGGAAAATACCGATAGAAACATCAGTGCATCAACATTCCAAAGTTTCCAAGATAACACCCGCAACCACCCCAGACCACGCCTCCACAAAGGCCACACACAGGGCCTGAAGCACAAAACCAAGAATCCATACAATCCTTTAAGAATATGCAATTGATGAGGCAGCAAGGCCTTCCAAACAGGCACAACAAATAGTAAATCCCGAGCAAGGAGCAACCAAGGCATGACGGCAAGCATGAAAGAGACTGATTACACCCAACTTCGGCATCCACACCCCCCCCCCCTCCCAAACCAACAGGAGACATTGCTCAAAGGGAGCCCGATCTCGCTTAACCTTCACGCAGAGGAGCATCAAAGACACTGCTCAAAGGAACATCCACCAACGAAGATCAATCCTCATCGGTGATGTTCGAATCTGAAACTAGATCTGAAGGTAGGGAATAGATGTAAATTTCACAAGAAGGAAGACATAATTGCTCACCGGCACAGAATCATTGGAATCATCAGGAGGTGAGGTGCTTATTGAAGAAGAAAAAGTCGATGAAGCACCACCGATAGAATAAGTTGAGGCCTGGTCGAGAAGACAAAGCTCGGGTGGGGGAAAAATCCTCCCCCATTTGAACAACAATAGATCTGACACCTCACCCCCCCCCCCCCCCCGTAAGGCGATGGAATAATCGCGTTGAGCCTCACCGGCCCCGGGTCAGACGAGATCTAAACCGAAAGCCGAAGACTTCGCCATCGGAGCAGCCGCATCTGAGGAAGGAAATCACGTGCCTCACCACCTTAGGTCGGCCAAGATCCAGTCCTGAAGCCTGAAACGCCGCCACCGGAGTGAAAGAAGCCGCACCCGAAGACTTGTGCCACACTGAAACCCCAGGGAGATGACACCGAACACCAAGCATGCCGGAGGAGGGGAGGACCAGTCTTCGAAGGGTGAAACCCTAGCCACCGCGCCCGAGAGGTCGAAGCCGCTCAGAGGCCCTATTTTCCAACTCGTTCTTCCATGTTCTTTGAAATAGATATTCTTCACTTTCTCGTGTATTTACATATACTTATGATCCATCCCTAGATAACATATTGATTATTCTTCCCTTACAAAGTGTTTGGAATCACCCATTTTATATGTTTTTATTCCCTAGATTATAAATATGAGTACAAACCATGAGATTTAAAGATGTGGATCTAGTGCATTTTGAATATTTGAAAGGTTCATAAGTATCATAAAATAATTTTCTTATGTATCTGATCCTCAAAGATGCTAAAACATCCATTCTTGTAATTTTGATATGCATTATAAGTTGTAATTCTTATACTATAACAATGTTATAAAACAAATATAGGTTCATCTCACTTTATATCAACGGTAATATTTAAATAAATTTTTTTTATCACTATATTTGGGAGTGTGGGTCTAGGTGCATCAGTTGGTATCAAAGAAGAGTTAAATTATTTTTTAGGATTATTTTAGATAATTTTTTAGAATATTTTAGTTACCTTTTGTATTAAGGTTATTAAACCTTATTAAAAAATATAAATGAGTATAAGTATTGGATTATATCCTAGAATATTTTTAATGTCTTGATTATACGGTTTTCTTAGTAATAAATCATTGTCCGGATACTGGAAATTGGATGTAGATTTAGAACAAGTGAACCTAGGGGTAATCATCGTAAAAAGGGTTGGTTAATCATTGACTTTATCATCACTATGAAGCACAATAAGTGGGCCTAAGATTATACACCTAGCTACACACTCCCAGTGGATATGCTTTATTTGATCATGTTCTCTTTATAAAACCCAATAAAGGATCGATTTCCTAGATACATTGAGGTATTATGTTGAAGAATATAAGATAAAATAAATTAAAGTAACCTATGATAAATTAAGATTGATATAGGTTGAACTAAATAAACTATATTCCAATATAATAATGTAAACGAACAAGAAAATTTTAGGATGAGATCCTTTTATGATAATTCTTCCATATTGGTATTGTTTCATCACTCATGTCAACCCTTTTTATTTTATTAATTATCATAACTAGAAGGAATTATGGGTACAAGGGACAATGTAGAGATTACCTCAATGAACAACCCATAATAATAGAATATGGAGTGAGAAACATTTGGATTATACCGAATCAACTATAATGAAAAATGAATGAAAATGTGAATATAGTTGATATCTCAAACGCACCAAATAAGATAAGGATTTAGAATACTGAAATATTAAGTGATAAAGATGGTAAAGGAAAGAATATTCAATTCCCATTTTGTAAAAAATGTGGAAAGAGACACTTAAGATAATATATACAAGGAATTTTAATATGTCTTATAGATGGTAAAGTAGGTAATTGGTCATTAAACATTAAAGGATAAAGGAAGATATTTATTAAAAATATTTAAATAAATAGAGTTAATTTTAAGGTATAATTAATAATTCAATATCTTATGTGTGGGTAACATGGGAATTAACCATGTCAATTCCCTAACATAAGAACTATGAAATACTATAATCATCACCAATATCCAAGACTAAGATGAAAATGGAATTCCTATTCAAGAAATACCCCTAAAGTGGATCATAGTATTTAAGGTACACATACCCTCTAATACAAATTTGTAGATGCCTTGTTGGAATTTGATTCTAAGAACTCTATTATATCTAGGATGTTTTTTAAGATCATTAAATCACCACCTTAAGGATATTATTGTCTAATAATTATCCTATGGGTATGATTATTGTGTTTAAAGTTTTATATGAATTTGCTTTATGGAAATCATATTATCCTTTATTTGGATAAATTTAACATGATTTTAGTGATGGATTAGTTCCCTTTACTAGAGGTAAATTATCTTAATTAAGAAAAACACAGTTCATATTAACCTATGATACTCTATAAATTAATGGATGAAAATAAACACCCCTTGGAATAAAATTATATAATGTGGATCTGGATACCAAATAATGGTAGACTTTTGGTCTAAATACTTTAGTAAAAACTCAATATTAGGGATAATCATATTATGAGGAAACACATATGATTCTAAAGTTGGTAAGGTTTATATATATATATATATATATATTTGTAAATTATATCCTATGTCAACTCTATAATTTTTTTCCCTTAGATATTTCCATTGGTAAATATTAATTAAAATTTCAAGCATAAAATTCATTTATTGGGGTAGAATGTAACGACATGAAATTCTAGACATTATAAAACTAATGTTATGTTCGATAACTTATGATACAAACTACACTCAATATAAAAGAACCAAATAATATAAGAATAAAATTATTAATAAATATATAATAAACACTATTATGGTAATCCATTAAATTTTAATACCTTAGAAAGATAAATAATTAATATGAGTTAATATTGAAAAAGGCTATTTTTAATAATAGAAGTTTCCTTTATATTATGTATTCTCTTCTAAAAACTTCATTTAAAAATTTTATAATATAAATATAATAAAAAAAATTAATTTTTTTAATTCCTTACATTAAATTTTAGTTAGTGGAAATTTTTGAGTTTCTTCTTAAAAGGCTTATTTTTAGTGAAGTTTTTTTTTGTAAAAAATATGTGTCTTATAATTTTATAATTATATAAGCATATCTTAGAAGATTAAAATTCCAATTAAGTAATAATAAAATGTATTTAAGGAATAATAATTTTCATTTTAAAATATTATTTGAACTTATAAATCTTATCCAACATTTATAGAACTAAATTAAAATGTTACTTCAATAAAAACTATTTTTGGTATTTTCTTCTAATTAAGTTTTTCGATGGTGAAATTAGTTTTTCGATTGATTATAAAGACACTTAAATTTATTTTATATAAAATAAACCAATTTATGTTATAAAAAACATATCTAGATAATCTTCTCCTATATATAAATATTTGAAAAAATTGTGAACTTTTTCTAAAAACTATTTTTATACATTATGTTTGTTAATTTTTTAATTAAAATTTAAAGACCATAAAAATTTAATTTTATAAAATTATTTAAATTTTTGAAATAATAGGGTCAAAATTAGGTAAAATTACCAATCTTAATTTTTCCAATTCATATTAATAACTGAGGTTAAAAATTAATTACCAATATAAAAGTAAATAAGGGTAAAAGTAAAAATTATAAAACAGAAGGATTAAAAACATAATAGGTTGTTTATAAAATAATTTTATGAAGATAATATATACCCAAAAAAATCCCTATTATTTTTTCCATTTTTGATCCATTTACCTTTTAATAGTAACATTATGTTATTAAAAATGTAATGATTACTTCCAAAACTACCCCTATCTTCACTTATAAAAAGGTAACACATCCACCATATAAATCTTTAACTATCTATAAAATTTCTTGTAAAAAAACTACCAAATTTATGCTAAAAAAACCCTATCTCTCTTATATATTATTATTATCACCTTTATTTTTCTTAAGGCCTTCATTTCTATGGATTCTTCCTCGAGAAAACTCAATCTTCCCGTGCGATTATTTATTTCACTTACTATTTAATTTTACGATAATCCTCCCTAAATAATATATAAAATTATTAATATAATAAAATAAATATCATTTGTATACTTAAATTTCATTATATTAATTTAACAAAAATTATTCATTACTTTTTATCCACTAAGAGAGACCAAAACATCTATCGTGCATATGTGTGGACTACCTTCTCCATGACATGATGTTTTTTTCATCATTAACTATAAAGGATAGTTTAAATGATAGATTTAATGAATAAATATGTCTTCTATATCAAAAATACAATTCTTAAATTATTATATTTCATATACCATTCATCCATTCGTTTAGAAATGGGATCGTTAATCTTGCATACGTGCGGAAAATCGCCTCTATGAATGTTGAATTTAATTTTTCATCGTCGTTAATAATTTATGGTTCCTAGAATGGATTTAATGATTATATGTGTTTTTTTATATTTTTAAACTTCTTTATATTTAACATTATCATTATCTAAATTCACCCCCTTGCACATTAAACCCTTATAACACATTACCATTTGGGTTGATTTAACAGCCTATGTAAACAATGAAAAAAATATTATATAATAAATGATTATGGGATGAAATATAATTTTAATATCATGTAATAATGATATATTTAATATTTTGTAATTATTTTGGAATGGTTTTTTTAAAATTTAAAATATTTATTAATATATCACTTTTTGATTGTTAAACACGTTGAAAACTAGTTCAACACGATTTCCATTTTCAAGATCTATATCCTTGTACATAACCAAATGAAAAATTGGAGTTAATTAATCATTATTAAAATGGATATTATATCTTTAATTGTATTATAATGATGAAATTTAAAAAACTTATTTAGAATTGATCCTATCTCTGTGATGCTTTTATAAAATAGATTACAGAAAGTTCTAAGTCCCAATAACAGAAACAAACAAAAACTAATTATTATATTTTTTATATATGGTTATAAAATAATAATAAAAATGTTAATATTAATATATTAATGTTTTTATATAAATTATTAAGATATTTATGTTCATTATATACAAGTTTATATCATGGTTCGGTAAGCAGGAATACAAGGTAAGGGTTTTTCATCTCAAATTCTTTCCTTTAAGACATGTTTTGTATTATGTGCCTATTTTATTTTAGGTGGGTTATATGATAAATAATTGATATTTAAATCATGAAATAAAATTTATTCATGGTAATTGATATTCTATTTAAATATCTCTCTCTTTCAAAAAGTTATGAGTTAAATTCTCCCCATAGTGTACAGGGTTTTCATGACTCAAATCTTTTCATTGGGTCATAACCACTCCTATTTAACTATTATATTTCAAGAATTATATATATTAATATACAATATTATTAAATTATATTTACATATTATTTTTAGGTTAAATCAAGTTTTATGTCAATGTCTTCTTCCTTGATTAATCTAATTATTCACAAAAAATATAATTTTGTTAAGAATAGTTCCCATTACTTTTAATGGATTTTCCTCTATATCCTTGTTTTACGTCAAACCAATGGTATCATACACCTAGTGGAAGATAAATAAAATTATCTCTAATGTTCCTTTTAATCCCCCTTATTCATTTTATAACAAAGGTTTTGTTAACCTTTTAACGGTGTGGGTTTTCAATATAGGTATATTTTTAATATTTTAAAGGTTTTTCATTACCTTGATCTTATATTCTTTCATTCTATATCACAATTTGATATATTTTTTATCAAGGTATATTTATTTAAATTTGTTTTGATGTAATTTTTTATGAATTATTTTATTCATCTAAAAAAATTTTTCTTGTTAAGTGACTTGAAAATAAAGACATTTTAAGATTACATTAAGAAATAATTTTTAAGAAAATCCTTTTTTATTTATATTAAATTTTAAATGGGTTATTATACAATGGAATAATGGTTAATAAAACACCCTATACATACTCCTCTTAAATACTCATTTTGGTGATTATTTTTTTGGTATCAATTAATTATTTTTTATGTGATTCCATTTGGGAAAGTTATTTAATAAATTTTCTCTCCATGGGTTATTTATAATAAAATGAATTATTTTATTTTAAGTGGAACTAATATGTATGTATGATGAAAACTGGGGTCCTATATTTCCCTCTAATTCATTGTTTAAGGATTTATATCTCATGATATAAGGATTTTAAGCATGGATATTTCTTTTTTTCACAACATGAGCCATGAAAAAAAATTATTTGCAATATAAATTGTGATCGTTTAATTTTTTCACAACATGAAGAATGAGAATATTGTTTCTTCAAAAATGTGAGGGAATTTTTTTTGTTCATAATATAAATCATGGACATTTTTTTCTCCACAAGATGAATTTTTTGAATTTTTGCAACATGAAGTGTGGTCATTTGTTTTTTTATTATATGAAGTGTGTTTATTTTTTTACAACATGAATCATGGGAATTTTGTTTCTTTACAACATGAATCATGGGAATTTTTTTCACAACATGAAGCATGGGATTTTTTTTTCAAAAGAAAACTTTTCAAAAAAATTTATTCACAATATGAAGATTTTGGAATTTTGTTTTTTCAAAACATAAATTTTGTGAATTTTTTTTGTACACAACAAGAAGCATGGAAAAAATTGTTCAAAAAATAAAGCATAAGGATTTTGTTTGTTTTCAACATGAAGTCTGGGATTTTTTTATTTAACACAATGAACCATTTTCATTTTATTTGTACACAATGTTATAATTTCCCCATTATTATGTTTGTTCCAATGTTCTTGGTTATTATATGTTTCAAGGGCATGTTACATTTCCAAAACCATGTGCCTATAATTATGTTCTATTGATCATGTTTTATATCTCCTAAATTCACATAATTGTTTCATGTTATATATTTCACACCTTAGATTTCATGTCCCTATATGGTGGTTTATGTAAATTTGTATAGTTCCATGTTCTTTTAATAAGATATTCCTCCCCTACTCATGTTTACTCATATTCTTATGATCTAACCATTAATAACATGTATATTAGCCATCCCTTATAGATAATTTAAGTTTACCTCATTCTTATTTTTTCCCATGGTTATAAAGATGATTATGACCGAATCTATTTCAAAAAGTGGATCTAGTGTTGTTGGAATATAGAAAAAATTCACAAGTATCATAAAATAATTTACTTATATAGCTAATACTTAAAGACTAAAAAACTTTTTTCTTCGGGATTTTAAGATGTGTTATGATTTTTAATTCTTATAATTTGTTAATGTAGTAAAATTAAGATAGGTTTCTCTAAATTTATATAAAAAATAGAGTTTAAATAATTTTTTATTAGCTCATAATCTTGGAGTGCGGGTATGGGGGGCCTCAGTAATCATGGGAGATATTAATCAATGATCGTATGTAAGAATAACATAATCATAAGTGTATGATAATATGACCATAAAATATAAAACTAATACCCATCAATTCATATATCATAATCATGGAATAAGGATTTAGTAGTTCATAAGTCATGAATCATATAAATATCAATGATTATTAGCCATGAGATGATATCATTGGCATAAGAACATGTAATATTGTAGTGGCATAAATTGTATCATAATAATAATCCTAGAAATAATTTTTCAAGGATATCTACCAAGAAATTCATCAAATTCTAGGCTTGGGATAAACACTTGTATACCCTCATTAGGCTCGGATAACCTTCTATTTTCCCTTTTTGGGATTGAGATAACCTCTCATATATCCTCCTTTGGGCTTCATATAACCTCTCATTCACCCTTCAAGCTCATAAGCATTAAAAATTAACCAATTAATTGGAGGGATACAATGGTCCCACCCATCACATAATCATTGTAACAGCCCGAGATTTTATGAAAAATATTCTTTTTAATTTTATTAATGTCTTGTGTTGTACGCTACACCAAAAGGAGCTTTCACAAAACACATCCTTGACTTGCCTTGCATTACACGCAATCACGACCTTCCTCGATAGCGTGTGTAGTACGCAATACTAAGTTTCATGAAACAACGATATGCTATTAAAATATTATTAAAACTAGCCGTTATGAATAGTAATAACCACTTTTTAAATTTTAGAAAATTTATCTCTCAAAATGGACTTCATTTTTGGATTCGGAGTATCGAATTTAGCCTAAGGTGAAATTTTGGTACTTTTCGGATAACTTTCATATTCTGATGAATAGTGAAAATTACTAAATTATAATTAAAAACAAATTTTTTAATCAAAATAATTAATAGTGATAAATTATTAATTTGAGTGGTTTTAAAGTATATTTAGAATATATTTTTACAATTTAATACAATGTTGGTCATTGGTTGTAATTTCACATTTAAACCAGACATAATCAAGTGCCAATCTTTTGATAGATATTGTTTCTTAAAAACACGCTATTTGTTTTAACAGCGGGATTTAATTATAAAATTAATTAATTCAACTTCTATGTTATGAATTTGGTAAAATAGACTTCATTTTTGAATTCGGAATATGAAATATAGCTTAGGATGAAATTTTGGCATTGTTCTGAAAAACATCAATTTTTGATGAATAGTGAAACTACTAAGTGGTAGTTAAAAAACTGAATTTTTCATAAAACTTAATTTTACCGCTTCTGTGAATGGAATTTCAAAAATCCGATAGACACGGTTGATGTCAGTAAGTAAAATGTGGTTCAATGAGATGAAAATAATTTTTGGTGAATAGTAACTTTTTACTTTTATTTACCACGGTTAAAAGTAAATAGGGTAATTAAGGGTAAGAATGATATTAATATTACCCTAACACATGTCCTAATTCTATTGTACAAGTGTATTTAGACCAAAAACAACCTTAAGTGTAAAATATTATCATTTAGGCCCACTTGGATTAGATTAGGACATTTATTATTATTTAATTCAAAGAAGAGTTGAAAGAGTTAAAATCAAAGTTTATTTACTAAAACATTTTTAAATTAGGGTTTTACATAAGATACATTCGATTGTAAATATTAATTAGAAATCTAAAAAGATTTCCTACATAATGGTATTTTATTTGTAATTTTTAGACATCAAATAATTTAATTTATTTATGACACAAAGATGATGCAGTAATTATTTTAATTATGAAATATTGACATAATTGATGTTATAAACACAAAAATAAATGTAATTTGAGACTTTTTATGAATTCCACTAATTTTATAGGTTACTATGATATATTATTGTTGATGTAATCAACTTGGTTCGAACATATAATTCTGTTATGACTTTCACAAAAATCATATATCAAATAGTGTCAAAATTGACACAAAATAGATTTTAAAGAAAATATTATATTATTAATTGTTATTTTATTCCTAAAAATCTAAGGTTCGGCCAAATGACTTAGATAAGGATATATATATAATAATAAACAATTTGGGGTTCTTTTGGCATGTTATAGTAAGTGTGTTAACCATATAGTGAAAGAAAACAAAAAGACACGGTAAAAGTTAAATTATTTAACTTAGAGTTAAATCTAATTGATAAGGTTAAAATAATACCCTAAACTTGTCTAAATCCAATTGGTTGATAGGATTTTGACCCATCCCCACTTTAGCTTCGAAATAAGACCCTTAGGAACCATTATAAACCGATTTTGACTTTAATATAAAATAATATTTTGAGATATTCCTAAGGTACCCCTC
The DNA here is from genome assembly GCA_963277665.1 of Viscum album. NCBI lineage: Eukaryota > Viridiplantae > Streptophyta > Magnoliopsida > Santalales > Viscaceae > Viscum > Viscum album. Next base: position 1,426,672,775 of record OY728138.1, on the reverse strand, counting down.
TCCTCCCTTATAAAAGGGCACCTCCTCCCCCTCCTCCTCACACCAATTTGAGCACTCAAGCTCGGAAAACCCCTGACATTTTCTCCTCTCCACTTCCCTAGAATAATTCTAGAGGTCCTGGTCTTCTTCAAAGACCAATCTTAGTTCCCTAAGTTGAGGATTCAAAGAGGCGTTCCAAAGAAGAGGTAATATCCATTACCGATCTTTTCAATTTCTTTCTTCTTCAACTTCTTCTTCTTTAGTTGTTTCATGATAAAGTAATAACATCAGTATTACTTACATACTGATATGTTATTATAAATATGAAAGAACCCTAATTCACCTTCTATCCATCCTACGGAAAAATGAAATCACCGCGCGTGCGTACGTACGGAATACCGTCTCCACGCCGTGGTGTAATATATTTTCCACCACCACCTTACAAGGATGGGTATAATGGTGTAATGAGTAACTATTTATGATTATTATAAAGTAATATTGACACTAAAATAATATATATATACTCCAATACAATTCCACGATCATAGGAATGATATCATCACTCGTGCGTACGTACGGAATACCGTCTCCACGATGTGATGCAACTCGTTCAACATAATCATCATTACATAGTAATTATATAAATGAATTGAATGAATATGATATATGTTACACTAATACCATTCTGGATATAAGGTATCTATAACCTTAAAATAAGAATAAGAATTTATTCGGCAAAACACGCATAAGAACAAAAGGCAATAAAGACCCGAGTAACAAGTAACAATGAAATATTACTAACAAGAAGCTAAGAATATGACCATATATGATATCATATCAATATGTATGATTCTGGAATAAGTCAATAACATTATTTAAACCATTATACAGGAGCTTCGGACACGTACAAAGCAAATCGGACCTAAGGTAAGGGAAATATCACAATCTCATTTTTATCCGAGATTGTTTATTCGTAAGTATTTACTGGGGTGTATTTTATCATCCACATCCATGTTTCATCAATATGTAATATTATTTACATCCACCTACAATTGTTTAAATCCATTTTTACCCTTCGGTGAGTTTTTAGTAATATGTATGAAAGGAATCTTTTGTCGTTTTTCGTACGAGGTACTTTTTTGACTTTTCTGACAAAAGTACGAGAAGAATGTTTTTTTTAACTTATACGGCATGAATGGATTTTTAAAACATTATTTCCAAGAAACTTACTTTACAAGTTTTCAAGTTTATTTTTAATCAACTTCTTTTATTTTAAAGTCGTATGACATGTTATGAAAGGAAAAATGTTTTTGAAGTAGAAAGGATATTTTCCTCAAGAATGGAGTTCAAGTATTTTATCAAAATTATTTTCCATCTAAGATAATAAAAGGGTTCTGTTTTTATCCCTATTATTACATTGGTTTGATTATGTTGTGATGGAAATATTTTTATGAATTCCTTCATCTATATGAATTGTTTTATGATGTCATGTTGTTTAAGAATTCCATTTTTATTACATGGGTTACGCTATGATGTATGGTTTATGATTATGTGGCACACATAAGAAAGGATTCATTATAAGATGGGTGGGACCTATATCTCCCTCCAATGCATTGGGTAAAGATTTTATATCTCATGAGATAGACATGGCTGGAATGGTAGGTTATACCGGTTCAGTGAAACAGGACTAGAACGAGGGTGACTCGATTCAGAAAGGGACTTTGTCCACTAAGATAGTCTTGGCAATGAGTCATGACTAACAAGAAATGATTCTCTATGATTATGTGTGTATGCCACAATGTTTCATGTTTTAAGTTATGCTTATTGGGATTTCATTTCACTACTATGATTTATCCCATGTTATGAAATTATGCTCTCTTTTTCAGGTTAAGATTTCCAAAAGTTATGTTCTTATGAATATGATGTGATTGATTTTTCTTTTGTTTACCCTTACTGAGCATTTGAGGTCACCCTTTTATGTTTAATTTTCCCCAGGATATAAAGAATGGTTTTAGGTATAAAAAAAGGGAAGATCTTTATGGGAGATGTTGAAGATCTTTCACCAGGATTAGAAGAATATACTCCGAGTTTCCAAAGACACTAAACTATTACGTTCCTTGTGTGTGTGTTTTTGTTATGTACTAAGTATTCCGCAAATGTAATGTAATGTCAATGTACGTTAAGCTTCGGGTCTCTACAATCATAATCCATTTCTATTTATTCCAAAAGATTTAAACACCCTAAAAAATTGGTTTAAAATAATATTATACTTCATAGTTTCCTTATCACAAAACACTAAGATTTAAGCAAGATATGATATATTATAAAATTATTATTATGTGGTCACTATAACCTAGATGTTAAATTGATGACATCAATATGAATAAAAAATTGTGAAATATATGTATAAATGTTTCTATAATGAAATTTTAATTATTAATTCCTAATAAATAAGTACTCAATTTTAGGTAAATTCATTTTATACTTCAAAAATATGTTTTCTACAAGAATTGGTTTTATTGAATTTTTTGTGTGAACAATATAATTAATTTTGATCAGTTTTTTATAAATTTTCAGTGAGGGAATGAATATAATTTTTTAATTCATCTTATCAATATTTTCTTATATTTAACTTTTTGGATTTTTATAAAAAAAATTAGTGAATATTAAAAAATAAAATTTTTTGTAAAATTGTCTTTTCTTTTCAATAAATCAAACAATTTAAAAGTCTCATTATGCTTTTCATTTTATAATAAATTAAAATTATCCTCCTTAAATTATATATTATCTAATTAATTATATAGTAATCATTATTATACTTGATTTTGGTATATGTTCATTTTGAGGCTTCAAAATGCATTTTTCAAAAAACTGTTTTTCATTTAATTTTAGGCATTTATATTAAAATTTATTTCTGAAAATTCAATAATTTTAATCTTGAAAATGGATTAAATTTTATAAATTTGGTTGTTCAAATTTTAAAAAAAGGTGCCATTTTATTTTTGGTCATTATGAAAACTAATCGTGGTAAATATTTATCAACTTGGTAAGGGTAAAAGGCATAAAATTGGGTTAAGAATATGGGATAAGTCCAAAAATTCCCACAACACTACACTTTAATTCATTTTATAGGTTATTTTACACCCTAATAATCATATATTTTATGTTTTTTAAATGAAACTTCCTTTGATAATGAACATAATATAATTTTATGTAAATAATAAATGCAAAATGCCACACTCTTTGTTTTCATATCTCTAATATTTTTCATATGGATATAAAGAGTTTATTTTTTGTTACAAATTTTAAATAAGAATTAAATTTTTTATAATGTTAATTTATTTTTAATTCCTAAGAATAGAATAATACCCTAAATTTATTACAAAAGGTCATCATATTACTTGTTTAAGTAATTGAAAAATCACAAAAAATGATTTTATAAATATTAAAGATAATAAAATTTGGATAATTTATTATTTTCCATGAATATTTCTAATAAATATGACATACTAGTGATGTTTTAAAATTTAATATTCAAATTCAATTTTTATCTAGTTGTATTCAATGTCAAATTATGTGAATAGTATCGAAAATGACATTAATGGTATCTTATATTAAATAATATTTTATTAAAAGATATAAATTCATTAAAATATATAATTTTCCAATTGATTATGAAATATTATATCATATCATCCATTTTCACTTATGGGTAACTTGAAATTTTATAGTGACTTTCAAAACACCTAAAAAGTAAAAAAAAACTTTGATATCTCAGTAATCAATAAAAGGGTTAATCAGGGTTAATACTAAAAGATAATGGTTAAAAAAATTCTTAAACTTTTATAAATTTTATTTTATTATAAGATTTTTACCCATACTCATAATATATTCAAAATATATCAATTTTGTTACACATGCATGTGAAAAATAATTTATTATATTTAAATCATTTAATTAATTCCAAGTGTATCCTTCTCTTCACTATTAAATGAAATTACTCCTCTTATCCTCATCACACAACCTTGAGTTACTTATCTCAAAAAAACCTACCAAAACTTCTTCCAAACATCCTTATCCAAGTTATAGAGGTGTTTTCTCTTCAAAATATTATCCCTATGGTCCTCAAATAGAGATAAAAATTAGGTATCTCACAAAGGAGGTAGTATTTTAACACATCACATTCATTTTACTTATTATTTTATCTCCTTTAATTATATCCTAACCATTAAAATATAATAAAACTGTATTTACCATATAATATGATGTTATTAAATTTATTTCATAACATTTATCTATTTTCTTTTCCATCGAATGGGGAATGAAACAATTAATCATGCTTACGTGTCGACTACCACCTCCACAAAGTGATGTGATTTGTCCTTCATTTATATTTTGAATGTATGTTAATAATGATGTATTTAATGAATATATAAAATATATAAAATATATTTATGACTCTATAATGTTTAATCAATATCTACCTTTTTTATTCCATCTATCAAAAAGTGAAAACATCACTCATGTGTACGTATAGATTACCATCTCCCTGAAGTGATGTAATTAAGTTTCCATCACCAATTTATATGAATATTTTTTAAAGAGTATATAATGGTAAAATATGATAATTATTTCATGATTAATATTTTTTATATTAAGAAACTATGAACAAGTTTTAATGGCTAGAACCATCAAATAGAAACATGCACAGAAGATGGACCAATTTTCATTGGAATGTTCATTTTAATGAATAATTGTTAAAAAAGGATAATTGCAAATTGGAATGGAATGTTAAATAGTTTTTATATAATAATATTTTTATTTAATATATTTATAATGAATCTATATTTGTGATACATGAATTATGAACTCATACGAAGAAAAATGGGACTCAAGGTAAGGGTTTCTCGTCTCACTTTTGTTTCCATGACACATATGTCATATTCACTACTTGTTTCTTACATGTGGTGCATATAATATCTATTTTATATGATATATCATTAATACCATTATATTATTGGTATGAAAAGTTTCATTTTATGTTATTTCGTTCATGGGGGTTATGATTCAAAAGTTACCAAAGTGGTAAGGGTTTTTGTTACAATCTCATTTCTTTTTAGGATTATCTATGATAAATTTACATTGAATAAATTTTACCATTATTATAATTTAAATCCCATATATTTTCTTATAATATGTTTATTCTTAGAATTTTAATGAATTAGTTCCATTTTTTCCTCTTTGGAACTTAAAATGATCAAGAAAATTCTCTTAAAGAAAAGTCATGCTAATTCTTCTTTAAATGATGAAAATTTACTTTCATGTTCATAATCTTAAATTTTATTTTATAAAAGTTATTAACTATGATTTAAATGATTTAAAAGTGTGAATTTACTTAACTTTTAATTTATTTACAAAGGTTTAAAAATTAAACTTTCAAAAAAAATCTGAATAAGTGATTTTTTATTTTTTTTAAGTGTTAAAATAATGTTTTCATTTAACATATATGGTATGAATAGATTTTATTATCATCATGATAATTAACTTATTTGAATAAAAATTTATATTTTTAATTATATAATATCAAATAAAAGTATTTTCTAAATATTCAAATAATTTTTAGTTAAAATTTTATCGAATGAAATGGTTATTTTATCATGTTTTAAATGAAATATTTGAATGATCTTATAAATTTATTTTTCAAATAAATCATAATCCTTTAAGGATTATTGTTCTTAACTAGGTATAAGATCTAATTAAACCATCCTTGTTATTTATTTTTATGTATTATTGTTATATGATGATTAAATTTTTATGAAACCTATTTCTTTTCCATGGATTATTCTATAATGAAATGACGAATGTTTTAGGAACTTATGGAACACCTAATTTTGTTTTCATTATGCGATGGGTGGTTATACTAAATACCTATAAAAAATTTGTCAAATTATTATATCTTATGAGATAATTATTTTAATTGAGTTAATTTTCTCAGTCCAATATATGAAATAGGTATAGATTCATAATCTATTATGATATGGGAAACATGAAATAATGTCTAATCTGCTATGATATAGGAAACATGTGGTGATTCACGATATACTATGATATGATGGTCTCAGTGGTTAACATTGACATTTGAAAATTTTATTATACCAATGATGGTGCCATAATCTTATGACATGTTGATATTCTTATGATTTGAACTCATGGATCATGATTGATTTTTTGATGATTCCCCGATCTTGTAACATACTAATCCCCATTTCCATGACTCATAATTATTATCTATAAATCATTGGGTATTATTTTCTTTAAATAATAACATGTTATAATATGATTAGACTCATGATATACTTATATATGATCATTTATTGATATCTCCCATGTTTACCCTTATTTAGCATCTATGCTCACCTATTTTTATGTTTTAATTTTTTCTCAAATTATGAAGAAGGATACTATGTATGATGAGTCTATAATGGTACCTTATTTGAAGAAATATGTTTTATATAATGAATATTTTAAAAATATATATATATATATTTAGGTATCTAGTATCCAATTATACTAAACCTTTATGTTTATTAGGCATGTTTATTAGAGAGATATTTTAAATATTCATTGGAATGATTAATATCTATGTATGTTATACTTGGATCTATATAGTTGGTATCAAAGAATTTTTTAGTTTTTTTTAATTATTATTATAGAAATTTGTCTAAAACCATGTGGATAATTATAAGTATAGGTTAACATCATGATGTTTTAGTATAATAGATACTTTGAGGTTTTTATAAAAATTAAATCTATGTTTGGATACTAAAAAGTTGATGTAGCTATGGCATAGATACACTTAGGGTTAATAACTCTGAATGGGGTGGAATGGGTATTAATACAATTTTCACAAAGGTATGATGAGTGTGTCTAATATTTTACACTTTTATAGGCATTTTTGTGGGATATTCCTAGATTAATTCACTTTTTCATTATGAACTATTATAAAGAATTTGAATAGATAATTACCATAGATAACCTGTGTTAAATCTAAGGCATCATAGATTGAAAAAAATGTGTCATCATTTAGACACCCTAAGAATTATTTTTCATGATTATATTATTTTTCACTGTAAATATTGTTTCCCACACTAGGTTTTTTGTTTTTATTCAATAGATGGATCTAGAAGGATTCACGTAATGGGGAATGTGGCTGATAATGGAATTATTTTTCTCATAAGCCATAAAATTAAACATAAGATGGAATTTAAAACCTAGTGATTATTCCTAATCATATATCTCATTATATTATTAATAAAATCAACTCGATTGAGTTTATTAACACACCTAATATGAAAAAATGGAGTTTCATGGGAATTGAGTTGATGAAAACCATATATGGATTAAGATTAAAATTATTACATGTAAATTATTTGGGAATAAACGGCCAAGGAAACATATTAAAGGAATAAGAAGATGTTTTATCTGTTGAAAATAATGGCATAAATCAATTAATTATAGAAGAAAATTAATATTTTAATAGAGGTAAATTAATTTCATCCTAAAGATCCATTTAGATTTCAATGTATTATTTTTGGGTACCTTGGTAATTATCCAACTCAATGCCCTAATCTGAGGGTTATCTCTTAGATTAAGTAAGGGTATATTTTATCCCAATTGTTAAAGTGGAATTTTTAAAGTGTGTATGTTTTTGGATTCAAGAATTAGGTTGTAAATGTATTTTATCAATGATATTTTGGTTATAAAAAACATGAAACATATATGTATTTTTATTCCAAAGTTTTTCATTATGTATTTGGAATCATATATTGAGTTGTACAGATAAACAAGAAAAATGATTTAGTGGAAAGGTGATATTTTTTGAAAACACGTGATTGAGGGATAGATAACCCTTAATATGTGTCTTATGTTTATATAATAATGTTTTTGTGGTAAATAGATAATTTATATTGATAAATTAAATTGGTTCAATTTTTTGGAGATAATTTTTGGAAGCATATGTAAATTTATTATATCTTTATGGTGATTATGGATATTTATGGAAACAATTATAATATTTTCGGGAGTATATGATTAGTGTAAACGTAATTTTGGTATATTACCTTGTGTAAAATTGATATTACTTGGAGATAACTATTAAGTTTATTATGGAATAATATGTAATAAAATAATTCTAATATTTGGGTTTCAATTTTAGTATGGAATATTTTTAAGAGCTTTAAGTTTAGTTGAACTTTGGGTGTTATTATAAATATTTTAGAGATTGGTGTATGAAGATTTATTCATATTGTATAACTTTTTCTAGCCATTTTGGTTTTGGTAAATATATAAATACAGGATTAATTACATGAAATTCATTTATGGATCTCCGGATCCATTAAAATTTAATTTTAGTATATAAGGTAAGACAAAAATTGTCCTAAATATTCATTTCTTGAAGTAAAAGATGAGATTGATGAGGAAATTGATCAAAGTTAAACCAAAGGATGAAATTGTGTTTATTAAATGTAAATATATATATATATATATATATTCTCATTTAATCTATCATGATAGTAAAAGAATCCATAATATCTAGGAAATAGATCTGGAAATAAAAAAATTTCATTTTACTTTCATTTCTAATGTATTGATGGTTATCTTTATCCCTTGTTGATTTATGGTTTTTATTCATTAACTTTTTCATGATCATATTCACTATCACTACCTATTTTTCATTGGTCATTATTTTTCTCCTCTTTTTCCATATTTTCACTTCCCGCTAACTTTCTCCTTATCTGGGAACTTGATTGTGTGTTATTTCAGTTAACCTTTATGTTACCCACTTTCTCTTTTCAAAAAGAATTATTATCCTTTTTAATGATATGGGTTTTCAAAAAAATTGTTTGAAAATATTGAACCCTTTATTACTGATATAAAAACTATAATGGTTCAATTTATTTAAGGTGGAGAATATAACACCCAGAAACTTTAGCTTAAAATAATATTATGTTCAATATCTTGTACAACATGCAACACCAAGCTTTAAGTGAGCTATCGTATACTATAAAAATATTATTATGTGACCAATATAACTAGTGTTTAAATTTATGGTATTAATATGAATCAAACCATCATGAAAATTATGTATAAATTATTTTATAATATAGCTTTTTTTAATTCATAATAAGTAAGTGTTCAATTTTTCGTAGTCATCTTATGCATCAAAAATATATTTTCTTCAAAAAATGTTTTTTACAATATTTTGTGTATGAAAATTATAATTAATTTACAAGAAAATTAGATATTTTATTTTAGGTGATTAATATCATTTTTTAAATTATATTTTAAATATTATCTTAGGGTGAATTTTTTTCTAAAATTATTTAGTTTTTAGTCAATATTGTAAAATAATGATTTTTGTAAAACTATAATTTATTTTCATTAAATCAAGTAATTTAAAAGTCTCATTGTGTTTTAAATTTTGGATTAAAGAAACATAATTATCTATTAATTATACATTTTATAATTAATTATATTTCATTAAAATTTATTTTGGAATAAGTTTATTTTTTGTCTTAAAATGCATTTTTCTAAAAATAGTTTTGCATTTCATTTTATGAATTTATATTACAATTTATTTATTACACATATAAAAGTTTAATATTTAAAAATAGATTCCATATTTGGGATCATAAGGTTTAAATTGTTTAAATAGTTCCCTTTTATTTTTTATCATTATGAATTGTAACCGTGGTAAATATTTTTCACCTCTATAAGGGTGAAATAGGTAAAACATGATTAAAAATATAGGGTAAGTCCTAGAAATCTCCAAAACACTTTCCCTTTGGTGAAATTTCATGTTAATTTCCTGTGATAATGACCTTAATAAAATTTTAAGTAAAGAATAATACAAAATGTCACTCTTTGTTAAAATATCTCTAATATATTATCAAAGGGATAAATTGAGGTTATATTTAGTTTTAAATGTTTATTTGAAATATTATTAAAAAAAATCATTATGGTAATTTATTATTAATTTTTAGGTGTGGAAAAAAGTACCTTAAATACTTATGAAGCACTAACACGGTACTTATTCAAGTAATTGAAAAATCAAATAAATGATTTTAAAAATAATAAAAGTAATAAAATTTGAGGAATTATTATGTTCCATTAATTTTTTAGATAAATATAACATATTAATTATTTTTTAGGTTTTTAAATTATAATTCCAATTCTATCTTGTTGTATTTAAAGGTATACTATGTGAATAGTCCCAAAAATTACTTTAATGGTATCTTATATTAGATAATATTTTATTAAATGATTTAAAATTCATAAAAAAATATTATATTTGGAAAAATAAATGGTAAATGGTCCATAATATCAACTATTTACCACTTATGGTTTCCTTTTCCTTCTATATTAACTTTCATTGAACTTATAGAGAAAAACCATTGATATCATGGTAATCATCAAAAGTGTTAATAGGGGTTAGATAATGGTTAGAACATCGCATAAAATTTTCTAAATTTTATTTCATGATATTTTTACTTATAACAATTCTAAATTATAAATATATCAATTGTTTACCACTTTCACATGACAAATAATTTTTATATTTAAATAAATTTAATTAATTCTAATTGCGTCCTTTACTTCACTATAAATGGACACTACCACTCCTCTCTTCCCCACACCACCATGAGCCACTTATCTAAAAAAACTATAAAAAACTCTTTCCAACATCCATATTCATATTATAGAGATATGAGTCTCTTAAAAAGGCCATACATGTGGTCCTCAATAATAAATCCAATGGAAGTCTCTCAAAGATAAGGTAATCATTTTAATCAATGTATTTCATATTAATTATTATTTTACCTCATTCAATAATATCCAAATAATTAAAATATAATAAGATAAGTATCTCTCACATACTAATATGTAATTATTTTTAATTCATAACATTTATCTATCTCCATTTCCGTCAAATGGGTAATAAAACCATTGCATATGCATACATGTGGACTACTACTACACGAAGTGATTTGAATTGTTTTTCATTTATTTTTTACATGGTTTGTAATATGTATTGATTTAATGAATATATATGATATTTAAAATATAATTATTATTCTAAATAATGTGAATCATTATATACATTTCTTTCATTCCATCAATCAAAAATTGAAAACATCACTGGTGTCATTGTAAGGATTATCTTCTCTATAAAGTGATGTAATTTAATTTTTATCACCACATTATATGAATAGTAATAAAGTGTATATAATGATCACATTTAAAATTTATGTAATAATTAAGATTCTTTATATAATGAAACCATGAACAATGTACAAGGACCTGAACCATCAAACTGAAACAGGAATTGAAAACGAACCAACTTTCACCGTAATGTTCATTTTAATGAATAATTGTAAATAAAAAGATATTTGAAAATTATAAAGGAACGGTAGATAGTAATTTATGTATGAATATGGTTCTAGAATAGTTTTATAATAAATATATATTTATTATACCTAGTGTTTGAACATTTATGAAGCAAAATAGGACTCGAGGTAAGGGTTTCTCTTCTCACGTTTGTTTCTGTGAGACATCTTCCATATTCACCATTTGTTTCTTACAAGTGGTTTATATACTTACCCTTTGATATAAAATATCATTAATCCTATTATATTTATGGAATTTAAATTTTTATCTAAATTTCTTTCTTTCATGGGGTTTATGATTCAAAAGTTACTCATATGGTAAGGGTTTGTGTTAAAATCTAATTTCTTTTTGGGATTGTCTATGTTAAATTTTTATTGAAGAAACTTTACTGATATTATCCTTTAAAAACCATATATTTTCTTATACTTTTAATATTCCTATATTTTTCAAGTATTATTCTATTTTTATCTCTTTATTACTTAAAATAATTGGGAAAATGTTTTTAAAGAAAAGCCAGCCATATTTACTCTTTGGTCGATGAACAATTTATTCCATATCCATACTTTACAAAATTGTTTTATAAAAGTTCCTACCTATCCTTGGAATATTTTAAAAAGTTATTTTTCACTACCTTTGACTTTATGTACAAGGTTTTAAAAAGTAATATTTCTAAAAAAATTCTGAACAAGTTGTTTTTTACATTTTATTAAAGTGGGAAATAAATGTTTTCTTTTAACGTATATGACATGGAAGGATTTTTATCACCATCATGACCCTTATTTGATCTGAATATTTCAATAAAAGTATCCTTTTTTATAATAAAATAAAATTATTTTATTAATATTCTATCAATTTTTAATTAAAATTTTACAAAATGAAAAGGATCTTTAATCATATTTTCAATGAAATGTTTGGATTATATTTTAAAGGTATTTTTATCCATGTCATCATCCTTTTAGGATTTTTATTATTCAATAGGGACAAGATCAAATGATATAATACTTTTTCTTTCTATACATGTCTTATGGTTATGTTATGATGAAATTTTTATGAAACTCATATCTTTTCCATGCGTTATGATATAATTAAATGATGAATTTTTTATAAGCTTGTGGCACGCATATGTGTGGTTCTTGTTATGTGATGGTTGGTTCGTTAAATCCCTACAACGCATTAGAAAAATAACTATATATCATAAGATATTTGTGGTAAATTAGTGGGTGTTCTCAAGATACTATGGGAAATAAGTAGGTATGCCTAATTTTTTATGATATGGGAAACAGGTGGTGATGCTTGATCTATTGTGATATGACAAAGAGGTGGTGATGTTTGGTCTACTTTGATATGGTGTTATTAATGGATAAACATGAAATATGATATGTTTTATATGCCTATAATGGTGTTACACTACTATAAAATATTGATATGCTAATTATTTAAACTCATAGATCATGATTTATTTTTTGATGATTCTCTAATCTTGTGATATATTAATATTTTACACCATAATGCATGATTATGATCTATGACCTATTGGGTATGATTTTTAGTCACATGTTATCATTCAATTATGATCATGATATGATTTCATATAATCAATCATTTATAACTCCCATGTTTACCCTTACGCAGCATCTAATATCACCCCTTCTTATGTTTTAATTTTTCCCTAGGTTATGAGGAAGTATACAAAGTATGATGGGTCTAAAGGGTAACTTATATAAAGAAATATGTTATGAATGGTGAGGATTGAACTTAAATAAGGTGTTTTTGTATCTAGTATTTAAGTACACTAAACCATTATAGTTCTTGAATATGTTTTTTTGGGATATATATTGAATATTAATCAAACAAATGTAAAATATATGTTATTCTTGGGTTGCTATAAAGATCATAAAAACATTTATCATTTTGGAATACCTTAAACCATGCAAAATGAAATGGGTTTTGTCAAGATTACATAATCATATTCAATAACCATCCAAATAAATAATAAATATGGTAAAATTGTGTCATAGCCATAATAAATAATAAGAATCATCAAAGGATATGTTTATAGATAAAAAACATTTAAAATATCTCTAGTACATTTGTGGATGAAAAATCCCTTTTTATTTTGAAATCAATTATTTAAAATCTAAATATTTCTATAATATTAGAAAAACATTTTTATTTAATATAACCATGTAAAAATATAAATAAACCTTCAAATAAAATTTTATTCATGATGGTGGGAAAAAAATTTCCGATAAACATCAAAACAAAGATTTCATTCACACATTTAGTAAAAAGTGCCTCATTCAGAAAATGACCTAAATATTCCCTTTAAAACATTTTATATAAAGGTAAAAATGGGTAAAAATGACATAAATAAATCATTGTAGAATAGTAAAAACATTATTGAAATCATTTTAATGAAAATATAGGCATGTAAGAAAAATTTACCTGGCAGAATAGAAAAACAATGGTGGTTTTCCTTAAAAAAATTCAAACATTAGAGAACTTATAGAGAGTGAAATGAAAGGAAAAGATTATAAATTAAATAAACAACCATAGGTGAAGAAAATAGTTAATATTTTTGAGAGTTATATCATATAATTTTATCATTCAAAATTTATGTACAAACAATTCTGATAAAAAGTGATATTGTAACATAAAACACATACTGCTTTGGTAACTTTTTAATCATAACCCCCATGAAAGGAATAATAAAAAATGAAATTATATGTACCATAAATATAAATAAATTAATGATATAAAAAATTAAATGGGTAACGTACACACTAAATTATGGAGATAAGTGTAGAATATGGCATATGTCTCATAAAACAAATGTGAGACTTCAAACTATTACCTCAGTTATGACTTTATTTGAAAGTGTTTTTAACCTACTGTATAAGAAATTTAAATTTATTATAATTCTATTCTAGAACCATTTTCATTTTTATAATACCATAAATAGTGTATTTATAATATTTTATCACCTTTTCATTAACAATCATTCATTATCATCATCATTTTGAGTGTTAACAACTTCATTTTTCATGTTTGTTTCGATCCAGCAATTATAGTCCTTGTACATTGATCATGATTCCCTAATCCAAAAAATATTAAAAATGGAATAATTATAATATTTAATAATTAAATACAGTTTTATAAACATTCATATAAATCAATGATGAAAAATTAATCACATCACTTCATGGTAGAGGTAGTCCATACATACGCATGAGCGATATTATCATTTTCCAATAGATGGGATAGTATCACATAATTACATAAGCATAATTATATCATAGATATCACATATAAAAATTAAATCCATCATGTAATCCCCCAATAATTAATAAAAAAATAATTTTGGGTTTGATAGTTCATATTACATGAAAAATAGAGATTAGACGAGAATGTAACACCCTGAGGCTTTTGGATATATTTCTTTTTAAATAAATTTGATCTCTTTGATAGCTTGTAGAACACGCAACACTGAGTATAAATGAGCCATAATATAGTATACCATTATAACCAATCCATTAAATTATAGAGTATTAATAATAATAAACAAATTATTTATTGATAAGAAATAAAATATTAATCATTTAAAAGAAAAACAAAAGTTTTCTGAAAAAAATATATTTTTTTCTAAATGATAGTTTAATCTCACATTGCACACATAATTTAAAATTAATTTTAAAAAATTTAGAAACTTTATTTGATAAAATGAAATTAATTTTTGAAATTATAAATTCAAAATTTTCTTAGGGTGAATCTTTGGGATGTTTTTGAAATGTTTAATTTTTTAAAGAATAGTGAAAAAATATTGATTTTTCTTGAAAATTGTCTTTTTCTTTTAATATTTTATAAGGATAAATTATATTTTTAATTGGTTTTAAAGTAACATTAGTTAAATTATATTAAATTTTATATAATTTATTTCATTGTAATAAATTTAATATTTAATTTTTATATTAAAACATTCTATACTAATGAGAGTTTTCTCTTTAGAAACACGCTTTTTCATCACGTCTGTAGGTATAATTTTAAATTGGATTATGCCACTTTAGTGAATTGAATTTAGAAAAATGTATTATATATTTATAATCCTTATAAATTATATTATCTAATAATTTCAACTTAATGTTTTACTATTATGAATAAAAAAAGTAGTAAAAATTAATTACAGTAGCTAAGGTAAAAACATGTTTACCGGGGGTTAAACTAAGAAGATAAGTGACTAAAATGCCCTAAACTTTTACAAAACCCCTTTTATTTCCATATTTTGACCTTATAACCAATAATTTTTTACAATTACCCAGTTTGAGTCTTTTGGCATGAAATAAACATGGGTGTAATTGATTTTTTTAAACATTCCATATGTTTCCCCTCGCCACTTATAAAAGGCTACCCCCTATCCTCCCATATTCACACTTAAAAATCCATTTATTTTAACCAATACCTTAACATATCACTTTAATAATCCCATAATAACATCCTAGATACCTTTTTTGATCATAAATCCAACCTAGTAATGATTTTGGTACAAACCTAAAGATGTTTTCCGAAGAAGAGGTAACATTCTTAAACGAGAGTTTCTATAATATTTCTTATTCCAAATCCTTAAAATCATATTAAAACATGATTATATAATAAAATAATTATCTTATATATAATTATATGCTTTTATGTTAAGGTAATTAACTATATCATTCTCCTCTTCTATCAAATGAGAAATGAAACTACCGATTGTGTGTACGACAGGCCACTGCCTCACGAACCGATGTAATTTTTTTTCCATAACCACTAATAAATTTTGGTTATAGTGATGTATTTAACACATTTATATAATATTTATAATATTCTTATTCTAATTTTATTTTAATATCACATATACCTTCTTAGGTTTCATTCTGTTTAAAATACAATAATATCACTCATGTGTATGACGGATTATCATCTCGCAAAGTGATGTGATTTATTTTTCACTTATGATTTTCATGAAAGGTAATAAGTATAAATTTTTTGAATATATGTGATATATATGAAATTATATTTACTCTAAAAATTAATATATCACTTAATTACTTACTCTTTTACTCATTGAAGAAATGATAACATCGCTCGTGCATATGTACGGTTTGTCGTCTCCAAGAAGCGATGTGATTCATTATCTATGTTGAAATATAATTAATGATTATACAAATGTATACAATGAAAAAAGTATATTTATAAAATTATTATCATTCTGGATATGATGTTACTATATAATATGTTCAATAACTAGAACTTTCGTGACAAAACACATATGAGAAAACAAGGCAATTAACAGCTGAAATAATGGAAATAATGAAATATTATTAACAAACGAGAGGTAAAAAGTTATAAGGGGTAATATATGATATTATAAATATGAATTTGGCTCTATTATAAATTTATAACATACTTAAAACTATTATACATGAGGATAAATAACGTTCAACCAAAAGGAAACATGAGGTAAGGGACTTCATCTCAATTTCCTTTCATTGAGGCATATTGTAATATTATGAACCTAATTTATTTTATAAGGTACATATACATCAAATTTTTCTTTTAATATCATTAATACTTAATTTTTCATCATATTTTAATTTTTAATTTTAATTATTTCATCAAAGTGTATTTGACTTGAAAATTACCTTATGCTAAATTATTTCACAACTCAATTTCTTTTCATTGGGTTATATTACTTATTTATTGTCTTTAACATTCTATGATTATGTGTGTAAATAATTTTAAATATATTATATTTTAATTCCACATTTTTTATATGTATTTACATTTTATGCACGTAATATATTCCATTATTAATTCTCACACCAATTTCAAGATATTTGTAAGGGTTTATTTCAAAATCTCATTTTAATCGGGATTGTTTATGTGTGAATTTACATTAAAGGAAATTATTTCATATTTTTCTAATAAACCCATTTAATTAATAATATCTTATGGTTATTCATTAAATTTTCACGTAGTAGTATCATTTTCCACTCTTTGGTATTTAATATTATTAAGAAAATATTTTTTAAGAAAATATGAATTTATTTATCTCTTCAGTAAAAAAATAATTTTTTTCTAAAAATATTTTCACAAATGTTTTTATCATTCTGAAAATAATTTTTAAAATAAATTTTTATTAATTTTGACTTTTTTTAAGAAAAATGAAAGGAATATTCATATCATTTCTCAAATAGGGAATGTTTGGCTTTAAATGAAAAAGTGAAAAGAACATTTATTTAACATGTATGAAATATAAATAATTTATCACTATCATGACCACTAAATGTCTTAAGGATTCCATTATATGTTTTAAAGGTTATTTCAAAGAAAATTATTTTCAAAATATTTTGTGAACTTTTAGTTTTTAAATATATTTTTAAAGTGAAAAGGTTATTTTACTCAAGAATGTTTTAATTAAATTTTTATTATATTTCTATTAATAAATGACATAAACCCTTTATTGTGTATATAATCCACTTGGGATATGTTGTATTTATACCATATTTATTTTTCTATAGATGGTTTATGATCAATTTGAACAGGTAAAGTATTGATATTCTATTTTTTGGATAATTTGTTTAATCATTAACTTTACCTTAAAATATTTAATTTTTTGTTATCATTATACATTAAATTTTCCATAAATATATATATTATTTATTATGGATATACATATTAATTAAAATATATATAATTTCTACATATAGTATTTTACTTTGAATGTTGTATGATTGAATGAGAAAATTATTGTTAATCTTTATTACTTACTCGATGCGGAAATTTATTGATAAGGATTATTTTTTCCTGAATTAAATAAATAATTCAATGTATGAGGAATTTATTGGAAATAAAGATATGGGTTGGGCTCTGTTATAGATATCCCTTTGATGCATAAATAGTCTCATAAGATGAATCTATTTTTTAGCCTTAGTTAAATGGGTTTATGGTGTCTACCTACCCATCAATTTTAAACTATCTTATGAAATTTCATGAAAATATATATATATGTTGGACCCTCTATGATAATTTAGTTTTAATAATAACAAATAATGTCAATATAAAGATTATATTCCTTCATTCCATTTTAATATCTCTAATTAAATCTATTATGTCATACAAAAAAATGTACTTAAATAAGTCAATAACCTATATTAATGAATCAATATGTTTACCAGTGCATTTATACATGTATTTTTGGATAACACTTAACATTGTAATAATTCTTGTAAGAAAGATAATTCATAACCTTTTTTAGATTAGCTAGAACCGATAGTATATTTGACAGATTGATGTTCGACACACCGAAGTCGACACACCGAAGATGACACACCAAAGTCGACACACCGAAGTGGACACACCAAAGATGACACACTGAAGTCGACACCGAATATGACACATCGAAGTCGACACACCAAAGATGACACACCGAAGATGAAACACCAAAGTCTAGACATCGAAGATGACACAACGAAGTTGACAGACCAATGTTACCAAACCAAAGTCAACACATCTAAGATGACACACTGAAGTCGACACACCAATGATGACACACTGAAGTCAACACACCGAAGATGACACACCAAAGTTGACACACCGAAGTCGATACACTAAATTTGACACACCAAAGTCGACACACCGAAGTTGACAGAACAATGCTACCAAAATGAATACAACACATCAAAGATGACTCACCGATAGTCATAAATAACTGTTTCTATTTTATTAATTCAAATTTATTTCTAATGGTAATATTTAGACAAACGAATGTTTCTAACATTATTTATTGTTGTCTGTAGGACTATCCATAGATAGTACGAGGTACATTCACGTGTAGAGATCTTTATGCCTAGTATACCTTGAAGTATAAAAGGAATTCAATCAGAACTCAAAAGACAAAGACACATACAGAGACACATAGATATACAGATACACATAGAGCTTTAAGAACACACTGAAATAGAGACTGTGCGAATACGAAAATAGAGGCACTCAAAGCTTGAGATCATAAGAAGTTTCTAAAAAGCAACATTCTAATGAAGCTCACAGTACACCGAGATATTAAAGAGTCAAACCTTTTTCACACCTGGAAGCTGGAATACTAATATTGTGATACTCTATTATGAATCCAACTTCTAGAAGAGGACTCGAATTTCTTTTTCTCTACATCCAATGACTCTAGAGCTCTCCTACATATCACATAGAGATTTCTAAACTCTACTCTTTCTTATTAAACTCTATTGTGATCTTGTAGTTACTATTTGAGCAGTGTGTATATCCTTTTTTTATCACACATTCTATCTCCTGAGCTAAACTGTAGGATAACAAAATATCCTCAATCTCAGTCTCTTATTACACTTGTATCCCAAGAAGAACTATGGAAGAGATCTTGTGAGATCTATTTATTTGTTTCTCCCATGAATAATTGTGGTAGAGGTTAAGTATAACCTGGATAGCCTGTGTGCTATTTTGAACCCCAATCTAGGGTGTGGATAACAGGTTTATTAATGTAAACTACTTGGTGGTAGGTGATCACCAAGTGGAGAGGACTAAGTATATTCTTGAGACTGAACCTCTTGTTTTCTCTGTTGTGTTGTTTATCATATATTTTTATCTGTTATGTATTTCTGGCACTAAGATAAACTGAACTTTGATAGTTTATCAATTTTATATATCTGTTTCGAATAATTAGGTTTGTTTCAAAAAAATTACAAATTTTTATATTTTGAAAGCTGAGAACTAATCAATCTTCAGAGAACCAAATTGAACCTTCAAAAATTTTATAAATTCACTACAAACTGACTTTGTGTTTATTTTCATAGGTGGATATTATTTTGTAAAGAACAATTTTTTAACAGAAAATTGTAAAGATACTCAATTCACCCCCCTCTTGATTCATCTACTCCGACTAACATTTGGTATCAAAGGATTTTTTAAAGCTACTATTAGTTTTTTAAATCGTTTCAACTGTGATTATAGTTGTGTTTCAAAGATCTTAAAATTTCTATTATTTCTAAATTTTTGTCTCTTTGAATTTATTTTACAACCTTTATCATGGAAAATATATTATAAGGGGTAATACTAATTGACCAACTTTCTTTAATGGAACTAACTATGATCAGTGGAAGCTTAAGATGAAAATACATCTAGAAAGTATGGGATTCGAAATCTGGGCTGCTATTGAAATTAAATATGCAGTACCTAAAACTGCTAGAAACACTTGGGATGAACCTAACAAAACTGCCTATAACAATAATTGTAAAGCAATGAATGCTCTGTATTGTGCACTAGGAGATGAAGAGTTTAACCGTATTTCTACTTGTAAAACTGCACATGAAATTTGGGATACACTCTCTGTTTCACATGAAGGAACGTATAATGTTAAATAAATGTTATTGAATACTTATACTATCAAATATGATAACTTTATAATGGAGAATGATGAGTCAATTTCTGATATGTATCTTAGGTTCAATGATATTGTGAATACCTTTATTTCATTAGGAAAAGAAGTAACTTCCAAAGAGTAGATCATGCGGATTCTACGATGCCAACTAGAAAGATAGCATGAAATGTCTGTGTCTATTAGAGAATTGTGTGATATTGATAAGATGCTAGTGAAGGAATTGATTGGTGAATTAATGATGTATAAAGAATAATTAAAGGTAAATCAAGAAAGGGATGAACCAAAACGAAATTTGGTAGCTTTCAAGACAACTACATCAAAAAGTAAAGATAAAGATAAAGTTCAAGCTCCTATTGAAAGCTTAAGTAGTGATGAAGTCTGTTCAAATAGTGATGAATAAATGGCCTAGTTGGCTAGATGATTCAAGAAATTCTATAGGAAAAAAATGTTCTTCAAAAAGCCCAGTTACAAAGTAAAGTACAATAATAATGGCAATTGGAAAAAGGATTAGAAGAAAAATGATAAATCAGAAGAGATAATCTGTTATGAATGTAAAAGGAAAGGTCATGTCAATGCTGACTACCCAAAGATGAATTACATGAAAAAGTACAAAAATAAGGATAAAAGGTATAAGAAAGAAATGAAGGCCACCCGGAGTGCCTCTGAGGACTGCTCAACTGAATCTGGCTATTCTCAGAATGAGAAAGATGATATGGATAATATGTGCTTTATAAAAAATATAACTAAGGTAACCATAGACTCTCCTGCACATAATTGTTATTATACTGAAAGTGAGTCAGAAAACATGAAAAATGATGAACTATTCAAATATTGCAACATGTTAGAGGAAACAAGTAATGAGTTTAAAGATAAATATAAATCTTTGAAGAAACAGCATGCTCTTACTGTGACTGGTAAATCTGAACTTACAACTGAAAATGAGAAAAATGCACAACTACTTAAAGAGAACAATGAGTTAAAAATTTCAAATGAATAATTGAAGAAAGTCTTAGAAAAATTAACTAATGGAAAAAATAATCTTACTCAAATTCTTGGTAAAAAAATAGCTCCTAAGTATACTTATGGGATAGGATATCAACCATGTCAAAGGAATTTATCCAAATCACATTTCGTACCCAAATTTTTAAAATCTGCTATTTTTTTAAAAAACCAAAATTGTAATAAAAGTTCTAGTTCCAAAAATTATTTTACTATATCCAATTATTTAGGACCAAATAAATTTTATTTTTTAAATACTCTATATTATACATATAGGAAACCCATAAGACAATTTTGGGTTCCTAAAGATTATATTACTAATGTATGTGGACCTAAAAAAATATGGGTACCAAAGTTGTTTCTTGGTTAAACTATTTTGAAGGTAAACTGCCTAAAGAGATCCATTAAAAAGATATTTTACTTGGAAAATGGGTGTTCAAGACATATGAAAGGGAATTTTTCGAGCTTTAAAATTCTTATCAATATTGATGGAGGACATGTCACATTTGGTGACAATGGTAAAGGAAAAATCATCGTCTTAGGCCATATTGGTAACCCTAACACTATTTCAATTTCTAAAGTATTGTATGTTGATGGACTGAAGTATAACCTTCTCAGCATATCTCAACTATGTGATGATGGATTTAATGTTAAATACAAAAATGATTCATTCCGTGTTTTCAATGCCAAGAATAATTTAGTATTTACTGCTTTTAGAAATGATAATGTATATGCTATAAATCTAGACACACTAGCCCCATAGAATGTCTCTTGTCTAAATGCCTTTCACAAAGAGTCTCGGCTCTGGCATAGAAGAATAGGACATTGTAATATACATTCTCTTAGGATGTTAACTAGAAAATACTTAGTTAGAGACTAACTGAGATTAGAGTTTCTAAACAACAAATTATGTAATCCTTGTTAAAAATGAAAGCAACATAAAATCTCTTTCAAACCAAAGAAATAAGTAACTACTTCTCAACCTATCGAGTTGGTTCACATGGAATTTTTTAGACCATCTATATTTCAAGTCTCAATGGTAATCACTATGTTTATGTTCTTGTAGATGATTTCTCTAGGTATACCTTGGCCTTTTTCCTAGCTCATAAAAGTGAAGCATGTTCACACTTTACCAAGTATGCAAGGACTGTAGAAAATATTAATGGACCTAAGATTAAATCCTTAACAAGCAATCATGGTCATGAGTTTGAGAATCAATATTTCGAATATTTTTTCTCACAAAATGTATACAATCATAACTTCTCTACACTAGGACACCTCAACAGAATGGTGTGGTAGAAAGATGAAATAGAACATTATAAGAAATTGCTCAGACTATGCCTAATGAATATGATTTACCCATTTATTTCTGGGCTGAAGCTATTAATATAGCCTACTACATAATAAACAGAGTCTTAATTAGAACCATTCTTAAGAAAACTCTTTACGAGTTATGAAATAATTGGAAACCCAAAGTAGGTTATTTTAAAGTATTTGGATGTAAATTTTATATTCTGAATACTAAATATAATTTAGATAAATTTACTTCCAAAAGTGATGAAGGAATATTTCTTGGATATTCTACATCAAGAAAGGCCTATAGAATCTTTAATAAAAAATCCAAATGTGTGGAGGAATCTGTACACATCAAGTTTGAAGAAGAAGATCCACATGAGCCTAAGACCTCACTGGAAAATATTGAAGAGGATATGTCCAATCTGGACATAAATGATACAACCTCAAATCATCATGTGATGGAATCTATGAAAACTTCTAGTTCTGGAAATTCTCCACATCCTAACCGTAGTGAACCATATCAACCTAACCAACCTGAAATATCAAGTCCTACTTTCTCTAGTCCAACTATAACCCTTAATAATCATCCCTTAGATGTTGTTGTTGGAGATTTAGATAGAGGAACACAAACCAGAGCTTCCTTGAGAAATTAGGTTGAACATCAAGAATCCTTGTCACAACTTGAGCCATATCAATGATGCAATCAATGATGAATTTTGTCTAATGACCAAGCAAGAATAACTTAATCAATTTGAAATAATTAAAGTTTGGAAAGTTGTAGATAGACCTAAGGATAAATTTACCATTGAAACCAAATGGGTGTTTAGAAATAAGGTAGATGAAGTTGGAAATATAGTTAGAAATAAATCTAGATTAGTTTCACAAGGATATAATCAATAAGAGGGAATTGATTGTGAAGATACTTTTTCACTAGTATCTAGACATTTCACAATTAGGATCTTACTTTCCAATACAGCACACTTCAATTTTAAACTTTATCAAATGGATGTTAAAAGTGCATTCCTTAATGGTTATATAATTGAGGATGTTTTTGTTCAACAACCCCCTGGTTTAACAAATCCACATTTTTCAAATCATGTGTTCAAATTATCTAAAGCTTTATATAGTTTGAAACAAGATCCAAGAGCTTGGTATGAAAGGTTAAGTAATTTTCTTATTTCTAATGGTTTTAAAAAAGGACTCACATATCCTAATTTATTTATAAAAATAATTTTGAAAGAAGTTTTAATGTCCCAAATATATGTAGATGATATTATCTTTGGATCTTCTAAAAATTCTATATGTAATGATTTTTCAAACATAATGCAAAGTGAGTTTGAAATGAGTTTAAAGGGTGAACTTAAATATTTTCTTAGATTTCAAATATTTCAAAATAAAGAAGGCATAATCTTAAATCAAAGTAAGTACACAAAAGATCTTTTGAAAAATATGGATTTGATAGTATTAAGAGCAGTGAAACTCCTATGAGTTCTACATGTAAGTTAGATCTTGATGAAAATGGAAAAACAGTTGATCAAACTGCTTATAGAGGAATGATAGGGAGTTTGCTGTACTTAACTGGTAGTAGGCCAGATATTATGTTCAGTGTGTTTATGTGTGTGAGATTTTAAGAAAACCCAAAAGAGTCACATTTAAATGTTGTTAAAATAATTTTTCAATACCTCAAATATACAACTAATTTAGGATTGTTCTGTCATAAAGGAAAACATTTTGATTTATTTGGCTATTCAGATACGGATTTTGGTGGATGTAAGTTAGATAGAAAGAGTACCTCTGGAACATGTCACTTTTTGGGAAAGTCATTGATATCTTGGTGTAGTAAAATGAAAAATTAAGTTTCATTATCAACTGCTGAAGCATAATACATTGATGTGGGTAGATTTTGTCCACAAATTTTGTAGATGAAACACACCTTATTAGACTATGGATTTCATTTCATACATATCCCCATAAACTGTGGCAACACAAGTTCTATTAACATTTCTAAAAATCCAATATCTCACTCTATAACAAAAAATATTGATGTAAGACATCACTTTTTGAGAGATCATTATCAAAAAGGTGATATAACTCTTGAGTTTATCAGGACTAAACATAATCTTGCTGATATATTCACTAAACCCTTAAATTCTGAGAGAATAAACTACATCCAACGTGAACTAGGAATGATAAATCAGTAGACGATACTTGAAACTGATCTCATGAAACCGATATCTTGAAACGAATCTTCTTAAAACCAATCTCGTGAAACAAATCTCTTGACACCAATCTTTTAGAAACAGATCTATTGAAACCGTGATGCCCCAGGTTTTATGAACTGGTTTATGTAAGAAGTGTTATGCCTTTAATAATGCCTCTTGTTTTATTTGTTTTGCTAATAAGGAATTAGAAATGAAATAAAACATAGAGAATAAGGTAAACTGACATTTATTAAAACATTACTTTACAACGAGACCCAACTAGTTGAATGTACCATGCACAAGACCTAACACGGCCACCGCAAGACTACAAAGAACCACAACGCGGGCAATCGGATAGTCGTCATCTTCAGGGTCCATCAGCGTGAAAAGTATAATCGCCAGGGCCACGACACACATGCTCAATGCCAATGGTATGAGGAGAGCCATCCTTCCTGTTCAAGTGTTCTGTTTTAAGAGGTACACCGCATCCCTGTATTTATATTAGTTCTTTGAGTTATGACCGTTATGTTTATATATCCGTTGGGTTTTCAAAAACGACCGTTGTGTTCCCACTAATAAAATTTACTTTAAAAGAGAACTCGGTTTTATTCCCTCATAACCTTATTCTTAAAAACATTCTTTCATAGAATATTCTTCGTTTTTATTCTTAAAAGTAAATTTCCTCGTTTTTACAAAATCCCGATGAATACCTAGGTAGTTGGAAACTTGGTTTTATATGTTTAGAGGGAATTCGTAATAATTATATCTTTTTATCTCTTAAATTATAAAAAATTTTGGGAAAACTTTTGGCCTTTACAAGAATTTTATAAAACAACTAGTAGAGTATTTTAAAAATACTAATGATTTTATTAGTATTGTATAAAAGGTATATCTTTTAAAAATTTAGATCAAGAGTTAAAATATTTTATCTAAACTTGAAATTTGGTTCTAACATTTTGAGTTAAAACTGTTTGTTTTACTAAATTCCTACATTTCACTATATTTTGAGCTAAGTATATAATAAAACTAATTTTTTATAAAAAAATGGAGTGGGTCCCGGCCAGCCAAGGGCATCCTCAGGGGACAAGCCCTCAGGCCAAGGCCGAGACCCCATAGGGACCCGAGGTACTGCCATCGGGCTCCCCAGGTGTGTGCGTGCGCGTTTCGGGAGCCAGCCAGGCTGGAGGCTCGGGCAGGGCCATGCATAGGTTACCCAGGTCGCGTGCGGGCCCGTGTATAAGGCCGCGGCTCGCGCTGCGTGACGGTGGGCCAAGGCCCGCGGGGGTGGGGAGGGACCCGTGTATAAGGTCCCGTGTGCGTGTGTGTTGTGCTATTGCACCGCTACCCGGACGGCTTGATATTTATACCGCGCCTCAAAACCTTTCGGTTTCGATGTGGGACGCGCTCCGCGCGACCAGAGCCGTCCGATCGACTTTCGCGTCGATCTTAGCCGTCCAGCCTGTTTTTAAACGCGATACCTCCCCCGCGCCTCAGAAGCCGCCCGATCTCTTCCGAGATTTGATCTCGACCCTCTGATTCCTCTAAAGCGATCATCACATCTCCACGCCCCAACCGTTCGATCACACCAAGGTCGAATCGGCGCCGTCCGTTTCTTTTCGCGTCAAGCAGACTGTGCCTCCCCCCGTCTTCTTCTTAGTACCGCGGCCCAGCACCTGTAGACCTGCACCAAGGACGCCAGGCCCCTCCCTCCCTCGCACTGCTCCTTGACTTCCGAGCACACCCCCCTCCTAGGTCCATGTTCTCCTGTCTTCCCCACGTCGGTCTACGCCTGGGTCAGGTCACCAACGAGACAACGAGGCCGTTATAAACCCCCCTGCTTCGTTGAAGCCCACGGTAGCTCCTTCCTCTCATCCTCCTTCTTTTCCACGGACACCCAGCAGCCGGCTCTGAGCTTCCTCCTCAAGCACGGTAAGGGTTTTCTTGCATTCTTGACTTGTTTCAGAACAAACTCCATTTTATATACTCACGGTGTATATATATATAGTTTATACATATATATATACTTAAATATAACCCTCTCGGGTTGCTTTGCCTTCAAAGATCTTGGCCTTCGTGTTTCCAGTGGTTGTATATGTGAGAGTGCGTATATATACCTTGTTTCCAGTTTTTTTTTTGAAACCTATATATACTGCTCACATGTGTATATACAAGTCCATCGGTTATTATATATTGTGTATATATGGTTTCATATATATGTGAATGGTATATACACTTTGTATAAGCACGTTTAAAAATTTCCCAGGTTGTTTATTTTACGATTTCATATTTCGGGTTTCAAAAAAATATATATATATCTCAACCACGTATTTAAAGCATATGGTATGTACATATATATATATATAGTTCGTGAATGTTTTCTCCTAAACCGACCTGTTTTGGGCATCAATATTTAAATGAAATTTGTAGATATATATTTGCAAACTATGCTCTTTTGGTTTAAGTGAAGTTATGTTTGTAAAACCTTAATTTTTATACATGGATACATTTACAACAAACCTTATATGGATTTAGTTTCAACCATGTAATTGAATTATGGTTGGAAACTTTGAGTTACCTAAGGAATTTAATGAACTTTGTTTTTAATTGTGTAAAACCCATATATACACTTCGGGTATATATATGTGCACGTGTGTATATATTTATAAGAATATTTCCTTTTATAAATAGCAGGACTTAAACTATTCTTGGATGCTGGGATGATTTTATTAAGCTATGAATTGTGTGATTTCTAAACCAACATGTTTTTTTTAAAGTACACACAAATGGGCATGTTTTATTAAAAAGGCTTATCTAACATTGCCCTGTTGAGTTTTATGATAGAATATGTATTTTGGGTTCAAGGGCCTGTTTACCACCGTAATTGATTTCGTGTGTTTTTCTTAAGATCTCCCCTTTTCCAAAGATTTATAATGACAAAGATTCATCATTTAGTATATCACTGTTTTATATGCCTTAGTAAAAAGGATGTTGTACTAAACTATGTATGTCATTAATTTGTCCTTGCCCCTTTTTTTGTCACATCATGTATTAGTAAAGTGTGTAAGGATTCATTAATTATGTCAGTTATTATTTACATAATGCATTTTTATGACATATCACTAAATGAACCAAGAAATTGGATTACCCAAAGTGGTATGGGACACCTTGGGTAAAATTAAAGTGAATGAGATATTCAAGGTGGTATGGGACATCTTGAATATACATAACCATTTCAGTAAAGCATGAACGATGTGGCTCACATGATAATAAAGGCAAATTTATGGGTGCGCCCTGATAGCGCTCAAATGCATTGGGTAAAGACTTAATCTCTAGAGATGACTTTTACACTGATACCTCGGTGAATAACCTTGGTAATTTTTACGACACCTTGGGGATGGACCTTGGTGAAACGAAACGATTGTCAATATTAAATGTTGATGCCACATAATTCAAGTCATATAACAGGTTCTTTCCAAGGTAAAGTTCATTCACGACTGATGCCTTTAAAGTTTTTATAAAGCTCACAATTCCCTAACTTTAAGCTTGAAGCATGCCTAGTGTTATCACTTAATAGAATAGTAACCAGCATATGAACATTTAGTTGTTTCCTTGTGCGCAACTCTGATTATGCATTCCTTTTAACTGTTTAAATTTATGCTCAAGTAAATCACATGTAGTACTTGTTTATAACAACCATTATCACTCCTTCAATAATTGACGTATTCGTCTCATGTTTTTCTTGAAAACTTTGATTTAAGCATTGTTATGGTTTGTGGGTTACAATCTTTCTTAATGAATGTTCAAATCCTTTTAAAAGAATGTTTTCAAATGTTACAGTATTTTAAGTTCTTTTTAAAACCCCCCTTACTGATTATTTCAATGCTCACCCTACGTTTTGATTTAAAATTTTCAGGTGTCAGCTTTTGAAAGATGAATGGTTTCAGAAGTTTCCAGTTTCCCAGAACCCGAACCGCACACAATCCTCTGTATGGGACATGATGTTTTGTTAAAAAAGTGTATTTTATTTTAATATAACACATCATGTTCAGAAGGCACCGACTCCTATGGTTTTCTGGGGTCGGGGTCTCTACAGAAACTGATCTTCTTGAAACCAATCTCTTGAAACCAATCTTCTTGAAACTGGTCTTCTTGAAACCGATCTTCTTGAAACTGATATCTTGAAACTGAACTTCTTGAAACTGATCTCTTGAAACTGATCTTATTAAAACCGATCTCATGAAACTAATCCTTGAAACTGATCTTCTTGAAACCAATCTCTTGAAACTGGTCTTCTTGAAACAGATCTTCTTGAAACAAATATCTTGAAACCGATCTTATGAAACGGATAACTTGAAACTGATTCTCTTGAAACCGATCTTATGAAACTGATCCATGAAACCAATTCATTGACACTGGTGTATTTAAGGATTGTTTTGTAATTCAGTTTGTTTTTAAATAAAACAACATCGTTTGTTATTATTCGTTTTTCTACGTTTAAATTTTTATGATTTACAATTTACAATCCCTAAATGATATATTTAGTTCAATCCATCCCGACCTTTCACCTTCCCCTCTACTAAAAAGCTTTCTACCTTTTGTCACACTCCCTCTCGACTCTCGATCTCTCAACTTTGTTGGAACCCGAAGCCCCATCATGGTGAGGACCAAGCGTGCAATGGAAGAACCTAGAAAATCTCTTTCTTCTAAGCATCAGAAAGGTGAGTCCAGTGGGACTACAAAACCGAGCTTGGAAATCCAAGTGGTTACGGCTAAAACAGAAGTGTATGCTGAGTGGCTTATGTCAAGAAAATCATTTTTTTAATGTACTTAAATATCAAGGATGGCTCAGTTGGTTCGCCAACAATGAAATACCCTATTATCCCCAGCTAGTTCCTGAGTTCTATAAAAATTTTAAAATATATCTGGATGAAGCTGAGGAAGAAAATATGAAGTTTGTGGTAAAGGGAAAGGATATAGATTTCTCATCTAAAGAATGGGATGAATGCTTAGAGATGCCTCATGAAGGTGTCTATGCTGACTATCCTAGTAATATTCCACCTTTCTATAATTTCTTCTCTTATGAAGATGCACTGAAGGAGATGACTGGAAATTGAGATTCCAGGAGTATTTTTTCTAATGAATTCGAAGGAGAAGTAAGGATGCTTTTTAAGTTCATACAACATCAAATTTGACCAAGGAAGGGAGATTTCTCTACTATAAAGTATCAGGATGTTTTCTTGACCTTTTTGTTGAAACATTGAATAAAATTGAACCTATGTAGGTATCTAATGGTTCATATCTCAGATTTTATTAAGCCATCCAAGAAGGCAACCTTCTTGTACTATCCGAAAATTATTTCTACCATGTTGAAAAGGGTAGGTTGTGTGGAAGATGGAGATGAATTAATAAGTGCATGTAGTGGTTTTTGTATTCAAAAAGACATTTTTAAAAGGATTAAAATATTCTAGAAACCATGAAAGATATGTTGGGTAAGAGATAAAGAAAGACTCTATGAGGATTTTAATCCGGTTGACCACCCTTCTAGACAAAAGGATCAAGTTGTTCCAGGTCTCAAATCAGGAGAGGTTCTAGTTTATTTTGATGAGGAAGCTGAGCCTAAAGTGCTAAGGGAAGAAGGATCTTATTTTGATGATAGGAGTGATCCTGATATTGTTGAAAGTCCCAAAGACATGTCTTATGGACCTGCTAGTCCACATTTGTACTTTCCCTCAAGATAATCCTTATTAGGTGATGAGGATGAGGAAGAAAATGAAATTACTATATTTGAAGGCTATGTTAGTAAATCTGATGAGGAATCAAATAATGATGATGGTGGTGGTCGTGGTGATGATGATGGTGATAATGAAGTAAATGATGATCATGTAAGTGAATCTCTAAAAGTGGTACAATAAGTGGTTGACAGATCCAGTGAGTAATCTGTACATGGAGCTGGTGATGGTATTGAGCATGTTGAACAAAAAGTTGTTGGTCATCGAGATACTGAACATGAGGTCAGATCACCCCTTCCTAATGTTGAAAATCAAGAGATCATTCAAGAATTGAATGATCTTATGGATGTTGTCCAAGAGAAAGAAGATGTGGTTCCAGTGCTTCAAATTGAGGAAGTGCCTAGTGAAGTTGCAATGGCTGGAGCATAAGTAGAACCTGAAGTTCAGTTGGTTCCTATTCCCAAAAAAGTTGTTATGGCCCGAGATCAGGATGAATAAGTTGATGAAGATAATTTTGTTCGTGAGCCTCAAGGAAGAAGGATCAGAATTGATACTGTTGATACAAGGGACAGGACCTGTACTAGAGAGTGGAATAATGATCCTGGATACATTCTTTATAGTTTAGAGTATTCCTTGGATAAGGAAAGGGTTCCTTATCCTCCTTCTATACAAGTCCAAGCTAAACTATAACCTATTGCACATATTCCACCAGTTGCACCTCCAGAAATAGAACCAATAGCACAGGTAGTTCCCAGTGACTATGTCACAAAGGATGATTTGTAGAAACTTAAAAATGATATTTGTGAGTCTGTGATAGCCTCAGTTGGATCCAGAATTGAATCCTCCACATCCATAGGAATCTCATATGCTGATGTAGCAAAGATTGCAAGAATAGTGATCCAGTAGATTCAACAAAATCTCATTACCTCAGAAGAAACCATTATTAGAAACAATACCTTGTTGAGAGAAGAAGTAAGAAATATGAGCAATGAGTTGAATTTGTTAA
Source organism: Viscum album (assembly GCA_963277665.1). Taxonomy (NCBI): domain Eukaryota; kingdom Viridiplantae; phylum Streptophyta; class Magnoliopsida; order Santalales; family Viscaceae; genus Viscum; species Viscum album. The sequence goes on along the minus strand of OY728138.1, from coordinate 1,426,640,678 downwards.
CCTCTAACTTCAAGACCTCCTTTAGTGGTGTTATGGAAGTTCTTAGGAACTTGGTAACTCATCTACTCAGTGTGAACCTGAAGAAGTTGAAAGAAGATCTTGGAAAAATGTTGATTGTCCCATCCAGTTCCAGGAGTGGGAAAAGTATTGTTGCTGATTTGAAGTCTCTCAAGGTTGTAATGAGAGAGGAACTTCAAAAACTTCAGAGTGTTTCAGACAAAGAAACCCTTGAAAAGTACATCAAAATATAGATCTTGTATACAATATGGTCAGACAGTGCATAAATGAAGCCTTTGCAACTCGAAAAGAGATTCGGGAAAAGGTGGATAAGTATTTCACTAAGATTTATACCAAGAATGATGTCATCAATAACTTCAAGTTTCTTGCATAAAATATTTGAATTCCTCCAGTCAAAAAAGCATTCAAGAAGAAGGTCCTACAATTGAAGGAGGTTACACCTTTACTGAGAAAATTTATGGTAAATAAGGATGACTTTGAGAAGGCAATGCAATATGGTGGTGAAATCATTAATTACTTCATCAACCTGCTCAAACCTTATCTGCATGTTCAGGTCAAGGCTATTGTGGTCCCTCCATCTGCTTCAATTGGTACTGCCTCTTGGCCTCCTGCTCCAATGTCTGTCTCTCAGGCTCATTCCCAGATTCGGCTAATCATCATAGAGCCTACTCCAATTCAAGTGTTGTCAGAAAGGTGTCCTACCCATGCAGCTACTATTCCTACAGGTGTTTCCCTGCCTGGTGTAATCTTTAGACCACCTCTTCCCTCTGCAACTCCCAAACCTTCTCCTTCTCCCTCAGATCCTTCAGAAAAAGGAAAATCCCCACAGCATCAAAACAATTAGTGATGGACTGTTTCCTTTTGATAGGGCTTTGGTCTTTTTGTTTGTCGTGTACATTTATGCCTATTAATGGAAATATTTATGATGTCTTTCTTTTATGTTCTTTCTCCTTATTTTTTTCTTCTTTCTCTCTTTATCTTTTTGTTAATCCTAAAAGGTGGAGAAAATAAGGCAATACATTCAAATAAGGCATAAATTATTTATCTAAGGGGGGGATTTTTTGGTTTAGGACACATGGAATATACTCACCTTAATCCAATTATTGAGGGGGTATTTGTTTTAAAAATTCAAACAAGGAAATACTTTAGTCATATCGGACAATTACATTCAGTTCAACATGATATATCAAGCTATCTTTATTCTATATATTTTTGCATGTATGACATAATTTGTGATTATCAAAAAGGAGGAGATTGTTGGAACCTCTATGATAATTTAGTTTTAATAATCACAAATAATTTCAATATACACATTATATTTTTTCATTCCATTTTAATATATCTATGTAAATCAATTATGTCATACAGAAAAATATTCGTAAATAATTCAATAACCTATATTCATGAATCAATATGTTTATCAGTGCATTTATACATGTATTTTTAGATAACACTTAGCCTTGTAATGATTCCTGTAAGAAGGATACTTCATAACCTTTTTTAGATTCCCTGGAACCAATGTTATGTTTGACAAACCGATGTTCGACACACCAAAGTCGACACACAAAATATGACACACTGAAGTCAACACACCAAAGTCGACAAACCGAAGATGACACACCAAAGTCGACACACCGAATATGATACACCAAAGTTGACACACCGAAGATGACACACCGAAGTCGACACACCAAATATAACACACCATATTCGACACACCGAAGTTGACAGAGCAATGTTACCAAACCGAAGTTGACACACCGAAGATGACACACCGAAGTTGACACACCAACGATGACACACTGAATTCGAAACACCAAAGATGACACACCAAAGTCGACACACCAAAGATGAAACACCGAAGTCGACACACTGAAGTTGACACACAGGAGTCGGCACACCAAAGTTGAGAGACTAATATTACCAAACCGAAGACAACACACCGAAGATGACTCACCGATAGTCATAAATAACTTTTTTGATTTTATTAATACAAATTTATTTCTAACGGTCATATTTAGACAAATTAATGTTTCTGACATTATTTAATGTTGTCGGTAGGACTATCCGTAGACAGTACTAGGTATATGCATGTGCATAGATCTTTATGCCTAGTAGACCTTGAAGTATAAAAGGACTTCAATCATATCTCAATAGATAGAGACACAGACATAGACACAGAGATATATAGATACACATAGAGCTTGAAGAACACACTAAAATAGAGATTATGCGAATATGAAAACAAAGGAACTCAAAGCTTGAGATCACAAGAATTTTCTAACAAGCAACATTCTGCTGAAGCTCACAGTACACCGAGATATTAAATATTCGAACCTTTTTTACACCTGGAAGCTGGATTACTAAAAATGTGATACTCTTTTCTGAAGCCAACTTCTAGAAGAGGACTTTAATTTATTTTTCTCTACATCCAATGAGTCCAGAGATCTCCTGCACATCACATAGATATTTCTAAACTCTACTCTTTCTTATTAAACTCTATTGTGTTCTTGTAGTTACTATTTGAGCAGTGTGTATATCTATTTTGTATCACACACACTGTCTCTTGATCTAAACTAGAGGATAAAAAAATATCCTCACTCTCAATCTCTTATTACACTTGTATCCCATGAAGAACTGTGGAATAGATCCTGTGAGATCTGTTTATTTGTTTTTACCATGAATAACTATGGTAGAATTCAAGTGTGACCTAGATAGCCTGTTTGATGTTGTGAACCCTAATCCAGGGTGTGGATCACAAGTTTATTAATATAAACTACTTGGTGATAGGTGATCACCAAGTGGACTGGACTAAGTCTCTTCTTGATATGGAACCTCTGGTTTTATCCACTGTGTTTTTTATCTTATATTTTTATCTATTATGTATTTCTGGCATTAAGATAAACTGAACTTTGATATTTAGTTTATCAAGTGTTTATATATGTTTTGAATAAGTGGGTTTGTTTCAAAAGTTTTACTACTCTTTAGATTTGGAAAGCTAAGAACTAATCAATCTTCAAAGAACCAAATTGAACCTTCAAGACTTTTATAAATTTTCTACAAACTGAGTTTGTGTTTATTTTCATAGGGGGATATTATTTTGTAAAGAACCATTTTTTAACTGAAATTTGTATAGATACTCAATTCACCCCCCCCCCCCCGCTTGAGTCATTTACTCTGACCAACAATATAATTAATACTAATATCATGACGTCCAATAATTAAAAATTTACTTCAATAATAATTCAGTTATTATTATCCATGAGATTTTTGTAATGATAATATTTATGGATGCATTTCAATCTCGGTTTATTGATTAAATGTAATATGTTTTCTATTATTTACCGTGTCATACTGATTATTCCTTATCAAATAATGATATTAAAATTTTTTAAATGGAATTTAGGTTCAGTTATTTACCTTTCCATAATTATTATTCTTATTGATTCATGATATATTCCACTATACTTAACCCTTTCTGAGAATTTGATTTAGACCTTATTTTGTTTCCTCTACCAAGAATCCATGAAGTGTACTATGATTGATATACAAGGATATACTAGAGATAATAATGATGTTATTAGGATAAAAAATGATGTTATAGTTTTTGTATTCAAATTTAATATGTGAATCATGTATGTATCTTGTTTACCAAGACTATTAAACTATTTGACCCTTTGAAATGTGATTACTTTTATCTTATTCCAATGTAATAAAGTGCACACCAGATCGAAACAACTAGATTCAGGGTCATTATAGTTTGTATCAAAGGAAGTTTAGAAGAAACCATGGAAAATAGATTTAGGATAACATTGATTAGGTAACATAACCTTATGATATACTTTGAGAATAAGTATAGAAGAACATCCTAAAGTTTTGGTAAGGTAGAGATTATGTGGTTTTCCCTAGAAATACATCCCTATATAGATATTATAAGTTGATGTAGTTCTATAACTAATGTACCTAAGGGTAATAATTCAAAAAATACACATCAATATTAACACAAGAATTACATGATTCATGAAAATGGGTCTTACTATACACCTGGTTTGACACTCTTGAGTGATATTCTTTGGATAAATCATGTTTTCTTTACAACCCATTATGAAGGATCTGAATAGATGGTGATAATTAATGGACTAGGTTAAGCCTAAGGTGTCTTAGATTGAAAATAATATTTCATGATTTAAACATCATATAAATTATTATTCATGATTATGTGGTTTCCCAATATGATTATTGTTGCTAACACTATGCATTTTGGTTTTAGTCAATGGATGGAACCTGAAGGAATCGTGTTAACATTGAATATGAAGGAAAATGTGGTGACTATGAGTATCCAAATGGGATGATGAATAAAGTGAATGATATCATGATAATTCTTAATAAGTTATCCCTAATATTATTAACCTATACCTTAACCAACTCTCAAACTTACCAAATAAGAGAAGGATGGAGTTCGTTAAGATCTCAAGTGATAAAGACAATGGAGGAAAATAAGGCTCAATTTCCTCCATGTCATAAATGTAGAAATATACACCTATGAAAGTGTCTCAAAGGAATTGTAAAATGTTTTATGTGTGGAAAATAAGGGCATAAAGTAATTAATTTCTAATGAAAAATAAATATTACCATATAATAAAATAAATTTCATTTTAGGGATCCATTTATAGTTTGTTGTCATAAATATGTAGAACTTGGGAATTATCTGATTCAATACCATATTCTTTTGGTTAACCCCTAGAATAAGGAAAGGAATATGTTGAAATAAAATGGTTGGAGTATTTATGTATTTGGACGCAAGAATTAAAATGAAGAAGTATTTTTTCTACCAATGGTATTTCTGTTATAAAAATCGTGAAACATCTAATGATTGTGTAAAATTTCATAATCATATATTTCCTCATTAACTTAAGAGTTATTGATGTCATCATGGTTTATGAGTTTAAGGTTGATCATAAGTTCAAAGTCTTAAACACCCCTTTAGAAAATTTTTGTGGTGGTAATATAACTTGATTAATGATATTTTGGAAAATATTTATAGGAATACAACCCATTAGTTTAGTATCTAAAAAAATTATTTGAGGAATAATTTATTTACATTTTTTGGGATTATGATTAAATTTATTTGTAACCTTTAAGGTTTATCTTATCTTTTATGTTTTAGTAATTATGGATCATCATAATTTGGTAACTTTATAGGTATTAAATTAATATGGGTTTAGAAAATGAACAAACAGCATACTAGGTGACAACCCATCACATCTGGAAAGGTCACAAGGCTTGAACCCACAACTAAAAGATGATAATGGTTTAGCACCTACCACTTACCTATGTGATTTTCAAATTAATATTTCTTAAATTTAGTTAAATTATTTTATATATAAATATTAATTATGAATCAGTGGTATTACTGTTGAGGTTCAGATATTAACTAATTATATTATATAACTTTTTCTAAGAATATTGGTTTTGGAAAATATTTAGAAATATGTGGAAAGACTTATTACTCTTTAATGGATCATATGATCCATTAAAAGTTAATTTTAATGATTCAATCATAAATATTCATTTTGGATATTCATTTCTTGGAGTAACAGATAATGTTGAAATTGATCGAAGCATAACTAGAGGATGAAATTATTCTTATGAAATAGAAACGTATCCAGTATTTATATTTCATTATATTCTTAGGTAGTAAAAAAATTCTCAATTCTAGGAAAATGATTTTGGAAAAAAATTATCTTATTACATTCATATCTAGTGAATGAAATGGTCTTTTAAATCTCTTTAGATTTAGGTTTTTCATGTCATTAAATTTCTATTTATCTTTCACTTTCTTGTAATCAATGATATCTATCACTCTCTATAATATTTATGCTTTTATTCCTTGTACATATCTTCATATCCCATATATGTTATCCTACATAAAAACCTAGTATTTTTATTCCAAATAACATTTTTATTTCACTTCCCCTCTTATCAAGAGGAAGTTTTATTAACCCTTTTAAGATGTGGGTTTTTCAACAATGGTATTTCCAAATGTCATTCCCTTGATTACTGAGATTATGTTGAAATTATAAGGATGAAATTTATTAAAGGTGGGGTGAATATAACTTTCTGAGATTTTAAAAGAATAAATTTGGGTTCAATACCATATATTACACACAACACCACGCATAGAAGATAATTTATCACCTTGATACTTTATGATATATTTATTTTTAAATAAATTTGATCTCTTTGATAGCTTGTGGAACAAGTAACCCTAAGTTGAAATGAACTGTAATATTATATACCATTATAACCTAGATGTTAAATTGGAGGGTATGAATAGTACTAACTAAATTATGAAAATTATGTTTATCTATTAATTATAAATAAAATGGGAATCATTTAAAAGAAAAGAAAACATTTTTTGAAAAACTATATTTTTTTAAAAAGAGGGTTTTGTCACACTTTGCGCACAAAAAATAAAATTAATTTTTAAAAAATTTACAACATTTATTTATAAAATTAATTTAATTTTTTAAATCAGAATATTCAAATTATATTAGGGTGAATTTTTTTAATTTTTCTAAAATGTTTCATTTTTCGATGAATAATGAATAATACTGATTTTTATTGAAAACATTCTTTTAGTTTAAATAATTTACAAGGATAAATTTTATTTTAAATTAGTTTTAAAGTAAAATTAGTTTAATTATATTAAAATTTCACAAAATTAGGTCATTGGAATCAATTTGATATTGAATTTTTATATTAAAACCTTTTATACATATGAGAATTTTCTCTTTGGAAACCCACTTTTCATGTCGTTTATGGGTATAATTTTAAATTTGATTCTTCCACTTATTTGAATTGGATTTATAAAAATTAATTAATAATTTAAAATCATAATAGTTTATATTATATAATAAGTTCAACTTAATTTTTATCTATTATGAATAGTAAAATAAAAAATAATAATTATCGTGGTTAAGGTAAAATTAGGTTTACTGTCAGTTAAACTAAGAAGATAAGGGTAAAAGTAACTTAAAAATTATCCACAACCCATTTTATGGGAATATATTGACCTCATAACCTCTAAAATTTTATAATTACCTGTTTTTTTAATGATTTTTTTATGATAAAAATGTTGGTGTAATTGATTCTTTTCAAAAAATTCCATGTGTGTTCTCTCCTCCACTTATAAAAGGCCGCCCCCTATCCTCCACTATTTGTACTTACAAATCCATTTTCATTAGCCAAAAACTTCCCAAATAACTTCCTTTATCCCCTATTAACATCCTAGAGACATTTTTTTGGTAGAAAAATCCAACCTAGGAAGGCATTTGGTGTAAACCTAAAGAAGTTGTCTAAAGAAGAGGTAATGTTCTTAAATAAGTGTATGTATTTTGTTTCTTCTTCCACCTACTTAAAATAATATTAAACCAGGATTATATAATAACCTCATTATTTTACATATTCTAATATTTTATTATCACTAGTATAAATAGTTTCTTCAGTATTCAATTTATGGTATCGGTTTCCTATAAATCAACGCTAACAAGGTATTAGGATCCTTTTTAGTGTTGGTTTATTAAAAAACCCAACGCTATAGGTATTATGAAAGCCTTTTCAATGTCATTTATTCTTAAAACCGACACTAAAATTTTCAAAAACATATTTTTTTCATTGTTTTCTTTGAAAACTGGCATGAAATTATATTTATATCCATTTTTTAACACCATTTTTAGAAAAATCGATGCCAAAAAAGTTCAAAAAATGTTTTTTATTCCATGTTTCCTTAAAACCAATTCCAAGAATTATTCATAAATAGTTTAATGTTAATTTTTAAAAAAACTGGTGTTAAAAAAACTTTTAACAAACAATTATACCCCAAAACCCAAAACCCTCATTTTGTTTTTTCAACTCCTCCCTTTTTCTCTTGACCTACAATACCTCTAACAGCCACCTGATGATCTTTGACGACTATTATTATCGACTTTCTTTAATTTAAATCCTTTTTCCTTGATCATTGACCATTAATCTATCATCCTTCATACTTTTTTCATGATCCATGATAATATTTAGTCCTTCGAAACCCTATTCTATTCGACCGGCACCGCGGTTCAAGGTTTTATTGTTTTTTTCTTCTTCAATTTTTGCAAATGGTTTTCTTCATTATTCTAGTGTTTTCCCTACTAATGAATTTAGGGGAGTAAATTTATATTCAGAATCAATTTTCTATCTCCAAATTTTGTATGTTTTTTAAATTTTGAAGATAAATTCGTTATCCATTAGTTATAAATTTGATTCATGCCATTATTTGTTTGTATATATTTGATTATTAATTATAAATTTTTTGTTAAATTTTCTTTAATTTTATAAATTTTTTATTTGTTTAAATTATCAAATGGTTTTTCTAAAAATGATATATATATATATATATTAGTATAAATCAGTAGATATGTTATTTTTTATTTTTATTCTAACTGAACTATATATTGTTGGATCACCCTGAAAAATATCAAGTAGATATAGACTTATATATATCATTAATAATTATTACAATTCAATAAAATATTGTGACTTAATAAATCACATTTCTTTCATTCATTTCAATTAAAATCAATATTGGATGATAATGATAACCACTCTCATATTTAATATTCAATAAAATTGTTTGACTTTCTTACATATGAACCCTACACAACCGACATGTTTTGGCTAGGAAATTAACACCCAAAGAGATGAGATTTTTTATAAACCTTTGAATCCCAAAGGACAAAAACATGGTATAGACTCCCTATTTTCTACTATTAGATAAATTAAAACATTTTCATCACAAAACCACTATATAATTATGTTATTATTCCATAGAAAATAGGATATCCATAATGGTTGTAACTAGGTTTTATTAATAAAATTTACTTTCATATTGGTTTTACATTATGGTGTAAAAATAATTATTTCATAATAATTCTATGTTTATCTTAGAATATAGATCCATTCTTCATTTATCAATTTTTATACCTTTACCAATAACTTATAAACACTTAAATTACCTTTTCTAAAAATAAACTTCTATAATTAACAAGATTTTGAATATAATTAATATGTTGTAAATGTGTTATAAAAACATTGACAAATAAAAAAACAGTTCAAATATTATATCAACATAAACTCACTACAATTAATAGTACCCCCCATAATCTTAAAAAACCAATACATTGGGTATCTACACTTTCAATAATCTTCATGTTCTAAAAAGTGTCACTATTTTTTGTTGACATTGATGAAAAATTACTTGTACCATCATTACTGAATAATCATCAAAATATTATAACATAGTTTTAGTGGATATGGGATTTTAAATAAGAATAAGTATTTAAAATATTAATGTTATCCATAATAATTTTTGGTACACATTTATAAAAAATAGTTACACAACTCCTTACACCATAATTTTTCTTGCATAAAAACTCAAAAAAAAAGGTAAGAATAGTTCACACATTACCCAACATAGTCAATAATATATACATAATGAATTTATATCATTTTCCATTTTAGAATTAAACTTAAATAAATTCTCCTAAAAAAGGTAAAATACATTATATGATTTTATTATATTAACTCTATCACTGATAAAAAAACCAAGGTAAAAAAAAGTATGGACAAATCAATATATCTTATCCTTAATCATAATTTGTTTGAACTATGATCATAAACCTCACAAGTTAAAATGAATGTTTGGTCAGTATTTTAGTGATAACATCTTCCACATAATAAATTATAGGAATAAAAATTATCAGCCACTTACATTATAAAAAAATAAAAAATTGATTTTTTTTAACATTATTTATTCAAGGTTAACTAAAGAGGAATATTTATTTCTATCTTAAAGGATATAGGAATAATGGAAGCGGTTTTTTCTGATAGTCATTTAAAAAAATATAAACTTGAAAAAAGAAATTTAAATTCCATATAAATCAAATATAATTTTATTTTCTATGGTTCTATCCATAATTATACATGTTGGGTCTAGAATAGTGAAAAGACAGAAAATTTCACTTTTAATATGGATGAAAATATTCAAAATATGATAGAGGATCTTATTGGAGAATTAATTCATGATGTATGTGTTGAAACCAATGAAAAACTAGAAATTGTTGAATGATTTTATGAATATTATGAGAAACTAATATTCTCATGTTTCACTAAATATACAGTTTTATTAGAAGTTCCAATATTAGTTAACTTGAAATCAAGAAATGGGTAGAGTGATAAAATTTTCTATAACTTTCATAAACTTTTAAAAGAGTTACTTCCATAAGTAAATGAGTTTATAGATTCCAATTATGATGAAAATAATATATTACTTCAAATGGTATTGGGGTATGAAAATATACATTTTCCCCCCAATAATTGTGTGTTGTATATGAAGAAATATAAATATTTATCAAACTATCCTCAATTATGGACATAATGTTATAATATGGATAAGAAAATCAACTATGATTCATTCTCAGATAATGGAATCTAACCTCAGGTTAAATCAATTGGGTACCTTCAAATAATTTCTTTTAATAATTCCAATAATTCAACTCTGATTCATTCTTAGGTGCCAAAATCAAACCTTCTCCTAAGAAATTTGGTACCTTCCAATAATTCCTCATTTAAAGCATCTATTTCAAAATTCAATTGATAAAAAAATTTATGATGATATACTGATGAGCACATATCTGATGGTAACTTATTTCACCATGCTAGTTCACCACAATGGAATAGATTTGATAAAAAATTCCTGATTTTGGAAGTGAAGTTAGAAATCTTAGAATATGACTATACATAGATGAAATGATTTCATATCAAAGCCTAAGTAGAAAATATAGTTCATGTCATGTTTTTTTGGTAGTTTAAAACTTTTACTTATAGATATATATAAAGAAAACATATGTTATGATGAGTTTGATTTTTTATTTTGGACTGAAACAACTAGGAAACGATATTGATGTGTATCTTTCACCACTGTTTGATGATTTAAAACTTCTATGGGATATAAGTGTTGTTGTTTTTCAGGCATACAATAAGGAGTATTTTCTTTTTCATATTATGATAAAGTTATCTATAAAAAATTTCCTACATATGGAAGTTTATCTACATACAGTGTTAAGGGACATAAATCATGTCCAATTTTGGAAGAAGAGACTTCATATTATCAATTTTGTAACAGAAGAAAGATAGTGTACATGGTACATAGAATATTTTTGTGAATTGATCATTCTTAACATAGATTAAAGAAATAATAGTTTATAGGAAAATATTCTTCCCCCAAAAACATTTTTAGTTAAAGAATATTATGACAGGGTGAAAAATATTGATATCACATTTTGAAAGAAATGAAGTTATGGTCATCAAAAAAATATCTGGAAGAAACAGTTTATCTTTCTCAAACTAACTTATTGAATATTTTTAAAGATAAATCATAAAATTGATATTATGTATGTTGATAAAAACATATATGATAGTTTTATTGGAACTTTTTTAGACATAAAAGGACATATAGAAGATGGATTAAATGATAGATTAGACTTGATACAATAGGAATGTGGTTGGAGTTATCTCCCACTATAAAATGAAACATAACATATTTACCTCTGGATTGTCACACATTAAGAAAGAGTGGGAAGGTGAGTCTTTGTTAGTGTCTGTACTGTATTAAAGTACCCCATGGATATTCTTCAAATGTGAAGAATTTGGTTTCATTGAAGGATTGTAAATTAATAAGTATCAAATCTCATGAATGTCATGTATTGATGCAACAACTACTACCAATCATACGGCGTGGTATACTCTCAACACCTATATAAAATACTATCATCAAGTTATATAATTTTTTCAAATCTAATTGTAGCAAATTCATTGATCCATATTTGTTAGATTTGTTTCTGAATGAAGCTTCTTTTATACTTTTTCAAATAGAAATGTATTTACCACTTGTGTTTTTTGATATAATGGTTTATATAATGATTCATATGGTGTGTGAGATAAGATTATGTAGGCCTGTTTATTTATATTGGATATATCCATTTTAAAGATATATGAAAATTTGGATGGGATATGTTAAAAATACCCATTGATCAAAGGACTATATTGTTCAAAAATATGTATCAAAAGAGGTTATTGAGTTCTATACTAATTATTTTTATGAAGTGAATCATGTTGGTCTCCCTATATCTCGATATATGATAGTTGATAGTGAAGGTATAGGGATTCTAGGCTTAAATGTAAAGTTCATTTCACAGGATTAATTGATACAAGAACATTTATACATTTTAAAGAATACATATGAGCTTTAACCATATATATCATCACATATTGTTGAATTAAAGGTAATATATCCAAAAATAAATGAAAAGTGGTTGATGATCAAGCATAAAAAGACATTTTTTTCTTGGTTTAAAGAGAAATTTATCTTAGATATATCTACATCAGAAACATTGAAATTTTTGGTAGTGGAACTATCTCTTAATATAATGTAATGGTCTAGTTTTGATATTAATAGTACACATTTTACACATAAAAATCAGGATGATAATATTACTTTTCAAAATAGTGGGGTAATGATCATCACTGAAGCACTACATTTTTCAACTGAAAAAATATAAAAAATTAATTTCTACATCAATGGTATATTTTGGAGTTCTTGAGGATATATGGTAAATTGATTATACTAAATTTTGAGTCATAGTGTTTAAGTGTAAATGGGTTGATAGTAATAGTGGTGTGAAAAATGATGATTATGGGTCTAAACTGGTTGATTTAAAAATATTTAATTGCAAATAGGAACCATTTATCATGGTGACCCATGAAAAGAAAATAAATTTTTTCATTGATCCATCAAATGATCAGTGATTCATCATTTTTAAATGGAAAATAATTAATTTGGTTGATGATTATGATGATGGTTTTATGGATTTATATGAGTCTTATTCATCTATTATGTGATTTCCGGATGAAAAAAATGACTATAATTTAGGCATAGTTCATATTGTATGAAACGATCATGTTGAAGGGGTATGGGAAAAAACAAAATTAATCTCCTAATTATTCGGGTAAATATTTATATTTTAGTTCTTTTTTTAAATTTATATATATTTTTTACTGGTAAATGATATTTATTGAAAGATAAAGAATGTTACAACAGTCTGAAAGATGGTATTTTAAAAAATTCTACATTAAATAGTGAAATCAAGCCATCAGGAAGAACCAAATAAGTTGTGAGGTTCTCTCAGTCAATCCCTTTGTTTGCAAGCCTATTAGTAATGTATTTTTCCTCCCAAAAAACATGAGTGATGATATAATTTAAATTTGAGAGAGCCTCCAATAAATTTATCCCTTGGGTTGTCATTACATTAGCATATTTCAATAATATACACAGTGGTAGAGGAACACTTAGTGAGGTATATTTTTTTCATATTATGAATTATTTAGTAATATATTTATTTAATGAAATCAAATATATAGTTTAAAAAAAATAATTAAAGGAATGCTGATATGCCTCCTATAGAGGAGTCTTGTCCTTCTTCTACTGAGAAATTGATTACTAGAGTTAGTAAACGTGTGATTACATGTTTACCAAAAATATCACTTTTTCATGGAAAAATATATTAAATATTAATTTTGATGAAAATAATAACCCAACTGGTCCAAATGCAACACATTTTACCAATTGTATTTCTATGAAAAGTTGTTATGAGATTTTCACTTTCTGTCTTGATTGGAATTCCATTGACAAGATAGAAAAGATCATATGTGGGAGTCTATAATGGTAAAATATCTATATTGATTAATTTTTATTTCATTTTTCAAATGTTATATATTTTACATGACTAATATTTAATTTATTCAATTATAAATAAGATTTATTTTTTAATATAATAAATAAATTAAGAAAATATTCTTATATTTTGCAGCGGTTCAATGGATATATTTTAAAACAAAATTGATAAAAAATTATGTTTTGGGTAAGTTACAGAATGAAAAATCATGTCTCAAGTATGGGTTTTTAGATGTAGATACAAAAATGAAATTTTTCACCAGCCAACATGATGAAGAATTTATTGTAAGACAATTTTTTTATATTTAAAGATTTCTTGTATAGTACTTGATTACTTATTAGTCTATTTTTATGTAATAGACCTCTAGGAGATATCTTTAATAGATCTAGTTGAAAAATTATACCCTCATACTCTATCACATAGAGGGTATCATTTATTGGAGGATAAAATGATTGAGGAAAAGTTTGATGCATTAAGATCTCAATCTACTAGTGGTTTGGAAGAGGTTTAGTTCATTCATCCATCTCCCCCACTCACCATGAAAAATATAAAAGAGTAAGAAGAAAGAAAAATAAAAAGTGTCTTACAGAGAAATATAAGGAATTAGCTAACAGAATTGTAATAAATTATTCTTTATTTTCCATCAATTCTTGTAGTTTTTAAATTAAAAACACTGTTATACCTTTTAAATTTTTCATTTCAGGATTACATTAATGAGAAAGAAAAGTAGGGAACTTTTATCCCTGAGGGTATGATGGACATCCTAACTACGTCTTTAGGAAACCCAAAACACCCTGACCACATAAGAGGATTTGAGGTAGGTGTCAGTATTAGAAAAGTTTTTGGTCATCAAAGTAAGAAATCAAGAAAATCAAAAATAGATGCCTAAAAATTTGATCTAAAAGACCTAAAACAATCTATAGGTGATCAAATTCAATTGGTTTTGTTGGCTATGTTTGAACAATTTTCAAGACCGTCATTTCCTACGTAGCTTATGCAGATTGCATAGCCTACCCAGCCTACCTAGCTGACCTAGATTGACCAAACATACTATCCTACCCAGCCTACATAGCCTTCCAACCCAAATCTTCTACCTCCTCATTTAAACCTGACCATATACTGTGATTTTTATGCTAGTGATACTCATGTATGTATTATAGTGTATAGTGTTGTATATATTTTTGGGGATTTTGTACATCACTAGCCTATGCAGTTGGGTTGGGTCAAAATATCAATAAATGATATTATTGATCCAAATAGTCTATTTTCATTACCTACCATGGAGGTTATTAGAGTTGGACATTGTAAGGGTCATTTTTTACTTTGGATATCTAAACTTCAAAGTTATCTGGCATACAAGGTATGCATTTTTTTTGAAAACATTATTTGCAGTTGAATGAAAAAAAATTATAATGTTTTTTTAAATTTATTTTATATAGAATAATCTAAAATCAAAATAATTGGTATAAAAGAAACAAAAAGCATTTCAATAATTAATAACCATAGATACTTCTAAGGTTTT
Organism: Viscum album; assembly: GCA_963277665.1. Lineage (NCBI taxonomy): Eukaryota > Viridiplantae > Streptophyta > Magnoliopsida > Santalales > Viscaceae > Viscum > Viscum album. The sequence continues at coordinate 1,426,625,312 of OY728138.1, read as the reverse complement.
TGATGGGATATAAAGATTATCCTGGGTTTCTTCCTCATTTGATAATATTTATGAGTTTCCGATGATGTGTGATATATGTGGAAGAGACTATCTATTGAGAATATTCAAAAAAGATATAATATATCTTATTAGTTTTTATGAGCTTAGTGTTCATGTATTGTAGTTGTTTTCTATATAATTAAATTTATGTACTTTTAGTTAATCCTTATTTCAATAAATATGATTTCTAATGACTTGATATATTACTAATTTAATTAGGTATATACACATATTTCTTATTCAAAATGAGAACACTGGTGTTTATGGTCTTACAGATCCAGAATTCATTTCAATGGATGTGCAATATGTGAATGCTTCTGCTAGAGTTATATACATATGTGAGAGATTAGCAAATACGAATATTAGGTTCTGGTTTTTTTCCCTTTTTTAATGATTTAGAATACTAATATAGTTATGAACTGATATTCATTATAATGTCATTAATTGTGAACTTTTTTATATTATATATTTTATTAGATGTTAGGCATATTCTAACCAAATGAATATACATTATATTTCTTTCTCTCTTTATTAGGTCTTATTCATAAAAAAAATTAGCATCTTATTAGATAAGTAAGTTTGCGTCCTTTTTTAAGTTCTTTACTTTTAATTATTATTTTTCATACATGTTTTGTTAGTTGATATATGTATATATATATATGTGTGAAAATAAAGGTCATAGAAAAACTTTAAAAATAACAATTTTCAATAAATCAGTCAAATACAATCAATTATGTGGAAGTCAAGGTAATTTTTTTACATTAGATAACATTATATATATATATATATTTTTATTTTTATTTTCAGTTAAATTTTTTATAACCACGGGGCTATTATTAAAAAATGAAGGTTGGAATGTGGTTATTATGTATTAAGATTCATGTATCAGATAATCAAAAATGTGGTGATGACTGAATTTGATAAGGTTAGTTATATTAATTATTTTATGTTTTATATCAAAATATTCTATTTTTTAATCTTATAAAATTCGTTTTTATTGTATTTTTTAAATGATACTAAGTTTTATATGAATGACGAACTTACCCATCTTCATAGTTTTCTTGCAAACTATTTGTTATGTATGATTTTGATTTAAATTATCAAGTATGACAATTTTAATTAAAGTTAAAAATGAGTATTTAGGAAATTATTTTATTCTTTAATTTGGTATATTATATTTATTTTTACAAGTATATATATTGTATAAAGGGTTACAGATTTATAAAAAAATATCTATAATATAAAAGCCTTCAAATTTTTAGGTTTGTATCTTTTAGTTAAAGTTTAAAAAATGAGTAATTATATACTCATTTGTTTCTTAAAGTTTTTGTATTCTATTTGTTTTTACAGGTTTCATATGTTTTAGGTAAGTCTCTTTTAATTAAAGTTAAATAACTAAGTATTTATAAAAAAAATTTCTATTTTTAGTTGGTATATTGTGTTTGAATTTACAGGTTTGTTCTTTGTCTTAAGTTATTATATTTGGTGGATTTAGTAAAACTTTTAGAAAATTGTTAAATAAGTAATTTTTATTCTTTTTTATAAGTTATTAATTATTAATTATTATTTTTTATATGAGTTTTGATAATTGATATATTAAAATAAAATTCATCAAAACAGTTTCAAAATGATCAATTGTCATTACAGAATCCAAATATTATGTCCCTGGTTTTATTATACTTCTAAGTTATATAATCCTTCCTCTTTTTTAACTCTAATATTGTATCCATGGTTTTATTTTTCATCTAAGTTCAATGGTTCTTCCCTTTGTGTGTTGCATGGACTTTATTGCAAGTTAATATTTGATGATGATGAATCATCAAAAATTTGTAATTATTATTACTTTTATTTCTTTTATAGTGTAATAAAAGTACCTTCTACCTATTTATTTTCATTGGAATCTTCTCTGATAAAAGAATTATTAAGTTTTCTTTTTTTATTTCTAGTAACCAGGACATGATCAGTTAAAAATAATACCAACTTTATATCTATTTCCTTCACTTGGCATGCAAAAAATGTTCATCAAGTGTGAATTTTTTATTCAGGTTATTTTATGATTTAAAATATTTTATGACTATGTGGTTATAACTTTTTTTCTCACTTATAACAAGTGATATATGGTTTATATTAACAATTTTTTGGAATTTTTGAAAAATTGTTATTATGTAGAATCCATATTTGAAAATGTTTTCTCATTTTGGATTTGAATTAAATTACACTACAAATTCTTGTTTCATCTAACAATAAATTCTTTAATGAAGAAAAATTTTCAACCCAATTTTCATGACAAAAATGTCACTCAAACGGGGTAGTATGAGTGCTCCAATGTGAATGGTATGATTTTAATCTAACAATAAATTCTTTAATGTTTAACTTTTTTCTAAATTTGTGAATCATTTTCAACTTGAACAAAAGAATTAAAGATCTAGTTTGAGTTTCATTGAAGAGATTCCATTATCAAAGAGTATGATAGTATAGTTAGAAGTTTACTAGAGAATCCCTTATAAGGTTTTTCAAATCCTTTATTAAAAGATATTAGAATTTATTTCTAAAATATTGATTAAATTTTTAAGATGTTGTTGATAAGGAAGAATTGTTGATTCTACAAATTTAATGACAAAGACTAATGATTTTCTATAATCTATATATCTTATAAATGTTTAAGTTCTTAAAGTAGTGATCTTCTTTATCTAATAAGATAAGAATCCCTAGTTTTTATTTATTTATTGATTTTTCCTCTCACCAATAATTATAGTCCTGAAAATCTTCAATAGTGAATAAGATCACTAAAAATATGAGACTCTTATCTTTTTTCAACAAACACAAAATTATAAACTACTCTTCTTCTATTACAATACACAATGGATGTGTGAACTCCTCTTTATCTTTTTAAACAGAAAAAGGATGTGTATATTTCTCTTACTCTTCTTCAAAAAAAATTGGATGTTTGGACTCATCCACTTTATCTTGAGTCTCTTCCACTTTTCTCCCACTTGATTCATGCCTTCTATCCTTCAAAAATTCTCTATAATAGTTGATATATTTATCCATAATAATTTAGATTTAAAAACTCTAAATATATATAATATTTTAAAAAACACATGGGGGTGTTATTAAACACATAGTAATAAATTTTAGTTGTATAAGTTACACCATAACTACTCAAAAGCTGGCCTTTTCAACTCAAATAACACATGGTTTTCATTGAAATAATTTTTTTCCTCTATATTGATATCTAAAATATGTTAGTTTATTCCAAATGTCTATTATCCAACATATTATCCAACACTATATGAGAAAAAAACTATGTTTTGACATCCCTATGTTAACCATACACTTTACAACCAAAAAACATTGTATTAATTAAAAAATATGTTGGTTTTTATCTAACATGTGGTGTTGAAAACTAACACATGGTGGTTTTGGCCAACTCCATAATCCAACCACTTCTCACATAATTTTTCAAGAAAAAATTAATCAAAAACACTCATAAGACTTCCCTAATATTTTAATCAACTATTTTTGACAATTTTGGTAGACACTTTAGTTGGAAAAAACTTATATCATATTGGAGACCATATATATAAGTTAAACTAAAATTTATTGAATATATTATTTTTATTCTTTAACTATTAAATAAATTCATCAATTATTCATATCCTGGCCATTATTCTTTATTATTTCATTAATATTACAATAATTGTTAATAGGGTCTCAACAATCTCAAGATTTGGATTTTGGTTCCCTGCCATAACTTATAAATACACGAAAACTATTAGTCCCTTTGAACTTGAAAATATCTCATTAGATCATTCTCATTATTGATAATTTGTTAATAAAATAGTAATCAATCAACACTAAGTAGAAATTATAAATACTGGTGTAGAAAATGGGGGTGAATAGAAATATATTAAATTTGTCCCCAAAATAGTAAGGGAAACTTTATACTCAATAAGAACATGTAATTCATTGGGTTTAGCTTGATCAGTTCCCTTATGTTAAGGAGTATTATTCTGATGGAATTTGAATGTTGGAAAAAATGGTTTCGAAAATAAAATATGTCAAGTTGCTATCAACTATTTTCATTATTTGTTTATTTATTTTTATATATGATCATATAATTACAGGTGTATTTGTTAGACGGTTGATGAAGTATCTTGGTGTTTATTTTGTAGGTAAGGTTACTAATAGATTATGGTGTGAGGTAGGATATTATGAGGAGGATGATTCATGAAATATATCTTCTATTCAGCTTACATGGAGGTCTTGGGTTGGGTTTATAAATGATTTTATGAGTATTCATAGATGTTCAAGATAAATTCATCCTAGAAAAGAAGAAAAAAAATACAAAATTTGTAGTTAGTTTTATTTTTTCTTCTATATATATTGAATATGACGTTTATAGTTTTTCATATTTGGGGAAATTTTAAGTAATTAATTAATTTTTTAAAAAAAATACTCAACTTTCAACATCAGTTTTTTGAAAAACTGATATTGAATCTATATAATTGTATTTTTAGCATCAGTTTTGTTTAAAAACAGATACTAAAAAGAATGTTTCATCATCTGTTTTATATAAAATAATTGTTAAAAAAAGTAACACAATTTCAAAAGGATATTTTGATGTAGGTTTCTTGTTAAAACTGATGTCAAAAACCCTGAAAATATAAATTTAGAATCTGTTTCATGGTAAAACCGAAATATAAAACTGACTCCAAATTATACTTTCAACATTATTTTTTATAGAAACTGAGTCCAAAAACATGTAATAATTAACATTTGAATTTCATTTTCTTGATAAAAATTATGTTGAAATCACCACACTATAAATTTAGCATTGATTTCACAGTAAAACTGATGTAGAAATATATTTTTGACATCAGTTTTTTTGTAAACTGACATTGAAAGATTTGTTAAACTGGTTTTATAATTAATGTTTAGATATCAATTTTATGAAAACAGATATCGAAACTATTATTCATAATGTCACCTAAAAAAACTTTAGTTAAAACAGATTTTAAAATGTAAAAAAAATTATGTAAAAATACTTTTTTCTACTAGTTTATGTTAAGTTTATGAAATATATCCATCTTCTCTTCCATCAAATGGGAAATTAAACCATCAATCATGTGTATATTGGATTACCACCTCGCAAACTAATGTAATTCATTTTTTATCACCACCTTTCAAAGATGGATATAATTTTGGATTTAATACATGTATATGATATTTATGATATTATTAAAAAAATAAATTTTATTATCACATATACCATCTTACGTTCCATTCTGTCTAAAATATGATAACTTCACTCGTGTGTACAATGGACTACTACTTCACAAAAAAATGTGACTTTTTCTTCACTTATGATTTACATATAAGGTAATAAAGATAAATTTAGTGAATATATGTGATATATATGACATTATATTTATTTTTTAAAACTAATATATCACCCACTTACTTACACTTTCACCAATTACGGAAATGATAATGGCGCTCATGCGTATGTGTGGTCCGTTGTCTCCATTAAGTGATGTGATGCATTCTCAATGTTAAAATTTCAATAATGATTCTAAAAAACTATGTAATGAAAAAAATATTTATAACATTAATAAAATTCTATAGATAATGATAAATATATAATATCTTCAATAATTAGATCTTTCATGAAAAAACATACATGAGAAAATAAGGAAATTAACACCCATAACAATGAAAATAATGAAATATTATTAATAAATGGGTGGTAAAATGATATAAGGGGATAATATTTGATATTATAAATAAAAATATGGTTTTTTTATAAATTAATAACATACTTAAAACCATTATACATGAGTTTAAATCATGGTCAACGAAATGGAAGTGTGAGGTAAGGGACTTCATCTCGATTTCCCTTCATTGAGACATATAGTAATGTTATGCACCTAATTTATTTTATATGGTTTATATAATACCCCTATTTTATGTAATATTCTGAATAATTAATAATTAATGGTATTTAATGTTTTAATTTTAATTATTTCATATAATGTAATTTGAATTGAAAATTATCAAGTAGAAAATAATTTCATAACTCAATTACTTTTTATTAGGTTATATTACTTCTTCATTGTCTTTGACATTCTAATATAATGTGTGTAAAGAATTTTGACTATCTTATGTTGTAATTCCACTTGTTTTATTTGGATTTAAATTTTATACACATAATTTATTCATTGATTAATTCTCATTTTGACGTCATGATCTTAGTAAGGGTTTATTTCACAATCTCATTTTAATTGGTATTTCTTATGTGTGAATTTCCATTGAAGGAAATTACTTGATCCCTATATAATAAACCCATTTAATTTTATTCTCCTATTTTTATTCATGAAATTTTCAAGTAATGGTATCATTTTTTACTCTTTGGTACATAAAATTATTGAGAAAATATTTTTTAATTAAATATGACTTTATTTCTATCTTTGGTCGAAAATAATTATTTTATAAAAAATTCCAAAAATATTTTTAACATTATCCAAGTTATTAACTAAAAACATTTTTACCCATGTTTTCATTTTTACAGAAAAAATTATAGGAATATTCATGTCTTTTTCCAAACAATGCATATTTGGATTTTACTGAAAATGTAAAAAGAATCTTTGTTGTAACATATATGCATGTACGGAATTTCATGCTATCATGACATCTCAATGTTTTAAAGATTAATGTATAAGTTTAAAAGGTTATTTTCAAGGAAAATTAATCTCAAAATATTTTTTGAAATTTTAGTTTTAAAAAATATTTTCAAAGTGAAAATTTTATTTTCTGGAAGAATGTTTTATTGGAATTTTTATGTTATTCCTATTCATAAAAATATAAACCCTTTATTTTAATTATGATAAACTAGGGATATTTTGTATTGATACCATTATTATTATTTATCTAGATGGTTTAAAATCATTTTTACCGAGGAAAGTATTGACATTATCTTTCTTGACTAATTTTTGTAATCATTAACTTTCCCTTGAAATATTTACTTTTGTGTTATCATTGGACATTACATTTCCCCTAAATATAAATATTATTTATCATGGATATACTTCTTACATAAACATATATCATTTATAAAAAAGGTTTTTTTCATTTAAAGTTATATGATTGGTTAGGGAAATTATTTTTAACCCACTCTCATTACTCGATCTGAAAATTTGTTGATAAGGAATATTTTTCATGAATTTAATCAATCATTAAATATATGAGGAATGCATTGGAAATGTAGATACACATGAGTTCTGATTCTAGATAGCCCCTTAATGCATCGGTAGTCTCATGAGATGAATCATTTAGCTAGCCTTATTTAAATGGGTTTCTAGTGTATATATTCACATCAATTTTAAACTATCTTGTGAAAGATATTGATAGTATAGGTATCATGATATATGAGATAATAACATCAAATAATTAAGAAGTTCCTTCATTAATAATTTATTTATTATTATCGATGAAATTTTTTCAATGATATTATCTACAGATTCAATTTATTGTCAATTTATTGATTAAATGGAATGTTTTTTCAGTTATGTACCTTACAATATTGATTTTTCCTTATCTAATCATGATAGTAAAATTTTTTATATAGAATTTTTGTCCATTTATTTACCATTAAATGTTGATTATACTTATTATTTCATGATATAATCCACTGTACTTGACCCTTACTAAGAATTTGAGCTCGGTCTTAATTTTTTCCTTTCCCATGAATCAAGTAACTCTATTATGAATTAAACAGAAGGATATACTAGAGGGAATATTTATATTAAAAAAAAATTATGTTATAATTTGTGTATTCAAATATTGGAATCATGTATACATTTAGTTTACCAATACTACTAAACTTTTTGTTCCTTTAGGATGTGATTCCTTATATCTTATTCCATTGTAATAAAGTGGACACTAGCTCTAGGATATTGGGGTTAGAGTTGTTACACATAATAATAACCAACCAATAATTATGGTGATGGAAAATGAACTATATCTCTATGTGGAGGTGGTAGTCTACACATGCATACGAGAAATAAATTCATTTCTCATTTAATGGAAATGAGATGGAAATGGTGGATCATAATCATAATAACATCATAGTATGTTGATGATACTAGATTCATTATGTTATTCTAGATACAATAGATTTATTAGAAGTACATAGAGTAAAAATAAACTTTTAAAGAGTCATGTAAGATGATTACCTCTTCTTTTAGTGACCCCTTTTGTCTTACACCTTAAGCCTTCAAATTTTGGTATTATAGTAAGATCATAAGATGAATCATGAATTGAATAATTATAAGAAGGTTTTTTGATAGGTCATGGCCAAAATATAAGTCTCACATTTTCTGAATAGTAGAGAAGAATTTTTTCCCTTTTATAAGTTAAAGGAGGGACACACATGGAATTTCTTAAAATATTTCAATAATATTAGGTTACTTTCATGTAAAAGTGGAAAAAAATAAATCAAATATAATATAATATAATTTTTAAATGTCTTTAACTAATAATATTTGTATAAGTTTAAGTGGAAATTTTACCCTTATCTCTTAGTTTAACCCCCCCCCCCTCGTAAACTTGTTTCATCCCTAACCTTGGTAACTAGTTTTTTTATTATTTTCCCTATTTATTATATCCAAAAAATTAAAGTGGAATCATTCTAGAATTTGGAAATTATGATTCCAAATATGGAATCTATTTTATCAAATTCAACTACTATATATGGGTAAAATTAATTTTAAAATCAACATGAAAAAAATAAACAAAAAACATTTTTTAGATAAAATACATTTTAAGAATTAAATTGAGATTACATTCATTACATACCTAGTAATATTTATATTATACCCTTAGTTTATCGAGATCAATTTTAATCAATTTATCATAACCTTAATGAGTAGTTTTTAATATTTTTTACATGTCACGTGCAATTTTACAAGCTAAAATGTAACTAAATACATTTAAATTAATAACATAATAAAGTATATTAATGATTTAATAATTAAGTATATATTTCAAAGAATAAGAACCGATAAGAGTATTAGGATCATCCTTAAGTATTTTTTAGGGTTTTACCATGGTTTCCTGATGGTAATTCATATTTCTTTTCTAGGGTTTCCTTTCCCTAGTGGTGTTGCCTTCTACTCCGATTTCCCTAGTTCTCTCTTCTCTTTGATTGGTTTTCTAAGATTCATTCGCTCCATGACCTCTACTATTTTTATCTTGAAATTATAATCTCCTCTTACTATTTTTCCTTCCCCAAATCCATAAAGGCATTTCCGGCTATGCTCTGTCCTCGAACTCCACTTCTCATCTCTAGGTCAGATCTAGAGTGATGGGAACACCAAGGATTTGGGATAGTGGTTTGGCGAATTGAGGGTCCTCTCGGAATCTTAGTTCTCCTTCTTTAAGGGTTTCATCACCTTATCTCTTTATAGTGTTTCATCCAATCGCATCACTTTTCTTTTTAAGTTCATTTCCTTAGTTCATACTAGGGTCCAATCCTGTTTATTCTTTATTACTATCAGTGGTTTTGGGTTTTCTTATACTACGGGTTTTTAGTTGGCGGTTTGTTTTGTTCTTCTATTGTTGGTTCGACATTGGAATTTTATGGTGATGTGGTGATGGATTTTGGTGGAGCTTTTGTTGCGATGATGATGGCAGTGGAAAATTTGAGTGTTGATAGGATAGCATCTGGACAGGTTCTTCCTCGATTTGGCTTCTTCATTGGCTCTGGTTTTTTTTGTGGAATTTGGGTTATTCCAAGATTTTTGGATCACCATAACATGTTTTTGGAGGGTCTCGATGAATCCGTTCGTTGATGGTTTTATGGCTTGGGGCTGGTGTCGATGGTCTCATTAGTGGGCAGTTTGAGGAGTTCGTTTCTAAGGTTTGCTTTAGTTAGTCTTTTTTTCATTTTCCTAGTTCGTGGTATCCCAATCAGAGATGTGGTTTTTCTCCAGAAATAATGGAATTTTTGTTCTTCTAGCGGTGGTGATTGCTATTTTTTGATTTGTCTGGTGAGGGTGAGGATGAGTTTTGATCTGGAATTGATGATGATTATGGTTGGAAGGGATGCGACAGATGGTGCATGGATGATGTGGGTTATATCATTATCAGAGAAGTGCCTTTAGAATTTTGAACTTTGGAATGTTTCAATGGTTGGTTTCTCAGGTGTCTTAGTCATTGGTCAGATCACGTGATTTGTGGGATTCTCTGTGATGATGGTTCTTTTGAATTTTGAAACAGGCAGTCTTGGCATGGTGAAGGGCTATGTTTTATGTTTTTAACTTTGAACTATTTAATGTGTGTTTTTTTGTGGGTGTGACTTGTTTATGGAGGATTTTTTGTAGGTTCCCACTTACCCTCAAAGTGTCATTTCAATAAAATAAAATAAATGGTTTGTGGCATATTCATTACTATAAAAAATGGTGGTCTTTGTAGAGCACATTCATTAGTAGAACTTGTTCCTATCATCTCAAATATATATTTTCATAAGATGTTTAATATAGGATATGGTTATATATATATATATATATAATATAAATCCAATGATCCTTTTAAATTCCAAGATTTGATACCAATTTTTTCTATGTAGGTGAGATAGTTAAATAGTTAAGAGGGGGTGAATTGACCACTCTATAAAATTTTAAAACATATATCATAGTTAAGTAAATTATTTAGTAGAATATATAATATATATAAATGGTTTTTCATTGTAATTTAGAGTAAAGTGATCCTATATATACTATTTACACTCTCAACGTGAGGGTATGCTACCCATTATATAAATGACCTGACTTTTAAAGAGAGTCACAACCCTTTATAGTGTTTTTTCACACCTAAAGTCACAACCCATAACCTACCTTTTCCATAACTAGAGGTACAACCCAAATCCTTCTTTTAAAGTTTATGGATATGTAACCTTGCCTTTTTTTAGATCAAGGCATAGCTGAATATCCTACCTTTTACCAGACCAAGCCACAACTAGACATACCTTTTGTTGGGGTATTATAACCCTCACACTAAGGTATTTATTTTTCTTGAAAAATAATAAACCACAAATCAAGCACATAGAAAATATGGAAATAATTCATTATAATATAAACTAGATAGACAATGAGATATTATGTGCCGAGGAATTAATTAATAACTTTGGCAGTACAGGATTTGTATGTTGAAGTTCTACAACCCAAAGTCTAGTTGTGTATGAGATCACAAAAGTATGCCACACAATACTGTTCAAATATCCTTAACCTCTTTTACATAAATAAGTTCCATTAAAATCTATATATAGAGTTACTTCACAGACAAAAATAGTCAAAAATTATAATTTTAGGCATAATCATTGTATTTTATCTTTCGCATGCATCCATAGTTTTTCTCTTTTAATAATAATGAGCTAATTCAAAGTTCAAAGATACTTTGATGATCTGTAAAAAAAATTATAGCTAAACTCATTAGAATAATTAATACAGTAGTTAATATTTTCACAATAATCAATATTAAAGTCCTTGTAAAACTCCTAAAAATCATGTGATATAGTCTCTTTATAATTCAAAAAAATTAATCTCATAAATTCCAAGAATGTGGTGTGAAAAATAAAACATGTGTTATCCCTCAAGATTGTAATTTATTTTTCATAAAATTCTTCCAAATTAAATTTCAAAGAATCTAAATAATATTTAAGTAATTATAAAATAATTAAAATAAGAAAAAAAATTATTACATACATACATTAAATCAAAATAAAAAAGTATATAAAAAATAGATCATGTTTTAAGTTTTCTAAAAATAAAGTGTCAAGCATGTGACTTTAAATAACTATGTATAACTTTGAAATTTTTTTTATGAATTTAAATCCAATATTAATTTCATCATATAAATTATTACAACATATGAGTTTGATTTCTTGTATGACTTAAATAAACCTATGTGACTTTGTGAAATGTATGAATTATTTCATATAACATTGAAAAAACCTATTTTCCTTCTATCATATGAATTAATATCCCATATTAATTTTAACAGTCATTATGTATGATTTATAAAGTGTATATAAGTTCATGGATATAGAAATTCTTCTCTTATATGACTTTTAGAAATTTTTTAAGACTTGTAAAACCATAAGACTTCATAAAATATCATATGAATTTAATTCATCTAGAATACTTTCCCTATGTAAAATGACTTATGAATTATAAAAAATTTAGAAGTTGTAAAAAAACATAAGATTTATATAATAATAAAAATAATTAAGAATAGAACTAAAAAATAAAAAATAATAAATAATAACCACAACCAAGATGATTAAGAAATAATTAAATAATTTTGTGAGAATTTTAATTATTTAATTATGAAAATTCAAATGTACGATTCATAAACCAACTCATACTAAAGTGTATTTTTCTTTGAAATTTGTCCATAAGACATATAATGAATACAAAGAACACTTTTAATAAAAAACGTCAATAATATTTTCTTCTACAAGTAGTGAAAGATTAAAATATTTTTCTTTACTTGTGTTAGAGGGAATAAAGTAATAATATTCAAATTATCAAAACATAATAAAGTTAAGTGGGAAGGATACACTAAACTAAAACAATTTAAAATTGGAACACAATAGTGAAATACAATTAGTTTTCTATAAAATTATTATAATCAGGTTTCTTTTATAGATAGTTTTTTTTATGGTTTTTTTATTTTATTTAATTTTTTTACATAAAAACATGTTCTTTCCCAATGAATGATTCCAATTTATGGCATTAGGTCATTAAATAATGTCAAAAATAGAATTTATAAAACTTATTTACTGTTAGATAGGGGTGATGAAGTTCAAACCCAAGGGAAAGCTAGTTTCTATTATAATTAAATAAAGTAAAAAAATAAACAAAACAAATAAGAAATGGTGAGTGGATGAATTGGATATAATGTGTGGAAGGTGATGTGAAACTAGTAGTGAAGTGTTATGATAGTGAAATTAGAATCAAAATTAGGCAGGAGTGAACAATTATGGATTAAGGGAAATTAGAATAAACTAGATTGAGAAAATATCTCTACTATTACATCAAGATCAAGCATGATAATTATATAAATATATAAAAGAATAAGTTGAAACACATAATTTTCAATTGATGAAACACCTTTCCCAGTAAACTCTCCCAAGGAATGATATTTCTGTCAAATTCTCAAGGGATGTATAATTCCCCATTGAGAAAACAATCTACAAAATTATCTAAATAAATTACATTAGCTAAAGATCCAAAGTAAAAGTATTCAATAATCTTAACATATTAGTTCATGGAGTTTCATAAAAATGATTATCATAAATAAAATAAAATGATAACACTGATTGAAAAGAACAGGATACTAATATTCTAGTGAAAACCATCTCTATTTTTCAAGTTCTAAGGAGTGTGAATTGGTTTTTAAGTGTAAAAAAATAATCTAACTCTAACTTCATTTGTTGATTCATCATTAGAAGAATGAGAAAAAAATAGAGTGAACAAAGATAGGAAAAACAATAGACCAATATGAGAATCCAAACAATAATAGAAAATGAGAATTTAATTTAATTCATTTTAGTCCCCAAAATTATTTTAACTACACATGTTCATGTAAATATAAAAAAAAAATATAAATAATATTTATTAAAATAGATCTAATGAAGAAAGAAGAGAATAATAAGTAGATTCCTCTCTATTTAGCATAATCCATTCTTCAGCTTTAGTTCTCTCTGAACCACTACCACAAGCACTATTCCCTTTACTATATCATGTGATCGATTTAGAATATTGTGAATATATATACCTCTCTATATGTAGGTATTTTCCTTTTTTAAAATGAATACATGTGCCGACTCGCATCATCACAGATCACGGTCATCATCATCAACCTCAAATCAATAGACTCCACATGTATTATTATCACTGTTCACTATCATCCTTAGGTGACTCAAGTATAACCCCTCTAGAAGAATGAATTACTCTCACATGGTTCAAGAATTGGATCCAAAAAAAGATTACTTTTGATACACATCCAAGCTCAGTTCACTCCTCTTAAGTATCTCCAGTGATTTTCACCTTCAAAGTCCTGGTCTCATGTTCTCTATTTCTTATGATTTCAAAATGTTAAATGAAGGGATGGAATTAAAATTTACTAATTTGGATTTTTCTATGGCTGTAAAGTCAAATGATGCTCTACAAAATACATATACACTAGGATAAATATCTAATTTTCAAGGAAATACATACATAGACTCCAAAGTCATAAGAGAAAGCTCTTAAGTTATATATAGTCTTGATAAAGTCCAACACTGCTACAAAAAATTTCATGCATGGGTGGAAGAGACCTTATGAAAATTGAAACAATTCATACAAGACACAACAAAGTCATACGATATTGGAATTAAGTTAAATGTGATATTACAATAAATTATATATGAAATGAAAGTCTGATGCAGTAGACTTGAAGTCATATGAGATTGGAAAATTCATGTGAAATAGACTTAAAATCATTACGGAATAAATAATTAAATAATTTTTTAATAAATTTAAAAGGTTAAATAAATCAAAATTAATAGTGTTAAAAAAATTTAAATTAAAATCATGGAACATTGAAATAATTTATTCTAAAATCCAAAACCACTTTCAAAATCACTTCAAAATATTATTTCTAGTAAAGAAACAAAAAAATCAACCAAATTTTTTTATCTTAAAATTTTTAAAAATGAAATCAAAATAAATTCAACAATTTAGTATCAAATATGCTCATTTTTACTCATAAATTGATAGAATTATATTTTTAACCAGAATTGATAATGAATCAATAATTATCTATTAAAAACATATTTTTACATCAAAAGCACATTTATTTCTCTACATAGATATCAAAACATGTAATAAAATATAGCCACATAAAATTACCTCATAGTTAACTCAATGGTTATACTCAATAAATAAATTGATCAAATTTAGTGGAATCCAAATAATCATAAAAGTGAAAGATTTTCATTTCCACTAAAGATGTTATTTTAAATGTTGTTTCCCCCGTATACTCTCTTAATTAATTATAGATTATTAGTCCTCTTAAAATATTTTTTTGGCTAAAATATGGGTTCTAATTTTATAAATATGATTAAATTTAAAAATAAAATTAAAGTATTTAATCCAACTTAACTTTTTATTCAATTTTTCTTTGAAATTTCTATTTTTCTCCATGGTGAAGAGACTCACATATTGTAGAATAGAGAATAATTTGACACAACATATGGATGAGTGAGTTAAATAATTACAAGTAAGCATAATTAATACATCCAATAGTTTTATCTTAAAGATAAAAGGGTCAACCTAGGATTAGGAGTATATTTTTAGTCCAATTTAATTCAAAGTGTATTATTTAAAATCCATATAAGAATTTCAAATCAAATTAAAATTATAAAACTTCTTCAAAATTTTGACTAAAACAAGTGTTTTCAAGATTTAAAAGAAAACACGATACTAGATTAAATACATGGTATAATATAAAATATTAACCACTCCAAGAATTAAAATATTCCTTAATTTATGAAAAAAATTAAACATTTAAAAATACAAATTCAGACTTTAAAATAATAAATTTTTAGAAAATTTAAGGGTATTTTAATTTAAACTCCATGAAATGTAGCTTATCACTTTCTATGACCTCTACCACACACTTAAAATTTAACATTGTCCCCAATATGAACTCTAAGTTGTGAGAAAAATTTAAAAAGTTTTAAATCAAAAAGGTTTTAAATTTGTTAGTTTAAAAGAATGTTGCAAAGTCTAAAAAATATAGAGAAAAATATATTTCAACACTTTAAAAAAAATTATCAAAGCATATTTTTAGAATGTAAATATTTTCTTTTTTGAAAAAATAAGAATTTTAATAAATCATATAAAAAATAATGTTAATCAGTAATTCTAACAATAATTGTCTTATAAAAATGATTCAAAAAATATGAAAAAAATCAAAAGTAAAATTATAGGGTGCTAATACAAGATTTTAATTACAATTAAAAAAGTTTTTTAATAGAAAATACAAAGGAAAACTTAACTCCCAGTATTTCAAAAGATAATATGCTTCAATTAACATTCAAACTATTTGGTTAATTTCCCCCACATTTAATTTTAGAGCATAGGTTCTCTCTTTATTTTGATTTCAAAAAGGGAAATAAAGGGATGATGTGGCAATGGTCAACATTAACTTCTTCTGTGGGTGGAAAGTCATACACCACTTTTAAAATTCCATACTCATTGGGGGACTAACAAAATTTTTAACAAAAGTAATATGGGGATTCTAAAGTCATGTGAGGATGATTTGAAGTCATATATAGTCTTGATAAGGTCCTATGTCAATACAAAAAAAGTTTTATGTTAGTGGAAGAAGTCATATAGAAACAACCACGAGTCTTATGAGATGTTGTAAAGTTATATGTGATTGGAATTAAGTCATAAATGATATTTAAAAAAGTTATATGAGCAATGAAAGTTTGGTTCGGGGGACTTAAAGTCATTTAAGTTTAGAAAAGTCATACAAAAAAGACTTAAAAGTCTTATGGAATGAATACTTGACTAATTTTTTAATAAATTTACAAAACTCAAAAAATCAAAATAAAAAGTGTTATAACAAACATATTTAAAGTAAAAGTATTTAACATTTAAATAATTAATTCTAAAATTAAAAAAAAAAACTTTTAAAATAACTTCAAAATATTATTTCAATTAAAGAAACTACAAAATCAACCAATGTATTTAATCTTAAAATTTTTTAAAATTAAGGTAAAGATCATTTCAAAATTTTAGTACCAAAGAAACACATTTTCATTCATAAATTGAAACAAATGTATTTTCAAATTGAATTGATAATAAATCTATAAATCCCCATTAAAACACATTTTGACTCTAAAAACCAAATTAATTCTCAAAATAGATGTGGAAAACATGCTATAAAATAGATCCACATCAGACCCCATATTGTAAAGATTAAGTCCAGGTGAAAATATCAACAACCTTCCTATGAATTCTCATTATTTAATATAATCCATTTGTCTCATTATATTTTATCAAGTAGGATGCATACATGTGTCATAACTTTATACTCTCATTATATATTTTCTTGACTATTTGAAACAAACTTGTCTATAATCTACCATGGCCATTTATTTTATACCAAACACTTTTGTTTCAAGTAAAGGTTCATAGATATATTCTGGTCAAATTCAAAATGGATAAATTACAACATGATTTTCATCATGCATCAAGGTATGTAAATCATGATACACATTAATAATGATCTCAAGTACAATGACCAATACACATGTTAATAGATAATAATTACTAATGACACATATGATACATGGTATTTCTATTGACGGATTTTTCATAATTACCTCCTTTTTTTAGAGATCGCTAAGTGTGAACTTCATGAGAATAAGTCCCAATACTTATGATCCCTTAACACCAGATTGTCAAAAATCAACTATCATGTTATTATAATTTATCTATACCATATTATATGTGTAACACCCCCACCTTTTCTATTTTTATAAATAATTATTCTAGCAGTAATTTCTTAAGTTTAAATTGTTGAAATTTTGAATTTTGAAAAAAAAATCATGATGCATGGTTTGAGAACGGTTAGTGAATAATTAGGATTAACCATGAAGAATAATCCTATGTGGGGTGAAATATATTTATATATATATATATATTGATTGATTGATTGTGGTTATATCATGGTTAGTAGTAACCATGGATGCTAATATTACATAGTAAGAATTCTATTTTAGTGACTCATGCATTGTTAATTCACAATTTGGATTAATCATGTAGACTAATATGATGTGAGATTAAATCCACATAGTTTGAGAATGTTTAGGAGTAATCATGTGAGACAATTGTGCACCATTGATATGGTGAGTGTTTTAGTAGCCTGAAACTCACCCTCCCTTATCTAGTGCTAGAAACATAAACATTACATCTTTGAATTTAGCACCGATAAATGTGTGCCATTTTTTAATCCAAACCTTACAACATCAAAAGGAAATATTAGATCACTTCTATACCCAAGGACCTTTTAGGTTTAGAGTTTTAAAAAACTGGGATAAACTTTTAACAACATGGGTTCATGAACAACTAGTTCATAAAGATCAACATCATCTCCCACTATACCTAGATTTTCATATTCTATTTCAAGTCTTCAATATCTACCATAAAATTCCTCACATATGAAACCTTTATAAACACAAAACATTTAGCATCATTCTCCATAACTCAGGAAAAGGAAACATAAGAAAGGGTGATATTGGATGCTTAGTAATGATAAAAAATGGAGATGTCAATGATTTTATAAGAATAACGTGAGCATATGGGAATAATAACAATAACATAACATTTGAAAATTATACCCTTCATATCAAATATCATAATATAGATTCATAGAATAAATCATAGAATTTCATAAGATATGAATCATAAAGTAACATAAGTCATAAGAGAATAAAATTGGCATAAGACATGGAATTATGGAATATGAACAAGCATATAAAATCATTTCATAAGTATTCAAGACTCTTTTACAATACTATTATAGTGGAATTATTTCACTCCCTAAACCATTTTATTGGTCAAGTTTCATTCCCAAGAACAATCATGGTGGAAAATGTCCCTTAATGAACTAGTTTCACTCCCCATTTCAGTATAGTTTATTGCATGAGATATCAATATTTACCCAATGAATTGGAAGGAGATATAGGTCAAACCCATCACATAGTAAAAAATATATGTATGTATGCCAAAGGGTCATAAATTATTCATAATATCAGAACCCATGAAAAGAAATGGGTATCATAAACATTTTATCTTTTTACCATAAACATAAATCGTCCAAAAAATAATAAGGATGGTATCCTTAGTTCATATCCCTCATAAAGATTAAGTAATATCAAATTATTTCATCTTATATGTAAAATTATTTTGAAATATCACTTGGAATAATTCTTGGGAAAAATAACCATTCTATTTTAAAATCACTTCTTTTTTTAAAAACTGTGCACTAGAAAATGAAAACATTTTCTATAAAAATAAACTTTTAAAATAATAAATTAATCTTAAAATAATTAAGGCATCATGTTTTTTTAAAACCATCTCATGCAATGTAAGTTAAAAAAACATCTCTTCCATATTTTTATCAGAAAATTCATGAAGTACCTCATTTGAAAAATGTCAAAAAGATTACTTTTAAACCATTTTGTAAAAATTAAAACATGGGTAAAAATGATTTTAAACAATTTTAGGTGAATAGTAAAAACAATTTTGAAAATATTTTTAGAAAACATGTATACTGAATAAAAATATTCCCCATTGGAGACTTAAACATAAAAAATCATGAATAATGATAAGATTGTGAAACAAACTCTTACCACTTTGGTTACTTTTGAATCATAAGACTAATGAAACAAAGAACATTAGATGAATATGTATATCTCATAATTTTAATTATAATAATCGTAAAATACATTCATGGGTCTTATATACACCACATAAAAGAAACATGCAGTGTCATGACTTATCCCCCGGGGCCCGTGCTATGACTACCCGAAGCCCACCGTCTATAGGAAAGGGGCTGGAAACTAGAACCAAAGGTGTAAATCTCGAAAACTGGGAAGGTATTTCCTTTAAAAATTATAAACACATGCAAAAGAGTAGCTGGAAGCAATACACTAAGTAAAACTATATACAAAAGAAGTTCTGAAAAGTAAAGGGGCCTGAAATACAATCCCAACTGTAAATTACAAGGAAACTAAAAGTACAACGAAAACAAGTACAACAGAAGAAAGGTGAAACAGCTACTGGATCATCCTCTGGGAAATCCTACCTAAAGGGTAGGTACAGATATCCTGCACCGCACTCCACATCCTTCCGTCTCCTCCGTGTACTGTCATGCCATGTGGTCCACCTTCGGATATCATCTGGTCCTTGTACACTCAGCCTCGGCCAGCGCTGTTTGTCATCTACAACCAACACAATGAGGTGCGGGCATATCCCATATAGGGGTGAGTATAACGATACTCAGTTAGGACCCTGATACCCTCAAGGTCTCACAAAATCAAACTAGTATAAACCAAAAGGTATTAAATCAACAGATAACCTCACTTAGGTATATGCCCATACATATACCCAAGTTATCAAGTAATCCATCTCACAAAAGTTACTGACTCAGCTTAACTGGGATTTTTATTATCGAAACCAGAGCTGTTGTAGAACTCCTCCTCTGTCGAGTATAGTGGGTTTGCCGCCACAACCAGGCGCTTCCCACTAAGCTTGTATTGTTGAGGTACACCTCCTGTCGAGTACCTTGGGTTTGATGCGCTCACACAGAGGCGCTCCCCACTGTGGGTCTGCCGCCAACTACTAGGTGCTCCCCTTAATATCCTGCAGAGGTAATCCTCTTGTCAATTACCATGGGTTTTTCACCAACTACCAGGCGCTCCTCCACCATGGGTCCGCTGCCAACTACTAGGCGCTCCCCACTGGGCTAGTCGAAACACTCTGAGTCGAATCAGTCAAGCAGTCGTCAGGTCTCAGCCAGCTACTAGGTCTTTGTACTCCACTCGCTCGTCTTTGGGAGGGTCCGCTCCATGAGATACATGTTGATACTCCAAATATCATGAATTCCCACGTAGAAGTATCTCAAAGGTCTGCCTCATAATAGGGCTCTCAACGCAACAGACGGCGCGTCAATCAGACGCTCGGTCTGTGAGTTATAAGCTTTTTAGTCCTGGGGGCCTGGTTGGATTTGTGTACAATCCAACCTGGTTGTATCTCAACATTACCCCAAAATCTAGTGGGTTATACTCAAAGGGACCGTCGTGCTCCAAGAAAACTAGCGCTGCAGACGGTTCGTCAAATGGTCATTCGGTGCCAAAGATATGGCCAAAGGAAGTAACGGTCAGTAGTGGGCCCAGGTCTGGTCCAACCTAGTCGGACCGACTCGACCCAACCCAGTCTGGGCCGACCTGGTCTAGGTTGACCCAGTTACACCTGTTGGGTCTGGCCGGGCCCATTGGGCGGGCCATCCTGTTAGCAGCGGACTGTGAGGGTCGTTTGGCCCGGAGGTCACCGTATAGGCGGCTCAGTCCGGTGATCGGGGCTGCTTTGGTTGGCACCACATGGGGCATGGCTCGGGCGGCTCGGCCCTGAAGGACGAGCCGGTTCAGCCAGTGACTCCACGAGGGACGTCGGGGGCCGGCTCGGGAGGTCGGTGCAGCTCGGCCGGTTCGGCCGGGAACTGGGGCGTGGTTGGGAAGGGCGCTGGGTAGGCCGGCAGGTCAGCTGGGAGGCTGGGTGGTGGCTTGGGCAAGCTTGGGGGCACCAGGTAGGCCGCGGGCTGGGTGCACGGGGTGCGTGCAGGCCAGCAGGGCACCAGGCAGGGTGCGCGGGGTGCCGGTAGGCCGCGGGCAGGCCGTACGGGGCGTGGGCAGGCCGGTAGGGCATCAGGTAGGGCGCGCAGGGCACGGGCAGGGCATGTGGGGAATGGGCAGGCCGCGCGGGGCACTGTCAGGCCGGCAGGGCGCCTGGAAGGGCGCGCGGGGCACCGGGCAGGCCGCAGGCTGGGCGCGTGGGGTGCCGAGCAGGCCGTGGGCTGGGCGTGCGGGACGCGAGCAGGCCGACGGGGCGCTGGGCAGGGAGCGCGGGAGCACTAGAGTGTCGCGGGGGCGGCGCGATTCATAGAGGTCGTGGGTATCGCTTTCTTTTTCGTTGTTGCCTTCACCGCCTCATTGTCGCTTTGTCACCGAAAGTTCAACATAAACAAGATCAGCATAGGGGTCGGGCCACGTTGGTTTGGCCCACACCCTTCGAAGATAGGGTGGTATCAATTGGCTAATCAAGAAAAATAGATGAACATTACCATAACCACAAACAATTCGTTTCTATCCATTTGGAGAAGATAAGAAAAGGAATAACATCATCAAGTAATAAACCCCCTACCTTTAATTGTCGATCGTTGTCAGTGACGTTGTAGGAAGAAGACTAAGAAGAATCATTGTTTGTCGCGTCCACCATGCACACTTCCAATCCCGGGTTGCGTCAGCTCATGGAATACGCTCCCTGTCGGTAGGTGTTTGGGGAAGAAGTTGGAGAAGGGTCGTCGGCGGCGTTCTTCATTGGTAGAACTTCATTGGAGGATGAGGTTCCTCATTGATAGTTTTCCCTTCAATCACCCAAGTGAATTCATTGTGCCAAATAATAGATTACTTAATCTATTATTTCATTGGCACAAATTCAAAAGGCTGAATTAAAATTAAAAGGCTCCTCCTCATTAATTCACGTGTCTTGGCACATATTAATTGGAGAGTTGGCACCAATTAAAAAAGGAGTAATTAATTAGGTAAGCTCCCCCTTAATTGTGTGGAATTGGTAAAATTAAATTCTAGGGGAGGTGAATAGGTTCCCCTAAATTAATGTGAATCTTGAGAGTTTTCTCCAATTTAATGGGGAATTTCAAGGGTTAAAAGCCTTGGTGGTCCCCACCACTTTAATCCTCTCATCTGAGGTTGAGTTCAGGTGGGCCCCACCACCATAACCTCTCATGGGAGGTTAATGTGTGGTGGTCCCACCTCCAACATCCATGAGGAGGTTTTAACCACGAACACTCATATGGCGGCTCAATAAAATAAAGTGTAGCTCACTTTATTTTATTATGTTTTAAAGAAAACCCAAAAACTAACTTTTATTCTCAACCAACTGTCGTCGAGGTGAAAGTCTCCTTAAGAAAATACTGGTGCTACGGGTTCAATGGTTCCATTGGATTTCAATTCCACGAAATGGTTCAAAAGTTATAAAATCTCATTCGTACGTTTACTGAACGTACCTGAACAAAACTTCATAAATTTATTCCGGGCACACCGGGCCTTAGAATCAAGTGCCGTAAATTTTCGTGGACTCATGAAAATCCCATGTATTAAAAAAAATCCACAGGATTTCTAGGTCTTTAAATGCAGTGTATAAGCCATATGTCCCACAAAAATAAAAGTGAGACAAAAATCTATTACCTTGAGTCTGAATCATCATTTACATTATTTATCTTCCATAATAATAAACCTAGGTTAGTTATTTAATTTATTAAGAACCTTTCTTAAGTTTAGTATTCCTTTTATATAACTTATTACAATGTTATAACAACTACTTAATCATTTATGATCACATTGGATGTTTTAGTGATATTTGTTCATAAGTCCAAAATGACTTAGGAAGGTTGACTATTGTAAAAGTGGTCATTAGAACACCATATCCTTAATAATATTTATTAAAAAATTATCATTTTTATATATCAATTATAATTTTAAATTCAACCATTACATATGGTTATGAAAAATTAACTACACTATAATCATGGAGATGGTAGGTCGTACATACACATGAGTAATATTTCCATTTTTCAACGATCATTATGGTAAGAAGGTAATTATTATTTTATCTTTCCATAATGATCATGATATCATATATATATATATGTATGTATATATGTATGTATGTATGTATGTATGTATGTATTTATGTATCTATATATCTTATTTATTCTTTATATATACTTATATATATCATCCATGTTATGTGGTGATGAAAAACGAATCACATTTCTTCATGGAGGTGGTAGTCCACACGTACGCACGAATGAAGTTATCATTTTTTCTATGCAAGGAAATGTAAAAAAATAAATGATATATTATATTCTAATAATGATAAATATTACATTAATATCATATATAAAAATTTATTCCATCGTTATAACCTTTCTTGAGAGATGATGATGGAAAAAAATTACATTGATTCGCAAAGCTATAGTCCTCCGTACACATGAATAATGATTTCATTTCTCTTTTAATTAAAGAGGAGAAGGATATAGCTTGTGAAACATAATAACATATAATTATATTTTGGATGATTTATTTATTATTTTATAATGTTTTAATAAGGTTTTATGCATGTGTAAAAATAAACAAAACTAAAACATTCTGATAAAAACTATACCTCTTATTTGGAAAAAAAATTAACACCTTAAGACCAATAAGATTGGTATTATGCCTAAAAATACCTCTAAAATGATTATAGTGATTCTATAAATTTATATGGGAAGTTATTTTCGAAACCAAATTTGTTTTGAAGTGTAAACAATTGAGAAAAGAGGTACCCTTTTATAAGTGATGAGAGGTGCACTCTTGGAAATTCTCAAAATATTAAATTAATATAAATTAATTTTCATTTACAATTAGATCCAAAATGATTTATTTAGAATAAAAGTTGATTATTGGTTAAAATAATCTCGTCCAGTAAAAATAATAAAAATTTTGACTATATTTATTCCTTTATCTTTTGGTTTTAACCCCTATTTAACCCATTTAACTCTTACCGTGACAACACGGATTTTTAATATTTAAGGTTCAATATAGTTACTTAAAATGGAAAATGAAAAAAATGGGACATGTTTCATATTTTAAAAATTATAATAATCACTTGGAAAAATTTAATATTTTTATGAATTTTATATCATTTAATAAAATATTATTTACTATAAAATATCCATAATTTCAATTTTTAGAACTATTCATTACATTGACTTTAATAAAATCAAAAAAATATTTAAATTCAAGAAAAATATTTTATTATATCTCTAACATTTTATGTTAATATATAAAATTCTTTTATTGCATTATTTATCTCAAAATATATTTATATTAATGTTTATGTTATCTTTAATTTGTTTTCTTGCATTAATTAATTAATTATCGTATATGCATTGTGCAAGAATTTAAGGTAATTATTTCTACACTAAAAATTTAAAAAAATACAATGATAAATATAAAACTTGTATATTTAAAAGTAAAATTTATAGTAAAACATATTTGTTAAGTCAATAAACTATTTTATGATTTTTCCATTCCTCTATGTTTTGAAAATCACAAACGCTTTTTCTTTAAAGATTATTTTCTTTCTCTGAAGAAATTTATCTTCTTTTACCTTAGATTAATTTTCTATGTTAGGATTAATGTTCCTTATATAATCTAAACTGTATTTTTCTTAATACCAATTTACCTTAAGAATAATATTATCTAAAAATCTCATAACATTATAGTTTCTTCGATACTGAGTCTCACTGTTTTTAGACTCTGAATTCTCTAGAATTCAGACTCTGAATTCCTCAAAATTCATACTCAAAATTCTATGAAATTTAGACTCCTAATTCCTCATAATTTAGACTCCAAATTTCTCAGAATTAGGACTCCTAATTAATCAGAATTAGGACTCCTAATTCCTCAGAATTTAGACTTTGTTTTCTCATAAAATCTAAATTCATTTTCTCATAAAATCAGACTCTATTTTCGCATAAAATCAGACTATTTTTTCTTATAAAATCAGACTCCATTTTCTCATAAAATCATACTTTGTTTTATCATAAAATCAAACACGATTTTTTCATAAAATTAGACTCCATTTTCTCATAAAATCAAACTCTGTTTTCTCGTAAAATCATACTCTGTTTGTATACATATTTAGACTCAATTTCCCATTATATTAAGAATCTGATTATTCATACTTGTTAAGGTTTCTTTTCTTTCTTTAAGATATTGTTCTAACTTTATCATATTCTAGTTTACTTAAGTTTATTAAACTTAAAAATTATTTTCTTACATGTTATACTTCCTTACACATGATTATGTTACAATGGAACAATGTCGAACAATATTTTTATAACTAACAGTTGGTTGAGTGACACGTGCCTAGGTGTAACACACCGAGATTTATAAAAAATATTCTTTTTAATTTTATTGATTTCTTGTGTTGTACGCTACAACAAAGGAGTCTTTCACAACACGCAACCCTAACTTGGCTGCATTACACGCAATCGCGACCTTCCTCAATAGCGTGTGTTGTACGCAATACCGAGTTTCACTAAACAACAATATGCTATTAAAATATTATTAAAACTAGCCGTTATGAATAGTAATAAAAACTTTTTGAAAACTTCATCTTTCAAAA
Organism: Viscum album; assembly: GCA_963277665.1. Lineage (NCBI taxonomy): Eukaryota > Viridiplantae > Streptophyta > Magnoliopsida > Santalales > Viscaceae > Viscum > Viscum album. The sequence continues at coordinate 1,426,599,183 of OY728138.1, read as the reverse complement.
TGGACTTTATTTTTGGATTCGGAATATCGAAATTAGCCTAGGGTGAAATTTTGATATTTTTCTGAAAACTTTCAATTTTTGATGAATAGTGAAAACACTAGGTTACTATTTAAAAACCGACTTTTTATTTAAATAATTATTTATTCTATTTAAATTTATTTTTGGTCAAAATTTACAAATAATACTTATATATGTTTAATATAATTCATTAGAGTCGTTTTATAATAATTTCATATATATAAAAATTTTATTGAACTTTTGACCGTCTTTTACCCACCTCCTAGGAGAATTTCCAAATTCACATAAAACATAATTTTACAGCTTCTGTGAGTGGAATTTCAAAAATAAGAGAGAGACGGTTGATTTCAGTAAGTAAAATGTGGTTCAATGAGATGAAAATAATTTTTGGTGAATAGTAAATTTTTACTTTTTTTTACCACGGTTAAAAGTAAATAGGGTAATTAAGGGTAAAAAAGATATTATTATTACCCTAACACATGTACTAATTCTATTGGATAAGTTTTATTCGACCAATAACAACCTTAGGAATAAAATATGACCATTTAGGCCCACTTGAATTAAATTAGGACATTTATTATTAATTTATTTAAAGAAGGGTTAAAATAGTTAAAATCAAAGTTTAATAAGTAAATCATTTTTAATATAGGGTTATACATAAGATAAATTAGACTATAAATATTAATTATAAATCTAAAAAGATTTCCTATATAATTTTATTTTATTTGTAATTTTTATACTTTAAATAATTTAATTTATTTATGACACAATGATGATGTAGTAATTATAATATTAATGAAATATTGACATAATTGATGTTATAAATACCTGAATAAATGTAATTTGAGACTTTTTATGAATTCCAATAATTTTATATGTTAATATGAAATGTTATTATTGATTTAATTAACTTTTCTAGAACTAATCATTCTGTTATGATTTTCACAAAAATCAATTACCAAATAGTTTCAAAATTGACATAAATTAGTTTTTAAAACAAATATTATATTATTAATTGTTATTTTATTCCTAAAAATATAAGGTTCGGAAAAATTACTTATATAAGGTTATATATATTAATAATAAACAACTTGGGGTTCGTTTGGCATGTTATAGTAAGTTTATTAACCTTATAGTGTAAGAAAACAAGAAGACACGGTAAAAGAAAAATTATTTAACTTAAAGTTAAATCTAAATGATAAGGTTAAAATAGGAAACTAAACTTGTCTAAATTCTATTGGATGAGAGGATTTCGACCCATCATCAACTTAGCTTCAAAATAACTCAATTTGGATCTATTAAAAACCTAATATGAATTTATAATAAAATAATATATTTAGTTATTCCAAAGGTGCCCCTCTCCTCCCTTATAAAAGAGCACCTCCTCCCTCTCTTAAACACACCACTTTGAGCCTTAAAGCTCGGCCAGACCCTGAAAATTTATCTTCTCCACTTCCCTAGAAACATCCTAGAGGTCCTGGTCTTCTTCAGAGACCAATTTTGGTGCCCTAAGAGGAGATCTCAAAGAGGCGCTTCAAAGAAGAGGTAATATCTGTTTCCAATTCTTTCAAATTTATTTCTTCTTCCACTTCTTCTTCTTTAGTTGTTTCATAATGAAGTAATAACATCAGTATCACTCATATACTGATATGTTATTATAATTATGAAACAACCTTATTTCACCATCTATCTATCCTACGGAAAACCAAATCACCGCGTGTGCGTACGTACGGAATACCGTCTCCACGCCGTGGTGTAATCTGTTTTCCACCACCACCTTACTTGGATGGGTATAATGGTGTAAATAATAACTATATATAATTATTTTAAATTGATATTGATTCTGAAATAGTATACATACACTCCAATACAATTCCACGATCATGAGAATGATATCATCACTCGTGCGTACGTACAGACTACCGTCTCCACGACGCGATGAGATTCATTCTCCATGTTAACCATTCATGAATGATTATAAAGTATATATAATAAGTAATCATGAAATATATGACATAATAATGATACTGGATTTATTTTTATATATATGTATGTCATCTACTTAATTTCATTCAATTCAATAAGGAAACAAAAATAGTGTTCATGCGTACAACCGGCCTACCGTCTCCATGAACGGTGTATTACATTTCATTTAATAGATCTATCATATATATATATACTGAAATATATATTATATGTAAATCATGTTTTACATTCTGGAATTAAGTAAATCAGGATATAAGTAATAATATCAAGAACAACAAGTCCAAACACGTATGATAAATAAAACGATTTAACCGAAAACGTTGCTTTAACATGGAACTTACAAAAGAACGGGTAATATAAAGTCATAAGTGAACCATATATGATATCATAACAATGAATATGATTCTGTAATAAGTCAATGAAATTATTTAAATCATTATACAAGAGGTTTGGAAACGTACGAGGCATATCATACCTAAGGTAAGGGATAATTTTGCAAATCTCATTTTTATCTGAGATTACTTATTCGTAAGTATTTACTGGGGTTATATTTATCATCCATGTCCAAGTTTTATAAAAAAAATCATGTACGTATAAATTCCTTTTTACCCTTTTTTGACTTTTACCATGTTTTATGGAAGGATTATTTCTTTTGTTTACCATACAACTAACTTTTTGACTTTTCTGACAAAAGTACAACGAGAATGTTATTTTTAACTTATATGGTGTGAATGGATTTTTACAGTTTCATAAAGCCTCATTTTCATGAAGCTTCCTCTACAAGATTGCATGATTATTTTCAACAAAGCCCTTTTCTTTTAAAATTGCATGACATTTTGTGAAAAGAAAATGATTTTGAAGAAGAAAGGATATTTTCCTCAAGAATTCATTTCAAGTGTTTTTATCCAAACTATTTTCCATCTAAAATGAAATTATTTAATATGTTTATGTTTCAAGTATAATATCTCCATTATTTACATGTTTTGATTCTTCTTATGATGAAAAGATATCCATTTCTTTATATGGATTATGTTATGATGGCGTGATGTTTAAGAATCTCATTCTACTACATGGGTTATGCTATGATGTATGATTTATGATTTTGTGGCACATGAAAGAATGATTTCATTATGAGATGGGTGGGACCTATATCTCCCTCCAATTCATTGGGTAAAGATTTATATCTCATGAGATATACATGGATAGAATGGTAAGTTAATCTGGTTCAATGTTACAGGACTGAAACGAGGAGTGAACTCGATTCAGAAAGGTACATTGTCCACTAAGATGGTCTTGGCAGTAATGCCTTGGCTACCTTGGAAATCATAACATGTGATGAATGGTTTCCACAATTACATGTTTTATTCCCATTATATTTTATCATGTTTGATGTTCTATTATGATATATGCCTTGCGTACTTCCACAATTTATGTCTTTGCTCAACATTTTGATGTTTAAATTTCATGTTCAAGTTTTTGCTTCCAAATGTTTATGGATTGTTTTACATTATATATGTTGCCCTTACTGAGCATTTGAGCTCACCCTTTCTATGTTTTATTTGCCCTAGGAAATAAATAAAGGTTTTAGGTAAGGAAACAAAATGGGGAATATCGTTATGGGAGTTGTTGAAGATATTTCAACATGATTAGAAGTTTATATTCCAAGTTTCCAAAGACACTGAGCTATTACGGTCCTTGTGTGTCTGTTTTTGTTATGTATGAAGTATTCCGCAAAAGTAATATAATTTCCATGTACGTCAAGCTTCGGGTCTCTATAGTTTGTATCAGAGTGAAGGTTTAGTCAACCTTTGGAAACTAGGATGCGAAAACATTAGTGAGATCCTAAGAGATATTTCTAATGTATGTCTAGGGATGTCCCTAAGGATAAGTATATGTATAGGATATAGTCCTAGAACTACGGTAAAGATCTTATAATTTAACCTAAGATGTTATATATTGAGGATACTCCCCATTTACTATGTTTTTTCCCTAGCATGATTTTTACCTCTCACACTATTCTTTTTGGGATTTAGACGATGGCTGGAACCCGAAAGAACCGTGTTGATCAATGCAATGGAAAATGCAATGATTGTCCTCCTGAACAAACAAATGTAATGGGAGATGGAGTGAAAAATCTTATTGCTATACTTACACAAGCTATGAATCATTCTAGACTTCCAAATGAGCAGAGAAGGGAATAATATTTTGTTGAGTCCTTCATGAGGCAACGTCCACCTTCTTTCAGTGGGTCTTCTGATCCACTTATTGTTGAACAATGGATCAGTACCACTGAAAAGATATTTTCAGTTCTTTAATGTTCTGAACATGATAAAGTCATCTTAGCAGTATATCGTTTGGAAGGTGAAGCTGATCAATGGTGGAATCTTATCAAGAATACGAGGCCAAGAGATGAAATTGAGTCCATGGAATGGGACGAGTTCAAGAACTTATTTTTCAACAAGTACTTCCCTCATATTCTTCGAACAAAGGTGGAGAAGGAGTTTCTTGAGCTTAAGTAGAAGGATGATGAATCAGTTGGTATATACGAAGAGAATTTTACAAGACTTTCAAGGTATGCATCTAGCTTTATTATCCAACCTGAAAGTAAAGTTGATCGATTTTTCAGTGGATTAAAACCAAGTCTTCGAAGGGCATTAGCTATAAGAGACTTCAGTAGCTATGAAGAAATTGTGCGTTGGGATATCAAGGTAGAACTGGAAGTTGGTGTAACATATCCATCTCATGGTTTTGACAAGAAATGAAAGATGGGGTTCAAGGAGAAATCTCAGAACAATGGTGAAAAGAAGATGAATGTTTCTTTATGCTCAAAGTGTGGAAAGAAGCATGGTGGAGACTGCCTAAAAGGTACTATAAAATGTTTTAAGTGTGGAAAAGAAGGTCATCGAGCAGTTGAGTGTCGAAGTAATGGAAAAAAGGTTGCTAATGGTGTGAATAAAGAAAATACTGCAGAGAACGCACCACCAACACTTCAATGCTTCAAGTGCAATGAAATGGGGCATTACACTAATCAATGCTTTATTCCAAGGGTTAATGATGATCGACATGAGCAACCACTTAAGGCAAAGGACAAAGGGAAGTCACATGTGATCACTATTGGCGATGTTGAATATGACAACAATGTAGTAGAATGATTAAGTTTTTATGTAATGGGATTCCAAAATAATGTTGTATATAGTATCATGGAATATTGGAATATTTATGTATTGGTCTATTGTAGTTTTCAATAATTTTATGGTACCGGTAACCATGGAAAGTGATTGAGATATTTTTGGAAAGAAGATGATATGCGCATAATGAAGGGATAAGGAGAAAATGAAATATTTGACAGTATTCATGGGCTCATGACTGATATAAGGTAATAGTTATATCATGGTTTGAGTATATAAAATTTTTGGTTTTTGGTATGTGGAAAGAGTTAACTTTTGACAGCACTCATGTTTTCACTAAGATTCAATGGGTATTCATTTTTCAAGAGAATACATGATTAAGGCCTTAGAATGTTTGGAATGTGACCAACAAGACATATCTTATGATATATGGGGATCAACGATGGTATTAACATGCTTGTTATATGAAATCTCTGGTAATTGTTTTCACTATATTATGAGAGTGGACTACAGTATTATGGATAAGCCTAAAGATTGGAATTTATTATGTTGGACATAAGTTAGTATTGTTTAAGGATAGAAGTTTTTTTCAATATTATTGATGGGATGTTATAGTAATATAGTTTTAGAAAAAAGGAAAACCTGCAGGACGGGTGACAGCCCATCACGTCAGACAAGGATGTGGGAATTGAACCCACAACTGAAATGTGACTCGCCTTTATCTCCTACCACTAGCCTATAGTAAGTCCCTGGTCAGTAGAAACTAGTTTTATTTTATTAAGCGGTATGATATATGAAGTATAAGTTCATTTTTGGAACCATATATGATTAATATAACCATAATATGGACTTATAACATTTGCTAACCTTTTGTTTGAAATAGATGGAATGACCCATCATTCTATCACATGATCTGCTAACACATCACGAATAACAAATTTAACTTTATTTCTTTAAGGGATGAAGTGGAAATTGTTCAATTCATGAACAACAGTGAAATTGTACCAAAATCATGTAAGTATTTCTTTTAATTCATCAACTTTAGGGAAATGATCTTCAAAACCAAAAATGTTGTCCTAGTTCCCTTATATCCGATGAATCAGATGGTACCTTAGATCATCACAAATCTATGGCTTTGTGATTTTTGTCTTTTTCATATCCATGTTCTCTACCACTCTCCATCAGAACATGATGGTTAGGTTTCTCTTCTATATCCATATTTTCACCTATGTTCTCCTATGTGGAAACCCAATGATTAGTTAATTTGGGTAACTGTTATGTTTCATACTTTAGTTTTTAAAGATTGGTTTTGGTATTCCTTTTTACGATGTGGGTTTCTATTAAATAAACGTTCGAGGAGTAAACCATTTATAACCCCGACGAATTTCGAGAGAGAAATTCATTTTAAGGGGGGTAGAATGTAACACCCCGAAATTTATGAAAAATATTCTTTTTAATTTTATTGATGTCTTGTGTTGTACACTACAACAAATGAGTCTTGCACAACACGCAACCCTAACTTGGCTGCATTACATGCAATCGCGACCTTCCTCGATAGCGTCTATTGTACGCAATACCGAGTTTCACTAAACAACGATATGCTATTAAAATATTGTTAAAACTAGTCGTTATGAATAGTAATAAAAACATTTTGAAAACTTCATATTTCAAAATGGACTTCATTTTTGGATTCGGAATATCGAAATTAGCCTAGGGTGAAATTTTGGTATTTTTCTGAAAACTTTCAATTTTTGATGAATAGTGAAAACACTGGGCTACTATTTAAAAACCGACTTTTTATTTAAATAATTATTTATTCTATTTAAATTTATTTTAGGTCAAAATTGACACATAATACCTATATAAGTTCAATTTAATTCATTAGAGTCCTTTTATAATAATTTTAGATATATAAAAATTTTATTGAACTTTTGATCGTCTTTTACCCACCTCCTAGGAGAATTTCCAAATTCACATAAAACATAATTTTACCACTTCTGTGAGTGGAATTTCAAAAATCAGAGAGACACGGTTGATGTCAGTAAGTAAAATGTCGTTCAATGAGATGAAAATAATTTTTGGTGAATAGTAACTTTTTACTTTTTTTACCACGGTTAAAAGTAAATAGGGTAATTAAGGGTAAAAATGATATTATCATTACCCTAACACATGTCCTAATTCTATTGGATAAGTTTTATTCAACCAAAAACAACCTTAGGAATAAAATATGACCATTTAGGCCCACATGGATTAGATTAGAACATTTATTATTAATTTATTTAAAGAAGGGTTAAAATAGTTAAAATCAACGTTTAATATGTAAATCATTTTTAATATAGAGTTATACATAAGATAAATTCGACTATAAATATTCATTAGAAATATAAAAGGATTTCCTACATAATTGTATTTTATTTGTAATTTTTATACATTAAATAATTTAATTTATTTATGACACAATGATGATGCAGTAATTATATTATTAATGAAATATTGACATAATTGATGTTATAAATAACTGAATAAATGTAATTTTAGACTTTTTATGAATTCCAATAATTTTATATGTTAATATGACATGTTAGTATTGATTTAATTAACTTTTTTAGAACTAATCATTCTGTTATGATTTTCACAAAAATCAATTACCAAATAGTGTCAAAATTGACATAAAATAGTTTTTAAAAAAATATTATATTATTAATTGTTATTTTATTCCTAAAAATCTAAGGTTGGGCCAAATGACTTAGATAAGGTTAGATATATTAATAATAAACAACTTGGGGTTCGTTTGTCATGTTATAGTAAGTTTATTAACCTTATAGTGTAAGAAAACAAGAAGACATGGTAAAAGAAAAATTATTTAACTTAAAGTTAAATCTAAATGATAAGGTTAAAATAGAAACCTAAACTTGTATAAATTCTATTGGATGAGATTATTTTTACCCATACCCACCTTAGCTTCAAAATAACTCAATTTAAAGCTATTAAAAACCAAATATGACTTTATAATAAAATAATATTTTTAGTTATTCCAAAGGTGCCCCTCTCCTCCCTTATAAAAGGGCACCTCCTCCCTCTCTTCCACACACCACTTTGAGCCTTAAAGATCATCCAACCCCTGAAAAACTCTCTTCTCCACTTCCCTAGAAACATCCTAGAGGTCCTGTTCTTCTTCAAAGACCAATTTTGGTTCCCTAAGAGGAGATCTCAAAGAGGCGCTTCAAAGAAGAGGTAATATCTGTTACCGATTCTTTCAACTTTATTTCTTCTTCCACTTATTATTATTTAGTTGTTTCATTATGAAGTAATAACATCAGTATCACTAATATACTGATATTTTATTATAAGTATGAAACAATCCTATTTCACCATCTATCCATCCTACGGAAAATGAAATCACCGCGCATGTGTACGTACGGAATACCGCCTCCACGCCGTGGTGTAATCTATTTTCCACCACCACCTTACTTGGATGGGTATACAGGTGTAAATAATAACTATATATGATTATTGTAAAGTGATATTGATTCTTAAATGGTATGCATACACTCCAATACAATTCCATGATCATGAGAATGATATCATCACTCGTGCGTACGTACGGACTACCGTCTCCACGACGCGATGAGATTCATTCTCCATGTTAACCATTCATGAATGATTATAAAGTATATATAATAAGTAATAATGAAGTATATGAAATAATAATGATACTGGATTTATGTGTGTATATATGTATGTCATCTACTTAATTTCATTCAATTCAATAAGGAAACGAAAACAGCGTTCATGCGTACGTACAGCCAACCGTCTCCATTAACGGTGTATTTCATTTCATTTAATCAATCTATCATATATATATATACTGAAATATATATTATATGTAAATCATGTTTTACATTGTGGAATTAAGTAAATCATGATATAAGTAATAATATCAAGAACAAAAAGTCCAAACACGTATGATAAATAAAACGATTAAACCCAAAACGTTGCTTTAACATGGAACTTACAAAAGAACGGGTAATATAAAGTCATAAGTGAACCATATATGATATAATAACAATTAATATGATTATATAATAAGTCAATGACATTATTTAAATCATTATATAGGAGGTTTGGAAACTTACGAAGCATATCGGACCTAAGGTAAGGGATAATTTTGCAAATCTCATTTTTATCCGAGATTGCTTATTCGTAAGTATTTACTGGGGTTATATTTATCATCCATGCCCAAGTTTTATAAAAATGTTTTCATGTATGTCTAAAGTCCTTTTTACCCTTTTTTTACTTTTACCATGTTTTATGGAAGGAATCTTTTTTTTTACCATACAAGGAACTTTTTCACTTTTCCGACAAAAGTATGAGGAGAATGTTATTTTTAACTTATACGGCGTGAACGGATTTTTACGGTTTCATAAAGCCTCATTTTCATGACGCTTCCTCTACAAGATTGCATGATTATTTTCAAAAAAAAACCTTTTCTTTTAAAATTTCATGACATTTTTTGAAAAGAAAATGATTTTAAAGAAGAAAGGATATTTTCCTCAAGAATTCAGTTCAAGTGTTTTTATCAAAACTATTTTCCATCTTAAATGAAATTATTTAATATGTTTATGTTTCATGTATAATGTCTCAATTATTTACATGGTTTGATTCTTCTTATGATGAAAAGATATCCATTTCTTTATATGGATTATGTTATGATGGTGTGATGTTTAATAATCTCATTCTATTACTTGGTTTATGCTATGATGTATGATTTATGATTTTGTGGCACACGAAAGAATGATTTCATTATGAGATGGGTGGGACCTATATCTCCCTCTAATGCATAGGGTAAAGATTTATATCTCGTGATATAGACATGGCTGGAATGGTAATTTAATCCGGTTTAGTGTTACAGGACTGAAACGAGGAGTGAACTCGATTCAGAAAGGGACTTTGTCCACTAAGATGGTCTTGGCAGTAATGCCTTGGCTACCATGGAAATCAGAACATGTGCTGAATGGTTGCCAAAATTACATGTTTTATTCCCATTATATTTTATCATGGTTGATGTTCTATTATGATATATGCCTTACATATTTCCACGATTTATGTCTTTTCTCAAGATTTTGATGTTTAAATTTCATGTTCAAGTTTTTGATTACAAATGTTTATGGATTGTTTTACGTTATCTATGTTTTCCTTACTGAGCATTTGAGCTCACCCTTTTTATGTTTTATTTGCCCCAGGAAATAAAGAAAGTTTTTAGGTAAGGAAACAAAAAGGGGATGATCGTTATGGGAGTTGTTGAAGATATTTCAACATGATTAGAAGTTTATATTCCGAGTTTCCAAAGACACTAAGCTATTACAGTCCTTTTGTGTCTGTTTTTGTTATGTATTAAGTATTACACAAAAGTAATGTAATGTCCATGTACGTCAAGATTCGGGTCTCTACACTAGGTACCTCCAAAATTCAAGGAAAAATATAACTATTGGAGGAGGAGATGACCATTGTATTTTCTACCTATAAATACCCCAGTAATTAGAAAAGTCAATACATCAAGAAAGATCTAAAAATTACATGTGGTGATGCTATGAAGTGATTTCCATAGTTAGAAAGAATCCCATGCTTTGTTCGAACTGTGAATAACTTGTTCAACCGTGAACATCTTGTTCATCCTACCTTGTGTGAATCTGATTATTGTTGTGTACAATCGAGGGCTTCCAGGGATATGAATATAGAGGTGCCGACTACTTTGATGATCGAGGACTTATAGGGATACGAAGATAGAGTTTTCAACTACCTTAAATTTTGAGATCTTGCGAGAATAGAAAGATAGATTCTGATATTCTTATCGAAGGCTTACCCTAGTGTGGATAAGAAATACTTTCATGAAATTATAAATCAAGGGACTTTTATATAAGGTTGTTGGATACACTTCTATTTGTTTTAAAATATTTTCTACTTGTTAACTTGTTGTTGTTACAAGTTTTATTTCCTATATATTTTGTTAAAGAAAGAAAGTATAACTTTATTCTACTTTATTATACTTGTTTAACTCTAATATAAATAGGATTGTATATTCTTTGAGGTAGAATCTTTCTCTAAGAAAAACCATCTTAAGTTTCCTTAAGTTTAACTTTTTTAAGTTTAGGTTTCTTATAATTGGATCTAGGCCCTTCCAATTATCTCTCTATGTTTAGAACCAAAGAGGGTTTGTGAATTTACCTTGTTAAACCTTGTCAAACATAGTTTTCCTTTTAGTATTAAAAATGAAAGTTTTTAAACCTACAATTCCCCCCCCCCCCCCCCACTCTAGTAATTTAGCATCTAAATCTATATTTTGATCCTATAACTGGTATCAAATATGGTCTCTAAAATACTTATACTTACATATATGTTTTTTTTCTCAACTTTTCTTTCTCAAGTTTTCTTCTTCAATTTTCTCTTGTTACTAATCCTTTTTTTTGGAAAAGACATTTTGTATTTTCTTATAGAATGATAGTAATGAATGTTGGTTCTATAGAAAATTTGAATCCTACTAGACCACCAATATTTTATGGTAATGATTAGGAGTATTATATAGATAGGATGAAGACTTTATTTATAAAAACAAGTGTGCACAACTTTGTTATGATATCAAGAGACTACAAGATTCCTGACAAAGAAATTAGAACCTGCACAAATCAGGAAAAAAAGAATATCAACTAAACTACAAGGTACGCATTACTCTTTTATGTTCCATGAACATGAATATATATGGTCAAATATCTTCTTGTGAAGATACCAATAATATCTGGAAGAAACTTGAAGTTACACACTTTGGAACTTCAAAAGTGATAGAAAATAAAAGAGTTGTGTTGAGAGATGAATATCAAGGATATTTATTTCCTTATAGAGAACTTGTTTGCAAAGTGAAATAAGGATTTATGATTATTTTCAACAGTCTTTAATCTATGGGAGAAAAAGTACTTGATGATGAAGTTCTTGTGGAAAAGATAATTGATATTATTTCCAATTATTGGGAATCTAAAAGAACAGCTATTGATGAAAATAGGAAAGTATCTAACATCACTCTTAATGAGTTATTTGGAACTCTTCTTCAGCATTAAATAATAATGAAGAGATATGTTGATTTCAATAAGAATAATAATGGTAATAGAAGCGTTGATTTCACTACTAAATCTAAATACAAGACTCTAGAAAGGGTAACTAGATCTAAAGTTAAGAACATTATTGTAGTATCTGAATCAAATGACAGTGATCAGTATGAGAATTAATTCTCCAATCTTGCTCAAAGGATGAACAAGATTGTGGGAAAGAAATATTTTCAGTAAATATATAATAAGAAAGAAAAGAAGGACAAGAAATATTATGAAGTAACTTGTTATGAATGCAAAAGGGCTGGACATATTAGACCTGATTGTCCTATACTCAAAAGAAAATACATAAAGGAAAACAATTCATAAAGGAACAGAAAGAAGTACTACAAATCTAAGGCTAAGAAATTATTTAAGGCTAATGACACCTAGAGTGCCAGTGGTGGTGACTCTTTGGATGAATCTTCATAATATGAATCTTCTAGACAGAAAAATATTGGTCTTATAGCCAGATTACCAATAGAAAATTATTGTCTTATGGATAAGGTACACAATTATGAATCTTTAACCAATATTTATTTAAATTATAATCTTCCTAGTGAATAATATTATGAATCTTCATCATCATAAGATAATACTTTACCTTCATTTGAAGAAGTTCTTAGATTTTCTAAATTACTTGATAATGAGAACTATAAGATAAAAAAGAAGTTAGAGAAAGAAAATTATAGAATTTCTATTTTAACAAAGAAGTATCATATCTTTCAAAGGATCCTAATCAAAAAACTCTAGATTTTGAAAATATTTATAAAAATATTAAGGAATTTAATTTTGAGAAGGATAAACTTTCTAAGGATCTTGAAAATATCATTTCTAAGAAAAATGTTCTAGAGAATAACTCAAATTCTAAAACTATTGACTATGAGGATAAGAATTTAGTCATTAGAATAAAATATAAACAAAATAATTAAAGAAAATTTTATCAAATTTTACTTCTAGAAGGAAAGAATTTGATAAAATTTATTCATAACTTCATCCTCTTAGAAATAGTTCTAGATTTGGTTATACACACTCCAAACCGGTTTTTAGTCATAACTATTTTGTTCCCCAAAGTGAATATTTTTTCACCAAGTGTCAATGTGGTGGACATTGGGAGAAATTTTTTTATTTAAATAAAAGACAATCTGTAGGTTTTAATTAAGCTTATTTTTTCTAAGAAAATGTAGATACTAAAGATTTCACTTTTTAAAATTTATGAATCTAAGAAAGTTTGGATTTTGAAAGTCTGACTTTTTAATTTTTTAGAAAAATAAAGGAAGTACTGATAACAATACACCATACATGGATAGTGCATGTTTCTAGCACATGACTGGTAATAAAAACTTCTTTTAAAATATTATCAAAACGAAATGAGAAAAAGTAACATTCCAAGATAATGATCATGGAGAAATTGTCGGTATAGGTAACATTTGTCTTCTTAAAAAAGTTTTAATTTCAAATGTTTTATTTGTTAAAGGTATTAAGCACAATCTTATAAGCATAATACAATTATGTGATTAAGGTTACCTTGTGAATTTTAGGAATGATAAATGCTTAGTACAAAATTCCAAGGAATATTTTATTCTCTCTACCCAAAGGAATGAGAATGTTTATAAACTAAAATTAGAAGACCTTAGGAGCCAACATCTACCTTAACATAGTGAAATAGAAGATCAATCTTGGTTATGGAATATAATAATAGAACATTGTAACCTTAGGAACCTATGAAAACTCTCAAATAAAAGACTTGTTAAGGATATATTGGAGATTATACTTGATTCTTCAAAAAAAATTGATCATTTTCAATATGTAAAGAAACATAAGTCAAGCTTTAAATAAATTAGTAAAGTCTCAAATTCTGATGCATTATAGCTAGTGCATATGGATCTTTTCGGTCTAACACATACTGGAAGTATTGGAGGAAAATACTATGTATTTTTTTTAGTTGATGATTACACAAGATTTACTTGGGTCTATTTTCTAGAAAATAAGTATAAAGCCTTTTCTTATTATAAATATTTTTCAACGAAATTCAAAAATGATAAAAACCTTCCATTGATAACTATTCATAGTGATCATGGGGGAGAATTTGAAAATTCATATTTTGAAACTTTTTGTAGTAAGAAAGGTATTACTCATAAATTATCAACTCTAAAAATTCCTTAACAAAATGGTGTTGTTGAAATAAGAAATCAAATTCTTCAAAAGATAACTAGAACCATGTTTAGTGAATATTCTATTGTTAAACACTTCTGGGCTGAATCTGTAAGTACTACTTCTTATAGTATAAATTGAGTTTTAATCATACCTTTTCTTAATAAAACACATTATGAGTTGTGGATTGGTTGAAAACCTAATGTTTCTTACTTCAAAGTATTTGGATGCAACGTATTCATCTTGAATACTAAAGGTAAATTACATAAATTTACACCCAAATCTGATGAAGGTATTTTCTAAGGATATTACACTATTTCTAAGGAATATATAGTTTTTAACAAAACTTCTTGTACTGTTGAAGAAAAAGTACATGTTAAATTTGATGAAACTGATCCTTTTGTTTTTAAACAAACCAAACCTACATCTTCAGATTTGTTTTCCAAAACTGATTATCAACCTTTGATGGAAGATACTTTTAAAAATAAAAAAACTCAAGAAAATGTTTCTAAAGTATTTACTCCATAATATTTTCTACCTTATATTTATGAACAAGTTTTACAAAACCCAAATTAGTTGTTTCTTAAGAATCATCCCAGTGATAGTATCATTGTTGATGCAAATCAACCTGTAAGGACTATAAGTTCCTTAAGAAATGAAGTAGAAAAACTATCATTTCTTTACCAATTATAACTTAAAAGCACTGATGATTCTTTTAGTGATGATGATTAGATTAAATCTATGCAATATTAACAAAATGAATTTGAAAGGAAAAAAGTTCGGACCTTGGTTAAAAGACTTAAGATAACTTATATAATTGGATTAAAATGGGATTTAAGAAATAAATGTGATGAAAATGGAATCATAGTAATAAATAAAGAAATATTAGTTACTAAAATATATAATCAACAACAAAGAATATACTATGAAGAAACCTACACTTTAGTATCTAGAATTGAATCTATTCATATTCTACTTTCCTTTGTAGCATTCTTTAATTTAAAATTTTTTCAAATGGACGTGAAGTGGGATTTCTAGAATGTATATGTACAAGAGGAAGTTTACGTTGAACAACCACCAAGTTTTGAAGACAAAAAATATCTTGAACATGTTTTCAAACTTACTAAAGCTTTATATGGACTTAAACAACCCCCTAGATCCTAGTATGATAGACTTACGGGATTTTTGTTACAAAATGATTGTGTTAAGGGAACTGGTGATCCAAATATTTTTATAAATAAATATAAGAAAAATGTTTTTATTTTTCAAATTTATGTTGATGACATTATATTTGGATCAACTCATTAATCTTTAACTGGTTCATTTGAGAATCTCATGAAATCTGATTTTGAAATGAGTATGATGGGGAGTTAACATTTTTCCTTGGTTTTGAAATTTCTCAAAAACCAGAAGGAGCTTATATATCTCAACATAAGTATATTAAATATCTTCTTAAGAAGTATGTATATGAAAATACTAAAGGTATAAGTACTCCAATCAGTTCCTCAAATTCTCTTGATCTTGATGAAGTGGGGAAACCAGAAGATCAAACATCTTTTAGAGGTATGATAGGAATTTTATTATACTTAACATCTAGTCATATAGACTGAATGTTTTCAGTATGATTATGTGTAAGATATCAATATAATCCAAATAAATCTCATTTAAAGTGGTGAAAATAATTTTTATCTAATTAAAGGGAACCATGGATTTAGGACTTTTCTATTATTCCTGAAATGATTTTGTTTTAAAAAGTTTTTTAGATGCTGATTTTGGTGGATGTATAATGGATAGGAAAAGTACATCTATAAATTTTCATTTCTTAGGAGATTCATTATTTTCCTGTTCATGCAAGAAGCAATACTCAGTAGCACTTTCCACTACTAAAGATGAATATGTAGCAGTTGGAAGTTGTTATGCTTAACTGTTGTGGATACAACACACACTCACAGACTATGACATAAGTTTTACCAAAACATATATATTGTGTGATAATAAAAGTTACATTTCCCTAATAAAAAACCATGTACATCACTCTCATGCAAATCACATAGATATTAGGCATCACTATCTCAGGTATCACATACTTAAAAGAGATATCATTCTTTAATTTATCAGAACACAAGATCAACTTGATGAAATTTTTACAAAATCTTTACCCACTGATAGATTTGAATATATAAAATAAAAGTTAGGAATGATAACCATAAGGTAATATTTTGTATTAATTTTTTGTTAAAACATATCTTCTTACATTAAGAAACTCCTTTTCATAGGGGGGTACATTTGTTTATTCATTCAAAAAAATTCTTTGACTAAATTTTTTTTGGAACCTAAAATTTTCCTTTCCCTGACTAATTTTTTTTCCGGAACCTAAATTTTTTTATAGCACCTGAGTTCTTCAAGAAGAACCTTTTCAATATTAACAATTCTTCCTAGTAAATCCAGAAGTTGTGTTTTCTTACTTAAATTTTTTTATTGGTATTTCTATTTTTTCTTAATAAAATCTTACCGAATTCACTTTTATTAAATCAGATTTTTCCTTAAAAATATCAAAAGATCAAAACCTTTAAAATATTTCTTTGGAATTATTCTCAACTGTTAGATCAGATCAAGTTAGTCTCAACCATTGGATATATCTAGGAATTTGAACCATCGCTATGAAGCCTATTTAAATGGACCCTGAGTTCTTGTCCTACATTGGTTATTTTAGCTTTTTGCACTGATGTTATTCCTCTCTTTAAGTTTGTAGTTAGGATTCTTCAGTTTACTTACATTCTGAATATCTCTCGAAGATTCTCCTCAGACTCCAATGTAGTCTCAATTTATTAAGTAACCAAAGGACTGATTACTGTTTCAATAAATTTTAGTGGGTTAGAATTTCATTGTGAAATATAATTCCTTGATTGCAAATATTATCCAGTTAAATAGATGGGAAAGTATTTGTGTTTCTAAATAAAAGAATCAAGATTCATTCTACCCAGACCTTATAGTATAATTCTATGATTTAGTTAATTTCTATGAGAAAGGTGGAAGGGAGATGTTTAAGTTCATAAGTTATGTAAAATCGTACTCTCTATATTTCAACAAGGTAGCCAGCATCCTAGATATCCCGTGTGAAGGTGAAGTTATTCTATGCTCACAACGATTACCCAACAAAGAAGGATATTTTGTGAAGAGTCAAGCTTATGAATACCTTAGACTCAATAATGTCAAGAAATCCAAGATTTCTCATCTCTCAACAAACCATAGGATGGTATATTTGTGAATGAAAGGTTTCCTTATCTCAAGGGAGGGTGATAAAAATTCACTTAATATATGTGATATCTTTCTCTTGGATTTCCTGGTGAACCTAAGAAATATAAATTTGGTGAAGTATATTTGTAATGTCCCGACCTTAGTTACCCAGAATCGGTGCATTATTATATAACATTGGAATGATACAAGTAATCATGTCTGTTAATACTGATTAGTTTAGTAGACTTGGAAGTACCAGATACATACATAAGTTTTACATTACAACTTGAAAATAAATACAACACTAATTTATTCCATTAGAAACATCCAAGCCTCCTAGATTATTCCTGCAAGTCACTCATAACTAAATTCTTCATATCTTGGTAAAATGAAACATAAGAAAGTGGTGAGCTCAAACTCTCAGTAAGGATAAAAATATATTGGAAACTATCATAAATAAGAATAAATATTTAAGGAAATTTATAAGACTAGAACACAAGCCTTTTAGAATTAAACTTCAGCATAATATGGTAAAGATAAATCAAATAATGCCATTTACTTATTAACATAGATATTCTACTAGTTGAATAATCACAAGTAATATCAATATCCAATTTCATAATGATGGAATGCATAATTCCAAACATCATAACCATATATTCAAGGCCTTGTTCCAATACTACAAATAAGATTTTGTCAAGGCCTTGTACCAAGACACTAGTTTGTCTCATGAGACCTACCGGTGCATCGAGGAGCTATAGCGGGCTCCACCCGTCACTTACTAAGTCCAATTCATTCCTCATATGAAAGTTTGAAACATAATCTAAACATTCATATCAATAATAGCATACGAAATGTCAATATTTTAACAACAAACCACGAATGGCATAAAAATAGCACAACCACAGTCAAACATAACCCATTCAATACAATATGGATGATGGTATTATGATGAATCAACCTCTATCAAGAATAAAATACACTGAAGGATATTAACATATATGAAAATAGTCATTAAAACTATTTGAGAAAAATATCGCCTTTTTCTTGAAAACATTTAAATGTCATAATATTTATCAAAGAAGTCGTTTAAATGAGATTTTTGAATCAAAGTGTCCCATACCACTTTGAAACTTTTAAAAGTAATTTCAATTTAAAAATATTTATGTCCATATAAATAAATAATTAAAACCATTTTTAAAACATGTACTTTAATGAGAAATATTTAGAAGAATAAATATTTAAAACATTTAAAACAATATTTTAGTTAAAGAGTTCATAACCAAATAGAAGACTCTTGAATACAAGTAATTGAGGAATAACATTAATAAAAACATTATAATATCATGAGATTAAAGGGATTCATGATATAATAAGTCAAAGTGCAGTATATACACCATATAAAAGTGAATTGGTGCATAACGACAAAGAGGACTCAAAGAAATGTAAATTGAGACAAAATACCTTATAAAGACTATATCCTTAGATTAAGGATGAATCAATGAAATAATTATGTGTGAAAAACATAAATACACTCAATATAATTGGATATTTAGTGTAAATCAATCATATTACATTCACACATATTCTTGTAAAAACAAAACCAATGACTTTCATGTTTAACTCAATGAATGGAAATTGAGTTAAGATTTACCTTAAAAAGTTCATATCAATAGAATGTGAATTTATCAATGGAGTGATTATGTGTATTAAAGGTATATAAACAGAAATAGGAGTGCAAATTACAACATAAATAATAAATAGTGATTCCACACATAATCTTGGAGTAAAATAATCAACGAAGTATGCGTAAAGCCCAATAAGTGGTAATTGAAATTTGAAATTCTATTACTGATTTGGTAAATTAAAAAACATACACCCCATGAAATAATTATCATAAAATGAAGATTTAAATACCCATAAATTATATTATATTTCATAAATAATACAATCATGGTCATTACATACACCACACAAAAGTAAATAGTAGCAATATAGCATGAATCTCACGGGAATAAGAAGTGAGATGAAAACCCCTTACCTTGTACTTTTCCTTAGTATAGGGAAGGTTAAAATCATGTATAATGGTGAAATAATTGTTATGAAATTATAAAAGAACAAAATATATAAATATGATATCATATATGATCTTCTAATATTTCATTGTTAATGATATTTCAGTAGTATCATTGTTTTGGTTGTTAACTGATTCATTTTCCTTTATATGTTTTGTTACGTAAGTCATGTTTGTTATGTATAGGCTTTATTTGATTCATATCTATAATTATATTAAGTTATTAAACATTATTTTTAATCACAAAATGAAAATTATTCTTGAATGATTATGATGGGGAATGAATCTCATCACGTTCGTGGAGATAGTAATCTGTACGTACGCACGAGCGACAATATCATTCTTTTAATGTTAAAATAGTATCTAAATAGATGGTATATCATATATAAAGAATAATTAACATGTTATATTTATTATTTAAATCAATTATACATCATTATTATACCCATCCAAAATATAATGTATTGAATAACAACTACACCACGACATGAAGACGGTAAGCCGTACGTATGCACGTATGGTGACTTTTTCATTCATATGATGGATAGAATAATGAATATGGTTGTACCATATTTATAATAACATCACAGTATGTATAATTTACTGGATTTATTATTTTTTTATTGAAACAAAAAATAAAGAGGAAGTGGAAGAAGAAAAGAACTTGAAAGAGGGTGGTGAAATTATTACCTCTTCTTTGGGTGCTTCCATCTGAGTTGATCAAAAGGGCTCATTAGGTTGGCTTTCTGATCAAAGTAAGGCCTATATATTTAATTAAGGTAATTTGGGAGGATATTTGGAAATGGTTTGGACGATCCAAATGGCTTTGGAGGTGTGAAATTAAGAGAAGGGGAAGTACCCTTTTATAAGAGAGCTGAGGGTCACTTTAGGAAAAGCTTGAAATATTATTTTATAATAAAATCATTTTCGGTTTCTAGTGGCTCAAAAATGATTTATTTATAATATAAGGTGGGGATGGTTCGAAAATATCTCAACCAATAGGTTTTGGATAGGTTTAGGTCACCATATTAACATTATATTTTAGATTTAACTCTTAGTTAAATAGTTTGACATTTACCATGTCTCTTTGTATTTTTATATTATATGGTTAATAAACTTACTATAACAAGCCAAGAAAATCACAAGTGGTTCATTATTAATATATATAACTTTATATATGTTCTTTGGTCTAACCTTATATTTTTTGGAATATTATATCAATTAATAATATAGTATTTGTTTTAAAAACTCAATTTTGTCAATTTTGACACAATTTAGTATTTCATTTTATTTTTTGAAAGCCATAAAACCTTTATCACTTAAAATAAAATTTATTTAATCAACCCTAACATATAATATTAATCTATAAAATTATTGGAATTCATCAAAAGTTTCAAATTACATTTATTTGGATATTTATAATATCAATTATTTTAATCTTTCATTAATAAGGTAATTACTGCATCATCATTGTGTCATAAATAAATTTAATTATTTAATGTCTAAAAATTATAAATAAAATACAATTATGTAGGAAATATTTTTATATTTCTAATGAATATTTATAATCGAAGAGAAAACTTATATAAACCTTTGTAAAATCTGTTTTACTAAAAGATATATGTTTTTGTCATTTTTGTCTTTACATTAAATTAATTGATATAAAGTGTCATTATCACTCTCAAGTGGCTCCATGGAGTCCCAAAATAGACCCAAGGATTCCCATGGTCAGAACTGTATCAAAAAATATAAATAGGACACATGTTAGGGTAATTTAATATTATTATAATATTTGTTTTACCCTTATTTACCGCATTTACCCCTTTAACCACGGTAAATAAAATATTTACTAAAGTAAATATTCATAATATCTAAAAATAAAAGTTACATATTTACAAAATTTCGAACTCCTGATTCCAAATATGGAATCTATTTTTCCTATTTCAAAACAAAGAAGTGGCAAAAATTAATTTAAAATTAATTCTTGTTGTCGTAACAAAAAGAGTGTTTTTAAGAAATAATAACTATCAAAAGATTGACACTTGTTTATGTCTAGTTTAAAGGTGAAATTACATCAAATGACCTAAATAATATTAAATGATAAAAATATAATCTAATTATACTTAAAAACCATTCAAATTTATAATTTAACACTATAAATTATTTCGATTAATAAAGTTGTTTTAATTAAAATTTTGTATTTTTCACTATTCATCAAAATAGGAAAGTTATCAGAAAAGTACCAAAAATTTATCCAAAATAATTTTTTATGTCCTAATTCTAAAGAAGAAATTAATTTAATTAAAATTTAATATATAAAAGTGTCAAATATTGGTTTTCAAAAGGGTTTTCCATTAAAAAACATTAAAATTTTATTTTTTGAAAAATACTTCTTTTATCTAAAAAATGAATTTGTTCTTATATTATGTCTAATAAACACATAATATGGACTATAAAATTATATAGAGTATATTAAATTCGAAATTAAGTTAATAATATTCATAACTTCTTTTTGAACGGCTGGTTTGGTAAGTCATGGTGCGCTCAAACTCGGTGTTGTGTGTAACGCAAGTTATTGAATTACTTTGAAAAGATAACATACTATAAAATCTTGGGGTGTTACAATATCCTTATGACAATTAGTTACATCAAGCGTGTAAGCATTAAGTCTCAAATCTTAATGTATCCGACTATCATTTTGAATATTATAGTATTGTTCTTAGAATCTTTCAAGATCCCTTGTACCTCGAAGTCTAATAATTTCAATATTATGATACTATGTGATGATACCTTAAGAAAGATGAAAATAGCATTCAATATTGAATCTAAAGAGTTTTATGATCTTCCTAATAAGTATGATCAACCTAAAGCTAATAAAGATGAAGTTGATGAACCTTCACAGAAAATAAAGGCTAAAGAACTACAACCACAACCAACCAAACCCATTCCAGAACCTCAATTAGCACCCCCCCAAACCAAATAAGAAAATTAAGTTTTTTGATGAAGTAGTTGCTATGTGGAGGGAGTATAAAAAGAATATAAAGGAAGGTGGTCCTATTTTTGGTCTTGACCCTACGGAGGTTAAATCTTTGAAAATTTTAGGAGAAGAAAAAATATTAAAAAACAAGAAAAGGAGAAAAAGAAAAAATAAAAAGAGTTGAAAAACCAAGTTGCCCAATCATTTTTAAAAGATGTTGATAAATATTTAGAATAGATTCAAGTACTGGAATCCTTCTTGAAGGAAGCTTTAGTTCTATAACCGATTCTTGAATATGAATAAACTCAATGAGAAGAAGAAGAAGAGAAAGAAAGTGAAGTTGTGATTAAAATGGTGTAAGAGTATCATTAAGAGAAGATTCCTTCTGATAAACTCTCAATAAGAACTTCCTAAGCTTCATCCACAAAAATTTCTTCAGATAAGAAAAAGGAAAATTCTAATGAAGAGGATGTTAACAAAGGCTATTTTGTTGAAGAGAACGAGGAAAATTATGAAATTTTTTAGTAAGTTGAAGAGGAAGTTAATGTTCCAGAAAAATATCAAGAGGTATCTAGTTTTTTTGAAAAGGATATTGTTAAAAGAAATTTAGTCCTTGTTGATACATCTTAAAAAGATGTAGTTGAATCTTCTAAGTTAAATTGTTTTGAAGAATTGAAAGATACTCCTCCAAATAAAGGTGCTTCAGATTCTTGAATCATTATCATCCACGATACATGACTTTGTGGTGTAATATTTAAAGAATATTTTTTATTCAATTTCGTTCCTTATAAACATTTAATCCTTGTTTTATCTTCTTCAGCAGTCTGTTAACATGAAAACTAATTCTACAAATTTTTTGATGGAAAAACTAATAAAGTAAAAAATGGATTTAAAATCCTTCATGATCAACTATGAATCTTATAGAATGTCTTTCAATAAGATTACATATTGGTTGAAGTAATTAGTTGATGAAATTAATCTTGATGGTGATTATATAGATTCATCTAAAGAGAATTTCAACAAGACTGGTGAGAAGTTCATAATTCTTATTGAAAAGATAAATCAAGAGCAAGCTAACAGGATCCAAGAGGATAAATATCTCTATAGAAAACTAAACTCCATTTCCATTTCCAAAAATAGAAAAACAAATACCATAGATCAGTTAGTAGATAAATTCAATTTGCAAGAATAATTTATCAAATCTCAAGAAGAAATAATTTAGTCTATTGATAAGTAGAACCTAGAACAATAAGAGTTACTCAAGAAGTACCAAGAAGATCCTAAAGAGATAAAGAAGATGAATTACATCCTCAAGAAACTTCTACTAGAGAATAAAATGGATGATTGATGAAATTGATTACTCAGATCTTTTGTTGTACTAAAATTTTCATTCAAAGTTAATTAAATCTCCTTGTTATACTTTGTTTTGTATGTTTATTTTCTAATCTTTTAGGTACAAAATTTTTCCCCTCTATTCCTTTTTAAAAATCATAAAGGGGGAGAAAAGATTAAAAAGAATATCATGTTAAGGGGGAGTTAACCTAAAAGAATAATTTCCTTATGAAAGTGGGAGATTAATCTTAAAGAAAATTTTCTTAAAAAAGGAAAGTGCTTATCAATATAATTTCCTAATCCAAATAATATGATTCCTAAGGTGTCAAAGTCTTAGGGAGAGTTAGTTTTATTCACTAATCTACAAATATGAGGTAGATAAGTTTTTATTTCAAAATTTCTAATCTTATTATTCTTCTTCAAAAAGTGGTTTTTTATTTCTAAAAAGGGGATATTTTTAAGTCAATAAGCTATTTTATTATTTTTTTCTTTACTCTATGTTTTGAAAATCACAAAAACTTTTTCCTTAAAGATTATTTTCTTTCTCTAAGGAAATGTATTTTATTTAACCTTAACTTACTTTTACATGTTACACTTAATGTTACTTATCTAATACTAAACATATTTTTCTTAAGACCAATTTACCTTAAGAATAATCATATTCTTATCTAAAAACCTCAAAACCTTATAGTTTCTTATATTCCAAGTCTCACTATTTTTAGACTCCGAATTCTCTGAAATTCAGACTCTGGATTCCTCAAAATTCAGACTCTAAATTCTCTAAAATTCAGATTCCAAATTCCTCATAATTTAGAATATAAATTCCTTATAATTCAGACTCCGAATTCCTCAGAATTTAGACTCCTAATTCCTCAAAATTTAGACTTTTTTCTCATAAAATCATACTCTGTTTTCTCATAAAATCAGACTCTGTTTCTCATAAAATGATACTTCATTTTTTTCATAAAATCAGGCTCCATTTTCTCATAAAATCAAACTCTATTTTCTCATAAAATCGGACTCTATTTTTATACACATTTAGACTTTGTTTACCATTATATTAAGAATCTGGTTATTCATACTTGTTAAATTTAATTTTCTTTCTTTAAGATATTGTTCCAAATTTATCGGATTCTAGTTTACATAATTTTATTAAATTTAAGAATGATTTTATTACATTTTATATTTCCTTACACATGATTATGTTTCAATGGAACAATATCGTACAGTCTATTTCTAACTAACCGTTAGCTGAGTGACATGTATCCAGGTTCCTTCAAAATTTAAGGAAAAATATTACCGTTTGAGGAGGAGATGACCGTTGGATTTTCTGAATATAAATACCATAGTCATTAGAAAAGTGAATACATCTAGATAGATCTAGAGATTACATATTATGATGATGTGAAGTGATTTCTAGAGAGAGAAAGACTCTCATGCTTTGTGTGAACTGTGACCAACTTTTTCAACCGTGAACATCTTATTCAGCCTACCTTGTGTGAATCCAATTGCTTTTGTATACAATCAATGGATTACAGGGATAATAAGACAGAGGTTCCGATTACCTTAAAGTTTGAGGACTTTCAGGAATAAGAATACATAGGTGCCAACTATCTTAAATTTCATGGTCTTGTAGGGATAGCAAGACAGATTCGGATATTCTTATCTAGGGCTTACCCTGGTGTGGGTAAGATAGAATTTCATAAAAGTATAAATCAAGGGACCTTTATCCAAGGTTATTGGATGCCCTTATCTTTTGGTTAAAATATTACCTAATTTTTTACTTGTTATTGTTACAAGTTTTATTTCTATTGTGTTTTGTTAAATAAATAAAGTATAACTTTATTATACTTTATTATACTTGTTTAACTCTGATAGAAATAAGATTATATATGCTTTAAGGTAGAATATTTCTCTAAGTAAAACCTACTTATGTTTCCTTAAGTTTACCTTGTTTAATTTTAGGTTTCTTATAATTGTACTTTGGCCCTTCCAATTATCTCTTTGAGTTAGAACCAAAGAGGGGTTATGAATTTACCTTGCTTAACCTTGTTAAACATAGTTTTCCTTTTAGGATTAAAAATGAATGTTTTTAAACCTATAATTCCCCCACCCACTCCACATTGTAATTGAGCATATACATCTATATTTCTATCCTACTATATCCTCTATATAAAACCATATTAAAAATATTACATTTATTAAAAACGAGAGTGTGACATGTTTGACATTTCATTATATAGAAAACTATAAAAGTCATAATATCATCTCAGTGGCCCCAAATGGTCATAAATTAGATCATAGGATGATTATGGTTGATATATACACATCTAATAAAATTTAGGTATGTTTTTGGGTCATTTTATGGTTCTTGTCATTTTTTTAACCTAAATTACTCAATTTACCCATTATCGTGATAACCAAAATTACTACAGTTATTATTCATATTAACCAAAAATAAAATTGAAATATTTAATAAATTTTAATTTAATTATTCTAAATATTAAATATATTTTTTAAAATTAATAACATATAAATTTAAGAATTTAATTTAAAATTCAGCCAGAAAAACGCAACTAAAAACGGCTTTGCAGAAAAAATCCTTTTTATAATATAAAATGATTGTACAGAAAATTCAAGTATAAACCCATTTAAAAAACCATAATTTTATTATTTTAAATAAAAATAAAATAATTATAATTTAAAACTAATCCAAAACATAATTTTACCTTGTAAATACTTTAAAATAAAATAAAAAATTTAATAAAAATCAATTTTTTTAACTATTCCTTAAAAATCAATATTTTCTAAAAATTATCAAAAATTCATCCTAAGATAATTTGGAAATGATAAATTTACAAAATGAAGTTAATTTTGTAAAATTTAAATTTTATCAATTTTAAAATTAACTTTTGAAAAACATATTATTAGAAATGAGTATAAAACAGTTTCCTTTTTTATTTTAAGAATTACTTAATATATTTTTATTGAATATAACTACATAATTTAGAAATACTAATAAATATTAAAATTATTTATTCTATAATTAATTATATTCTTACATTCTCCCCCTCCCTTTGTAAATTTTTTCCTTGCAATTTTAAACTCGAGCTTGCAAACCAGGATAATACTTTTTAAAAAAATTGTTGAAATACAACATCCTAAAAAGTATTAATAAAACATACACTTAAAAAGAGAGAAAGAGAAGCATAAAGTTCATCTTGGAATAACACATACAATTTTCCCATTTAATAAAACATGGAAATAAAATAGTAAAGCTAAGTCCCAAGGACTGATAGAGAGTGATAGGTAATATGATCATGGGAAAGTTAACCACCACAAAATCATAAATCTATGATAGGTTAAAAGGACTTTGATTTCTTAGTAAGAAAAGTAAATATATTACATTTTAGTTGAGTAATTTATGTACTATCTAGTCTAAGAACATAAGGAAATATACTTATTTTACTATAATAATTTCATTCTTTAATAAATTTACACCATAATCTCATCTTTTTCATCAAACGATGAGTATTCAGATGAATTTTCCATGCCTGGAGCATTATAATCAAATTCTACAGACCAAAAAATACACAAAAATATAACAATACATTCCTCTTATATTTATAAATAAACTAAAACCAAATTTTTTAATATAAGAAAAGAAAATTAACAAAATGAATAAACCTTCATGTAATGAAAAACTACTTTAATTTCCAATATTCAATAGTATTACTCAAAGTTCAACTTAGATCATTTAATAAATAAATATCCTTTAAAAATTCCAGACTAAGATTAAAACCCAAAAATAAAAAGTATTCTATCACATCATCTTGTAATAAAAATTTAGTATCTACCTTTTGAAATATTCACACCCTAAACATATAATCTTCAAGATACAATAACCATTTTCATTAATAACCAGAATCACTATAAATCCACAGTAAAATCATATATTCCTCCAAAATATAATTCATCCTTTATTTCTCAAATAAAATCACATAGTACTATATTTACTTTAATCATGAAATGATCCCCAAAATTATTGTGATCTTCTTCCAAAATAACATTAATCACTTAATCTCTAAATCAATTTCAAATCATATGTTTATCTATATGATAAAACATATGTTCTCAAAATAAACATAATTTTTTCAAATAGTTTAAAAAATAAAATAAAAAATACACTAATCCGAACATCACGTAGGCCATTGGTAGGTGATGCACTCTTATCACCCTTTGGTTTTGGGTTCAAGCCACGCAGACTTTTCGAATGCAACATGTTGTCTTTTTTTATAAAATTATATTAATATATCCCTTATAAAATTACCATAAATGTGATAAAATCCTCAAAAATAACCTTAATATATTTAACATTAAATAAATTTTTTAACCTCAAAGGCTATCTCATAACTTTTATTTTACATCCTAAAAATGTAATAACCAATAATTACCTCAAAATCAAAGATAAAATAAACCCTAAAGGTTATCAATATCATTAAAATTATGTACAAGAAATTAAAGGAATTATTCCCAATATAACATTTTCACATGATAAACTTAAGGGTTACATATACCTTAAAAATAAATTCCTCCCAAAATATCATTATTTGCCTTACAATTTCATAATTTAAAACCACAAAAGGGGTGTATAGGACTTTGAACTTATGCTCAACCTTAAAATTATAAGCCCATGGTTTTATACATATATATTAAGACAATTTTACATGGAATATAATAGTATTCAATGTTATCTAAACTAACCTCGGATACCAAATGTAATTGCCTGAAACCCACACTCCCAAATCTTGTGCAAAAAAATTAAACATTACTTTTCCGGATTTCACACCAATAAATGTGACAAAAAAATTTCATCCAAACCTTACAACATCAAAAGGAAATATTGGATCACTTACATACTCAAGTAACTTTTAGGTTTATAGTTTTATATAATTAGTAAAAACTCTTAACAACTTGGGTTTGTAAACTACCGGCTCATAAAGATCAATATCATCTCCCACTATACCCATATTTTCATATTCCTTATTAATTTTTCAACATCTCCCATAAAATTCCTCACATATGAAAAATTTTAAAAAAAACATTTTTCATCATTGAAGTGTGTTTGATTTTCACATATTGATCTTTTAAAGGTCTAGTTCTTTGCTAATGTGTAAAGTAGTACTGGGGTCAAATCCCCGATGATGGTACAAATTTAGAGTCAGATGTTTCTTTTTCTTTTTTGTCTTTTTAATGGGGGTTGTTTGAAGAGCTTAATTAAATTGATTTATGGCTGATGTTTTATTTAAAATTTTGATAAATATTTGATTGAGTTCATTATTGGGTATTTTAATATTTTTATATCCTTGAGCTTTTCTTTATATTTCATTAAATTGACACTCACTTCACAAGATGATTTTGATTGTAATTATCAAGTGTTGAGGCTTTATTCCAAGCCTTAAATTAACTTAGGGTTATAATCTAAATCATCACTTGTTTATGTTAGTGTATTTATGGTTCCAATAATCCATGGAATCTATATTTTAAACAAAACATTTCATTAATCCATGAAAGTTTAAGTTCAACATACAAAAAGTTAACCTAAAGAATACTCACTGAGCAAAAGCCATTAATTACTTAATATCCCCAAATTATGACTCACCCCAATAGTATATTTACTCAACCATTGATATGGTTATTAATCTGGTTTATGTTTTTTAGGGTGATGAGTTAAAAAATATAAGAAAAATAAAGAGACAATATTAGAGTAGTGTGTTGAACACACACACAAATTGTGAAGAGAATTAAATACAAACTTTTAATTGAATGAGAAATTGGGAAAAGGGAAGAGTTTTTCTACATGATTTAAACTATTTAATGACCATGAAAATTAAATAATATAATTTTTATGAGGATGATATATAATGAATAAGTAACATTTATTAAATTTCTATTGAAATGAAAATAAACATACATGATTACAATTGAAAACAAACGTAAATGAACATGAAAATAAAACTGTAGGAGGGGTATATCTTGTTAAAACAAGATAAATTCAAGTCATACCATGCCATTTTAAAGGCTATGATCTTTCAAAATATCTTTTTTCCTCTGAAATGCTAACCCCTTGCAGTGAGAAGAGGGGGGAGTATTTATAGCCCATAGTGGTAAAATTTTAGCATTCCAAATATGTCCCTCAAGTCAGATTGACAATTTGATATATCATATAGCCTAATACGGAGAAATATTCTTATTTAAATTTTTATATATGAATGTTGACAGTATATCTGAAAATTTTGGCATCCATTGGACTTTTGGAGCCAAAGTTAAGGCTATTTGAATAAACAATTTTCTTCTATTCATTTTAATCCATACTTTTTCAAAGTCCATAATGTGAATGGGTTTTTTAATATGAATATGTCCTAAAATATGAAATATTTATTCTAAAAAGTAAATCATCTATATCTTGTATTTTACACTACAAAATATCATCTTGATTTTATCTCTATATCAGGAGAAAAGTCAAGGATTATGTGATGATTTTAATTCTCAGACAGAATGGTGGGTTGGACTACAAAACATAATTTCGGCTCTGATGCACGCCTGTTGTAGGGCATGGAAAAACAATTATTTCCTAAGTGAAAATGTAGTAAAGTGTTTGACCTAGGATGTCTCATGAAGAGGAGTGCACTAAAAACGAGTTCTCACTTTAAAATGAGGGTGAAAATGTTGTGTTTTTTAAATCAAATTTGAAATTAAAATGATTGAAAAACTATGATATTAAAATGGTGATTAGGTAGGAGTCAGTTTACTAATTGTAATACTATCCTTGTTCAATTTAATTCAAACCTCTTCATCTTAGTTGATTAAAGTGAGTTTCCACAATCGTTTCCTCTCACTTCCTTGGTGAAATTATTATTGTGAAAGAAAACCTTACATAGATCTTGGTTTGGTCAACTCTCCTTCCATGTGTAAAATAGTTGTATTGAATATCCTTAATTTAAATAGGTAATACCCGATCGGGTTTTGTTTATCCCAAACAATCATGAACATTCACTACACCTTTTACACGTACTGACGATCGTCGAGTACTTCACCAATAATTCCTAGTTTATTCCATCGTATACAAACCAGAAATTAGTGGACGGAGATTATGATTATTTTACCAAGGAAAAAATCAATAATGGAATTAATATTCAAGAACGATCACACTTTATAATAAAATCTGATATAATAAATTGAAAACAACTTTGAATAATAAAGAAATTTATTCAATTGCGTCCAAGAACTCAAGCATTAAAATGTAGAAAACCAACCCTTCTCCAATCACTCCAAAATTTTACCCCACCATGGTTAGGGTAATCGATATGAATGGGGAAGAAGAAGGCATTATAAAACTATGAAAAATAAAAAGAAATAATAAAGCCGAAAAGATCTTCTTCTTGGTGTCCCGGAAGAAATGGGATGGAGAATGGGATGCTTTGAGAGGGTGGAGCTCTCCTCCTTTTATAGCCAGAATTTGTCCCCCGAATGTTGATGCATTTTAGCCCCATTAACTAACATCTTCACACCTTTTGACCTTATTGAATGTTTTTTATAATTCTCTTGGCCGTGTCCCCTAAAAATATCATCAGATTTGGACATGTATTCCAAGAGTTATATCCGTTTTACTATGATCATTTATTCTGTCCATTCAGACTCTTCAAAACGAAATCCTCCGGATTAGGGTGATTTAATGACCCCATAAAAGACCCAATAACTCAGTTCTTCCTTCATAAAAGATTCTCCAAAACCCCTTGTTCTTCCACACATAGAATTTCATAACATTTGGGCCCACCATGGATGATTTATGGATCTCACACTGAAACTAGGCAGAACTGAAAACAGTTTTCTTTCTCCCACTTGTGAGCTTCTTTTGAGCTTCTATATGGCCGATACAGCCTTTAGTCCAAAAATAGTAAATGAATATCTGGATGTTTATAATATGGAAAAGAAATAATTTTGCAATTTGGATCAGTGTAGATAATTTTATGGCCAAACTAAGGAAATAATTTAAAAATGTTAAAAATCCAAAATGGCCAATTTTTACTATTCAGCTCAAAATAACACCATTATCATAAAAATGAAACAATTAATCTTAGAGGAAAACTTTTTTGGGTTTAAGAAAATGATATTAAATATAAATTAATTGAAAACATTTTCTCTATCAATTCCCCCACACTTAGCACTTGGACTCCTGGACAAGTAAAAATCAAATCAAATCAAATCCAAAACACATATCAATGAGATCTATCAAATAAATTCCAAGAAACAAAAAGATATCATGCCTCATCAAAAAAAATTATTTAAAGTTCTCCATTTTAGATTTTAATGTATTTCCACTTCATTTATTATCCCATGCACACAAAACACTTACCTCAAATGAATTTTCTCTCATCTCACAAATGTAAATGTTGAACAAGGCTTTTCTCATCCAAACTCACACCAGAGTCACCATAGGCTTGATAAATTCCTACTTCTCCACCTGATGTGAGTCAAGGACATGTGTTTCTCATGAGGACTTTTTAGGGTTGTTCTGTGGCTTCCGTTTGGTAGGATTTAGATGTTAAAAGTTCTGAGGCCGAAAAAGGAAGGCTTGGCTCTTATTGAAGAAAAATTGCAAGATTCTAATTTTCACTCAAATATGTCTCCTTCACTTCCCCTTTGTTGAAAATAGGCTCCATCATCATTCAATCAGCTCAGTAGCAAAAATTTCATACTTTTCAAACATGATTTTTTTTAAAGCTCCAGATAGGCACAGCTTTCTTTTTACATTGGAAGCTCCAGAAAGGCACAGCTTCTCTTATCATGAAAGCTCCAGAAAAGGAACAGCTTTCAACAGAATAATTTTTCAGCATCACACGCATCTCTTCTATAATTTATTTTCCACCCAAAGTATCACCAAATGAGGTAGTACACCACAGGACATCTTCCCTCACACTTAAGTTCAACTAGATTAGGCAATTTCACTTCAAGAGCAGGTAGGATAGGGAAATTTGGCTTGTAATGTGGCTAACCTAATAGGAAATTCATGGCTAATAGGGGCTACAATGAAGGATAAATGTAAAGGTGGTCCATAATAAAAAGTATTATTTTGAAAAGGGGGCTTCAAACCAAATAAATTCCTCAATCATTTAAAACACACGTACCTCAAACCCTCAAGTTTTGAAATAAATAAATCAAATTATTGTTTAAGAAAGCATGGTCTGTTTCTCTCAAGAAATGATGCGAATAAAAAGAATATGATAAAAATGGTTTAGAAGCCTCACAAGAAATTGA
The DNA here is from genome assembly GCA_963277665.1 of Viscum album. NCBI lineage: Eukaryota > Viridiplantae > Streptophyta > Magnoliopsida > Santalales > Viscaceae > Viscum > Viscum album. Next base: position 1,426,565,823 of record OY728138.1, on the reverse strand, counting down.
TTTCAAAGATATAGACAGTGAAATATGGCATGAGATTCAAAAATCAGTGTACTTTTCATGAAATTCCAAAAGATTTGAACTGGAAACAAAGTCATTTTCAGTATTCATTTAAGCTCAATTTCATGAAATAGATTAGTGCACTCATTGAAATGGGTTTTAAAAATGGTATTGATAATAATTTCAGCTCAAAAGTTTCAGAAACACACCAAAAATTGAAAAATAAACAAAAAATTGAAAACACAATTTTTTTTTTATTTTTTTATTTTTTGAAAACAAACATCAAATGAAAATCCTATACTACAAAGGTTCCCTCCCCCACACATAAATGATACAGTATCCTCAATGCATTCAAGTGGATTTAACATGTAAGACAATTTTCAAATGAATCACAACATCAAGCAAGTGTGAAGGAGAGGTACAACTTGATGGCTCTTATTGATAGACAGGTTAGAAAAGTGGGATCTCCTCCAATGGCTTTGATGGCAGCGTCCCAAGGAATTTCTTCAACCTATGACCATTCACAGTGAATGGATCATGCTCTCCATCCTTCGAAATCTGCATAGCACTGAAAGGATATACATGAGTAACTATATATGGACCCTCCCATTTGGAACGAAGTTTACCTGGCATCAGCTTGAGTCTGGAATTGAATAGCAACACTTTATCTCCCAGATGGAATTTTTTCGGTTGGATCAGCTTGTCATGGGCCACTCTTGTTCTCTCTTTGTAAGTCTTGGAATTTTCAAATGCTTCTCTTCTAATTTCCTCCATCTCCTGTAACTGCAACCTTCTCTCTTTCCCAGCACTTCCAAGATCCAGATTCATCTTCCTCATAGCCCAATACGCCTTATGATCCAGTTCCATAGGTAGGTGACAACTTTTCCCATAAATCAACCTATATGGACTCATTCCAATCGGGGTCTTGTAGGCTGTCCTATAAGCCCATAAAGTATCTTCCAACCTTTGGCTCCAATCCTTCCTGTTTGGATTAACAGTATTTTCCAAAATTCCTTTGATTTCTCTGTTGGAAACTCTAGCTTTCCCATTAGTCTGTGGATGATAGGTAGTTGATGTTTTATGATGCACCCCATACTTCTTCAGAAAATTCTCCATTCTTAACTTGTAGAAGTGAGTCCCCTGATCACTAATGATTTCTCTAGGCACTCCAAACCTACAAAATATGTTAGACCTAACAAAATCACAAACAACTTTAGCATCGTCAGTCCTTGTGGATTTTGCTTCCACCCATTTGGAAACATAATAAACTGCAAGCAAGATATAAGAATTTCCAAATGACATTAGGAAAGGTCCCATAAAATCTATCCCCCAAACTTCAAAAATGTCACAAAAAATCAATGGGTTTTGGGGCATTTCTTGTCTCTTTGAAATATTTCCTGAAAACTGACATTTTTCACATATTTTGCAAAATTCATGAGCATCTTTAAAAATGGTGGTCCAATAAATTCCAGATTCTAAAACCTTCCTTGCTGTCCTTTGAGGTCCAAAGTGGCCTCTACAAGCTAATATGTGACAAAAATCAAAGACAGATTTAACTTCACTTTTAGGTAAACATCTTCTTATTACTTGATCATTGCAAATCTTCCAATGGAATGGATCATCCCAAATGAAATACCTAGATTCAGCTTTCAGTTTTTGAATTTGGTGAGAATTGAAATGAGATGGGACCTAAGATGTTACCAGAAAATTGACTATTTCAGCATACCAAGGAACTTCTCCTTCAATCATGTACAACTACTCTCCTGAAATTTGATCATTTAGTGGGTCTCTTTCTGGAACATCAATTTCAGCAGTGCTTGGCAGTCTACTTAAGTGATCAGCCACTTGGTTCTCAAATCCCTTCTTATCCTTTATTTCTATATTGAACTCCTGAAGTAGTATCATCCATCTCACTAACCTTGGTTTAGCATTATCTTTCTTCATCAAGTAACTCAATGTTGCATGATCAAAAAACACAGTGATTTTAGTTCCAAGAAGATATGATCTAAATATTTCTAAAGCAAAAACAACTGCAAAGAACTCTTTTTCCGTTTTTGTGTAATTGAATTGGGCCACATCTAAAGTTCTTGAGGCATATTAAAGGACTTATGGTCTACCCTCAATTCGCTGAGAAAGGACTGCTCCAACTGCTAGGTTGGAGGCATCCCAAAGTAGTTCAAATGGTTCTTCCTAATTTGGAGGCTGCATCATGGGTGGTGAAATCAATCTCTTCTTCAACTCATAAAAGGATTCCCTACATGCACCATTGAAATCAAAATTAGCATATTTCAAAAGTAATCTAGAGAGAGTGAGATAAATCTTACTGAAATCTTTGATAAACCTCCTGTAGAATCCTGCATGTCCTAAAAATGATCTAACATGTTTCACACAAGTTGGGAAAGGCATTGAATTTATCACTTCAATTTTTTATTTATCCACTTCAATTATATTTTGGGAAATGAAATGACCAAGTACAATTCCTATTTGATCCATGAAATGACACTTTTCGAAATTTAAAACAAAATTTCTTTCAATGCAGGTTTTCAAAACGTTTTCTAGATTTTTCAAACAATGATCAAAAGAATCTCCAAAAACTGTGAAATCATCTAAGAAAAATTCCAAGAAATTTTTAATGTGATCAAAAAATATACTCACCATGCACCTCTGAAATGTACCTGGAGCATTACATAATCCAAATGGAATTATTTTATATGCAAATTTACCAAAAGGGCATGTAAATTTCTTCTTCTCTTGATCCTAGAGAGCAATGGGTACCTGAAAGTAACTTGAAAATCCATCCAAAAAGAAATAATGAGTTCTACCTGTTAATCTTTCTAACATCTGGTCAATGAAGGGGATGGGGAAATGATCTTTTCAAGTGACCTGGTTCAATTTCCTAAAATTAATGCACACTCTCTAGCTGTTTTAAATTCTCATAGGGATTAACTCATTCTTTTCATTCCTCACAGTGGTCAGGTCAGTTTTTTTTGGAACGACATGAATAGGGATGACCCACTGTGAATCTGAAATGGGATAGATGATCCCAGCTTCCAAAAGCTTCTCGATCTTCTTCTTCACAACTTCCATCAAGGTGGGATTCAGTCTCCTTTGGGGTTGTCTAAAAGGTTTGTAATCTCCCTCAAGAAAAATTCTATGTGGGCATATTTTTGGGTTTATTCCTGGGATATCACCTAAGCTCCATCCTATTTCCTGGACATTTTCTCTCAAAATCTCAATCAATGATTTTTCTTGGATTTTAGAGATATTATTAGCAATTATCACTGGTAGTTTTTCTCCCTCCCTAAGGTATACATATTTCAAATTAGTGGGGAGTGGTTTGAGTTCCAGATCAGGGGGATGCTCAAGGGATGAGACTAAATTGACATTTCCAACTTCCAAATTTTGGGCCTCCTCTTCCTCCCACATGAAGTCAGAATCTTCAATATCTTCAGCATCAACATGTTCAATGATATTTACAAGGGAAGAAGTCTCTCCTATGTCTAAGAATTCATAGAACATACCTGATTCTTCAATTGATTCTACACCAACTTCATGGGAGAGTGAAAAGAGGGAGTGATCATCTGATGGGTTCCTCATGGATTAAAAAATATTAAAGTGAACCGTGCTCTCTCCAAACTTCATGGTGAGTATTCCTTCATGCACGTTGATGATCTTCCTTGTTGTTTTTAGGAATGGTCTCTCTAGGATGATGGGAGATTGGGATGGTGCTCGGTCTTCCTCCATGGCAAGGACATAAAAGTCTACTGGAAAGATTAATCCTCTCACTCCTATAAGTACATCTTCAATGACTCCGTCTAGGAAAACGGTAGATCTGTTTGCTAATTGTACCACCACCCGAGTTGGTTTTAGTTCTCCGATCTGCAAAGATGAAAATACTGAGTGAGGCATCACATTAATCAAAGCTCCAAGATCACATAATGCATCAGTAAAATTTAAAGAACCGATAGTGCAGGGAATAGAGAAAGTCCCTGGATCTTGAAATTTTTGCAGTATCGGTGGTGTGATCAATGCTGAGACGGTTTTTCCTAATTTGATTCTTTCATTTCCATCCATCCTCCTTCTTTTAGTACACAGCTCCTTCATAAATTTTGCATATTTGGGGATTTGTTTGATTGCATCCAGTAGTGGGATGTTAATCTCAACTTTTCATAATGTTTCTTGAATTTCTCATTGAATTCATTCTTCTTCACCCTTCTTTGACTCAACCAATACTGATGGGAATGGTGCTGGGATATCCTTTTTATCCCTTTGTTTTTTTTTGAAGAGGTGTTTCTGTTCTTTCCTTCCGAAACCTTGTTCTTTCTCTTTTTTTTCGACTCCATCTTTTTGTTGGATAGGACAAGAATCATCCTCCTCATTTTTTTCTGGTGGTGTGAGCTCCTTCCCGCTTCGGTTGGTGATTGCACTAACATTCTCCTTTGGATTGGGAATTGTTTTTTAGGGATTTTTACCTAGGTTCTTGGTGAGAGCATCCATAATTCTTGTAAATTGATCATCTAGCATGTCCATTTTATCTTCTAATCCCGCAACTCTTGTCTTAAGCTGTTGATCTTCATTTTTCAGTGCACTTGTGGATGGTTGCTCATAATTCTTCCGCTGGAAAGGTGGTGTTTGGAAAGTTTGTTATTGTTGGAAGGGCTGCTTATAAGGTTGTTGGAATGCTATCAGATTCTGATATTGCTGCTGAAAAGGTGCTCTGGCTTGGTTCTGTTGAAACCCATACCTTGGTTGGGCTTGCAGTTGGCATTTCCTTTGTTGATAGGCTGCAGCACAACTTTCTATCCCCTGCACTTCTGGACATTGATCAGTGAAATGAGAATTAGAAGAGAATGAACAGCATACCTGATTCGGCCCTTGTTGTTCCTTCACATGGTTAACAACTATTTGTAGCACCAACCTGGTGAGTTCACCCATTTCATTCCTAATTAAATCTACTAAATCAGATGTTCTTACCTCATGGATTCCTCTGGTGATCATACCTCTGGTTCCAAACTGCTATGAGTTTTGTGCAATCTTTTCAATCAATCCTCTGGAATCCGTTGGTGACTTGTCAATCAAGGCTTCTCTAGATGATGCATCTAGAAAGTTTCAATAATTATCAAGAAATCCTTGATAGAAAAAAACAATGAAATGGTGTTCTTCCACATTCTGGTGTGGACAACTGGCACAGAGCTTCTTGAATTGTTCCCAGTATTCGTAAAGTGTTTCACCGGTTGATTGGCGAATGGCATAGATCTCTTTTCAGATAGTTGTGCTCCTGGATGTGGGAAAAAACCTTTGCATGAAGAATATTTGAAGATCTTCCCAGTCTTGGACTTATTCTGGTTGTAGACTATACAACCATTCCTTTGTTTCTCCCTCGAGTGAGAAGGGAAATGCCCTCCACTTTACCTGTTCTTCTACAACACCTCGGGGTCTGTAGCTAGAGCACACATTTTTAAATTCTTGGATATGCCTTTTGGGGTCTTCACCTGCAATACCATGGAATTTAGGAAGAATTTGAATCATGTTAATGCGCAATTCAAAATCATTTTCGAATGCAGGAATAGCTAGTTGATTTTGTTGGTTAGCGAATCGTGGGGTGCAAAGATCGCGCAATGTTTGGTTGGGATTGTCATCCATTGGAGGTTCAGAGTGATCAATGGATGTGTCACTTGAATCTATAATTTGAATTTCTTTAAAATCTAATTGAAAATTTTTCTTTCTCAATTGGGTTATTTTTCGCTCAATTTCGGTATCAAATTCAATTAAATTATTGTTTGAACTACCTGTCATTCAAAAGAAAGAAGTAAAAAAAATGTTTTCTTTAAGGTTTTTGAGGCACTGCCTCCCCAGAAACGGCGCCAAGTTTGACGCATGCCTATCGTAGGGCGTGGAAAAACAATTATTTCCTAAGTGAAAATGTAGTAAATTTTTTGACCTAGGATGTCTCATGAAGAGGAGTGCACAAAAAACGAGTTTTCACTTTAAAACGAGGGTAAAAATGTTGTGTTTTTGAAATCAAATTTGAAATTAAAATGATTGAAAAACTATGATATTAAAATGGTGATTAGGTCGGGGTCAGTTTCCTAATTTTAATACTATCCTTTTTCAATTTAATCCAAACATATTCTTCTTAGTTGATTAAAGTGAGTTTCCCCAATCGTTTCCTCTCACTTCCTTGGTGAAATTATTATTGTGAAAGAAAACCTTACCAAGATCTTGGTTTGGTCAACTCTCCTTCCATGTGTAAAATAGTTGTATTGAATATCCTTAATTGAAATAGGTAATACCCGATTGGGTTTTGTTTATCCCAAACAATCATGAACATTCACTACACCTTTTACACATACTGACGATCGTCGAGTACTTCACCACAAATTCCTGGTTTATTCCATCGTATATAAACCAGAAATTAGTGGAGGGAGATTATGATTATTTTACCAAGGAAAAAATCAATAATGGAATTAGTATTCAAAAACAATTGCACTTGATAATAAAATCTGCAATAATAAATTGAAAACAACTTTGAAGAAGAAAGAAATTTATTCAATTGCGTCCAAGAACTCAAGCATTACAATGTAGAAAACCAACCCTTCCCCAATCACTCCAAAATTTTACCCCACCATGGTAAGGGTAATCGAGATGAATGGGGAATAAGAAGGCATTATAAAACTATGAAAAAGAAAAATAAATAATAAAGCCGAAAATATCTTCTTCTTGGTGTCCCAGAAGAAATGGGATAGAGAATGAGATGCTTTGAGAGGGTGGAGCTCTCCTCCTTTTATAGCCAGAATTTTTCCCCCGGATTTTGACACATTGTATCCCCATTAAATGAAATCTTCACGCGTTTATCCCTTCTTCAATGTTGTTCATAATTTCCTTTTCCGTGTCCCCTCAAAATATCAGCAGATTTGGACATGTATTTCAAATGTTATGACCATTTTACTATGATCATTTATTCTGTCCAGTCAGACTCTCAAAAACGAAATCCTCCAGATTAGGGTGATTTAATGACCCCATAAAAGGCCCATTAACTCAGTGCTTACTTCATAAAAGATGCTCCAAAACTCCTTTCGCATCCATACACATAATTTCACAACATTTGGGCCCACCATGGATGAGTTATGGATCTCACACCAAAACTAGGCATAACTGAAAAAAGTTTTCTTTCTCCCACTTGTGAGCTTCTTTTGAGCTTCCATATGACCGATTCACCTTTTAGTCAAAAAATAATAAATGAATACCTGGATGTTTATAATATGGAAAAGAAATAATTTTTCAATTTGGATCAGTGTAGATAATGTTATAGCCAAACTACAGAAATAAGTTAAAATTGTTAAAAATCCAAAATGGCTAATTTTTACTATTCAGCTCAAAATAACACCATTATCATAAAAATGAAACAATTAATCTTAGAGGAACACTTTTGTGGGTTTAAAACAATGATATTCAATATAAATTAATTGAAAATATTTGCTCTATCAGGCCCCTTTTTTTTGGAGTTGGCCCTCGAAATTTTTATCAAAGATGAATTGTATTGTACCATGAATTTTTGTAGAGAATCAAAGAATTTTTACTTCAAGATTGAGCCCTAAAATTATATCTTCATGGTTGGTCTAGTTTTCTCAACAGATTTGTTGGGTCTTCTTGATTGGTCCATATAACCATTAAAATGGAATAATTATCCAAAGATACCATCTAACGATATGCTGGAATTTTTATGAGGAACACTAAAAAATAATAATCACATAATTTTTATTAATATATTGAAAGATATTATTGAAACATTAAACTTTATTTTAATTAAATGAACTCGAACAATTCTCTTCTTATGTGTTTATGATCAAAACATAAATATTTATTGGAAATTAATTATTTTAAAGTAAAAATTATATAATGGGATTTATTTAAAATCATTAATGAATATGTATTATTACTCCCCCACACTCAGTCTTGTCAATGTCCTAATATTAATCAAATAAAAACTAAACTAAATAATTTTTACTCACCAACAAATATTAAAAAAATCACCAATTAATGGGGTTTATACTAGTTCACTCATCCATAAATAATTCCACCAAAAATTAATACAGTAATAATGTTTCGAAAAAATTAATTTTTAATGCTCAAAATTATAAATGTAAAATTTAGGAATTCAAAACTTACTCATCTCAAGATGATAAAAATTCATTTCTATAGGTTTACCCATTCACCAACCAAAAGTGAAAATATTAGAGTTTGAAATAGATCTAAACTTCTATTACCTATACTAATGTTCACAAGAATCAAAAGGTGTTTTAGTGGTTTTTTAGTGGCTATGGTATGGTAGGAATATAGTGTCCAATAGTGTGGAAAATAGGGGTAAAACACCAATAGGGGTAAAAAAATGCACAATTTTTTTTTTAAATGGAACATGGAAGAAAATGGAAATATATATTTTTAAGGGAATTATTGTGTGAATAAAGACACAAAATAGGTGGAAATTTTGAATGGTATGAGAAGATTAAATATTTACAAAATAAAAAAAATTCCCAATGACATAAGTGTTCTTTTTTTTTCTTTTTTCTTTTTTTTTCAAAAGTTGAACTTGAAACATATCTCAAAATCATCTCCCAACCCATGTTTTATATCCTCATGACAATAATTTTAATAGTTATAACATGATCAAAGTTTGAGGAAGAGTGATTTTTTACCCTCCCAAGACATAACCCATTCTTTTTTTCTTTTTCTTTTGTTTTTTTTATGTTTTAATTTTTTTAACACTTTTCAATAAAATTTATTCAATATGTAATAAACATATATATATTCCCAAAACTCACTGAATGAAAACCTTTCCCCCACACTAAAATGGATTATTTCTCTCAATCATATGATAACACGCTAAAAATCAAGAAAAGCATACCCAAAATGAAATCAATTCCCCCCATACTTAAATTTTGATAAATTATGCAATGAAAATCCTTATAGATGTTGGGTAGGATGAGTTATTGGTCTTGTAATGTGTCTATCAAAAAAAATTAACAGGCTTGAAGGGGTATTTAAAAAAGTGGATAAATGTAAGGGTAAATGGAGGATATTTGGGTATTGTAATTATCATGTGGTTAAGAAAATTCCTCTATCATATTAATGTACATTAATGTAGGAAATTCAACTCTATGGTCTAAAAAATCAAGACTCACAATCAAGGGTGAAAAAATAACAAAATAAAAATATAGTCATAGGTTACCTTAGCATGAAAACTAATATTATTCCTCACGTTTGGGGAGAATAATTTTCTAAATAAAAAATTGAGCAATCAAAAATTGTTGGTTTTGACATAAGATTATTTATACAAATATTTGATGAAAATACAAAAAAAAATTAGATGAAAACATGTCTTTTGACTCCCCAAAATGGTTAAAAAAATTAGAATTTAAATGTGGATTAATTATAAATATTTTTATTTTTCGGTATTTTATTTATATTTTTTCTAGTGTTTTTTAGTGTTTTTAAAATACCCACACACACAAAAGATAAATAGGAATGAAAAAAATTATGAATAAAGTGGTAAAAAATGATAACGATAGTCGAAGAAGAATAAATAGAGAAAGAGAGGGAGATAGGGAGAAATAGGGAGAGTTAAGGGTAAAGAGGTGCCCCTGGTTTGGATTTTGTGGGTCTACCATAGTAGTTGGTGATTCAATGGAAGTCGATGTGATTTTTGATATGTGTTTCCTCTCATGGTTATGATTTAACCAATGTCCATTAACCGTGAATTTCCTTTTGGAAGTGGGTTCTTAGACTTGTACTTTACCAAAGGGGTAAACATTAATAATAATAAAAGGAACTTCCCAACAAGAATTGAGCTTACCTTTGGGAATACAAAATCGATAATTTAAGATCATTACCTATTCACCATCATAGAATACATTTCATAGGATGTGTTTGTCATGAATTACCTTAGAATTTTCATTTTAGAGATTCGAATTCTCATAAAAATCTAGACAAAGATCGTCTAATTCATTCAACTGCAACAATATCTCCTCATCAGATTTTTTAAAATCAAAATTACATGTTTTCATAGCCCAAAATGAATTATGTTGGATTTCAATTAGTAAATGATATTCTTTTCCAAAAACTAGCTAATGGGTGTTTTATAGGTAGTTTTATAAGCCCAAAGTGCTTCAACAAGTCCTTTAGGATAGTCTTTTCTAGTGGTATTTACAATTCTCTCAAACACTCTTTTCACTTCTCTATTTGAATGTTCAGCCATGCCATTTTTTTGGAGGTGATATGCAGTTGAATTTTTATATATAACCCCATTATTTTTTTGTAACGCCCCGACCCCACTTACCTAGAGTCGGTGCATTATTACATGACATTGGCATGATCACAAGAAAGATCAAATCTCGAAAGACCGATTGGTTTAGTAGCCTTGGAAACACTAGATATATTCATAAAGTTTTACATTACATCATAAAGTGAAAAAATACTACAACAACATAGTCTCCATATTCCACACTCATATCCCCACATACTTTCCTTACAGTTCATTCATAAATTACTTCTTCACATCCTGGGAAAAATAAAACATAGAAAAGGGGTGATCTCAAATGCCCAGTAAGGATAACAATATAGCGGAAACTTTCATAAATAAGAATAAACATTTAAGGCAATGTATAACTTAAAACAAAAGCCTTTTAAACTTGAACTTCAATATAGTATGGAAAAGATAAAATGAAATAATGCCATTTACTTATTCACATGGATATTCTACTAATTGAATAATCACATGCAATATCAATAACCACTTTCATAATGATGAATGCATAATGCCAGACTATCATAACCACATAGCCAAGGCCTCGTGCCAAGACTACAAATAAGATTTTGCCAAGGCCTTGTGCCAATACACTAGTTTGTCTCATGAGACCTACCAATGCATCGAGGAGCTATAGCGGGCTCCACCCGTCACATATTAAGTCCAATGTATTCCCATATGAAAAGGTTTACACATAACATAAACATTCGTATTAAAACTAGCCTACGAAATGTCAATACTTTCACCATAAAATATGAATGGTATAAAAATAGCACATCCATAGTCAAACATATCACAAAACCTTCAATACAATATATAAGTTTTGTATCATAATAAATCAACTTCAAATAAGCATAAAATCCATCAAAGGATGTTGACATAGATGAAATCAAAACTCTTTTTAGAAAATATCTCTTTATATTTTTGAAATCATTTAAGAGTCATATATTTATAAAATAAAACATTTTATTGGAAAATATTCTTATAATCTTGTAATGGAAGCTTTGATGATTTTATAACGGCGAAAAATAACTGCACCTGCCGTATAAGTTAAAAAAACATTCTTACCTTAATTTTGTCGAAAAGGTTAAAAGCACCTTGTTTGGAAAATGACGGAAAGATTCCTTTATAAAACTCTTATAAAAAGTCAAAAAAGGGTATAAATGACTTTAACCCATATTCTTTTAAATACTAAAAATGTTTTGAAATGCATTTTTAAGAAATATGGATGTGGATGATAAAGAGATCCTAGTAGATTATTACGTATAAACAACCTCAGATAATGAAGAGATTGTGAAATAACCCTTACCTTGTACTTTTACTTGGTTGGGGGTAGCTTAACCTCTTGTATAATAGTGAAATAATTGTAATTAAATTGTACAAGAATCATATACATTCATATGATATCATATATGATCTTTTAACATTGCTTTGTTAATAATATCTTAGTATTCTCGTCGTTTCGGGTGTTAACTTACTCATTTTATTTTATATGGTTTGTTACATAAGCCATGTTTATCATGGATAGTTTGTATATTATTCATATCCAGAATGATATCAAGTCCTTAAACATTATTTTTAAATCATCAAATGATAATTATACTTGAATGGATACGATGGAGAATGAATCTCATCGCGTTCGTGCAGACGGTAGTCCGTACGTACCCACGAGCGACAATATAATTCTTTTGATATTAAAATAATATATAAATGGATGGTATATCATATATACAGAATCATTAACATGTTATATTTATTATTTACATGAGTTATGAAGTTCCCAATCAGGATCTAAGTATCACTGAGAGGGGGAGGGGGTGAATCAGTGATATCTTTTTCTTTTTAAGTTTCCCCCTTTTTTGAAACATCCTTCGCCTCCTATTAAAGAGATTCTTCCCTTCTGAACACACACAACCACAGGAACACAAGATTTACAAGGTTCAATACTCAACAAGAGTAGCTACGTCCTTGGTATGGTACGGAAACAATCCAGTACCACACAATCCACTAGAAAACAATCCTTTGATGTGGAATACAACGAGTAGGATATACCCTTACACTCGTGCAGCACTTTAAAAACAATCTAATAGTGCATGTGCTCCCTCTTAGCACAAATAGGGTAACACAATGTTTCAGTGCTTCTTTACAATTGAACAGATGTATTCTCTGAAGTACAAATCTTCACTTTCTTACCCAGAAGCCGGTAAGAACTCTCTTACGCACTACTGAATACGTGCGAAGACCCAAAATATTTCGCACAGCCTTTAGGGTGCCTTGCGCGCAATTCAAATTGCTTGCGCATAAAAATCCCTTTTCGCGCGAAAAACATTTTCGCACAACTTTCCTTTTGCATGCAACTTTTTCTCTTTTCGCGCAACTTCTCAATTTTCCGCGCAGCTATCCTCTTTTCATGCAAACTTATTTCTTTTCGCGCAACTCACTTAGCATATAATTTATGCGCACCAGAGCTTGGGATTTCTTCTAAGTGTCGAGCATTGACAACTAACAAGGATTAGCCTCATATTTATAGGCATTTTTGAACCCGCGCGAAAAACACTAATCCGAGCGTAAAACCTCCTCCATGCGCGTAAAACCTCCTCCATGCGCGTAAAAACTCTTTTATGCAACTTCATATTTCGCGTCATGCTTCAAGTTTTCGCGCACCTCATGCCTTTTCCATTTTTCATCCTTCTAAGCATGAAGCACCAATTGCGCGCAAAATTCCACACCGTGTTCCATATTGCGCGCAAACCCAATCTTTCCTGCAATATCAGATTTCGCGCACTGCTCCAATATTTCGCGCATTTTATGCCTTTGCCAATTTTTGATCTTCTGATCTCTAACCATCATTTGCGCGAAAACTTCATTCCTCAATTTCGCGCATCCCGCAGCTTTTTCGCGCAACCCGCTACTATTTCGCGCATCCCGCTACTATTTCGTGCATCCCGCAGATATTGCGCGCACCACTTTATTTTTGCGCGAAACATGCCTAAATTTCCGCGCACTCCATTACTTTGTCATTTTTCATAGTTCGGACCTTGAATAACTCTTTTGCACGTATAATCCATCTTCAATATTATGCGCAACATCCATTTCCAAGCACATTTCTTCATCTCCCGATTTTCAGGCCCTAAAATTTGGCAAACACTGGAAAACGGCGCCACCTTAAACTGTGCTTTTCTGCCATCCCCAGATTGTCTATTGCTTTACCATTTTATCTCTTTACTGCTTCCCATAACCATTCTTCTGCTCTTATCACGAATCCCACTATCGTGATATTTATCCTTTGACAGATCAGCTTAAGCATCGTCAGAGTTGCAATGGGAACTGAATCTTTCCTATATTCCAGCAGCATCATTCCTTCCAATCAAAACATTATATGACTGGCATCATCATTTCTCCCCCTTTCCTTCATAAGGCTTGCATCACAAGTTCTCCTAACTCATGATTTGTTTGAAATACATACCAGCAGAGCATCGTCTGATTTTTGATCCTTCTACAGAGTGAATTGATTTATCGCCTTTGACAACAAAATACAACACTCTGCAAAAGCTAACTCTTCAAACTTTCATCTTCATTCAACTTGGTCCCAACAATCTCCCCCTTTGGATTTTGTTGTCAACAAAGATTCATAAATCACTGAATTTTGAAACCTTTTGCAAAGGATTACTTATCAATAAATCTAAGCCTACGTGAGCTAACTCATTGTAGGAAACAAGATTTATTGACAGCCAAAACCATGCTGTCCAAAAGCAGTGACTGTAAAATCTCATGAACATACCTCCTCATCCTTCTTCAGAACATCTTGCAATCTTTTACTTCAGCATTCTTCACTTCTTCAACTTTCCTGTAAAACAACTTTGTTTCCTACAACCACTCCAAAAAATAGTTAGAATAGTTCACTCACAAGCATGCTGAATTCATAGCTTACCCACAACTCTCCCTTAATACATTCTTCCTTATGGATAGATTTATGAAACAATTCTCCCCCTTGACAACACTATCCAAAGCTAAGACGAGAGAGGGGACAGAAACATGTATCTTAACCTTGATGAGAAGGAGGTTGTACACCCATGTTCAACCTCAACTTTGCAAATGGTTCCTTCGGTAACGGTTTTGTAAATATATCAGCAATTTGTTCAGATGTAGGAACATACTCCAGCCTCAGTTCATTCTTTTCAACCTGCTCTTTGATGAAGTGGTACTTTATATCAATGTGTTTTGAACGAGAATGTTGTACTGGATTTCTTGTAAGATTGATTGCACTCTGATTATCACAACCCAAGAGCAATGGTAGCTTTACTTCAACAAGTAGATCTTCCAGCTGAGTCTTCATCCACATTAGTTGAGTTGCAGCTTGAGTAGCAGCAACATACTCAGCCTCAGCTGTGCTAAGAGTTACTGAATTCTGTTTCTTGGTATGCCAACTAACACAGCTTTTTCCTAGAAAGAATACTCCACCAGATGTGGATCTTCGATCATCAACATTTCCTACCCAATCAGCATCAGAATACCCAAATAGATCAATATTTTCAGAGCCGTCATACCGGATTCCAAAGTTTGTTGTGCCTTTGATATATCTGAGAATTATTTTTCCAGCAATCAAATGTGGTTCTTTAGGAGCACTCTGAAATCTTGCACATAAAGTAACAGCATAGACGATGTCGGGTCTTGAGGCAGTCAAATATAGCAGACTTCCAATCAGTTTTCGAAACTCTTTCTGATCAACTTCCTTGTCTTCTCCATCTTTAGAAAACTTGGTTCCCACTGAAATCGGTGTGGAAACTGGTTTCGAAATTTCCATGCCAAACTTCTTCAGAAGTTCTTTAGCATACTTTTCTTGAGACAGAAAAACATGATTCTTCTTCTGTGAAATTTGTAACCCAAGAAAGTACTTCATTTCACCTAGCATGGACATCTCAAATAACTTCTTCATCTCCTCAGAAAATTTTTCACATGATCTTTCATTATTTCCAGCAAATATAATATCATCGACATAAACAATAACGATCAGTGAAAACTCCTGACATTTCTTGATGTAGAGATTGTTGTCAACTCTCCCTTTCTTAAAGTTCATCTTCTTCAAGCAAGTATCAAATTTGGAATACCATGCTCTCGGAGCCTGTTTTAGCCCATACAGAGCCTTCTTCAACCTGCACACATAGCTTTCATCTTTCCCAATAACAAATCCACAAGGTTGATCAATGTAAACTTCCTCGTCAAGATCACCATTCAAGAATGCAGATTTTACATCCATTTGAAAGATTTTGTAACCTCGTTGTGCAGCAATGGCAAGAAATATTCTGATTGTTTCTAATCGAGCTATTGGAGCAAAGGTTTCATCAAAGTCAATGCCTTCAATTTGTGAATACCCTTTGCAGACCAATCTTTCCTTGTTTCTTATTACATTACCTTCTTCATTCAGCTTGTTTCGAAAAACCCACTTTGTACCAATAATGTTCTTGTTGTCCGGCTTGGGTACAAGTTCCCAAGTATTGTTCTTCTCTATCTGATCAAGCTCTTCATTCATAGCATGAACCCATTCTGGATGCTCAAATGCTTCATTTACATTATTCGGTTCAACTTTCGAATAAAGAGAAGTATGTGATATAGCATTCGTTGTTCTTCTTGTTTGAACCCTTTGATTTTTATCTCCAATAATGTTCTGAGCCTCCACTTGTTTCCTCAACCTAGGATGAGTTGTTTGAACTTCATCCTCATCACTTGATATTTCTGAGTCAGATTCCTCTTCTTGAGTAGGATGAACAAATTCTGCAACATTATCAGAATTGTTAACAAAATCTTCTCTATCCCGCTCGACTTCCACATCAACATATGACTGCTTTTCTTTCTCCGCACTTTCAACAACTTTTACATCTGAAGAATCAATAATTCTTCCTGTTTCTTTGTTGAGGCATCTATATACTCTTCCTTCTGGAGCATAGCCAAGAAAAATTCCGGCATCTCCTCTTTGCTCGAACTTTCCCAGATTTCCACCTTTCTTCTTTATAATACATGGACTCCCAAAGACTCTCAAGTGTTTCAGACTTGGAGTTTTTCCATTGAACATTTCATATGGAGTCATATCTGAGTTTGGCCTATAGAAACACCGGTTCTGAATATACACAGCAGTGCTCATGGCTTGCCTCCAATAATAATGAGAGAGACTATGTTCAAGTAACATAGTTCTCCCCATTTCCACCAGACTTCGATTCTTTCTTTCAGCCACCCCATTTTGTTGAGGTGTGTATGGTGAACTAAACTCATGCTGAATTCCATGTTTCTCAAGATAACTTTCAAACACTTCATTCTTATACTCACCACCATTATCAGTTCTCAACTTCTTCACTGAATACTCACATTCTTTCTCTGCTTTCCTTCTGAAACTCTTAAACATTGTTAGAGCATCTGACTTATGTCTCATGTACATAACACAAGTAATGCGAGTAAAGTCATCAATGAAAGTAATGAAGTATTTATCTCCATTTGAAGATTGCTTGCTCATTGGCCCACATATATCTGAGTGTATGAGTTCTAAGGGTCTTTTTGAGCGAATTTCAACTCTCTTGTGCATATAATTAGCAATCTTCCCTTTCTCACAAATAGTGCAGCACCAATCTCTTTCTCTTGATAAATCAGGCATATCCCGAACACTTTCTCGCTTTGACAACTTGCACATATTTCTCTGACACATATGCCCCAGCCTTTTATGCCATAATTTATTTTCATCTACCACACTCATGTAACAAGAGTTCTGTCCATCCCCAACTTGGAACAAATTCCCTCTTGTACGCTGGCCCCTTGTAACTATGTTTCCATCATTTTCACTTTTTACAACAAATCCATCTTTTCTGAAGATCACTTTGTTGCCCTCATCACAGAGTTGTGACACACTGAGCAGGTTGTGTTTCAGTCCATCAACATATAGTGTTTTTCTGGATTTCATCTTTTATTTTCCAATGATGGCTGATCCAACACCTTTGATCCTTAGAGATTCATCATTTCCAAATGTCACAGTTCCTTCTTTAAAGTCTTTCACATTCTTCGGCAGCTTTAAGTCTCCTGTCATATGAGATGAACATCCACTATCAAGAATCCATGGACGTTCTCCTTTGGTAGCTTTCAAATCTGTTTCAACAACAAGTGCTTTTTGTTCTTCCTTTTCCTTCACTTTCTGTTTTGCTTCTTCCAATTTCCTAGCCAAATAAATGTGTTCTGGCCAGAGAACCATGCATTCTTTCTTTTCAGACTTATCATACTTGTCCCTTTTGTATTTTAAAAACTCTTTCTTCTGAGGATTATTAAAAAACTTTTGTTGCTCTGGTAACACACTAAGGCATCCCTTAGCAAGATGTCCAGGTTGATCACATCTTTCACAATAAGTTTCCAGTGGTTGGAATCTATTCCCAACTTTCACACCAGTCTTCTCAGATATCTTCTGAAACTTATTTGGAGATCTTCTATTTTGAAAGCATTGGCTCCCCCTCAATCCTTGTCCTTAAAAACTTTTGGAATAGTTGTAATGTTGTTGGTTAAACCAACACATACTTTCCATGTGTCCGAATCCACCACAATACCAGCAGTAACCATAGAAAGAATATTTACCTCTGAAACCTTTATACTGAATGGAGTTGTGAACACGCTTCTCAAAAACCATCATATTTTCATTTGTAACTCTCTTCTTCAGCTCAGATTCAACAGTACCAGAAGTATTAGAAGCTTTTCTTGACTCAAGATTTTTATGCACTTCTGATTTTTCTGCATTGCTGATTTTGACCACATACTTTGTCTTTCCAGCCTTGTTCTTATCAGAACCAGTTTTGTCTTTCATTTCAACCTTTGAAGGTAAGTTTTGTAGATCCCTTTTTGGTTCATTCTTACTGGAACATTCCCCTACTTCTGAGATAGAATTTTTGGAACTGATATTCATTTCTTTAGCTTTATGCAGTTTTTGTTGGACAAGTTCCAACTCTTCTTCTTTTGCCTTCAACTTCACTTCAAGATGATCATTACGATTCTTTGTATTCTCAAGAGAATTTTTCAGATCATCAATCTCTTTTTTCATCATGATTTTATCATCTGTAAAACCTTCTTGATTGTTTACTGTGGAATTTTCTTTTACTAACTTGTTGTTTTCTTTCTCCAGTTTTCTGATCTTCCTCAAACATTCCTTCAGCTCTTCTTTCAGATACTGTTCAAGTTGAGTCTCTTCTTCTTCAGTACTACTACTCTCATAATCATCATTATTCACTGTTGCAAAAAAGGTACTCTCTCTAGTTTTTTCAGTAGAAGATTTTTCTGATTCAGTCTCGCTATCATCATCTTCCTTATCATTTGACAAAAAGCTTCTTCTTTTTGATTTAAAGAACTTTTTATTCTGACTTCTACCAGAATATTTATATTTTCGATCCTGTTTCTTCCATGACCTTCTTGGTCCTCTGTCTTCTTCATCACTGACAGCATCTTTCCCCTTTTGAGGGCAATTAGCCGCAAAGTGGCCAACTGCTCCACATTCAAAACATTTCAAAGGGAGTTTCCCTTTGTATTTCCCTGTGCCTCTTTTAACATTTTTAGAAAACAAGGATAGAATTTCATCAAAATTTTGACATACCTCATTTTCAGAGTTGGATTCACCATCTTCTTCATTAATAAGAATTTTCTTTGACTTCTCTTTCTTTTCTTCCCTGAAAGACATTTCTCTATCAGTTTTTGCTTTTCTCTTCATGGTCTTCTCTCTTCTCATCTCATAAGTAATGAGAGTACTGTGCAAATCATCAAGAGATAATGTTTCCGGATCTCTGTCTTCTAGTGAAGAAACTTTAGCATCAAATTTGTCAGGCAGAATTCTCAGGATCTTTTCAACAACTGTATCATCTTCTAACTTTTCACCAAGACATCTGATTGTACTGACAATGTCATTAACTCTGGTAAAGAATTCCCCAACAGATTCAGATTCTCCCATTTTCAAGTCTTCATACTTCAGCCTCCAGATTTGTAGTTTTGCCTTCTTCACTTTTGTATTTCCTTCATAGATATTCATTAGCTTATCCCAGATGCCTTTAGCAGTAGTGACACCTTTCACTCTTAAAAACTCACTCTCAGAAAGTGATGAGAGTAATGAATTTTTAGCTCTTCCATCATTATCAAGATTCTTCTTATCGACAGGAGTAAGAGGGACCTTGTCATCAATATCAGGAAATCCATCTGTTGTAGTTTCAAGAACTTCATATCCAAGAGACATAAGATACGGCATCATTCTGTCCTTCCAGATGTGATAGTTCTTTCCATCGAAGATTGGAATCCCCTTACTGTTCACACAATTTAGAATTTCCATCACAACTTCTCTTCAAACACTTCAGCAAAGAGTAAACGAAGGCAACCCCGCTCTGATACCAATTGAAGTTCCCAATCAGGATCTAAGTATCACTGAGAGGGGGAGGGGGTGAATCAGTGATATCTTTTTCTTTTTAAGTTTCCCCCTTTTTTGAAACAACCTTCGCCTCCTGTTAAAGAGATTCTTCCCTACTGAACACACACAACCACAGGAACACAAGATTTACAAGGTTCACTACTCAACAAGAGTAGCTACGTCCTTGGTATGGTACGGAAACAATCCAGTACCACACAATCCACTAGAAAACAATCCTTTGATGTGGAATACAACAAGTAGGATATACCCTTACACTCGTGCAGCACTTTAAAAACAATCTAATAGTGCATGTGCTCCCTCTTAGCACAAATAGGGTAACACAATGTTTCAGTGCTTCTTTACAATTGAACAGATGTATTCTCTGAAGTACAAATCTTCACTTTCTTACCCAGAAGCCGGTAAGAACTCTCTTACGCACTACTGAATACGTGCGAAGACCCAAAATATTTCGCACAGCCTTTAGGGTGCCTTGCACGCAATTCAAATTTCTTGCGCGTAAAAATCCCTTTTGGCGCGAAAAACGTTTTCGCGCAACTTTCCTTTTGCGCGCAACTTTTTCTCTTTTCGCGCAACTTCTCAATTTTCCGCGCAGCTATCCTCTTTTCATGCAAACTTATTTATTTTCGCGCAACTCACTTAGCGTATAATTTACGCGCACCAGAGCTCGGGATTTCTTCTAAGTGTCGAGCATTGACAACTAACAAGGATTAGCCTCATATTTATAGGCATTTTTGAACCCGCGCGAAAAACACTAATCCGCGCGTAAAACCTCCTCCATGCGCGTAAAAACTCTTTTATGCAACTTCATATTTCGCGCCATGCTTCAAGTTTTCGCGCACCTCATGCCTTTGCCATTTTTCATCCTTCTAAGCATGAAGCACCAATTGCGCGAAAAATTCCACACCGTGTTCCATATTGCGCGCAAACCCAATCTTTCCTGCAATATCAGATTTCGCGCACTGCTCCAATATTTCACGCATTTTATGCCTTTGCCAATTTTTGATCTTCTGATCTCTAACCATCATTTGCGCGAAAACTTCATTCCTCAATTTCGCGCATCCCGCAGCTTTTTCGCGCAACCCGCTACTATTTCGCGCATCCCGCTACTATTTCGCGCATCCCGCTGATATTGCGCGCACCACTTTATTTTTGCGCGAAACATGCCTAAATTTCCGCGCACTCCATTACTTTGTCATTTTTCATAGTTCAGACCTTGAATAACTCTTTTTCACGTATAATCCATCTTCAATATTATGCGTAACATCCATTGCCAAGCACATTTCTTCATCTCCCGATTTTCAGGCCCTAAAATTTGGCAAACACTGGAAAACGGCGCCACCTTAAACTGTGCTTTTCTGCCACCCCCAGATTGTCTATTGCTTTACCATTTTATCTCTTTACTGCTTCCCATAACCATTCTTCTACTCTTATCACGAATCCCACTATCGTGATATTTATCCTTTGACAGATCAGCTTAAGCATCGTCAGAGTTGCAATGGGAACTGAATCTTTCCTATCTTCTAGCAGCATCATTCCTTCCAATCAAAACATTATATGACTGGAATCATCATTTCTCCCCCTTTCCTTCATAAGGCTTGCATCACAAGTTCTCCTAACTCATGATTTGTTTGAAATACATACCAGCAGAGCATCGTCTGATTTTTGATCCTTCTACAGAGTGAATTGATTTATCGCCTTTGACAACAAAATACAACACTCTGCAAAAGCTAACTCTTCAAACTTTCATCTTCATTCAACTTGGTCCCAACAAGTTACACATCATTATTATACCCATCCAAATAATAATATATTGAATAACAATTACACCACGACGTGGAGACGGTAAGTCGTACGTACGCACGTATGGTGAAATGTTATTCAAAGGGTGGATAGAATACTGAATATGGTTGTACCATATTTATAATAATATAACAGTATATATATGATACTGGAGTTATTATTTTAGAATGGTAATAACACAGGAAGAAGAAGTGGAAGAAGAAAGGAACTTGGAAAAGGGTGGTGAAATCATTACCTCTTCTTCGGGTTCTTCCTTTTGATTTGATCAAAAGGGCTCCTTAGGTTGGCTTTATGATCAAACTAAGGCCTCTAGGTTGTAGTGAGGGAATTTTAGAGAGTATTTTGGCAGGGTTTGGCCAAACAAAAAGACTTTAAAGGTGTGAAGAAATGTGAAGGAGTAGTTCCCTTTTATAAGAGGGTGAGGGGCACCTTTGGAAAAGCTAGAAATATTAATTTATAATAAATTAATATTCGGTTTCTAATGGCTCCAAAGTTGATTATTTAAAGGTTAAGGTGGGTATGGGTCGAAAACCACTCAACCAATATAATTTATACAGGTTTGGGTCATTATATTAACCTTGTCTTTAAGTATTAACTCTAAGTTAATTAGTTTCACTTTTATAATGTCTCTTTTTATTTTTATATTATATGGTTAATAAACTTACCATATAAATCCAAGAGACCCCCAAGTGGTCCATTAATTATACAACGATCATGATATAAGTCTCTTGGCCGAACCTTAGATTTTTAGGAATTTAATATCATGTAATAATATAATATTTGTTTTAAAAACTCTTTTATCTCAATTTTGACACTATTCAATAGTTGATTTTTTTGAAACTCATAACAGAATGATTATTTCAAAAAAAATTCATTAAATCAATCCTAATATGTCATATTATCCTATAAAATTAGTGTAATTCATTAAAAGTCTCAAATTATATTTATTTGGGTATTTATAATATCAATTATTTTAAATTTTCACTATTATGGTAATTACTGCATCATAATTGTGTCATAAATAAATTAAATTATTTAAAGTATAAAAATTATAAATAAAATATCATTATGTATGAAATATTTTTATCTTTCTAATTAATATTTATAGTCTAAAATCCAACATATATTACCCAATGTAAAAATTATTTTTCTAAAAGATATATGCTTATGTCATTTTTGTACTTATTTTAACTTAATTAAAATTAAGTGTCCCTATCACCTACAAGTGGCTCCATGGGGTCCCAAAATCGACCTAAATATGACCATGGTCGGCCATATATCAACAAATAATGTTTGGAAATGTTTTAGGGTAATTTTTTATTATTATAATATTATTTTTTAACCCTTATTTACCGGATTTACCCTTTAACCATGGTAAATAAAATATTTACCGAAGTAATTATTCAAAATGTCTAAAAATAAAAGTTACCTATTTCCACAATTTGAACATCCTGATTCCAAATATGGAATCCATTTTTCCAAATTCAAAACACAGAAGTGGCATAAATTAATTTAAAATTAATTCCCGTTGTTAAAACAAAAAGCGTGTTTTTAAGAGATAATAACTATCAAAAGATTGGCACTTGTTTATGTCTGGTTTAATTGTGAAATTATGTCCAATGACAAACATTGAATTAAATGGTAAAACTATATTCTAAATATACTTTAAAACCACTCAAATTCATAATTTATCAATATTAATTATTTTGATTAAAAAATTTGTTTTTAATTAAAATTTAGTAATTTTCACTATTCATCAAAATATGAAAGTTATCCGAAAGGTGCCAAAATTTCAGCCTAGGCTAATTTCGATATTCCGAATCCAAAAATAAAGTAAAATTTAAAAAATAAAATATATATAATTTCAAAAATTAGGTATTATTATTCATAACGACTAGTTTGATTGGTTATGGTGTATTAGAACTCGGTGTTGCGTACAACACACGCTATCACATTATTTAAAGAGAAGCGTACCGTAGAAGCTTGGGGTGTTACATTCTCCCCTCCTTAAAATAATTTCATCCTCAAAATTTCTAGAATACTTATCACATGAAAAGACTCAGGTGGTTCTTCATCATATGTTCCTCGGGTTCCCACGTTGCCTCTTCTATCTTATGGTTTCTCCATAAAACTTTTACCAGACGCGTCGTCCGGTTTCTCAGTACTTGTTCTCTCATATCAAGAATCCTAATGGGATCTTCACAATAAGACAGATCGGGTTCCAGTTCTAACTCCTCATAGGTGAGTACATGCGTTGGGTCAGGCATGTATTTCCTCAACAGAGATACGTGGAACACATCGTGAACTTTAGAGAGACTTGGCGGCATTGCCAATCGGTAAGCTACAGCCCCAATTCGTTCTAGAATTTCAAAAGGTCCGATGTACCTGGGACTCAATTTACCTTTCTTACCAAAATGTGTGACTCCCTTCCATGGAGATACCTTCAGGAAAACATGATCACCAACTTGAAATTCCAAATCCTTCCTTCGATTATCGGCATAGATCTCCTGCCTACTTTGAGCTGCTTTGATGTGATTTTGGATTACCTTCACCTTTTCTATCATTTCCTCCACCAGTTCTAGACCTAAAAGTTTTCTTTCACCAACGTCATCCCAACAGGTTGGTGTGCGACGTCTCTTTCCGTATAATGCTTCATATGGTGCCATCTGAATACTCGAATGGAAACTATTGTTATAGGAAAATTATACCACAGATAAATACTGATCCCACATACCCTGAAAGTCAAGTGAGCTGGATCTCAACATGTCTTCTAAGGTTTGAATAGTCCGTTCTGATTGTCCATCTGTCTGAGGGTGGTAGGCAGTGCTCAAATGAAGTTCAGTATCCAAGGATTTCTGAAGACTCTTCCAGAATCTTGAAGTAAAACGGGGATCACGATCAGAAACAATCGATAGGGGTACTCCATGAAGTCTCACAACTTCATTAATATATAGTCTTGCTAGACGTTCCAGTGGTAGATCTTCTCTTATAGCAAGAAAATGTGCTGACTTAGTAAGACGATCAATAATAACCCATATTGCATCGTTCCTTCTAAAAGTATTTGGTAGCCCCATGACAAAGTCCATCGTAATATTGTCCCATTTCAACTTCGGTATGGGAAGAGGTTGCATGACTCCTCCAGGGTGTTGCCTTCCAGCTTTCACTTGTTGACAAACCATACATCTTGACACAAAATCAGCAATCTCCCTCTTCATATTGTCTCACCAAAAATGTTCCTTCAAATCTCTATACATTTTGGTGCTCCCAGGGTGTATAGAGAATTTGAAACTATGAGCATCATCCAACAATTCCCTTTTTATATCAGGTATATCAGGAACACAAAGCCTCTTCCCGAATTTCAAAATTCCATTTTCATACACAAAATCTCTCAATATCCCATCATTCATAGCTTTAATCTTCTTTTGAAATTCTATATCGTTAGTCTGAGAACTCTTAATCCTTTCTAGTAAAGATGGTTTGGCAACCATTTGAAAAAGCATTGATGTTTCTCCTTCCCTGGTTATTCCCATGTCCATCTTCACTAGATCCATGAAAATCGGATCCCTTTCAATTCTCATATTGTTCAAAACTCCATGATCTTTTCTGTTCAAAGCATCTGCCACCTTGTTTTCCTTCCCCGGGTGGTAGTTTATCATGCAATCATAATCCTTGAGTAATTCAAGCCATATCATTTGCCTCATTTTGAGTTCTTTTTGTGAGAAAACAAAATTCAAACCCTTGTGATCAGTATAAATGTCACATTTTTCACCATAGAGGTAGTGCCTCTATATATTCAAAGCAAAGATCACAGATGCTAACTCGAGATCATGAGTATGATAGTTTTGTTCATGAATTTTCAATTGTCGTGATGCATAGGCAATAACCCTATCATTCTGCATAAGGACACAACCAATTCCTTTCTTCGATGCATCACTATAAATAACGAACCCATCATTCCCCGATGGTAGATTCAATATAAGAGCATTGACTAATCTTCTATTCAGTTCTTCAAAACATTCTTCACACTCTTTTGTCCAAACAAATTTAACCCCTTTACGTGTGAGCTTCGTTAATGGGTTAGAAAATCGGGCAAAATTCTGGACGAAACGTCGATAATAACCTGCCAAACCAATAAAACTACGTACCTCAGTTATACTCATAGGTGCCGGCCATTCTTGGATTGCCTTGGTCTTAAAAGGATCAACAGAGATTCCATCTTTAGAGACAATATGGCCAAGAAAAGAAATCTTCTGAACCCATAATTCACACTTGCTAAACTTCCCATATAATTCATGCCTTCTCAGAGTCCTCAAGATAATGCGCAAGTGATTTTCATGATCTTCGAAGCTTTTGGAGTATACCAAGATATCATCAATAAATACCACCACAAATTCATCGAGATACTCTTTGAAAACTCTATTCATCAGATCCATGAATACAGAGGGTGAATTAGTCAATCCAAAAGGCATTACAGTAAACTCGTAATGCCCGTACCTGGTTCGAAATGCTGTCTTCGGAATGTCTTCCTTCTTCACACACAACTGATGGTATCTAGATCGAAGGTCAATCATTGAAAAGTAATGAGCTCCATTCAGTTGGTCAAATAAATCATCAATGCGAGGTAAGGGATACTTGTTCTTTATCGTTATAGAATTGATCTCCCTGTAGTCAATACATAACCTCATAGATCCATCTTTATTTTTAACAAAAAGAACAGGGGCTCCCCATGGAGAAACACTAGGGAGAATAAATCCTTTATTACTCAATTCCTCTAGTTGTTTCATTAGTTCGACTAATTCTACAGTGGCCATTCTATAAGGGGTCTTCGATATAGGCCTTGATCCAGGAATTAAATCAATAGAAAACTCGACTTCTCGTTCTGGAGGATTTCCAGGTAAATCTTCCGGAAATACATCTACAAATTCTTTCACAATAGGTACATCCTCTATTTGAACATTCTTTTCCTCACCCACAGTTATTTCATTCTCTTCCTCCCCAATAATTGAATTTAGTCAAGCTACTGGGGGTGGATCTAGATAAGAATTAGGTGGTGATGATTCTGCTCTAAAGATAAGGTGTTCCTTATCATCATCATCAAGAATCGTAACCTCTTTCTTCTTACAATAAATCTTCGCATCATAGTCTGAAATCCAGTACATACCGAGGATTATATCAAACTCAATCATAGGTATGATGACGAGATCAGCAGATAAAGAACATTTATGTCCTCTAATGGGGACTGATTCACAAAACTTTGTTGTAATGATACTTCCCTTAGTAGTTTTAACTGATAACTCCCTTGATAAATCAAATTGGAAATATCTAATTTTCTTAGCAAATTGGGAAGATATGAAACAATGCGATGATCCAGAATCAAATAATGCATTTGCTAAACTTGAGGAAACCATTAAATTACCTGCCACCGCGTCTTTCAGAGCTTCTACCTCAGCAGTAGTCATAGAATAAGCTTGGCCTTGATCCCTTGGCCTTTTCTGAGGTAAGTTCTCCTGACGCTTAGGACATTCATTTGCATAATTCCCCATCTCCCTGCAATTGTAGCACTGAACATTGGTAGCTTCCTTCTTCCCCTTGCAATCACGAGCTTGGTGGCCTTTTTCACCACACTTGTAACAGACTCATGTTCACTTCAAGCAAGTACCGGGGTGTTTCTTACCACATTTACCATAGGATGGATATTCAACCTTTCCCTTCTTCCCCTTATTTCCATTCCCAGATTGATCAGAAGGTCTCTTCTTCTCTTGCATTTCTTTAAAGTCATAAGACTTAGATAATTCCTTTTCGGTATTGATAACACATGAGACAATGTCTTCGTACGATGAAAAGGATTGTGAGACTAATGCTCGATGGAGAAATGGTTTTAACCCATCAAAGAAACGATCAATCTTACTTCTTGGGTTACGTATATAATCTCCAGTATACCTTGATAACCTTGTAAAGTTAGCCTCATACTTTGCGACATTCTCATCCTCCTTTTGTCTCAGACTCAGAAATTGCCTTTCCATATCTGCTCGATGGTCGCGAGGAAAGTATTTTTCTAAAAATAGATCTTTGAACTCCCTCCATTCCATATTTTATACTTCATCATATTCCTTCGTGTTTTGAATCAATGACCATCATTGATCAGCATCTCCAGTGAGGCGGTAAACTGTCATGATAACTTTTTCCCTTTCACTACTCCCCAAAGCCTAAAATATTTTTTCTAGGGAATTTATCCATTGCTCAGCTACTAAGGGATTTGTACTCCCATTGAACGTTGGTGGTTGTTGCCTCATGAAACGATCTAACATTGACCCTCCACGTTGCGGATCAGGGTGCTCTATACGGGTAAGGTTATTATTCATAACCTGAGTGAGTTGTCCTAGTATGGTGATTAGTTGATCGGCACCAGTTGCATCACCAGCTCCACTATAATTATCTTGAGCAGGAGGGAAATCCCTACATGTAGTGCGTGCATTGATACGGTTTCCATTTCTTCCACTAGGCGCCATTTCTAAACAATGGCATAAACTAGATCAGTTTATGAATCAAAATACATAATCTCATACTTATAAAACACTTTACATAAATTGAACTATTTATGGATATAATCCATAATCATAAGAATGTTTTCTTTGAGGAATTATATACTCATAAACCCTTCATAATGATTTGTAAAGAAAATGAGAGTTATCCTAAGCATATCCCCCAGGAGTGTCGTAACCAAGAGTGTAGCAAGGCCCATTGTCGTGCACCAGTTCTCGTTCGATTCTAGATCAAAGCGGTGTTTTCGGGTTTTACCCCTAGGTACATCTGTACCAGAGCCGCCTCTACTTGCTCGTATCCAGACAGGGATGTATTGCTTGGAAAACTCACAAAATGTCTACAATACCAAAATTCTAGGAAGTTCTTCTATACTAATCCTCAAAGTTCATCTTAGGTCTACGTGCTCTAATTAGATTTTATCTAAATATAGCTTCCAAGGTTTGTACTAAACTTCCTCTAATACCAACTGTAATTCCCCGACCCTAGTTACCTAGAGTCGGTGCATTATTACATAACATTGGCATGATCACAAGAAAGATAAAATCTCGAAAGACCGATTGGTTTAGTAGCCTTGGAAACACTAGATATATTCACAAAGTTTTACATTACATCATAAAGTGAAAAACTACTACAACAACATAGTCTCCATATTCCACACTCATATCCCCACATACTATCCCTGTAGGTCATTCATAAATTACTTCTTCACATCCTGGGAAAAATTAAACTTAGAAAAGGGGTGAGCTCAAATGCCCAGTAAGGATAACAATATAGCGGAAACTTTCATAAATAAGAATAAACATTTAAGGCAATGTATAACTTAAAACAAAATCCTTTTAAACTTGAACTTCAACATAGCATGGCAAAGATAAAATGAAATAATTCCATTTACTTATTCACATGGATATTCTAATAATCGAATAATCACATGCAATATCAATAACCACTTTCATAATGATGGAATGCATAATGCCAGACTATCATAACCACAAGCCAAGGCTTCATGCCAAGACTACAAATAAGATTTTTCCAAGGCATTATGCCAAGACACTAGTTTGTCTCATGAGACCTACCGATGCATCGAGGAGTTATAGCGGGCTCCACCCGTCATATATTAAGTCCAATTCATTCCCATATGAAAACTTTTAAACATAACATAAACGTTTGTATTAAAACTAGCATATGAAATGTCAATACTTTCACTATAAACTATGAATGGTATAAAAATAGCACATCCACAGTCAAACATATCACAAAACCTTCAATACAATATAGAAGTTTTGTATCATAATAAATCAACTTCAAATAAGCGTAAAATCCATCAAAGGATGTTGACATAGATGAAATCAAAACTCTTTTTAGAGAAATATCTCTTTATATTTTTGAAATCATTTAAGAGTCATATATTTAAAAAATAAAACATTTTCTTTGAAAATATTCTTATAAGCTTGTAAAGGAAGCTTCGACGATTTTATAACGGTGTAAAATAACCGCACCCGTCGTATAAGTTAAAAAAACATTCTTACCTTAATTCTGTCGAAAAGGTTAAAAGCACCTTGTTTGGAAAACGACGAAAAGATTCCTTTATAAAACTATTATAAAAATTCAAACAAGGGTATAAATGACTTTAACCCATATTCATTTAAATAGTAAAAATGTTTTGAAATACATTTTTAAGAAACATGGATGTGGATGATAAAGAGATCCCAGTAGATTATTACGTATAAACAACCTCAGATAATGAAGAGATTGTGAAATAACCCTTACCTTGTACTTTTACTTGGTTGGGGGTAGGTTAATCTCCTGTATAATAGTGAAATAATTGTTATTAAATTGTACAAGAATCATATACATTCATATGATATCATATATGATCTTTTAACATTTCATTGTTAATAATATCTTAGTATTATCGTCGTTTCATGTGTTAACTTACTCATTTTATTTTATATGGTTTGTTACATAAGCCATGTTTGTCATGGATGGTTTGTATATTATTCATATCCAGAATGATATCAAGTCCATAAAAATTATTTTTAAATCATAAAATGATAATTATACTTGAATGGATACGATGGAGAATGAATCTCATCGCGTTCGTGGAGACGGTAGTCCGTACGTACGCACGAGCGACAATATCATTCTTTTGATATTAAAATAATATATAAATGGATGGTATATCATATATAAAGAATCTTTAACATGTTATATTTATTATTTACATGAGCTACACATCATTATTATACCCATCCAAATAATAATATATTGAATAACAATTACACCACGACGTGGAGACGGTAAGCCGTACGTACGCACGTATGGTGACATGTTATTCAAAGGGTGGATAGAATACTGAATATGGTTGTACCATATTTATAATAACATCACAGTATATATATGATACTGGAGTTATTATTTTAGAATGGTAATAACAAAGGAAGAAGAAGTGGAAGAAGAAAGGAACTTGGAAAAGGGTGGTGAAATCATTACCTCTTCTTCGGGTTCTTCCTTTTGATTTGATCAAAAGGGCTCCTTAGGTTGGCTTTATGATCAAACTAAGGCCTCTAGGTTGTATTTAGGGAAGTTGAAATAGTATTTTGGCAGGGTTTGGCTGAACAAAAAGGCTTTGAAGGTGTGAAAAATGAGAAGGAGTAGTTCCCTTTTATAAGAGGGGTGAGGGGCACCTTTGGAAAAGCTAAAAATATTAATTTATAATAAATTAATATTCGGTTTATAATGGCTCAAAAGTTGATTATTTAAAGGTTAAGGTGGGGATGGGTCTAAAACCACTCAACCAATAGAATTTATACATGTTTGGGTCATTATATTAACCTTGTCT
This sequence comes from Viscum album, assembly GCA_963277665.1. NCBI lineage: Eukaryota > Viridiplantae > Streptophyta > Magnoliopsida > Santalales > Viscaceae > Viscum > Viscum album. The sequence continues at coordinate 1,426,534,911 of OY728138.1, read as the reverse complement.
TTAAGTATTAACTCTATGTTAATTAGTTTCACTTTTACAATGTCTCTTTGTATTTCTATATTATATGGTTAATAAACTTACCATATACATCCAAGAGACCCCCAAGTGGTCCATTAATGATACAACTATCATGATATAAGTATCTTGGCCGAACTTTAGATTTTTAGGAATTTAATATTAATTAATAATATAATATTTTTTTTAAAAACTCTTTTATGTCAATTTTGACACTATTCAATAGTTGATTTTTTTGAAACTCATAACAGAATTATTACTTCAAACAAAGTTAATTAAATCAATCCTAATATGTCATATTATCCTATAAAATTAGTTTAATTCATTAAAAGTCTCAAATTATATTTATTTGGGTATTTATAATATCAATTATTTTAAATATTCACTATTATGGTAATTACTGCATCATAATTGTGTCATAAATAAATTAAATTATTTAAAGTATAAAATTTATAAATAAAATATCATTATGTATGAAATATTTTTATCTTTCTAATTAATATTTATAGTCGAAAATCCAACATATATTACCCTACGTAAAAATTGTTTTTCTAAAAGATATATGCTTATGTCATTTTTGTACTTATTTTAACTTAATTAAAATTAAGTGTCTCTATCACCTACAAGTGGCTCCATGGGGTCCCAAAATCGACCCAAAGATTCCCATGGTCGGCCATGTATCAAAAAATAAGGTTAGGACGCGTTTTAGGGTAATTTTTTATTATTATAATATTATTTTTAACCCTTATTTACCGGATTTACCCTTTAACCATGGTAAATAAAATATTTACCAAAGTAATTATTCAAAATGTCTAAAAATAAAAGTTACCTATTTCCACAATTTGAACATCCTGATTCCAAATATGGAATACATTTTTCCAAATTCAAAACACAGAAGTGGCAGAAATTAATTTAAAATTAATTCTGGTTTTTAAAACAAAAAGCGTGTTTTTAAGAGATAATAACTATCAAAAGATTGGCACTTGTTTATGTCTGGTTTAATTGTGAAATTATGTCCAATGACAAACATTGAATTAAAAGGTAAAAATATATTCTAAATATACTTTAAAACCACTCAAATTCATAATTTATCAATATTAATTATTTTGATTAAAAAAGTTGTTTTTAATTAAAATTTAGTAATTTTCACTATTCATCAAAATATGAAAGTTATCCGAAAGGTACCAAAATTTCACCCTAGGATAATTTCGATATTCCGAATCCAAAAATGAAGTAAATTTTAAAAAATAAAATATATATAATTTCAAAATGTAGGTATTACTATTCATAACGGCTAGTTTGATTGGTTATGGTGTGTTAGAACTCGGTGTTGCGTACAACACACGCTATCACATTATTCAAAGAGAAGCGTACCGTAGAATCTTGGGGTGCTACATTCTCCCCTCCATCAAATAATTTCATCCTCAAAATTTCTAGAATACTTATCATATGAAAATACTCGGGTGGTTCTCCATCATATGTTCCTCAGGTTCCCACTTTTTCTCTTCCATCTTATGGTTTCTCCATAAAACTTTTACCAGACACGTCGTCCGGTTTCTCAGTACTTGTTCTCTTGTATCAAGAATCCTAACAGACTCTTCACAATAAGACAGATCGGGTTCCAGTTCTAACTCCTCATAGGTGAGTACATGCGTTGGGTCAGGCATGTATTTCCTCAATAGAGATACGTGGAACACATCGTGAACTTTGGAGAGACTTGGCGGCATTGCCAATCGGTAAGCTACAGCCCCAATTCGTTCTAGAATTTCGAAAGGTCCGATGTACCTGGGACTCAATTTACCTTTCTTACCAAAATGTATGACTCCCTTCCATGGAGATACCTTCACGAAAACATGATCACCGACTTGAAATTCCAAATCCTTCCTTCGATTATCAGCATAGCTCTTCTGCCTACTTTGAGCTGATTTGATGTGATTTTGGATTACCTTCACCTTTTCTATCATTTCCTCCACCAGTTCTAGACCTACAAGTTTTCTTTCACCAACGTCATCCCAACAGGTTGGTGTGCGACATCTCTTTCTGTATAACGCTTCATATGGTGCCATCATAATACTCTAATGGAAGCTATTGTTATAGGAAAATTCTACCAGAGGTAAATACTAATCCCACATACCCTGAAAGTCAAGTGAGCAGGATCTCAACATGTCTTCTAAGGTTTGAATAGTCCATTATGATTGTCCGTCTGTCTGAGGGTGGTAGGCAGTGCTCAAATGAAGTTCAGTATCCAGGGATTTCTGAAGACTCTTCCAGAATCTTGAAGTAAAATGGGGATCACGATCAGAAACAATCGATAGGGGTACTTCATGAAGTCTCACAACTTCATTAATATATAGTCTTGCTAGACGTTCCAGTGGTAGATCTTCTCTTATAGCAAGAAAATGTGTTGACTTAGTAAGACGATCAACAATAACCCATATTGCATCGTTCCTTCTAGGAGTCTTTGGTAGCCCCATTACAAAGTCCATCGTAATATTGTCCCATTTCAACTCTGGTATGGGAATAGGTTGCATGACTCCTCCAGGGTGTTGCCTTCCATCTTTCACTTGTTGACAAACCAAACATCTTCACACAAAATCAGCAATCTCTCTCTTCATATTGTCTCACCAAAAATGTTCCTTCAAATCTCTATACATTTTGGTGCTCCCAGAGTGTATAGAGAATTTGGAACTATGAGCATCATCCAACAATTCCCTTTTTATATCAGGTATATCGGGAACACAAACCCTCTTCCCGAATTTCAAAATTCCATTTTCATACACAAAATCTCTCAATCTCCCATCATTCACAGCATTAATCTTCTTTTGAAATTCTATATCATTACTCTGAGAACTCTTAATCCTTTCTAGTAAAGATGGTTTGGCAACCATTTGAAAAGGCATTGATGTTTCTCCTTCCCTGGTTATTCCCATGTCCATATTCACTAGATCCATGAAAATTGGATCCCTTTCAATTCTCATATTGTTCTAAACTCCATGATCTTTTCTGCTCAAAGCATCTGCCGCCTTGTTTTCCTTCCTCGGGTGGTACTGTATCATGCAATCATAATCCTTGAGTAATTCAAGCCATCTCCTTTGCCTCATGTTGAGTTCTTTTTGTGAGAAAATATAATTCAAACTCTTGTGATCAGTATAGATGTCACATTTTTCACCATAGAGGTAGTGCCTCCATATCTTCAAAGCAAAGATCACAGCTGCTAACTTCGAGATCATGATTAGGATAGTTTTTTTCATGAATTTTCAACTGTCGTGATGCATAGGCAATAACCCTATCATTTTGCATAAGGACACAACCAATTCCTTTCTTCGATGCATCACTATAAATAACGAACCCATCATTCCCCGATGGTAGATTCAATATAAGATTATTGACTAATATTCTATTCAGTTATTCAAAACATTCTTCACACTCTTTTGTCCAAACAAATTTAACCCCTTTACGTGTGAGCTTCGTTAATGGGTTAGCCAATCGGGAAAAATTCTGGACAAAACATCGATAATAACCTGCCAAACCAATAAAACTACGTACCTCAGTTATACTCGTAGGTGATGGCCATTCTTGGATTGCCTTGGTCTTAAAAGGATCAACAGTGATTCCATCTTTAGAGACAATATGGCCAAGAAAAGAAATCTCCTGAAGCCAGAATTCACACTTGCTAAACTTCCCATATAATTCATGCCTTCTCAGAGTCTTCAAGATAATGCGTAGGTGATTTTCATGATCTTCATAGCTTTTGGAGTGTACCAAGATATCATCAATAAATACCACCAAAAATTCGTTTAGATACTCCTTGAAAACTCTATTCATCAGATCCATGAATACAGAGGGTGTATTAGTCAATCCAAAAGGCATTACAGTAAACTCGTAATGCCCATACCTGGTTCAAAATGTTGTCTTCGGAATGTCTTCCTTCTTCAAACACAACTGATGGTATCCAGATCGAAGGTCAATATTTGAAAAGTATTGAGCTCCATGAAGTTGGTCAAATAAATCATCAATGTGAGGTAGGGGATACTTGTTCTTTATCGTTATAGCATTGATCTCCCTGTAGTCAATACATAACCTCATAGATCCATCTTTCTTTTTAACAAAAAGAACAGGGGCTTCCCATGGAGAAACACTAGGGAGAATAAATCCTTTATTACTTAATTCTTCTAGTTGTTTCATTAGTTCGACTAATTCTACAGTTTCCATTCTATAAGGGGTCTTCGATATAGGCCTTGATCCAGGAATTAAATCAATGGAAAACTCAACTTCTCATTCTGGAGGATGTCCAGGTAAACCTTCCAGAAATACATCTAAAAATTCTTTAACAACAGGTAAATCCTCTATTTGAACATTCCTTTCCTCACCCACAGTTATTTCATTCTCTTCCTCCCCAATAATTGAATTTAGTTAAGCTATTGGGGGTGGATCTAGATAAGAATTAGGTGGTGACAATTCTGCTCTAAAGATAAGGTGTTCCTTATCATCATCATCAAGAATCGTAACCTCTTTCTTCTTACAATAAATTTTCGCATCATAGTCTGAATGCCAGTCCATACCGAGGATTATATCAAACTCAATCATAGGTATGACAATGAGATCAGCAGATAAAGAACATTTATGTGCTCTAATGGGGACTGATTCACAAAACTTTGTTGCAATGATACTTCCCTTAAGAGTTTTAACTGACAACTCCCTTGTTAAATCAAATTGGAAATATCTAATTTTCTTAGCAAATTGGGAAGATATGAAACAATGTGACGATCCAGAATCAAATAATGCATTTGCTGAACTTGAGGAAACCATTAAATTACCTGCCACCACGCCTTTCGGAGCTTCTACCTCAGCAGTAGTGATAGAATAAGCTTGGCCTTGATCCCTTGTCCTTTTCTGAGGTAAGTTCTCCTGACGCTTAGGACATTCATTTTCATAATTCCCCATCTCCCTGCAATTGTATCACTGAACATTGGTAGCTTCCTTCTTCCCCTTGCAATCACGAGCTTGGTGGCCTTTTTCACCACACTTGTAACAGACTCCTGTTCACTTCAAGCAAGTACCGGGGTGTTTCTTACCACATTAACCACAGGATGGATATTCAACCTTTCCCTTCTTCCCATTATTTCCATTCCCAGATTTATCAGTAGGTCTCTTCTTCTCTTTCTTTTCTTTAAAGTCATAAGACTTAGAGAATTCCTTTTCGGTCTTGATAGCACATGAGACAATGTCTTCGTATGATGAAAAGGATTGTGAGACTAATGCTCGACGGAGAAATGGTTTTAACCCATCAAATAAACGATCAATCTTACTTCTTGGGTTACGTATATAATCTCCAGCATACCTTGCTAACCTTGTAAAGTTAGCCTCATACTTTGCGACATTCTCGTCCTCCTTCTGTCTCAGACTCAGAAATTGCCTTTCCATATCTGCTCGATGGTCGCGAGGAAAGTATTTTTCTAAAAATAGATCTTTGAACTCCCTCCATTCCATATTTGATACTTCATCATCTTCCTTCGTGTTTTGAATCAATGACCACCATTGATCAGCATCTCCAGTGAGGCGGTAAACTGCCATGATAACTTTTTCCCTTTCACTACTCCCCAAAGCCTGAAATATTTTCTCTAGGGAATTTATCCATTTCTCAACTACTAAGGGATTTTTACTCCCATTGAATGTTGGTGGTTGTTGCCTCGTGAATCGATCTAACATTGATCCTCCACATTGCAGATCAGGGTGCTCCATACGGGTAAGGTTATTATTCATAAAATGAGTGAGTTGTCCCAGTATGGTGATTAGCTGATCGGCACTAGTTGCGTCACCATCTCCACTATAATTATCTTGAACAGGAGGGAAATCCCTACATGGAGTGTTTGCATTGATACGGTTTCCATTTCTTCCACTAGGCACCATTTCTAAACAATGGCATAAACTAGATCAGTTTATGAATCAAAATACATAATCCCGTACTTATAAACCACTTAACATAAATTGAACTATTTATGGATATAATCCCTAATCATAAGAATGTTTTCTTTGAGGAAGTATATACTCATAAACCCTTCATAATGATATGTAAAGAAAATGAGATTTATCCTAAGCATATCCCCCGGGAGTATCGTAACCAAGAGTGCAGCAAGGCTCGTTGTCGTGCACCAGTTCCCGTTCGAGTCTAGCTCAAAGCGGTGTTTTCGGGTTTTACCCCTAGGTACATCTGTACCAGAGCTGCCTCTACCTACTCGTATCGAGACAGGGATTTATTGCATGGTAAACTCACAAAATCTCTACAATACCAAAATTCTAGGAAGTTATTCTATAATAATCCTCAAAGTTCATCTTAGGTCTACGTGCTCTAATCAGAGTTTATCTAAATCTAGCTTCCAAGGTTTCTACTAAACTTCCTCTAATACCAACTATAACGCCCCGACCCCAGTTACCTGGACTCGGTGCATTATTACATAACATTGGAATGATCACAAGAAAGATCAAATCTTAAAAGACCGATTGGTTTAGTAGCCTTGGAAACACTAGATATATTCATAAAGTTTTACATTACATCATAAAGTGAAAAACCACTACAACAACATAGTCTCCATATTTCACACTCATATCCCCACATACTATCCCACCAGGTCATTAATCAATTACTTTTTCACATCCTGGGAAAAATAAAACATAGAAAAGGGGTGAGCTCAAATGCCCAGTAAGGATAACAATATAGCGGAAACTTTCATAAATAAGAATAAACATTTAAGGCAATGTATAACTTAAAACAAAAGCCTTTTAAACTTGAACTTAAACATAGTATGGAAAAGATAAAATGAAATAATGCCATTTACTTATTCAAATGGATATTCTACTAATCGAATAATCACATGCAATATCAATAACCACTTTCAAAATGATGGAATGCATAATGCCAGACTATCACAACCACATAGCCAAGGCCTCGTACCAAGACTACAAATAAGATTTTGCCAAGGCCTTGTGCCAAGACACTAGTTTTTCTCATGAGACCTACCGATGCATCGAGGAGCTATAGAGGGCTCCACCCGTCACATATTAAGTCCAATGCATTCCCATATTAAAAGGTTTAAACATAACATAAACATTCGTATTAAAATTAGCATACGAAATGTCAATACTTTCACCATAAACTATGAATGGTATAAAAATAGAACATCCACAGTCAAACATATCACAAAACCTTCAATACAATATAGAAGTTTTTTATCATAATAAATCAACTTCAAATAAGCGTAAAATCCATCAAAGGATGTTGACATAGATGAAATCAAAACTCTTTTTAGTGAAATATCTCTTTCCATTTTTGAAATCATTTAAGAGTCGTATATTTATAAAATAAAACATTTTCTTTGAAAATATTCTTATAAGATTTCAAGGGAATCTTCGACGATTTTATAACGGCGGAAAATAACCGCACCCACCGTATAAGTTAAAAAAAATCTTACCTTAATTCTGTCGAAAAGGTTAAAAGCACATTGTTTGGAAAACGGCGGAAATATTACTTTATAAAACTCTTATAAAAAGTTAAACAAGGGTATAAATGACTTTAACCCATATTCTTTTAAATAGTAAAAATGTTTTGAAATACATTTTTAAGAAACATGGATGTGGATGATAAAGAGATCCCAGTAGATTATTATGTATAAACAACCTCAGATTATGAAGAGATTGTGAAATAACCCTTACCTTGTACTTTTACTTGGTTGGGGGTAGGTTAAACTCCTGTATAATAGTGAAATAATTGTTATTAAATTTTACAAGAATCATATACATTCATATGATATCATATATGATCTTTTAACATTGCTTTGTTAATAATATCTTAGTATTATCGTTGTTTCAGGTGTTAACTTACTCGTTTTCTTTTATATTTTTTGTTACATAAGCCATGTTTGTCATGGATAGGTTGTATATTATTCATATCCAGAATGATATCAAGTCCTTAAACATTATTTTTAAATCATCAAATGATAATTATACTTGAATGGATACGATGGAGAATGAATCTCATTGCGTTCGTGGAGACGGTAGTCCGTACGTACGCACGAGTGACAATATCGTTCTTTTGATATTAAAATAATATATAAATGGATGGTATATCATATATACAGAATCATTAACATGTTATATTTATTATTTACATGAGTTACATATCATTATTATACCCATCCAAATAATAATATATTGAATAACAATTACACCACGACGTGGAGACGGTAAGCCGTACGTACGCACGTATGGTGACATGTTATTCAAAGGGTGGATAGAATACTGAATATGGTTGTACCATATTTATAATAACATCACAGTATATATATGATACTTGAGTTATTATTTTAGAATGGTAATAACAAAGGAAGAAGAAGTGGAAGAAGAAAGGAACTTGGAAAAGGGTGGTGAAATCATTACCTCTTCTTCGGGTTCTTCCTTTTGATTTGATCAAAAGGGCTCCTTAGGTTGGCTTTATGATCAAACTAAGGCATCTAGGTTGTAGTGAGGGAATTTTAAAGAGTATTTTGGTAGGGTTTGTCCAAACCAAAAGGCTTTGAAGGTGTGAAGAAATGAGAAGGAGGAGTTCCCTTTTATAAGAGGGGTGAGCGGCACCTTTGGAAAAGCTAGAAATATTAATTTATAATAAATTCATATTCGGTTTCTAATGGATCCAAAGTTGATTATTTAAAGGTTAAGGTGGGGATGGGCCTAGAACCACTCAACCAATAGAATTTATACAGGTTTGGGTCATTATATTAACCTTATCTTTAAGTATTAACTCTAAGTTAATTAGTTTCACTTTTACAATGTCTCTTTGTGTTTTTATATTATATGGTTAATAAACTTACCATATACATCCAAGTGACCCCCAAGTGGTCCATTAATGATACAACTATCATGATATAAGTCTCTTGTCCGAACCTTAGATTTTTAGGAATTTAATACCAGTTAATAATATAATATTTATTTTAAAAACTCTTTTATGTCAATTTTGACACTATTCAATAGTTGATTTTTTTAAAACTCATAACAGAATGATTAATTCAAACAATAAATCAGTAATAATATGTAATATTATCCTATAAAATTAGTTTAATTCATTAAAAGTCTCAAATTATATTTATTTGGGTATTTATAATATCAATTATTTTAAATTTTCACTATTATGGTAATTACTGCATCATAATTGTGTCATAAATAAATTAAATTATTTAAATTATAAAAATTATAAATAAAATATCATTATGTATGAAATATTTTTATCTTTCTAATGAATATTTATAGTCGAAAATCCAACATATATTACCCTATGTAAAAATTGTTTTTCTAAAAGATATATGCTTATGTCATTTTTGTACTTATTTTAAATTAATTAAAATTAAGTGTCCCTATCACCTACAAGTGGCTCCATGGGGTCCCAAAATCGACCCAAAGATGCCCATGTTCGGCCATGTATCAACCAATAAGGTTAGTACACGTTTTAGGGTAATTTTTTATTATTATAATATTATTTTTTAACCCTTATTTACCGGATTTACCCTTTAACCATGGTAAATAAAATATTTACCGAAGTAATTATTCAAAATGTCTAAAAATAAAAGTTACCTATTTACACAATTTTAACATCCTGATTCTAAATATGGAATCCATTTTTCCAAATTCAAAACACAGAAGTGGCAGAAATTAATTTAAAATTAATTCTCGTTGTTAAAACAAAAAACGTGTTTTTAAGAGATAATAACTATCAAAAGATTGACACTTGTTTATGTCTGGTTTAATTGTGAAATTATGTCCAATGACAAAAATTGAATTAAATGGTAAAAATATATTCTAAATATACTTTAAAACCACTCAAATTCATAATTTATCAATATTAATTATTTTGATTAAAAAAGTTGTTTTTAATTAAAATTTAGTAATTTTCACTATTCATCAAAATATGAAAGTTATCCGAAAGGTACCAAAATTTCACCCTAGGCTAATTTCGATATTCTGATTCCAAAAATGAAGTCCATTTTAAAAAATAAAATATATATAATTTCAAAAAGTAGGTATTACTATTCATAACGGCTAGTTTGATTGGTTATGGTGTGTTAGAACTCGGTGTTGCGTACAACACACGCTATCACATTATTCAAAGAGAAGTGTACCGTAGAAGCTTGGGGTGTTACATTTTTAGAAGATATTCCATGGTATTATTAGATAAATGAGTTCCTGAGTCACTTATCAAGGCATGTGGTGTTCCAAACCAATGGAAGATATGTTTTTTTATGAACTCGCTAACAGTAAGTGAATCATTCTTTCTGGTGGGTTTGACCTCAAACCACCTAGAAACATAATTGACCACAAGAATAATATATGAAAATCCATTGGAAGGGGAAATATTCCCATGAAATAGATGCCCCAAACATCAAATATCTCATAGAAAATTAAATTCTATGGAGGAATTTCATTTATTTGGGAAATTGTGCCAAAATTTTGGAAAGTGATAAATGATTTGAAAAATACATATGAGTTCTTGAAGAGTGAAGTATAGAAGAATCTTGGGTCGAGGACTTTTTATGAGGTACTCTATGGTCCAAAGTGTCCACCACCAGGAATTGAGTGATAAAATTACAAGATAGAAGAATGTTCATCTACATCAACACATCTCCTAATTACCATGTCATCCCCAGTTTTCCAATTTTTATTATCTTTTAAAAATAGAATTTTGAATCACTTTTTAGCTTCACTTTTTGTTATTTCGAAAAAAAATTAGGAAAAACACCATCAACCAAAAAAATTATAATTGGGGAATACCATGGTAACTTTGGAGTGAGAGATGCGGGGAGTTCAATTGAAATTCAATATCAATTATTTCAAAATAATAAGAATTAGAAATTATAATCAAGTGATCATCCATAGGGTTTTCTTTTCTAGGTCTATATTTAATCACAATGTAAAACTCTTGGAGGGAAATTCTACCCTCTTGTGAGTGGGAAGGAAATTCTAATGAAGTTATGGATGAATCTTTGATAGAAACTGGAATTAAAAGGGAATGAATGTATATGTGAACTGATGTGAGTCTAAGAAGTTATTGGATCACCTTATTTTTGGCAGGATCAACTTTAATACCCTCTTGTGAAATTGTGTTCTCTAGAACAATCCTATTAGTAACCATGAAATGACATTTTTCATAATTAAGAACAGCTTACATTTGACACACTTTTAAAGGAATAGAGATATTGAATGAAAGTAGGATTCAAATGACTTGCCATAAATGGTAAATTCACCCGTGAATACCTCTATGCAATGCTCAATGAATTCAGAAAAGATAGTCATCATACACCTATGGAATGTTATAGTAGCATTACAAAGTCCAAAAGGAATTATCATATATGCATATGTTCCAAAAGGTCAAGTGAAAGTACTATTTTCTTGGTCCTAAGTTGAAATTGGGATTTAGAAGTATCCAGTTTATCCATCAAGAAAGCAATAATGTGACTTTATAGCTAATCATTCTAGCATTTGATCAAGGAAACAAAGAGATTAGTGATCTTTTCATGTTTCGACATTCTATTTCAAATAATTGATGCACACATGCCATTTGTTTTTCACTTTAATTGTGACTACCTCTCTATTTTCATTTATGATAATAGTTATCCCACTATTATTAGGTACCACTTGAATCGGACTAACCCATTAACCATCAAAAATTGGGTAGATAATACCATCTTTAATAATCTTTAATATCTTCCCTAACTACCTCAAGTATGAGTGTATTGAGTCTTATTTTTGGTTGTCGAATTGGTTTGGATAATTCCTCAAGATGGATGTAATGCATGTAAAGAGCAGGTTTGATTCTTATTATGTTATCTTGGTTCCCACTTAAGGCCTTTTTATTTTCCTATAACACCTGAACATGTTTAGAATCTTCAGTTTTAGTAAGTGTGGCATAGACAATGATAGGATGAGGGTGATCATGGAAAAATAATGCATATTTTAGGTGTGAATGAAGAGGTTTCAGATCAGTCTCAGAATTCATTGGTGGGTTATACAACTCAAGAATGGAGGATGGGACTTCAATTGGTTTTTTTTTCACTTTCCTTAATATTGTCCAAGGTGGAATAGTGGAGATTAGAGTTGAGATGGGATTCAATATAGTTTTCAATATCCTCTAGATTGATGGATTCTATGAATGAGAGGTCAACATAAACTTCCTCATTTATGACTTGGTTAATCATAGTAAAAATTTCACAAGCTCCAATATCATTAGAACATGATGAACATGATTAAATGCGGGTGAATCCATGCTCATAAGTGTCCTTAGAAGCATGGATTGAGAATGTAGAGTGATCCTTAGATGGGTATCGCATGGCTTGAAAAATGTTGAAATTGAAAAGTTAGTCACCAAATTCCATGGATAGATTACTTGTATAGACATAAATATTATTTTTAGCTATCGATAGGAATTTCCATCCCAGAATTAGGGGAGATCATGAAGAGTTCATATCACCTTCCATGTTAAGGACATAGAAATCAGCTAGGAATATAAGATCATTAACACAGACAATGACATCCTTAATTATTTTCTCAGGACTGTCTATGCTTCAATTGTCTAATTGGATGACAACACTCTTTGGGTGCAAGGGACCTAGTCCAAGGTTAGAAAAGATTTATTTGGGCATGACATTTATTGAGGATCCTAGGTCTATGAGTGCATCATCGAAGTCAGAACTCTCTATTTGGCATGTAACAGTAAATGTCCCTGGGTATTTGCACTTAATGGGTATAGACTACTAGGTTGAAACATTCTCAATGGTCCTAAGTTGTCTCCTATGGGTGCAAAACTCCTTAATAAACCTTTCATACTTAGGGATTCTTTTGAAGAAATCTAAGAGGGTAATGTTGACTGCAACACGTCTAAACATGTCGAGTATTTCAGGATCGGGTTCAAAGGACTTTATTGGATTAGATATGTCTTGAGGAAAAGGAATTAGGTTCCTTAGAGGAATAGAAGGAGGTGAGGGAGTGGCTTTAAGTTCTTTTTATGGATTTTTTTTCTTTTTAGTTTCAAGATCAAAATTCAAAGGTTCATTTTAGGATCCATCATGAGGCTTGTAAATTTTTCTTCCCAATCTAAGTGCAATTGAACTTACATTACCCTTGGGGTTAGTCAATGGTTGATCTAGGATTTGGGATGAATTAGATGGTTTCTTCTGGATAAGGTGGGATACAAGTTTACCAATTTGGGTTTCAATGTTTTTAAGGCTATAACGGGTGAAGGTAGAAAGATCTTATACAGTGCTTTCCTATGGATGATTTAAAGAAGAGGCATGTCCCGTATTAGTATTAACTTGATTTTGGTTCTTGGTAAAGTTCTTGAATTGGGTTAGGAATTAGTAAGGGTAATTAAGATAGTGGAATCTATGAGGATAAAGAGGAGGATTGATCCCTTGAGGTTGAGTAACAAAAGGATATGGTTGTTGGAAGTTACCACCACCCTGACCACATTGGAATTGGTTTGTATTATGAGGAGGGAACCAAGGGGGATTAGAAATGAGATTACCATACCTCAATCCTGGTTTAAAGGTAGAAGAGAAGGGCTCAGAGTGGGGTTGGTTGAAGTTTCTAATGAACTGACCTGATTGTTTAGGGTTGGTGTTCCTTTGAGAATATACTACAGTGAGATCCATTGGTCCAGATAAATCAGATGGATCCTCTTGAAGTTCTTGACATGTGTTAATTAGATGAGTTGGTGAGATACATATTCCAAAATTCTTTATAGGTATAAGGAATAGATATTTTAGATAAGATAAGGTTGGGACTTTGGCAGCCACTGCTAGTTGTCACACAAGACCTATAAGTTTACTCATCCACTTGTTCATCTTGTTGGGATCTATGGATTGATTCTATTTGACTTGTTTGAATTGAGAATGTTCTCAAGTATGAAATGGATACATGTTTTCATCCATATTTCTTATCAGATCTCATGTCGTTGTATGAGTTTTGTCAACAAGATCACCACCACTTGTGGCATCAATGAGTGTTATCTCTATATCCAATAACCCCCCATTAAAGTATTGTATCAAGAGTTGTTTAGGGATTATGTGGTGTGTGTAGGTTAGTAAAATCTTTTTGAACCTATCCTAGTACTCTTAGAGTGATTCATTTGATAATTAACAAATACCACTTATTTCATTTCAGAAAGAAATGGTTTGAAAAGTAAGAAATAATTTCTCTAAGAAGAGTTACTTCATGTCATTCCATGTGGTTATAGAACTAGGAGGGAGCTAGTAGATTCATGACTAGGTAGAGTCATCTAGGGAGAAATGGAATGCTCAAAGTTTTATTTTTTTCTTCATAAATCCCTTGAGGCTTCATGGTAGAGAACACCACTTAGAACTCTTTGAGATCAATATGTGGATCCTCACCAGTTAGCCCATGGAAATGAGGAAGAAGATGAATCAAACCTGATTTGAGTTCAAAATCAGCCTCAATGTTTGGATATTGAGTACCAATGGGTTGGTAATTCATATTATGGGTAGCGAGTTATTTTAGTATTTGTTCCCTAGAATTATCTATATCTAGAACAGCCGGATGGGAAATGAATAATTATTGATTTTTTTTATTATCCCTAATAGTGATCCTAAGTCGACGAAGAGTTCACTCAATTTATGGGTCAAAAAAATCTGATAGATTATTTGGGAGTCTATGGGGCATTCGATAATGTTTGAAACGGATGAGGAATGTGGGTTTTTCTTTGTAGTTTTTTAAGTTTGTGATTTTTATGAGAAGGTGGGTTTTCCTATGTGTTTTTTTCAGATTGTTTTTTGTTTTTTTCTGAATTTTATTTTTGTTTCTTTTTAAAAAAATAAAAAACTACTGACTATAATTTGCATAATCCTTGGAAAAGAATCCATTTGAAGTTTATCTGATTGTCTCCTATTGTTTTTTCAAAGTTCTGGTTCTCTATTAATGTGTATATCAGCACTCAGGTTGAATCCTTAGTGATGGTACAAATTTAGAGTTGATTGTTTATGTTTTTTTTTATCTTTTTAATGGGTGGGGGTTTGTTTGAAGAGATTAATTAAATTTATTTATGTTTTATGATTGATTTAATAATTTGATAAAAATTGGGGTGAGTTTATTATTGGGTATTCTAATCAGATGATATCATTTAGTTTTTCTTTATATTGCATCAAATTAACACCCACTTCACAAGATGATTTTGAACGGAATTCCTGAGTGTTTAGGCTTTAGTCAAAGCCTTAACTTAACTTAGGGTTCTAATATAAATCATAAATAGTTTATGGTAGTGTATTGATGGTTCCAATAATCCATAAAATACACATGTTAAACAAAACATTCCATTAATCCATGGAATTTTAAGTTCAACATACACGATGTTAACCTAAATAATACTCAATGAGAAAAATCCCTCAATCACTTAATATCCCCAAATTATGACTCACCCCAATAGTATATTTACTCAATAATTGATATACCTATTAATCTGGTCTATGTTGTTTAGGCTGATGTGTTAAAATGATAATAAAAATAAAGGGACAAGATAAGAGTTGTTTGTCGAACACACACACAAACTAGGAAGATAATTAAATACATACTTTTGATTGAATGAGAAAGTGAGAAAAGGGAAGGGTTTTTATACATTATTTAAACTATTTTAATACCATGAACATTACACAAAAAAAAATTGGATGAGGATGAGATATAATGAAGAAGTAACATGCATTAAAATTTGATTGAAATGAAAATAAACTTACACAGTTAAAATTGAAAACAAATGTAAACAAACATGAAAAGAAAACTACAGGAGAGGTGTCTCTTATTAAAAAAAGATCAAGTAAATCCCTCTCATTCCATTTTTAAGGATATGTTCATGTAAAATCTCCTCATTTTCTCTTAAATGCCAACCCCTTGCAAGGAGAAGAGGGGGATGTATTTATAGCCCAAGGTGGTATAATTTTTTCATTTCAAATATACCCCTCATGTTAGCTTGAAAATTTTATAAATCAAGAAGCCAAATATGGAGAAATATTATTCTTAAAAGATTTATATATGAATTTTGGAAGTATACCCTAAAAATTTGGATAACATTGGAATTTTGGGGGAAATTTTATGGATATTTTAACAAATTATTTTCTTCTATCCATTTTAATCAATACTTTTTCTAATTCCATAATGTGAATGGGTTTTGGAATGGGAAGATGCCCTCAAATACAAACAATTTCTTCTATAAATTCATCCTAATATATCTTTTCTTTCATAATAAAAAAATATAAACTCAATTTTATGGCTATATAAAGAGAAAATTCAAGGATTGTGTGCAAATTTTAATTCTCTGATAGAATGATGGGTTGGACTGCAAAACATCATTTGGGACCCTTTTAAGGATTTGGGCCTTAATATTTTTATCCAATGTGAATTTTATTTTCCAAATAATTTTGGTGGATAATTAAAGAATTTGGAATTATAAATTGAGACCATAAATTCTATCTTCATTTCTATTCTAGTTTCCTCAACAGATTTTTTGGGCCTTTTGTGTGGTCCATATGACCCTCAAAATGGAAGAATTAGCAAAATATCTCTTATAATGATATGTTTTAATTTTTATAAGGAACAATAAAAAAGAAGAAAAATGTAATTTAGATTAATATGTTGTAATATATGATCAAAATATTAAATTGAAGTGTAATTAAATGAATTCAAACAATGCTCTTCTTATGTGTTTATGATCAAAACATGAACATTGATTGGAAATTAATTATTTTTAAGTTTCAGTTATATGATGGGGGTAATTTAAAATCATGAATGAATGTGTAATATCAATCATTATTCATAACCTAGGAAAATAAAACATAAGAAATAGTGAGATTAGATTATTAGTAAAGGTAAACAATAGAGATATCAATGATTTCATAATCATAACATGATCATAAGGGCATAATAACAACAAAATAACATTTGAAAATTATACCTTTCATATCAAAGATCATAATCTTGAGTCGTGTAATAAATATTTTAAATTCAAAAGAAATTAATCATAAAGGAACATGATCCATGAGAGAATTACATTAGCATAAGACATGAAATTGGGGCATGCATATAAGCATAGAAAATAATTTCTTAAGTAGTCAAGATCATTTCCAAGACTATTATAGTGGAATGGGTTCACTCTCAATACCATCATAGCAATTAGGGTTAACTCCCAAGACTATAATAGCAGATAATATCCCCTACTAAACAGGTTTCATTCCCCATTCTAGTCTTATTTATCTCATGAGATATTAATATTTACCCAATAAATTTGAGGGAGATATAGGTCCCACCCATATCATAATTAAAACCAAACATATGTGTTTCATATTATCATAAATCATTCATCATATCAGAACTCATAAAAAAAATGGGTTTCATAAACATTTCATCTTTTTACCATAAAAATAAACCATCCAGAAAAATAATAAGGATGGAATCCATAGTTCATATCCCCAGTAAATATTAAGTTAAATCAAAGTATTTCATCTTATATGGAAAATTATTTTTAAATACCACTTGGAATAATTATTGAGGAAAATAACCTTTCTATTTTAAAATCACTTATTTTTTAAAAAAGATCAGTACTTATAAAAGAAAAAAATTCTTTGAAAATAAACATGTAAAATTATAAAGGAAGAATTAAATAATTAATTCTCTATGATGGTGGGAAAATTCAGTCATGTAGTATAAGTTAAAAAAATATTAATTTGGTATTTTTTTCAAAAAATTCAAAAAAAAACTCATTTAGAAAACGGTAAAAATATTCCTTTCAAACCGTTGTGTAAAAAATAAAAAGTGGGTAAAAAATATTTTAAAAATTTGTAATATAATATTAAAAAAAAATTGAAAACATTTTTAGAAAACATGTACATGGAAGATAAATATTCCCTAGCAGTCACTTAAATATAAACAATCCCAAATAATGATGAGATTGTAAAATAAACCCTTACCACTTTGGTATATTTTGAATCATAAGCCTCATGAAACAAAAAACACTATATGTATATGTATATCCAATAATTTTCATGTAAATAATAATAAAAACTTTCATTATTAGTATATACATAATATAAAAGAAACATGTATTGTATAAGGCATATGTCACACAGAAATAAAAGTGAGACAAAAATCTCTTAACTTGAGTCTGAATCATCACATATGTTATTTATCTTCCTGAATAATAAAATTAGGTTAATTATTTACTTAATTTAATAACATTTTTCAATTTTATTATTACTTTTATCTCACTTATTACCATGTTATAATAATTACTTAATCATTTATGTTCATGTTAGATACTTTAGTGATATTTCATTCATAAGTCCAAAAAGAATTTGGCAGGTAGAATAAGGTAAAAGTGGTCATTAATCCATAATATTTATAATAATATTCATGAAAAAAATATCATTTTATACATAACTTATACTTTTAAATTCAACCATTGAATATGGTTATGAAAAATTAACTACCTTATAATCATAGAGATGGTAGGTCGTACGTATGCATGAGTAATATTTCAATTTTTCAATGATCATTATGGAAATAGGGTAAGTATTATTTAATATTTAAATAATTATAATGATATAATATGTATAATATTAATTATTTAAATATACTTATATATATCATCCATGTGATGTGTTGATGAAAAAACAAATCACATCACTTCAATGAGGTAGTAGTCCATGCGTACGCACGAACGATGTTATCATTTTTTCTGTGCATGGAAAGATAAGAATTTAAATGGTATATTATCTCTAAATAATGATAAATATGTCATTAATATCATACATAAACATTAATTCTCTCATTATATCCTACTTTGAGATATGGTTATAGAAAATGAATTATATCGGTTTGTGAGGTGGTAGTCTTCTGTACACATGAATGATGATTTCGTTTCCCATTTGATGGAATAATAGATATATACAGATCATTACACTAAAATAATAACATATAATTATATGTAGGATACTTTATTTATTATTTTATTAGGGTTTAATAAGGTTTTTGTTATGAGGAAGAAGAAACAAATCTAAAACATGCAGAAAAAACTATACCTCTTCTTTGAAAAACCTCATTTATTTAACACCTTAAGACCTCTAATATTGGTTTTATTACTAAAAAAATACCTCTAGAATGAGTTGAGGAATTATAGGAAGGTATTTGGGTAGTCATATTCTAAAACAAATGAGTTTTTAAGTGTGAATTACTGAGAATAAGAGGTTCCCTTTTATAAGAGAGGGGAGGGGCACTCTTGGCATTTCTCAAAATATTAAATTAATATAAATTAATTTTCAATTAAAAATGGCTAAAAAGTGAGTTATTAAAAATATAATATGGTTATGTGTCTAAATGTCCTCATAAAATAAAAAATATAATAGTTTGGCTATATTTATACCTTTATCTTTTGGTTTTAACCCCTATTTAAACCCCTTTACTCTTATCATGATAATGTGGATTTTTACTCTTTTAGGGTAAATATATTTATTATAAGGTGAAAAAAGGTACATAAATGGATAATGGTTGATATTTAAAACCTTATCCTAATCACTTGGACTAATTTAATTTTTTTAATTTTATATCATTTAATAAAATATTATTTACTATAAAATATCCATAATATCAATTTTTTTGAACTATTCATTACATCGACTTTAATAATATTAAGAAAATATATAAAATTTGAACCAAATATTTTAATTTATATAAATCATGTAATGGTAATATAGAAACTTTATTTATCACATTATCTATCACAAATTATATTTATTTTAATATTTTTAATATCATTTGTTTTATTTTTTCTATTAATTAATTACTGCATCAGCATTGTGCATGCATTTAAGGTAGATATTTGTTTACTAAAAATTAAAAATAAATTACCATAATTAAGATAAATCTTTTAGATTTCAAAATTATATTTATAATCTAACATATCCTCTATATTAAACCATATTAAAAATATCACACTTATTAAAAACAAGAGTGACATATTTGACATTTCATTAAATAAAATACTATAAAGGTGATAATCTCTTCCAAGACGCCCAAAAAAGGTGATAAATTAGACCCATGGATTATTATAGTCAATATATACTTAAATAATATTATTTAGGTAAGTTTCTTGGTAATTTTATGGTTCATATCATATTATTTGTTAACCTAAATTACTCAATTTACCCTTTATCATGGAAACCAAAATTACTAAAATTACTATTCATGTTGACCAAAAATAAAAAAGACATCTTTATTAAATTTTTACCTCATGATTAAAAATATATAATCAATTTTTCAAAATTCATAACATATAAATTTCATAAATTAATTTAAAATTAAACCGGTAAAATGCAACGAAAAATGGTTTTTTCAGAAAAAAAAAATCCCTTTTGAAATATAAAATGATTTTATACAAAATTCAATTATAAAATAAATTTCAAAAACCATAATTGTATTATTTTAAATAAAAAATAACTAATAAAAATTTAAAACTAATCAAAAAAATAATTTTACCATGTAAACTTTAAAATAAAATACTATTTTCTATAAAAATCAGTATTTTTCATTATTCCTTGAAAAAATAATATTTTCATAAAATTATAAAATATTCATCCTTAGATAATTTTAAAATGGTGAATTTAAAAATTAAATTCATTTTTTAAAATTAAAATTCTATAATTTTAAAACTAAACTTTTAGATAAAATCTTATAAGAAATGAGTTTAATAAAATCATTTCCTTTTTGATTTTAATAATTACTTAATATATTTTTATTTAATATAACTACATAATTCATATATATTAAAAAATATTTAAATGATTTATTCTATAATTAACTAGTTTTTTACAAGTGTATTGACTGATAATTTTTTCAATGGGATGCCCCTTCATATAATTTTGCCATATTAGTAATATAGTATAACACACAAGTATTATATGATGAAATAAACAACATTTTGTTATATTAATTTGTTATTTATGTTTAGAGATTAAAAATTTATATAATAATTGAAGGTATTATAGTGGGTAAAATATAAAATAATATAATAACAATAATAATAGGAAAATTCAAATCTGCTCGATCCCCCAGAATAATTACACTCACGAACAACATTGTAGAAATGAACCAGAATATTAGTGATTCAATATGAATTTTGAAAATGAAAATATATATAAACTTAAGATAAAATGGAATTTAATTAATAATTAATTAAATATGAGGTATTTGTTGGAATTAGTGATGTCGTATAACCATTAAAAAACTAACCATTAGAATAGTTATTTAGCCATTAGAATGGTAACATGGTTGTTGGAATAATAATCTGACCATTAGGAATAGTATCATGAAAATTTGAATATTATCCTCACATATGGATGTGTAAAATAATATTTATTTATCTTATAAAATTAAAATATGATATATTTATATCATGGTACAAGTAAATAAATGTTCAAAAAATGATAAATTAATTGTTTGTATTTTAATAAAACATATATGTTTTAATTTCACTTTTATAATAAATATAATGATTTAAAAGAAATTTTATTTTCATAAAATGGAATTATAAATTGATATTTAGTTGTATTATATTATGATTTAATTTTATGATACCATAAGTAAATTTTCAAAGGGTAATAAAATCGATCATAATAATAAAATAAATAATTTTCAAATAAATGAGGGTTTTATTTAAAAAATTAAATTTATCATATTTAGAAAATTATTTTCATAAAATGGATTTCATTTTTTGAATCTAAATGTTGAAAAAAATTAGGGTGAATTTTTGTAATTTTTTCTAAAATTGTTCAATTTTTGTGAATAGTGAAATACTGTAAAATACGGTATTTAACATTATAAGTGAAATACATAAATTTTTGAGCCATGGATAATGTAATAACCCATTGGTCTGAAATCACATGAAATATTTATGGTATATAGTCGCAATAATGAATTCTATTGATAGTCTTCATCCCAAATAGCAATATAATTAATATAATATTCAAAAACACCTCTCTCATCCCCTAATAAATATCACCCCTCAAAACCCCTTATCCCCACAAATTATAATCCTTGGAGCTTGGAAATTTTTTTCCCAATTATATTACCAAGTCTCTTACCCATATCCAATTGCATCTGGTATCATCAGAAGACTAATCCAAGGTGCTTTAAGTGGAAGCCCAAGAGGAGACATCCAAATGAGAAGGTAATACCCTCAATCGAGTCTTTTAATTTTCTCTTCCTACTCATCATCCAAAACAATTCCATTTAACATGGAATAATAACTCCAGTATCATATATATTATATTTTTTATATATATAATATCTATCATCCATTATCTTCTCTTCTCCTCTTATTCTAAAAACAAAAACATCATTCGTATTATGTCGATTCACCACCTCCATGGACAATGAGTTTTTGTTTCCCATTACAGCCTTCAATGATGGTCATAAAAATATTATTATAGTTAAATAAGATGAAAATAAGTATATTATAACTTATTTAATATTCTTAAATTAATTTGTAGATATAAAATTAAATAAAATGAAACTAGTTCATGATGTTCAGTGAAATAGCCAAAATAAACTAACCGCATAACGTTAATGTTTTTTCTAAGTGAATAATCCCTATTTTGGAACACAAAAGGATATTTCGGACAATTAAAATTTATATAGGTAAATTGATATCATTTCATCTCACTTCTGTATTTGTATTCCCATTTTACATGAACTTTCATAATTATACATAAGTGATTCGACTATAGAACCATGGAACAAACGTTCACAGAAAAAGAGAAATTAAACTTTATATCTCATTAAAATGATTATAAATGAACATAAAAAAATATTAAATCAAATATATATGTAAAAGGTTATAAATTAAGTAATTTATAAATCTAATTTTATTATCTAATACTTTAAGTGAAATTACAGAACAATTCTAAAACATAAGGTAAGGGATCTCTCTGAACCACCCTTTTTATTTGGGTTAAACAAATTCTCTCTCTAACTCACTTTCTCTCTCTATTTGATGTTAATAAATTCTTCTAAATACACTATATATTTATCTTAAATATATACCAATTAAATTATCTTTTCTTTTTAGGGCATAATACTTTCCTTTTGTTATTTTCTAAAATTCCATATGTTTATGTCTTATAAATGATTCCCTTTTTTGGCACACATAAGAATGTACATGTTATGATGGGTGTGTCCAGATAGTTCTCAAATGCATTGAGTAATGTTTTTTGGCTCATGAGATGTTATGTATAAGATTATTTATTGAACCTAATTCATGATGGGACTTTTTCTACCATGTGATTTTTTTCTCAGTGGTTAACCTTGACTTCTGTTTATGTTATGTTTTATATTGTTTTCACTTCCCCATATTGTCATGATATTATGATACCATATTCTTTATTTTATGATCCCATGTCATTAATCATGGGACTTATATTTTATGATATCATGCAATTCTATTTAACTCTCTTGTTATTCCTCATTACTTTGTTTATTCAGTTACTAGACTTTATAGCTCACCCCTTTCTTTTATGTATTCCCCAGGTTATTCTATGTGGTTTTAGGAGCTTAAAGGGATTTAGAAGCTAATTATAACGATTAAAATAAAGCAGTTTTATTTTAGTTTCATGTTGTTGTTTTATTTACCTAGTATTTTAAAGATACTAGGCTTTTCAATCCTTTAGTTATATCTAATAGATATTAATGAAAAAATCATGTAATAATATTTGTAAAAGGAATTAGGTCACTATAGTTGGTATTAGAGGGAGGCCAAGTTATTTTGTGGGATTAGGACTAGAATAATTTATTGAGAACCCTAGGGATAAGTCTAAGTATGGTAAAATATCCTAAAATTTTGGTGAAGTATAGAGTGAGTCGTTTCCAAGCAATTACATCCTTATCTAGATATTACAAGTGGATGTGGCTCTAGAATATTTGTATAAAGAGGTAATAAACTCAAAAAGGTTATACTAGGTATTAAATCAATAATCACCTGGTTCAGAACAAAGAGGAATTTCAACACACCTGGTTTAATGCTCCTGGGTGATATTCTTTGGAAAATTCAGAAACTCTTTACGAACCATTTTGAAGGACATTAATAGATTGTTAGGTTAGAAAACTTAATGGGTAAATTACAATGGATAACCTGGATTGAAACCTAGAGAATAATAAGTTAGGATATATTTTTTATTTATAATTTATTCCTTCTATTTTTAGAGGTTAAATTTTTTAATAATATTTTAGTTTGAGTATTCTCATCCTTTTTATTTTATTTGTAGTTAATGGTGGGAAATAGTAGGAACTACACCAACAGCCAATGTGATAGGAAATGTGATGATTTCCATAATGATATGCCTAAGCTTATGGGAGTGGGAGATGGTAACTTCATGGAAGTACTATCTTAGTTGACTCAAGTTATTAATAATAACTTAAATCATGTGGAAAACCCTCCTTATCCTAAGAAATAGTAAGTTGTGGTTCAAACCTTTATGTAGAAAAGGCCTCCTACCTTTAGTGGATCTTATGATCCCCTCATCATGGAATAATGGATTAATTCCATTGAGAAGATATTATTTTTTCTACAATGCTTGGAACAATATAAATTTATGTTAGTTGTATATTATATTGAAGTTGAAGTTGATCAGTGGTTGACACTAATCAAAACACAAAGTCTGAAGAGGAGATTGATTCCATGGAATGGGAATGATTCAAGGAAATATTTTTCAAACAACATTTTCCCTAAACTCACCATCCTAAGATGGGGAGTGAGTTCCTTAGTTTGAAGAAAAATGAATATGGGTCTATTGGAGTGTATTTAGAAAACTTCACAATGTTTTCATGGTATACCTCCAGATTGGTCATCAACATAGAAGGTAAAGTGGAATGTTTCTTTAGTGGGCTAAAACTGAGTCTATAAAAATCTTTAGTGATTTGAGACTTTGAAAACTATGAAGATGTTGTTTATTATTCCCTTAAGGTTGAGATGGAGATTGGAGACTCTCAATGTTAACATGTTCCTAAAGATAAAAATCATAAAATAGATTTTACCATGGGAGGATAAATGGATAAATCTCATGATGTAAAGAAAACCCAACATCCCACATGTCAAAAATGTGGGAAGAAGCATCCTAAAAATTATCTCAAAAGAACCAGGACAGTATTCAAATGTGAAAAAAGGGAGAATCAACCTAATCAATTCCATGAAGAGATAAAAACAAATTATTTCAATGGAAGAAAAAAAATTAGATCAATAATCATCCTATGGTATAGTTTTTCAACTTTAAGGAGCATGGGGATTCTGTGAACCAATTCCCAAGACAATGGTTGTCAGGGAAAATCCATGGAAACAACCACTAAGGCCTATAGATAAAGGAAAGTAATATTTTATCACTACTACTAATATGGATCCTAAAAATTTTGTGGTGACAGGTATGTTGGTTATTCATTCGAGAATAGAGAAAATACTTTTTATTATAGTTCTATGCATTATTTCATATCATTCAAGTTTAGTATAACTATTCAAACACCACCTAAAAACATGTGGTTTGAGAAACCTATGAGAAAAAATAGATCAATTATTGCACCACATGTATATTACTCCTCCTTAATTAATTTATGTAGAATGAACCTTCCATAAAATCTAGTCTTACTTACTTTAGTATAGTTTGATGCTATATTGGGAATGGATTAGCTTTCCTTATATAAATACAACCTCAATTTTTAGGAGAGATAGGTCACTATTTAAATCCCGATTCATCCTATGAATTTGTATAAGTGTAAGGAGGAGGAGGAATCTCTTTTGGAATATTTAACTTGAGATATTAATGCCTTATGAGAAAGAATATCTAGCTCAAATAATTGAGTCGAAAGAGAGAACCATGTTTGAATACATGCAAATTGTGAGGGATTATACTAATATATTCCCTGAATAGTTTCCTAGTCTTCTTACTGACTGATAGGTTGAGTTATTAACTAAAATTATACTTGTATCTTTGCATGTATCAATGAATCCTTACAAAATAGCCACCATTGTGTTGGAATAACTTAAGAAGTAGTTACAAGAGAATATGGATAAGGGTTTTATATGTCTAAGTACTTCACTATGGGGTGGGTTGGTCCTTTTTTTCAAGAATAATGATGGGTTAATATGGATATGAATTGATTATTGTGAACTCAATAAAATCATGATAAATAACAAGTATCTCCTACCATAGATATATACATTTTTTGATAAACTATATAGGGACCAATATTTCACTAGGGTGGACCTTTAGTTTTGATACCACATATTAATGTTAGATAATGAAGATATTCCTAAAACTACCTTTTGAACAAGGTATAGACACTACAAGTTCATAGTTATTCCCTTTAGACTCACTAATTCTCCAACAGTATTTATGGACTTAATGAATAGAGTCTTTATATATTACCTCAAAAAAAATTATTAGTATTTATAGTTGATATTATAATATACACTAAAATCAAGGACTATCATGGGGATCCTTTAAATGATATGTTAAATACTTTTTAAAAAGATAAATTGTATGCAAAGTATAGTAAATGTGAGTTCTAGATAAAGGAAGTATCATTCTTGAGGTAGGTTATTTCTAGAAAATTGATATATATGGTCCCTTCTAAGAGAAAGGTAATTACGAAGTGGCCCAGACTAGCATCTGTAATGTAGAACTATAGTTTCTATAGTCTGTATAGGTATTACCGATAATTTATGAATAAATTATCATGATTTTCAAACCCACTAACCAAGATAACTCAGAAGGGAGGTAAATTTTTTTTGGACTAATAAATTCAAAGAGAGCATAAAGGAATTGAAAAAAAGGTATTATCACTATAATAGTCCTCATGATATCAACAATTGGGGAAATTTTCATGGTATACATTGATGATTCAAAGAAATTCTTGGTTCATGTACTAATTTAGAATGATAAAGTGATAGCCTATGCCTCAAGGAAGTTGAAAGTTCATGAGAAGAACTATCCAACATATGATTTGGATTTGGTATTAGTGATCTTCATGTTGAAAATATGGTGGAATTATCTATATGGGGATAAGTGTGAAATATATATTGATCATAAGATCCTCAAGTATATATTAACACATAAGGATCTTAGTATGCACCAATAAAGATGGTTAGAGATGATCAGGGACTATGAATACTCAATCCACTACCATCCTAGTAAAACAAATAAATTGGAAGATACTATAAGTATTAAGGATCTGTTAACCATATCAATGATGAGAATTGATAATGATCCAATATTTTTATACTTATAGAGGATGTACATGGGAATCATAAAGTAAAGGAACATCATCATTCCTTTCTAAAATGATTACTCAACCATCCCTTCTATAGAAGATAGAGGATACTCAAAGAGGTGATGGGAAAATTCAGAAGAATGTGAGAGCTATAATAAATGGGAAATCCTTAGAGTTTAAAATTTATGAATAAGGAGTTGTAAGATTTGTGTTAAGACAATGTGTACGATAAAATATTGAGATAAATAAGGAGATATGTAATGATGTACATATCTCAACCTTCCTCATTCACCCAGGAAGCATGAATATGTATCGATATATCTGAGATCATTATTAGTGGGACAATATGAAGAAGGATGTCATGAAATGTACCTCAAAGTGCCTAGTATGTCAATTGGTTATGGTTTAAAGGAAAAAATATTAGGTAATGATACAACTATTACACATACCCACATGGAAATGGGAAAATATCATCATGGACTTTGTCACTAGTCTTTCAAATACATCTATATTAAATAATTATATATGGGTTGTAGTGGATCATCTTACAAATACTACTCATTCCATCACAATTAAATAGGGATTTTCAATTTATTAACTTGAAAGGATATACATAAGATAAGTAGTGAGGAAACATGGAACACCATTGTCAATTATATCTGACCAAAATATGAGATTTACTTGAAAGTTTTAGATTATTATCCAACATACTCTAAAAACTGGGTTAAAATTCATTACATCTTATCACACCCAAACTGATATCCAATTTGAGTGAACTATCTAGACATTGGAAGACATGTTGAGAGAATTATCTATAGACTTCAAAGAAGGATGGGATAAATATCTCCCTTTGGTTGAATTCTCACATAATAATAGATTTGACTCAAGTATCCATATGGATTAATATGAATCCCTTTTTGGGAAGAGATATAGAACATTTTTTGCACTGGGATGAAGTTGGTGAATGAAAGTTGTTGGGTCTATAAATGGTTGAGGAAATGGTAGAAAGGGTCATGACCATTCAGCAACACATCAAGGATTCTCAAAGTAGACAGAATAGATATACTAACAATCATCGATGAGACCTAGACTTTGAGGTTAGTGATAAGTTGTTCCTTCACATATCTACATGGAATAGATTCATGATATTTACAAATATGGGTAAGCTAAGTAATAGGTATATTATCACCTTTGATATTCTCAATCACATTAGAGTTATGGCCTATCAACTAGCACTCTCACCATCCATTTCTAAATTATATGACATATTCCATGTACCCCTCTTAATGAAGTACATATCTAATCCCTCACATGTACTAAATTTAGAGGTGGTACAGCTGGAAAATTATCTCACTTATGAGGATAATCCTATAGAGATCTTGGACCATAGAGATAAATTTGGACGTAATAATAAAACTCAACTAGTCAAAGAACTATGGTAAAATCATAAGTATGAGGATGCGACATGGGAACTAGGGGAATCCATGAAGTAGAAGTACCCTCACCTTTTTCACCTTAGTATGTAAAATGAAATTTTGAGTGTTTGGTTTATTAAGGGGGAAGAATTTAATGACCCATAGTTTTATCAATGGGATTTCTCATCTTATAATTGTTTCATATTTATTAATTCAATATAAATCACATCCTCCACATGATAAAACAACAACATTTAATAATATTAATTTAAACATTAAATTTAGCAGATAAAAATGGCCATAATAATTGAAATTATCACGATGGGACAAAAAATAGAAAATAAGATAACAATAATAGGAAAATTGAATCTACTCAATCCCTAGGAATAATCTCACTCATGGAAAACAATGTTGAAATAAACCAGAATGTAGACAATGAAATATGAATTTTTAAATTGAAAATATATATAACCTTGAGATAAAATATAATTGAATGAATAATTAATGAAATATGAGGTATTTATAGGAATTCAGGATCCCATATGACCATTACAAATCAAATGGTTGTAATAGTAACATGATTGTTGGAATAGTAACCTGACTCTTGGAATAGTAACCAGACCGTTAGGAATAGTAACATGACTGTTAGAATAGTATCCTCACCTATGGAAGTTGAAAATAATATTTTGGTATATTATAAAATGAAAAATATTATATATCTATACCATGTTACAGGTAAATAAATGTTTTAAAAATGATAAATTAAATGTTTGTATGTTGTTATAAAACATAAATATTTTAATTAAAATTTTATAATAAATAAATGAGTTAAAAGAAATTTTATTTTCATAAAATGGATTTATAAATTAATATTAGGTTTTATTATAATTATGAGATTATTTTATGATACTAAAAGTAATTTTTCCAAGAGGCAGAAAATCGATCATAATATTAAAATTGACATTTTTCAAATAAATGAGGATTTTATTTAAAAATTAAATTTCTAATATTTAAAAAATTATTTTAATATAATTTATTTCATTTTTTTAATCTACACATCAAAAAATGGTTAGTTTGAATTTTTTTTATTTTTCTAAAATAGTAGAATGTTTTGTGAATAGTGAAATGCGGTAAAATATAGAATTTAACATTATAAGATAAATACATGAATTTTTTGAGTCTTGGATTATGTAAGTACCCATTATTTAAAAATTAAATTCACTTTTTATTGTATATAGTCACAATAATCAATAATATTGATAGACTTGATCCAAAATAATAAACTAATGAATGTAATACTCAAAAACACCCCTCCCCTCCCCTTATAAATACCACCCTCACAACCCCTTCTTCTTGAAACTTATAATCCTTAGATATGGCCAAATTTATTTCAAATTACATTCAAAATTGTATTTTCCATGTTCTAGTTCTATTTTTTGCATCAAAATAAAATTCCAAGGTCCCTTAAGTAGAAGCCCAATGGGATACATCTAAAAGAAAAGGTAAAACCCTCAACTGAGTCTTTTATTTTTTTTCTTCCAACTCATCATCCAAAATAATTCCATTAAACATGGAATCAAAACTCAAGTATCATATATATACTATAATTTTATTTTGTTAATGGAATATCTATCATCCATCATCTTCTCTTCTCCTCTTATTATAAAAATGAAAACATCATTTGTATTATGTTGATTCACCACCTCCAAGGATGATGAGTTTTTGTTACTCATTTCCACCTTAAATGTTGATCATAAATATATTATTATTGTTAAATAAGATTATAATAATTATATTATAACTTATTTCGTGTTTTTAAATTAATATATAGGCATAATATTAAATAAAATGAAACTAATTCATGATGGTCGGTAAAACCACCTAAATGAACTAATTGCATAACATCAACATTTTCACTAAGTTAAACATCCATATATTGGAATAAAAAATAATATTTTAGACCATTAAAATTTCTAGAAGTAAATAAATATCATTTCATCTCAATTTTTTATTTTTATTCCCATTTTATAAGAACTTCCATAATTATACACATGTGATATGACCATGGAACAATGGAATAAAAGCTCTCAAAAAAGATTGATTAAACTTTATATCTAACTGAAATGGTTATAAATTAACATAATAATATTATAGTAAATTAAATATATATGGAAAATATTCCTAATTAAGTAATTAATGAATCTAATTTGATTATCTAGGACTTTAATAGCATGTGTATAACAATTTTGGAACATAATGTCATAGATATCTCTATACCACCCTTTTTCTTTGGGTTTTAACCTTTATCTCTCTAACTCACATTCTCTATATCATTGATGTTTAAAAATTATTATAAATTATTTATATATTTTTCTTACATATATACCTATCATATTCTCTATTTCTTTGATAAGGTAATACATGCCTTAAGTTATTTTCTCAAATGTATTATGTTTATGCCTTATTAATGATTCCATTTTGTGAAACACATAAGCATACACATGTTACGATGGGTGCACCCAGATAGAACTTTAATGAATTGGGTAATGTTTTTATCTCATTTTAATTTATATATGGGATTAGCTAATAAACCTAATCCATGACGGGACTCTGTCCATCATGTGATATTGTCTCGGCGGTTAGACTTGACTTATGTTTATGTAAAGTTTTATATTGTTGCCACTTTCCCATGTTGTCATGATCTTATGATACCATGTTCTTTATTTTATACACCCTATTTTTTCTTATAATACTTTTAAATATATAAAGAAATATTTTTGGAGTTAGGTGTTGAGGTGGCATGCGATTCTAAGCCTCTGTGTTCCCAAAATTAATTTTATAAAAATATTAAATATATTTTATATCACACACATATGGTTTTTTAGAAAAAAAAAAATATCCTAAATGGAGTCTTGAAATAGAAATAAAATTCCATGGTTGAATCTGATGTGTACAGTTTACCCTAGGCATGACCTAAAATTGTTTGGTGTGGGGAGTTTGGATAAAATAATCCCTTGGCGGGTGTGTTCAATGAATTAATTAAATAAATTATTAAATTAATTCATTAAATGACCTAAATTATAGAACTATATAAATACTATGTTATAGAAAATCAACAGTTTTAGTCTCATAACCCTAGGTTTATTGAGATTATTATTTCCACCCTTTATTGGTGAATTGAGATCAGGCGATCGAACGATAACCAAATCAAGACAAATCAAGGCACAAAAAATTCAACAAATCTTCCCCATTGTTGGTAGTTCCATTATTCACCAAATATCAACCCAAATTGAGGTAGGACTCCTCATTTTTGGTTTATTCCCTTATGATTAAAATATTGAGCATGATCATGATTTTATTCTTTGGTCTATATTCAAATTAATCCTTGGCATGATCCCATTTATCCGATTAATTTTTTTCTTAATTTTATTATTCATATTGTATTATCCCCTCCCCAGAAATCCCCAATCATATTTTTTGTCCAATTATACAAGTATAATAATTTTTCACCCTTTTTTATTGAATTTTTCCCCTATCGTTCTTCACTTTCTTTGTTCATGGCCAACGGGGACCACGGTTTGACATTTCTGAGTGGGAATAAATGCAATTAAACCCCCAGATTTATGGAAGATATGTGTGTGAAAAATGGATTGATGATAAAAATATGGATCATAATTATTTTTATTATATCGGTGATGATTCCCATGGATCTGGGATCCATGATTGATTGGTAGTGGTGGGAGATGTGTGGGGAATCCTACAGACCACCGTGGTTCAACGGATACCAATTTCCGGCCACTAAAGGGATAGAATAGACGAATGGTGGATTTACCCTTTGATTTTGGGTGAAAATAAAGTGTAATTAAACACAAAATAAGCAGATCTAGAATGTGTGGAGTTGATCTAACTTTTTGTGGAAATCTTGACTACACTATGTGTACTTGGATGAACACACGTCGTGTAGTCCCCTAGCCGCTATGGTTAGGGTTTTGGGTGAGTTAAATATCACACACAATCTGGAACTCCCACACACCGTGTGACCCAGATTTAGTGACCTGGCATGTACTATGGGAGTACATGAACATGGACATGGACAGACACATAGCCAATGTACCTAGACATAGCCAGTGTATACAAACATGGCCCGAAGGACACAGGAACGACTAGGATAACATGGCTCGACCTGAGTGGATGAGACACATTATGTAGTCCCCTTATATGTCATGTAGGGCTACATGGATAGTTATCTATGTTCTATATAGTACATGACTAGGAATCAAAGTAGTACCACATGTCATGCAGGTCCCTTACATGCCATGTATTTTTTTAGAAAACTTCTACCTCTCATATATCCTATGTTTGGACTCAGATTTTGGACTGTGAGTAGAATATTCTAATTTTTTTATACATAATACTTAATGGTATCCGTTGTAGTGTATTTTTAAATATGATGTGAGATTTTCTGGTCATGATGCTTCTTTAGGTGATTCTTAACAATAATAGTGATCATCCAGGATCATTAAAAATATTAGATTGGTGCCCTCCTACTAGGATAGGGCATGGGTCCTTTATCAAACATTAGAGTGACACTCTATTACTAAGATAGGGAATGGTTCCTTTATCTACTATTATAGTTGAACCCTCCTACTATCATAGGTAATGGGTCCTCTATTTACCATTAGAGTGGAACCTCCTATTAGGACAAGGCATGGGTCCTCAATCTACCATTATAGTGGCACCCTTCTATAAAATCAAGGCATGGGTCCTCTATCATCTGAGTGGAAAACTTCTATAGGATCAGGGAATGGGTCCTCTACCTACTATTTGGAACCCTCCTAAGGATTCAAAGTATGGGTCCTCTATAATCTAAGTGACACTCTCCTACAAAGTCAGGTCATGGGTCCCCTATCTTCTGAGTGGCACCCTCCTGTAGAGTCAGGGAAAGGTTCCTCTATCATCAAAGTGGAACCCTCTTGTTGTATTATGAAACGAGTCATCTACATAGATATTATGTCTCCTTGACTATTCGGCATAGTGGTGAGGTGTGGATCTACATGGATACTTCTTTATATAGAAATGTGATATGTTGGGCATCGATGATGAACCCCTTTTTATAACTTTTAGTAGCCACTTTTCCTAGGATGGGATATGATATGGAGATCCCCTTTCTCTCTAGTTTGGGATTATTTTATAAGCATATATATATAATTTACCTATTTATTGTATTTATTTCCATTCTTTCTATGGGTTGATTTGTCTATATATCGTGTCTCTTATTGGTCCCCCTCTAGTTTTTAGGGTGTCATAGTGGTTATGTATATACTCACCCCTACATGGGATTTTCCCATATGTGTGGTGTCTTATGTAGATGACAGACATATTAATGGTGATTTATGAGGATCATAGGGATATCTTGTGTATTTTATTGCAAATGGTGGTCGGGTCTTGGAGATTCAGATATGGTCTCTCTCAACATTTACTTTTTCAGTTATTATCAAGTTGGGACATCTTTCAGTTTGGGCTTGTATTTTTCCTCTTTACATGTCAGATTAATCTTTTGTACTCTATTTTATTCCCTATAGGTTTTTCATGCATGGTTTTTAATCTAGATATTATTGTATTTCATATTTATACCTCTTCACTTCTGCATGGAGATGGTTGGGTTCCTGCATATAGGTACCTTATATAAAGACCTCCCATATTATTTTATTCCTTTCAGTACTTGTTGCATGCCCCTAGATTATAGAGGTGGGATTGGGGTAGTTTTAGTATGGATATCTAACATCAATGTGGGACCTGATGAGTTGGGTCATAACATATTGGTATCAGAGGTTTTTCAACCTCAGAAAAATGTTTGGAGTTATTTCCCCTTGTGAGGTTTGGTTGGGAACTTAGGAAAATATTTTCAAGTGTCTTGAGTGTGAATATCAAGCTAGGGAACCTGGTGTTGGTGCGGCAACCAACATATCCATACATCTGGAATCTGACTACCTACT
The DNA here is from genome assembly GCA_963277665.1 of Viscum album. Taxonomy (NCBI): domain Eukaryota; kingdom Viridiplantae; phylum Streptophyta; class Magnoliopsida; order Santalales; family Viscaceae; genus Viscum; species Viscum album. The sequence continues at coordinate 1,426,500,137 of OY728138.1, read as the reverse complement.
TGTCAACTCGACATACTGAGACATTGGTTGCAGGGAATATTGGTACATGTATTATATAGGATTGAGTATTTTTACTACCTGTATTGATTCAGATTCCCATATATATATGTGATCATTTGAAAGTGGTACGTCTTGATTAAATTTTTAGTATTCTTATGAGAAGATAGCCAATCAGGTTACCGATTCAGGGTCATGATGAAAATATGATGAGAAATAAGACCTTAGTTCGGGGACTATCATGCAAGATCATTCCTCTAGGAAGACAGGTAGTAGAACTCCCACCTGTCGAGCAATAGATAATAACAGTAGAGTAGGTTTAGGATACGGATGGTCTTAGAACACTCTATAATTTCCAATTCCAGGGGATGTTTAGGTTCCATAGATATCCATATCCTTAGGTGATGGAGTATTATCTATAGATAGTGATCTGAGTTTTCAGGCTTATTTAGACACTTACTAATCAGTCGGTTGCACTGGCATCAGTATTTTCCACAGAGTAGTTGGGTGCTATTAGAGTCTAGTCATGTATAAATATTATGAGTCGACACTCTCATGGATTAAATTTCAGTATTTATTTTGTGATGAGTGTTACCCCTCATTCTTGCACTCAGTTCATATCCAGAAGATTTTGGAGATGTGGGAGGAAGGGATGCTAGTTGTTAAGTATGTTTCAAGGTTCACAGACCTTACACGATACTCCCTCAACATGATTCGTGATGGTTAATTTCAAGTGATGAAGTTCAAGTAGGGTCTATGTAGAGACATATGTGCTGGTGTGGTACCCCTATGAATTTACACTTATGAAGTGTTAAAATGGGCATTGTTGATGGATATATTCCTTTCATATGGAAACCATGTAGATGGAGCTGATAGTGGGAATTATAGGGCTGATTCATCTATAGTAGCTAGCGGGCGCCACTTAGTAGGATCTCAATAAAGGAGATCTTCTTTGGAATAGACTCGTGCAGATGGTCATGTAGCACAGAGACCAAACAGAGGACTAAGGTGACCTGGAGATGGGTAGTATTATTCTTGTGTTGGGTGAGGTCACATGGCATGTGATTTCTCAACCCAACGTGATGAGGAGGAAAGGAATATAGTGGATGGACCACTATGGTATAGGTAGTTCCATGATCATGGATCTCCCATTCAAGTTCATGGTGGCCCCCAAGGAGGCGGAGCTGGTATAGGAGTAGGTGGGGCTCTAGGTGGAGGAGGATTAGGTGGTGGATGATGTTATGTACTCTTTCCACCACCATCGCCATAAGGCCCACGTCAAGCTCAGGGAGCTAGCGTTAGGGGTCATGGGAATCTATGGGATATGGAGGCATATGAATCAACATCTCATAAGATGATTAAAGGTATGATCTATGTTTATTATACTCTTTATTCAGTATGAGTAGACACAAGTGCAAGTTATTCCTTTATCTCCTTACTCCTAGTGTGAGATTTGGAGCTCTGAGTTGAGACTTTAGCCTAGCAGCGTTTCCTTGAGTTTCCTATAGGGAATTATTATTTGATATCTTTTATCTTCCTACAATACAAGATATCTATTTGTGTAGAGAGTTTATCATGGTACCTCTTAGTCTTTGTGACGAGACCTTACGACATAATCCTTGGTATAGATTGGTTTTCTATGATTCGATCCTATATTATTTTTCACCACAGACAAGTCATATGTCATCAGACTGATGGGATGGGGTTCTCCTTTATGGGTAAGAGATATCTCATGGTAGGGAATGTGGGACTTATGAGAAGGGATCTGAAACTCATTATAAATCATTTGTAGAGTTTAACCCTTGGCATAGTGATCTCTTCAGGAATCTTCATTCCTTTAGTTGTAGAGGATTATATGGATGTCTTCTATGAGGATGTTCAAGGACTGCCTCTGAGGTGGGAGATCAATTTTTTCATCAAAATTCTCCCTGGGACTACTCTAATATCTTTGGAGGTATATTGTATGGCCCCTACCGAGTTTCAATAGTTGTGGTTGCAGTTGGAGGACCTTTGAGAGAAGGGTTTCATTAGACCTAGTGTGTCCCCCTGGGAAGCTCCAGTTTTGTTCATGAAAAAGAAAGATGGAATATTGTAAATTTTCTTGGATTATCATTTCCTAAAATAATACATGATAAATAAAAAGTACCATTTTCAAGGATTGAATACCTCTTTGATCATTTTTGAGGTGCAAGATGGTTCTTGAAGATTGATCTCAGTTCCAGCTATCACTAGTTGAGATTTTGTGAGGATAATATTCTATAGTTGGAATTATGATGTCTCTATAGACACTATGAGTTTATATTGATTCCCTTTGGTGTGATGAATTCCTATACATTGTTTTTGGTTTTGATTAATTGGATATTCCAACCATACTTCTACTGATATTTTGTTTTCTTCATTAATAACATACTCATATACTCTACATCAGATGGGGAGCATACAAAGCATTTGAAGATGGTAATAGAATTACTTTGGGAGAACTATATTTATATTAATCTCTTTATGTTCTATTTATGGATCCATGAGATTCACTTTTAGGGTAATTTCATTTCTGATCATGGATTAGTTGTGGACCCGATGAATATCGATGTAGTGCTTGCCTGGGATCCACCCAAGAGCATGTCAGAGGTGTGGAGTTTTCTTATCTTGTTGGGGTACTATAGGGGGTTTGTGGAAAAAATGTCTAGGATTGTATCCCCTTTTACTACCCTTATGTGGAAAGGGAATTTTTTTACCTGGACTTAGCAGTGTTAGTGATCCTTTGAGGAGTTAAGGCTAAGGGTGATGAGTGCTCTTATTTTGAGACTACTAGAGGAGTGTGTGGAGTACGTAGTATATTTTTATGCCTCTATAGGTGGTATAATATATTTGTTAATGAAGATTCTATAATTGATCGCATATGAGTTTAGTTATTTGAGACCCCATGAGCAAAACTATGTAACTCACGGCCTAGAGTTGGCAGTAGTAGTCTTCGCTCTACGGATGTGGATGTATTGTCTTCTGGGAGAGTTCTTTTTTGTTTACTCAAACCATCATAGTCTTAGGTATGTATTTAAGTATATATACTTGAACTAGATATAGATACATTGTTTAGAGATCCTTTAGAAATTTGACTTTGAGATTTTCTATACTTCTGGTAAGGACAATGTGGTGTCTAGATTCCCTTAGTAGGAAGTATCAGTCTCACTTGGTGGAGGAGGTGTCTGAGTAGTTATATTTGTTTAAACTAACCCTAGTAGAGGATTATGGTTTAGATTTTCTTCATTTGATGGTGTTGACTCCTACTATTCTTCAGTAAGTGAGGGAGGCATATTTGTGAGACATCGACTATGAGGTCTTTTGTGATCAAATATCCTCAAGAGATTCACCAAATGGATTTTCTGGAGGAGGGAATCATGTCATCCTATTCTAGGTATAGATTGTGGTCCTAGTCAAACTGAGAGAGGAGGTGATGTGAGAGTTTTACACTTCTCCTTTGGTTGTACATCCTAGTGTGGAAAATATGTACAGATACCTTCAGTGATAGTTTTGGTGGGCTGTCATGAGGTGAAGCTTGGATGAGTTCAACTCTCAGTGCCTCACATGTAAGAAGGTAAAATCTGGGCACTAGGTTACAATATTTCTATTGTAGCCTCTTGAGATCCTAGAGTGGAAATGGGATGTCATATTTGTGTACTTTATAAAATATCTTCCACAGACAACAATATTCCATGACACAATCTGGGTGATAGTTGATTAACTTACAAAGTTGGTGCACTTCCTTGCTATCTGGGAGAAGAGTTTAGTGGTAATTTTGGGGAAGTTTTATGTGTAGGAGATCATCTGACTTCATGTAATTCCCTTAATGAGTGTCTCTAATGAAGATTCATGGTTTACATCACAATTTTGTAGAGTCCTATAGAAGGAATTCAGGACCCATATGAGGATAAGTATAGCCTTCCACCCCCAGAAAGATGGGAAAGACGAGCGCGCTATCCAAGTGTTGGATGATATGTTGAGGGATTAAATGTTATACTTTATCTAGAGTTTTTAGGATCACTAACACTTGGTGGGGTTTTCTTATAATAATATCTATCATGCCACTATCAGCATGGAACCTTTTGAGGCCCTACACAAAAGACCCTACAGGTCACCCTTATGCTAGACTGAGATTAGTGAGGCATCTCTTGTTAGGATAGATATGGTGAAGGAGACAATGAATAAGGTCTAGGTGATTCACAAGTGTATTAGGATAGCTTAGATTTGGAATAAATTATATACATATCGATGTTGTATTCCCTTGGACTTCAAGCAGGTAGAATTTATTTTCTTAAGAGTCTCTTTATGATGAGGATTGCAGAGATTTGGACATGGTGGAAAACTATCCATGAGGTTCATCAAGTCATTTTAGATCTTATAGAGAGTTGTAAAAGTTTATTACCATCCCTCTATATACCCATAGTTGGAGAAAGTTCACAACGTCTTCCATGTTTCATAATTGAGGAGATATTTGCATGATCCTATGCAAATTATTGACTAGGGAGAGCTAAACATCGAGGATGGATCCAACCTCATGAAGAACCTAGAGGTTATTGAGGATCAATATGATAGGATCCTATGTGGATGGACCATTCCTTTGGTTCGTGTGTTTTGGTAGCATGGGAGCATGCATGAGAGATCTTGGGAATAGGACAGCCATATATGGGCTTAGTATCCCCACCTTTTTATTTAGTTTTTTCTTTTTAAGGATGAAAATATTAAAGGAGGAAATAATTTAGAGAAACTTTTTGGTCTTATAAGACTTTTAAATATATCAATAAATGTTTTTGGATCTATGTACTGAGACGACACATGATTTTGAGGCCCGATGTGCCTAGATTTAATTCTATAAAAATATTAAATATATTTTATACCACACACACACAATTTTTTAGAAATAATTAAATATATCATAAACAAAGTCTCAAAATGGAAATATAAGGCCACAGTTGAATTTGAATCGTAGAATTTACCTTAGTCATGAACTAAAATTTCTTGGTGTATGACTTTTGAATAAAATAGGCCATTGGTAAGTATGTTCAATGAATTAATTAAATAAATTATTTAATTGATTCATTTAATGACCTAAATTCTAAACATCTATAAATATTCTATTATGTCGAATCTCTAGGGTTGACCATATAACCTTGTGACCATTGAGAGGAGGATTTACACCCTTCACTAGTGAATTGAGATCAGGCGATCGAATGAAAATCAGATCAAGATGAATTGAGTCATAGAAAATACCACTAATATTCCCCATCATTAGAAGTTGTGTTCTTCACCAATGATCAATCTGAATTGAGTTAAGACTCATAATTTTTTGTTTTTTTATTATTAAAATATTTAGCATGATTATATTTTTATTCTTTGGTCTGAATTAAAATTCATCCTTAGAATGATCCCACGTATTGGATTACATTTCTTATTCATTTTATTATTCATGTTATTCTAGTTTTCTCACCCCAAAAATCTGCAATCATATTCTTTGGACAAGAACATGTATCCAATGATTGTTTCACACTTTTTTATTGTGATTTTACCCCATAATTCTTCATGTTCCTTTTCTATGGCCTACGAAAACCATAGTTCCACATTTCTGGGTGAGATCAAATGCAATAAAACCCAAAAATTCATGATAAATATGTATGTGACAAGTAAAGTGATGATACGGGGATGAATCGGAATGCTTTGCAAGATATGGGTGATGATTCCTATGGATTTGGGATCTAGTATTGATTAGTAGTGACGGGAGGCATCTTGGGAATGTGATAAACCACCATGGATTAATGGATACTTAATTCCCTCAACTAGAGGGATGAAATCGATGAACAAAGGGTTTCCCCTTTGATTTTAGGTGAATAGTGGGTGCGATTCAACACGGAGGAAGTGGAACTGGAATGCGCAAAGCATATCTAACTTTCTAAAAAAAATCCCAACTACATGGAGTGTACAAGGAAGAACACATTCCATATAGTCCCCTAGATGTGGTGGCTAGGGTTTTAGGTGAGTGAAATATCACACACCATATAGAACTCCCACATGTTGTGTGACTCAATGCTGGAGACCCAGCAAAACTGTGGGAGTACATGGACACGGACATGGCTAGGCACACATCCAGTGTACCTAGACACATCTAGTATACACAGACATGGAATTAAGGACATGGGAATAACCAGAAGAACATGGCTCAGACCCAGGTGGATAAAACACATTGTGCAGTTCCCTTACATGTTGTGTAGGGCTACATGGATATTTATCCATGTACTATCAATGACATAGTCAGGTAGAAGATCGAGACCACACATTATGTGGTTCTCTTATACATCATGTACATCATTTTTTATGAAACTTATACCCCTCGTATCTTCTTTTTTTATACTCAGATTTTAGCTCTTGAGTATCCTATCCTGATTGTTTTTTCACATAGAATGTGTTTGTAGCCTTCATAATGTATTTTGAGATATGACGTAAGATATTCTGAGAGTGATGTTTCTTCTAAGTGACGCCTGATGACGGAAGTGATCAGACAAGATCATCATAATTATTAGAGTATCACCCTCCGGCTGGAATAGGGCACGGGTCCTCTATCTACCATTAGATTGGATTACTCATACTGAATAAGGAATGGGTCCTTTATCTACCATCAGAGTGGAACCCTCCTTCTATGATAGGGTATGGTTCCTCTATCTACCATCATAGTGGCACCTTCCTACTGGGACAGGGTATAGGTCCTTTATCTATCATTAGAGTGTCACCTTCGTATGGAGTCAGGGCATGGGACCTATATGATCTGAGTAGCACCCTACTATTGGATCAGTTCATGGGCCATCTACCTACTGAGTGACACCCTCCTATGGATTCATGGAATGGGTCCTCTATAATCCTAGTGGCACTATCCTATGAATTCAGGGCATGGGTCCTCTATCATCTTAGTGGAACCCTCCTATAGAGTTAGTGCATGGGTCCTCTATCATTGGAGTGGAACCCTCCTATTATATCTGGGTATGGGTCCAATACTTATAGATTTATTCCCCTCAAATATGTGACATAGTGGCAAGGTGTGGCTCCACATGGATACTTCTTTGGATAGACACTGAGATATTGGGCATCGATGACGAACCCCTTTTCCAAATTTTTGGCAGACTCTTTTCTTAGGCTGGGCTATGAGATAGAGATCCCATTTATCTATTATTTGGGCTTATTTTATAATCATATATATATATATATATAATCTACCTGTGTATTGGATTTTTTTCCTCTCTTAATGTGGGTTGATTTTTCTATGTATTGAGTCTCTTATTGCCCCCCTTCGATTTTTGGGGTGTCCTGCTAGGTATGTATATACTCATCCCTGGATGGGATTTTCCTACATGTGTCATGTATTATATAGATGATGGATAGGTCAGTGGTGATTTATGAGGATCATTGGGATACCTAGTGCATTTGACCATGTACTATGGTTAAATTTTAGAGATTCAGAGCTGGGCTCTATTTGCATTTACTTTTCTGGTTATTATCAGGTTGGGAAATCTTTCTAGTTGGGAATATATTTTTTCCATTTACATTTTAGATTATTTTTTTGTACTCTGTTATATTCCCTAGATATTTTCATGCATGTTTTTTTCTCTAGAAATTACTATATTTTATATTTATACCTCTACACTTCTGCATGTAGATTTTTTTAGTGTGTGCATATATGTACCTTAGAAAAAGGCCTCCCATATTAGTCATGTCTTTCAGTACTTGTTTCCATCCCCTATCCTATGGAGGCAATATTGGGTTAGTTTTGGATTAGCTCTCCACTGGACAAGTAGGCCTTGGTGGGTTATTTTTTGACATTTATGTTATTCTCCCATGAAATTTTTCATGAGACTTTTATTTCATGATATCATGTTTTTACATTTTAATCACATGTTATACCTCATTACCATATTTGTTCCCTTACTAGGATTTATAAATCTTCCCTTTATTTTATGTATTCCCCAAGTTATCATATGAAATTTTAGGAGCTCAAAGGGATTTAGGATCTCATTATGGCGATTAAAATAAATAATCTTTACTTTAGTTTCATTTTATTGTTTTATATACATAGAATTCCAAATACAGTAAGATTTCAAATCCTTTGATTGTATCTCATGGAAATTTATGTCAAAAAAACATAATAATATGTGTAAAAGGATTTGGGTTTCTATAGTGAGATTGTGAATTATGCACGATTAGATCATGGTTTGGGTAATAGTGAAATCTAACCATGCATCCTAGTTAGTTGTCCTAAAACTCTTCTTGAAATTTCTAAAATTCACGAGACTACTCATAATTGGTTTATAGAATGATATATGGATTTTATTTAATGTTATTTATGGTTATCTAATTTATAAAATTAGTTTCCAAAATTATGATTATATTTTATAAATTTTATTCTTGTATTTCATGTCATGTGTACTTTGTATTAGTATTTTTATTGATATATATATATATATATATAAATGTCTATATAAAAAGTTATCATTTTTTATTTCCAATTTTATTCTTATAATACTAATAATATTAGTATAAATATATTCAAAATTTTAGTGTGATGTGAATGAGGAAAGACAATTGAGTGTTTCTATACTTTTTTTTTATTATTATTTATTATTATTATTATTATTATAGTATAATAATCATAATAAAGAGAAGAGAAATTAAAAGGAGGAACTCCTACCTCCCCCCTATTATCTATGTCTTATTCCCCTATGGGGAGGGGGGTTCCACTACCACTCCTTACCTCTTTGATTATCCTTGTAAGATCTAGTAAGATGGTATAAGTATGTATCTCTCCCTTTTCCCCTTATTTATCCTCTTATCATCCATCCTTATCTCATTCTCAACCCCTTTCCTCAAATAGGGTTCAAGTAATAATATGTGTTTTCAATGTTAAGTCAAAACCTCATTATCTATAGATATTTTAGAATTTAAATGATGTTAGAGTCGTCTCTAACACCAATCCATCATTGTTTCTTAAAGGTAGTGAGGCTCCATCATTTTCTAGGTAGGTGTCCTTGTGTAAACTCCTTTTATTTCACAATATCTTGGTGATTGGATTTTCTAAGTGTTTAATTCATCCTATTAGTTCTTATATGATTTTTCATTAATCAATACATGAATGTATTTCCTCATTTTTATGATTACAAATTGATTCAAAGGAATCAAAGGGGATTCCAATGTTATATTTCTAAAAATTGTGTTCTTCTCATGAAAAGTGTTTGATAAAATTACTTAGAGACTTATTATGATCTAAATGAATTTCTAAAAGTATTTTTTCAAGTGGGTTATATTATATAAAGGATATCTACTTGGTTTTGTATTATCCTACATGCTATAAAATCTTGTTTGGATTTATGCTCATTTTATGAAGATTCTTGGTATTTATGTGATGTGAATGCCTTGGGGAGTTTTTCTTGATAATTTAGTTTGACACATTGTTTATTATATTCTAAGTAATTTTTTTATATAAAGTACACATGGGTATCTTGGTTAGTTTCATGAGTAATTAGGATGAGTGATACACTAGCTTAGATTTTGTATTAGCTAGTACCCTTAGTGAGGGCTGGGGCCTAGCGAGGGGGGGTTGTCACCTGGTGAGGCCATGATAGTAAATCATGTTTGGGTTTCTGAAAGATTATATAAAGTTTGATAGGTGTTTCAAGAGTGAGGTATTAGGTTACTCATTTATTTGACCCAAGTTTAGATCTCCATGTAGTTCCATGTTTGATACATGTTTCCATACCATTTATGTTGCTTTTAGTTATTGATTTTATTTATACTAAGACTCTCATGTTGTATTTTATTTATAATTTAACTTAACCTATGTTATATATTTTCCATGTTATTATTTATTTTATGTTGAGTTTTACATTATATTGTGATCCATTTTACTTTATATCCACTTGATTAATTATGATGTGTTTTCTTTTAAATATTTTTACCTTATTTTACAATCACATATGTTTCCAAAGTAAAGGTAAGTGATTTTACAATAAGATATAACTTACTTTTTTCCTTTATAATAAAAATAAACAAATGATATTTATAAATATATTTCAAACTAGCATTTTTGGAAGGTCTTATAAAATTGGTTATATATATTTTTGGTGGTGTCTTTATGGGTGTTAACTCACACCCTACATACACACCCTAATGTGTATATAGATTTTTATTCTCTTGATATATTTTACAGGTGTTTTCTAGATCTTTAGGAGAAGTCTAATTAACCAATTATGGGATATGGAGTTGGTGGCCTATTTATTTGACTACATGAAACATATATTTTAGGGTGTGTTTTATTTTAATTCATGTTATATTGGTTTTGTATACTTTATTCATTTATAATTGATATATTGAATCTGTTATTAATAGTCTTACTGGTTTTGTTTCTCTTCATTTATTATTTATACCTTGCAAAGGGTAAATCATTCCCATCATATGTATAACACCATTTTTCAGTAGTGATATCTTAGGGTTGTTGGGAATTCACCTTAGGAATATAATGTGTTAGTTCAAGTATAGTGGTTGGGTATCAAGTTTGGTTCATTACAAAATGGTATCCAAGCATGAGTTGGTAATTGATTGGTATGTGGATGTAAGATATCAGAACTTGGGAATTAATTCATTGATTGACTTGACTAACCCACTAATGTTGGAAACCCAAGTTACCATGGAAATTCCAAATTGAGTGGGTTTTTCATCCCTTTAATGGGTTAGTATACTCCATGATATTTTTCTATAATTGATCATAAGTAGGATATATGTAAAACAATTCATATTTTTTATTTTTAAAATCCACTTTTCAATATATGAGTGTGTGTGTGTTTGGTTATCTTTCCCAAAACATTCAAATGGTTTGGTGTACTTATTTTATAATTTACTTTTCCAAAATCATTTAGTATAATGAAAAGAAGGATAACTTTTATCATGGTTTTATTTTTAAAATGTATATGTAACAAAATCATGAATACTAGAAATGAGTGGTATGTGATTTGTTTACATTTGACAAAAAATCTAATATTTCCCCTTTATAAGAAGTGGTTTTGGGATTTTACTTAATTTATGATGTTGAAAATTGTTTTAATAAGATTAATTTTCTAATTTATAAATGATTCATTCCTTATTCACTAGTTACAAGTGATTTACTAAAAAAAATAATTTTTTGTGTGAATATTTATTTTTATATTTTTTATGTAATGGAATTATGAAAAATTGTTACTTTTGGATAAAATGTAATTTATAATTTCTTTAAATATATTATTATAAATATATTATGTGGTGTTTTACAATAAAATATTGGAGTTGGTTTGTTTTTGGGGTGGTGTTTGATTGGTTTTGATTTGAATAAATTGTTTTTTTAGTTTTTAGGAAATTATAATTTCATTTCCATTGATGATGATTTAGGATAGAAATGATTTTTAATCTAAATTGTTGGGAAATGATTCCATAGATTTAAAATAGATTTTTTAATAGTAAATATTTTATGACCAATGACCAACTTGATATTTAAGACCTTTATTGGGTGAGTGTTTATTTTTAAAAAGGTGTTTTTATCAATTTGGATTTTTTTTATTCCTTTATTTTGAGTATGTGTTCTCATTTAACAATTGTTTAGTTTCATAGAATATGGTTTATTGTTGTTTATATTTTTATTAATATGTTTGGTTTTTTATATTGATTTCCATGGTGAGTAATGTAATTTTGATTTTAGATCATGTTTGGTTATCTGGTTTTACTTAGATATTGTATGTTTATAGTTATTCTATGATATCTAAGAAACATAAATTGGTTTGAGATTCACATGGATTGAAAATTTAAAACTAAATATTGAACCATATGTGATATTCCCAAATAGGTATGTTAGAACATAGTTTTGTTGGTTTTGAAAGCAAATTGTAATTTTGGTATATTGATTTTTTGTATAACATTTAAAATTTATAAAAATGATGATATTTTTATAATGAAACAGGTAGTGGAATGTGTGAAAATCATTAAAAACTATTTCCAAAGGCTAAAAACCATCACTAATAAATATAGTTTTGTGCTTAGAATTTCATGGGTGAGTGTCAATGAAAAATTATAGATAATGGGTGTCAAACTATTACCTTTCAGTGGATTCATGGTTTTCGGAGAAAACCTTCATAGTTTTTTCTAATTTTGTATGGTTCTTAGGAAGACATGCATCTTGGGACAGAACCACAATAATGGTTAATACACATTTTTTGAAATTTTGTGACAAAATTTTGCATTCCTAGAAGATTTCTGGGAAGTCCTTGACTATTGGTTCACAGTTTAGAAACTGTAAAAAATAACTTTTCATGGTAGAAAGTGCCTAAAACCCATTTTATATATATTTTAACCATATAACCTCGTATATTCATTAGGTATGGTCCTTAGACATCAAAATTATCCTAAGAAAAGTGGAAATTATACATTCAACTTCAAATAGTCCTAAATTTTGATTCAAGGATTTATTTGAGCCCTGAAAGCTGTCAAATTGAAACTTATAATGATATATATGATGTTTGGTATATGGGGAGCCTCATACCCTATTTTTTTAATGGTTAAAATCAGTACTAAAGACATCAAAAACCTAAATTTATGTCATACTATCCAATTTTCCATGTTTTTTGGAATCTTTGGAAAAGTGAAATATGGCCTTTGTTTTTAGATTCATTGTTCTTTCTTCTATACAAGAGTTTTGATTTATTTTTGTAAATTTACAAAGAAAAAATAACTTAAAAATGGATTGTGTTTAAAAAAAGTGATTATATCAAAATATACGTGTGTTTTAAAGACAAATAGTAGTTATAAGTTCTATATTTTGATGATTATTAAGATAGTGGAAGAAAATTGGTTGGTGGATCCACCATATTGAATTGTTGTGTTATTATAAATTTCTTGTGGTGGGGAATACCCATGGTAATGAAGTAATATATGGTTGAAAAATTGTAACCATTTGATGAGTGTTATGGTGAATCATTATGGTGGAGTGTACCCATAAGGAAATGATATGCTCATAGTGGTCTTTTTAAAACTAGGTTTTCTTCATAAAATAAAGTGTGATTTTTTATATAAAGTGAATGTGTTCATATTAGAAACTCATTATTAATTCAAATCATGCTTATTTTTTTTAAAACTAACTCAGAGGAGCTTCCTAGGGTGGAAAGTATAACATCCCAACCTGAACCATTGGGCCTGATTTGAGGTACCACATGACTTCATTAACGCCTCCCAATACGCAAAAGGATACTGACTATCAATGATGGTCTAGTTCCATCAATGGGGAGACTATACCCTCAGTGTCATGTTATAACTCAAAAAATAAATAATATAATATAATAAATAATCAGGGTACATACGTAAATAGAAAGATGGCATACATGATATAACAATCAAAACACAAAAAGGATCCAATGTACGGGTAAAGAAAATAAATAAAAGTAGTATCAGACAACTTGATCGAACTTCATCCAACATTTTCCACATACTCCATATCCACCCACTCAACCATCCACCACAAGGCCCTTTCCCTTCCTCGGATCTTTGAGCATGAAATCTCTAAGGGTGCCAAAATTCCCAAGTATGGTGCGAGTAAAAGACTTAGTAGGACACCACCAACATCCATTAACATCGGTTCATAAGATATACAAGTTCATTCCATGAACATAAATAGGGTGAAAATATAAACAACAATATATCACATGAATACAAACATGTTCTAGGTCCTTGGAGACCGACTCTACCTACTTCAGCACCCTACTAAAAAGAAACCATGATGGCCAACCTAACACATTCTTCCCTTAGGATGGTCCCACACATGGATGAGACATCCCTTAATAGGGATAAACCAATTCATTTCAACCTCACACCTAACATATTTTCCTTGGATAATGGACCTATAGTCCCCACCACGCACTCATCTACAAAATACAAAGACAACACATATGATACAAGATGAAAATGACAAATCAAACATCACATCAAGTCGATATTATCATCATCATATAATCCATATGTATAAAACACAAGAATAGCTCAAGGATACACACACCCACACCTCATGTGATCAATCATATGACATAAGTTTTTTAGGGCTACACACACATGCCAATAATCATGTCAATAACCCATATAAAACATGCACTAAAGTCAAGGAATTACTACCTTATGTACAATGATGATTGATGACATGGGTTGATGTGTAAGTTCAATTACACCACTGAATCCTAGATCCATTCCTGATTCGACATGATTTATAATTATCATCATCTCCAATATTTAAAATGTTAAAAAGGATTAAATTATATATGAAAAAAATACATTTTTCCTTAAAAAACTTAGATTTAATTTTAAATCATCGAGACAAAACCAACAACAATGATGGTGTGTCAATCTAATCAAGTATTAGAGAAGATATAAAAGTTATAAGTTTAAAAATAAAATAAAAGAACAATAGAGAGAGGGAGAGGGAGAGAGAGAAGGAGAGGGTGGATAGAGGCCTGATGGGGAGTAATTCCTCCTATATATTTTTTCCTTAGGAACCTCCCTATTTCCACCTTTTATAACTTTTTTTCAATTCAAAAATTATTAATTTTTTATCTCTTCTAACCTTTAAATTATTATATGCCACACCCCAATCCCCCTCCTCTTCTATCAATTAATCATTCCACTATTTTTTTATTTCCATTATATTTACATCATTTATTCTATCTTCCATCTATCTCATTTATTTCACTTCTTTTGTTTCTATCTCCCCTTAAATCCATGTGTCACCCCCCATAAACCTTCATGATTTTTTTAAACCTCTCTAAAACACATTTAATAATTCAATAAATATATATTAAAAGATTCCCATATAAACATATTGATATATATATATACACGCATTATATATACACACTTTTATATACATATATACACCCACACACACACATATATATATATATATTCGTATTATATATATATAATTAACCCATATGTATACACATTTTAAATTATCACACACAAATATTATTTTCCCAATTAAATAATAATAATAATAATAATTTTTATTATTATTAAATCTTCTCCATCATTACCACCATTAACATTTCAAAAAAAACTTTCATTAAATACCAATAATAATAAATTTTTATTAATTACACACAATCGTTTTTATTTAGCACAAGTAATAATATCACCATTATTACTTTGACCAATAATAAATATTCACTCAGCCAATATTCACGTTATAACACAATTATTAATTACACATGTATATTTCCATTTTTTTTTCTTTGATACAATTAATAATAATAATAAAATTATTATTAATATCTTTAACTATTCGACCAAAAATTCATATAGTGATTAATTTTTATTAGTTCAAATAAATCAAAATCATTAAATAAATTTCTTGGCAATCATATATTTTTTCTTTTAATAAATCTCCTTAACCAAAAATTAAAACTAATGAAATGGGTCAATACAATGTCTCCACCATAATTATTCTCATCCTTGAGAATCGCTTTAGATCATGAAACCACTACTCCACACCATTGTAGTTTCCATATTAAAAATAAAAACTTTTTTTTGAAAAAAAAATTAATAAGTATATTCTAATTCTATTTGAACTCATTGAAACCGCCACTTATACAAAGTGATAACCTAATCCAAATTATTTATTAAATCTAATTTACATTAAGGTATATGCACAATTTATCAAATAAACAAATAGAGATCTCAACAAAAGATGACATAAAAAGAAAGGAACACACAAAACAATTACTACTTAATCAAGGCTTAACTTCATATTACCAACATTTGCGCATTATTCACCACCACATACATACACTCAAACATAGAATACAAAAAGATAAAATAAAATAATTCATGAATATTTCACCAAAACACATAATATAATTTCAATTGGAATTTAATTATTTGGGCTCTATCTAATGAAAACAACATGTATATATGGAATGTGAACCTACATGTCTAGCATGATTCATGAACGCATGAAAAAACCCCATAAATAACATATCAACATCATGTGCATCACCAAATGTAAATTTAATCAATATTAACATCAAAAAAAATTCCCCACTTTATTGAAATTTGGAGGTCGACTATACATTATTTATTAGAAACTACCATAGATCCCCTACCCGAGTCCCAACCTTCCTAACTACAGTATATTATGTCCCAAATAAATTTAAGGAGAGAAAAAAAGTTAGATAATCCTAGGGATTTCATACCATTTTGTAACATATCAACCCAAACCTCCAGGTCTAAGATGGAGTGCCACATGACCTCAATAATGCCTCCTCATATGTAAGAGGCATCCGACTAATAGTGAGGGTTTATGTCTATCAATGGGAAGACTATACCCTCATTAATATGTCATAGATAAAATAATAAATAAACAATATAATACATAATTATATTACATGTGTAAAATGAAAGAATAAATACATGATATAATAACCAAAACACAATAAGGATCCAAGGTATAGGTAAAGCTTATAAATTAAAGCAGCAGCAGATGTCCCACTCTAGATCTATCCAACAACATATTTATACTCCAACTTCACCCACTCAACCATACACCATAGGTCCCTTTCCCTTCATTATATGTCTAAGTATAAAATCTATAAGTTCACTAAAATACCCAAGTAGGGTGTGAGTACGAGAATCAGTAGTACACCATAAATATCCCTTAACATAGGTGAATAAGATATACAAGTTTATTACATGAATATAAATAGGGTACATATATAAATATATATATATATATATATATCACATGAATACAAACATGTATTTGGTCCTTGGAGACTGGACCTACCTACTTCGATACCATGCTGGAAAGAAACCTCAATGGCCATCCTGACACATTCCCCCCTTAAGATAGTTCTAAACATATTTTACACATCCCTTAACAGGGACAGTCTAATGCATGTTTTCCTTATGCCTAACAAATCCATTCTGGGAAATGGCCCTATAGGCCCCACCACACACTCATCTACAAAAACAGAGACAACACATATGATACAAGATGCAAATGATAGATCAAAAATCACATCAAGTCAACAGTATCATCATCATTACAATCCATATGTAAGAAAAACAAGCATAGGTCAATGCTACACACACCACATGTGATCAATCATCTGACAAAATTTTCATAGGGATACACATGTATTCTAGTAATCATGAAAATAACCTATATAAAACATGAATTTAAGTTAAGTAATTTCAAACTTAGATGTAATGATAATTGAAGAAAAGTTTTGACATCTGAGTTTAATTTCACCACTAGATCCTACCATTCCTAATTTTACATGACTTATAATTATCACCATATTAGATATTTAAAATGTGAAAAAAATTATTAAATTATATTTGAATAAAATTTATCACTACCTTCAAAAAATAGGATTTAATTTCAACTCATCAAGATAAACCCAACGACATTGATGGTGTGTCAATCAAATCAATATCGGATAAGATATCAAAGAGAGAAATTTGAAAATAAAATAAAATAATAATAGAGAGGGGGAGAGGGGGGAGGAATGAGGGGGGAGGGGGATTAATTCCTCTTATGCATGTTTTACTTAAGCACCTCCCTATTTCCTCCTTTTATATATATTTTTTAATTCAACCATTATTAATTTCCTCTCTCTCCTATCCTTTAAATTCATTTATGCCACACCCCAAGCCCCCTTCTCTTACATCAATTAACTATGCCATTATTTTTTTATTTTCATTATATTTCCATCATTTATTCTATCTTCCATCTATCTCATTTATTTTACTTCATTAATTTCTCCATCCCCTCAAATCCATGTGACACTCCCCATAACACATCATTCATTTTTTTTAAACCTCTCTAAAACACATTGAATCATTCATTGAATATATATTAAAAGACATTAATATATATATATATGTGCATTATATATATACACACCTGCATATACATATGTACACCCACACACACATATATATATACACTCACACACACATGAACACACACACGCACACACACACATATATATATAACCCATATATATACACACCCTGCATACACATATACACACTTGCATGTGTGTGTGTGTGCATATATATTTAACCCATATATATATACACATTATATACATTCACACCCACACACACACACACACACACATATATATATACAACCACACACACACATATATATATACATATATATTTAAGCCATATATATATACACATTTTAATTTATCAGATATAAATATATTTTTACTAATTTAATAATAATAATTATTATTATTATTATTATTATGGTTAGTTCTCTCTCATCATTACCACCATAAACATTTCAAATACAACTTTTATTAAATACTAATAATAATAAATTTTCATTAATTATACACAGTTTCATTTATTTAGTAGAGGTAATAATATCACAATTATTACTTTGACCAATAATAAATTTCACCCAACCAAAGTTTCCGCCATAACACATTTATTAATTACACATGTATATTTTCATTTTTTTTCTTTGACATGGATAATAATAATAATAAAATTATTAATTTTATTTTTAATTGTGTAACCAGAAATTCTGACACATGTTGTCCCCTCCTTGGGGCCCACCCACTAGCCTGAACTGGTCATTAGAATAATGATTATCCTCATAGGCCAACACATTTTCTTTTCAGTGTACTTTTTCTTCACTCACACACACCCTAGAAAACTTCTCAGGAGTTCACCCATCCTGATCACTACTCCAAGACAAACCTCTTTAATTTTGTAATTCTAATCAAGTAAGCTCCTAAAAAAAGGTGCACCTTAATTCCATGGGAAGTAGAATTTATTATTTTAACCCTTTAACATTATATTGAGTTGCATTCACTCCCCTTTAGAGTGAAATGTCCTCATTTTAAACCCTACATCTCAACCCAGGCAATGCCACCACACTTTCGACTAGGTTCCTCCTCTAATACCAATGTAACAATTGGTGCCCACAAGAACCCCAATTACCCTATAAACACATGTTGTCCCCTCTCAAGGGCCCACCCATGTGCCTGAATAGTGCATCATACTAAGTACTATCCCCATATTCCAACATGTGTTCTTTCTACTGAACTTTTTCCTCACTTGCACACACCCTAGAAAACTTCCTAGGAGTTCACCCATCCAGATCACTACTCCAAACTAAACCTTTTTAATTATAGAGTTCTAATTAGGTAGGATCTCTAAAGGAAAGGTGAACCTTATTGATATGGTTAGTAACATTTAGTCTAATAAGTGACCCTGTTGAGTAATAACTCAAGGTGTGCTATGAAGGAAACCAAGGTATTACAAGAGACTCATGGGGTTATATTATTGGTTTATGTCTCTATGAGCTTAGGTTCTAAAAAATGTTATTAGAGCTAATACCTAGATGAAAGTGTAGATGCATGACCTAGGTTTAAGGATTGGGGTCTAGAATGAGGTTTTTATGCTTTAAAGGGGTAGAGAGTGTAACACCCCTGTAAAAGTGAGTCTTAAAAGACTAAATGTTACTACCCTTGTCAAAAAAGTGTGACTTTTTTGGGAGACTACCAGATTAGAACTATATAGTTTAAGAGGTTTTTCTTTGAGTAATGAGTGGGATGGGTGACCTCCTAGGAAGTTTCTTAGGGTGTGTTCGAGTGAGGAAAAAGCACACTATAAAGAAAATGTGTTCACCTATAGGAACATTCATTATTATAATAACTTGTTTTCGCACATATATGGGCCTTAGGGAGGGGAAAACACGTGTTTGTAGGGTAACTAGGGTGTATGTGGGGGACAATTATTAAATTGGTATCATAAGAGGAACACAACCATATGTGTGGTGGCACTGTCTGGGTTGAAATTTAGGGTCCACAATGACGACATTATGCTCTAAGGTGGTGAATGTAACACCCAAAAAATTTAAAGGGTTAAAAGGATAAATGTTACAGCCCTTTTCAAAAAGGTGAACCTTTCTTTTCAGAATCCAACATGATCAAAAATTCACAATTAAAGAGGTTTGTACTGGATTATTGATCAGGATGGGTGACCTATAAGGATTTTTTCTAGGGTGTGTGTGAGTGAGGAAAAAACACACTGGATAGAACATATGTTGTTCTGTGGGGATAGTCATTAGTCTAATGACCTAATCGGGCACATAGGTGAGTCTTAGGGTGGGGACAACATGTGTTTCTGGGGAAACTAGGGTTCCTGTGAGGCCTAGTTGTTACAAAAATCATTATAGTGGGAAAAATTATAATACCCCACATTTTCTTTATTAATAAATAATTATTCTAATAGTGATTTTTGGATCTTACATAGTTGAAATTTTGAATTTTTACAATTTTTCATGATTCATTGTTTGATCATGTTGAGAACATGTTTAGAATTAATCATGAAGTCTAATTTTATGTGGGGTGAAATCTACACAATTTAAGCATGATTATATAATGCTTAACAGTAACCATAAAAGATAATATTACATAGTGAGAATTTAATTATAGTGATTAATGCACAGTTAGTGCATGGTTATGAGTATTCGTGCAGACTAATCTTACAGGGGGTGAAATTCACATAGTTTGAGCATGATTATTAGTAACCATGTTAGTTAACTATGCACCATTGATTAGGTGAGACAGTGAGTGTCGCATGGTTAGATCCTGGTATGGGTAACAATAAAATTTAACCATGCATCCTTTTTGGTTGATTAAAATCTCCATTTTTCATTTATTGGATTCTTAAGACTCCTCGTAATCATTTTATGTAATTTTATAATGATGTTATATAATTTTATTTATAGTTATATGATTTATAAAATTAATTTCCAAAATTATAATTATATTCTACAAATCATATTCATGTATATAATGTCATGTATACTTTGTATTAATATTATTATATATATATATAAAGATATTATTTTATTTATTTCAAATATTGTTTTTATCATTCAAATATTAGTAGTACAATGGTATTGGGAATTTGAGTGTGATATAAATAGTGAAATAAAAATGGGTGTTTCTAGAACTTTTCTTTTATTATTTTTATTTTTATAATTATATTATAATTACTGTAATTGAGAGAAAGTAATCAAAAAGGAGTAAATCCCCCCACCTACCTCTTGTTTTTGGTCGACGCCCCCATGGGAAGGGGGATTCCTCTAACTATCCTTCTCTCCATGATTCTCTATGGAGGATCTATTGGGATGGTCCAAGTAAGTCTCTCTCTCTCTTTCTCCCATATTTCTCCAATTCTCTTTTATCCTCATATCCTTCTCATCGCCTTTCCTCAATTAGGGTTAATGGAATAATAGGAGGTTTTCCATGTCAAGGAAAAAAAACTTATTTTTCCAAGGTATTTTGATATAGATAGGATTATAGGGTCATTGTGAACCTCGATCCATCACTATTTCTTGATAGTAGTGAGGTTTTTTCATTTTCCAAGTAGGTTTCTTTACGTAAATTCATTTTATTTGAAAATATGTTGGTGATTAGGTTTTATAAGTGTTTTATTAATCCTCTTGGTTTCTATAAGAGTTGTTATTAATGAAAATATGAATTTATTTCCCCATTTTGATGATTAATAATAGATATAAATGAATCAAAGTGTATTCTAATGCTACATATCTCAAAATTGTATTCTATGTACACAAAGTTTTTGATAAAATTACTTATAGACTTATTATGGTCCTAATAGATTTATAAAAGGAGTTTTTTATGTGTATTCTCTTATATAAAGGATATTTAGTTGGTTTTCATTATTTTATTTATTATAAAATCCTATTTGGATTTATTCTCATTTGATAAATATTATTGGTATTTATAAGATTAAAATTCCTTGAGGAGTTTCGCATGATAGTTGAGATTGAAACTTTGATCGTTATATTCTTGAGACTTAGTTTTGGATCAAGTATACATGGTGAACTTGGGTAGTTACATGAGAAATTTGGATGAGTGTTACATTATCTTAGATTATTCTCTAGCTAGTGCATTTAGTGAAGTTCATTCCCTTACTAGGGGGTTGTAAACTGATGAGACCAAGAGGGTATGTTGGGGTTGGGTTTATGAATGGTTCGATATAGGCCAACAGGAATTCTATGAGTGTGTTCCTAGGTTATCTTTTTATTTGAATCAAAGTTAGATCCTCATGTTTTTTCATGTTCGATACATGTATCCATCCAATGTATGTTACTTTTAATTCGTGATTTTCTTTATACTAAAACTCATGTTGTGTTTTATTTATGATCTAACTTACCCTATGTTATGGATTACCCATGATATGCTCTAATTTATGTTGAGTTTCATATTATAATGTGATACAATTTACTTTATATCCAATTTATGATTTCTATATGTGTTCTCATTAAAATATTATTTCCTTATTTTATACTCTCCCATGTTTCTAAGGCAAAAGGAAGTGATTTGAAAAGAGGATATCACTTTATTTGTTTTCCTTTATAAGAAAAATAAATTAATTAAATTTTTAAATTTATTTTAAACTAGAATTTTGGAAATGTCATATAAAGGAAATTATATAGAATCATGGTGTTGTATTATTGGGAAATATCTCACACCCTATATACACACTTTGGTGTGTATATAGCACAATATTATCTTGATCTATCTTATAAGTTTTTTCTAGCTATTTATGAGAGGTTTAATTACATATTTATGACCTATAGAGGTGGTGGCATGTGGATTTGGCCACATGACATATGGATATTAGGGTTTGTTTTCTTTTTATTCAAGTTATATTGTGTTTTGTGGACTTTAATCATTTATAATTAAGATTCTAAATTTATTAGTAGTCTTATTGGTTTAGTTTCTAATCATTTATTATTTATAATGTGTAAAGTGTAAATAATTCTTGTCATACATGTGATACCCTTTTTCACTTGTGTCAACCTAGGATAATTAGTAATATGTGTTAGGTATGTGATGTTTTGGTTCAAGTATAGTGGTCAGGTATCCAAGTTGGTTTATTACAATATATCTTTAAGAATATTTTCATGACATCTCTAGGTTCTCATTTAGAAAGAAATTGTTATAACCTATTAATATGAAAAATAATCTAAGGATATTTTCATATAGATGAATTCAAGAGTAAAATCCATTATCTGGTAATACATGTATAAAACAATTACATATTTCAGAAATCAGAAGTTCAAAGGTTAATTTGTTTTAGGTCACCAACTCCAACACTATGATTAGGATATAAAATTCCTTAACCATTTTTAGCATTTTATATAATGTGTGTTCTGGAAAAAGTTGTAATTTAGAAGTTTGTTTCACCGCAATATTGATGAAAAAACTGATGTGGTTAATTTTATCCTTGGATTGGTCATAGATTACTTATATGGTAACATACCAAAATAGTAGGACCCCACCCCTAGCCTAAATAAGATTGGCATCAACAATATAGTGAATTATACCACCAAAAAACTCATTTTGAGGTAATATATAAGCATCCACAAAAAGTATCCCCCAACCTAATACCATTACCCAAAATACTAAGGTAAAATATTATAGATAAATATATGTTTTCTAACATCATTGATATGAAAGTATAATTAGATTTTAACATCATTAATTACAATGTAAAATATACAGTAGCAATGAAATTAAAGTGACAAAACATATTGTTTGGAACTGGTTATTTGGAGATGGAATACCTATGTAAGGATCAGTTTCATGTGGGTCCTATGAAAAAATAAATCCCTAAAAAAATGGGTCATGTAAGGTCTTCAAATGCATCACAAAACAATGCCTATATTGTATACCTCTCAAAGGTATGGGTTATCTCCTCTACCTTTAACATTATTGACTTGAACATTTCCATCCCTAATGATCCAATTTATCCTCATTTGTCCTTGATAATGAGTAATTTTCATGTAAGGGTAGCCAATGTAGGAATTTTAGTCATACTTAAGACACCATATAATTAATTTATTTTTCTCACTCTTGTTATCATTGTATTGATCATGAAATCATTAATTTAATTATTTTCCTTTAAATATGACATAATTGATCATATTTTATTAGGATTTCATTATTTTTAATTTTATTTCATTTTTTATTTTAAATTTATTGTCAACGGGCTATCATAAGATATATTTGAAATTATTCTTGAATAGTAATCTTATTAAAATAATTACCATCACATGGTTATTTATCATCATGGAAAGGATCCTTTTATTTCTCTATCACATAACATAGTTAATTGAATGCATATATTTCATTTATATTCTCCCCACCATATCTCTAATAAACACATTAATTTTTTATTTATAAAATTTCCAAAAAAAATTATAGATAAGTCCAAGTCCAGAATGAATTTATTCATATAATTAATATAATGTTTTTATTGACTAGGAAAAATGAAAAACTGGTTAAATAGAGGGGTACCCTATTTAGATATTTAATAAATCATGGGAAAGTGGTATGATCAATTTTTATATGAAAGAGGGCCATAAAACCATTGTGATATGTGGATTTATATTTATTATTTTACCCAAAAAAAAATTCAACCATGGTTTAATATGATTGGATTTTTTGACAATATGTTTATGGAATTATAGTGGAAAAACATTGTATGTCATGATTAGATGTAATTATAGTGAATATTAATTGGATATTCGGCTTGGATGATTTATTATTATTCAATAAATTCTTATAGGAATTTATATTTTATGATGAAGGAATTCGATGCTTGAAGCTCACTTGAAATAATCAGGTGTATTTGTATTTGATAAATAGTAGATAAAAGACTTATGTAAAGGTCGTGATAGGTGTTGGAGGTTATGTAAAGGTGACCTTGGAAGACTCACATGTAGGTACACATATGATGATGCAATAGGTTCATGGTTGTAGTCAGATGTACAGAAGGATAACTTAGGGCTTATATAATGGTACACACAGAAAGGTAACCCATGGCACTGTATATGGGTATAAAAATATGTTGTGTAGATGTAACTAATTGATGTCGTTTAAGGGTATACATAGAATGCATGAAGTTGATCTAATTATGCCCCTATTTCTATATATTGGTAATTATACTCAACATAAGGGTTATGATACCACTATATAAAGGTAAATTTGGGAGTCTTTGTGAAGGAAGATCAAAATTATTTCATATTACAAGATAGGTTACAGTAATTAGGAAACACTTGTGAAGATCTCACCAGATTGTAGTAATGAATGTGGTTGGTTCTAAATAACAATTTATGTCATGGTAAAAGAAAATATCATTTCAAATACCTAGAAAATTAGAGAATCTCAAAACAACTTACTGAGGAAGACCACATTGTAGTAGTCAGTGTTTTAAATTTCTGGTTTTCCTATTGGAAATGGAGAGACCACTATAGGATTTTTGGTATTCGTAGAGACTCATAAGAAGAGATAATTGGATTATGAAGGATGAGGTTGATACATACTAGTATCCGTTATACTTGGTATTTAAAAGAGTGATTTCTAGGAGAATTATGTGCATTGGGATGTAGTGATAAAGTTCAAGAAATTTTATGGTGCATTTCACTAGGGGTTTTTCCTAAATATATACTATGTTATGGTAAATGGATGACCATTCCATGATCATTTATTATATTATTAATGCTGAAATTTTTGTATCTTTTGAATAAGGATTAATAAAATATTATTGTTAGAAATTCAGAATAGTTTTATAGAATTTAAAAGAAAATTTTATATATAGTTTTTATAGAGTTTTAAAGACCACTAAGGTTGTGGATATATTAGAGATCGTATATTTTTTATGTAATGATATTTAAACATGGTTTTAAAAAAATTATCCAATAATTATTTGGATTGGTTTATTGATTTCTCTAAAGAAGGGTTTCGAAGAAAACTAAAGTACAAAGAAGTTGTTGGAAATAGATTTTAACATTGAAGAGTTGGGATCATGGAGAAATTTTCAAAAGAATTATTTGAATTCAATTGACCATAAAAACATGTGAAATATCTAAAAAATATTATGGTGTTTTTATTATAGATTTTAACACATGGTATATATGGTATAATCATGGAGAATAGTGTAGACCTGGTGTGATCTCCATCACTCGTTATTGTGCTTAGAGATAATCATGCATGTATATAAACTTCATGAAGAAATTTTAGAAAACTATAGGGGCCTGCACAAATCTAATATATTTATTATTTTAAGGATTAATTATAGAGATATATGTGTAACAACGCCATATTTTTTCAATAGAAAAATGGTTTCATTACTTTATCTATGTTTTTCAAATAAGAAATACAAAAGAGATAAGAATAAAGGGAACTGTATGGAGACATATATTTCATAATAAAATGTTAGAAGGGGGAGAGAGAGAGAGAGTAGGTATTTCATATAATGTAAATTTGGGTTATAGATAAATAGAATAATAAGTGTAACTGTAACGATGATATATAGAAGATATTGAAGAAGGAAATATTGGGAGAAAAAGTCAACAATTTTCCATTGAAATATCTGGATATAGAAAAAGAGGAGAATAAATATTAATTTATAATCTTGGAATTATCGTCATCTGGGAGAAGGTGTTTCTATATTTAGAGTGATCACATAGAATAAACCCTCACATATGAGGTATTAGTGGCATCTAGTTTGAAAAATAAGGAGTAACACATTGAAGATCAACGAGCATCTATCTGAAATCAAATATGTAGGGTCTATCAGTAACCCATACTGATTTGAAGAAGATATTTGTGTCTATAAAAAGATTTAGAGACCCTAGGGTCTATAAAATAACAATTCCTCACTTGATTAGTGCATGAGAGAAGAAAATCAGAATTATTCATAAGATTGATAATGATCCCCTCATTAAACCATTGTAAGAACTCTAGTATAGAGTATTACATCCTGGGACACCAACACATTATCATTGTATGCTCCTTGGATTATCCCACATAGGTGGACCAAGTAAATAATGTTGTCCCATAATATTTAATTTCTATATTAATGTTATATGGATGCATTAAAAATATAAAATAGGTTGAATGTGTGTTTCTACTAACATGGGAACAAGGTCCCAAAAGAAGAAGATAAATAATGAGAAAAGAAAATATATAATTTGGTATCACCCTAATCCCCCCCTCCTTAATAAGGTGACATTGTTTCTAATAAGTGGTATCATAGTGAGGTTCTATAATTATCCAACCTATCCAATATGTTCTGTGAATATTTTAGAGATTTTGTAGAGATGGTATTAATAGTAATAGATTCATTAATTGATAAAAATCAGTTCTCTGAATGAAATATTTAATGACTAAATTATTTATAAGATATGTATTAAGAATAATGTAATTTATATATAGTTAATAGAAAGAAAAAAACTACCAAGAAGTTAGATACACATATTCAGGTGAGAAAATTTGTTTCTATTTCCATATCTAAATCTAACTCTATTGAATGTACCCTTTGAAAATCAAAAAATACGGATAGAATTTCAACTGATCCATTGGAGGAGGAAGCAGAAAAACCATGTGGAAAACTTGAAAAGTGTTTTTGAAATCAATAAGTAGCAGTTAGATCCCTAAGAAATGAATCTCAACTCTTAAAGGCTAAATATGGAAGAAATTTTGGTCTCATTACATATTTTTAAGTGTCCATAACAATAATGGACAAGAAATTGAAAGAAAAAAGTGCACTTATAATAATCGAGACCCCACTGTAGTAGGTAAACAACATATCCTGGACTATCACAATCTAAAGAGACTTTATTCAAGAATTTGTTTAAAATTTAAATTTTAGAATTTGAAATTGACCAAACTAACTTCATTTTTTAATTCATCATATCAAAATTACCTAAGTATGATTTTTTGATCTTTTTCTAAAAATGTCAATTTTTAGTTAAAAAACATGGTTTTTACAAAACTTATCATTTGTAGGACTTTATCATTGTATAAGAATAATATAGAAGTTTACAAAATAATTTTAGTAATAAAATATGAATTTAATGAATAAAAATATGCATTTTAAAATATTATTTGAACTTATAAATCCTATGTCCAACATTTTTAGAACTAATTAAAATGTTACTTTAGTATAAAAAATTAGTCTTTTGTTGAATGAGGTATTTTCTAGGGGGATTCAGTTTTACCTTATCTTGAAATTTTCTTAACCTATATTTTTTTTATAATACAATTTATATCATTAAAATAAGTATCCAAAATAATTTTATCTTATATATAAATTTAAAGCTTAAAATGTTATTTCCCAAAAATATGTTTCACGTGATTAAGTGTATTTATTTTAAAATTAACATTTCACACCTTTATAAATTTTATTTTATAAAATTACTTAAAATTTTCAATTTTAAGTATAAAATTAGGTGAAAATTTCAATAATAATTGTTCACATTCAAATTAATTATTAAGGTTAGACATTAATTACTAAGGTAAATGAAATTATGGTAAAAGTTAAAAAGTTAAAGCAGAAGAACATAAATAACTCAAAGTTGTATAAAAATGATTTTTTGAGGTAAGTTTTGACCCAAAATTATTTTTCTATCCTATTTTTTCCATTTTGTGGCCTTTGACGCTTTAATAGTAACCTTACATTATTGAAAATGTAAGGGTTACTCCCAAAACTACCATTCCCTTCACTTATAAAAGGGTAACATCTTCAACACTTAAAGACTCACCAATCATTCTAAATCCTCCTTTAAACCCTATTATTTTTATCCTCATAAATCCCTCTACCATATTAAAAATATTCTAGTCACTGTTATTTATTATAAGTCCTTTATTTCCAAGGATACTTTCCTAAGAAAATTCAAGTCTCTAACATGAGTATTATCAACTACTTAGTTTTTCTTCTTAATTATATTCTTTAAATTTTATTATAGTAAAACTAATATAATGATATTAGTATCATTTATATATTTTAATGTAACAATATTAAGGTTGTTATCATTTTTTATTCATATACCCCATCAATTAAGAAAAATAATATTGATGTTCTTACGTTGTGCAGACTACCGCCTCCATGATGCAATGTGATTTATTTTCCTTCACTACCTTACAAGGTTGAATATAAGGATGTTAAGTGTAAATATGATATTTATGATATCATTGAGGTTAAATTATGAAAAATTATATAACATGTTGATTATATTTTCAACAAACGATCATCGTTAATTTAATCATTTAAAATAAGCATACTAACATGATAACCTTTTTTCAAATTGTGTAAACAAATTATATCCATTAATTATTCTTATAATTCCTTTAAATTTTAATATATAAAACTAATAAAAACTAAATAATATCATCATTTTTCTATTATAATGATATTAAAACAAAACCATCTCATAATTATTCATTAAATCGGGGTGTGTTCATGTTTTGGTCGGTTTAACTATCTAATTGAACAATACAATGAATTTGTATCATGAATGACCATGGAAACATAATTACTAGTATAATATGAAATAAATTTGTAAATAATTATTTGTTTTTTGTTCTGGAGATGTTATATCAATATTAAACTCATTAATTAAAAAACATACTTCGATCGTTAAGAATCACCAAAATATGCTTGTCATAGATTTCATCTTCAAGGATAAAGAATAAAATGATAATTGTAACACCCCGAGCTTCCACGATACGCTTCTCTTTCAATAATGAAATAGCTTGCATTATACGCAAGTTTGAGATTCTAACACACCGCGGCCAATCAAAATAGCCATTATGAATAGTAATACCCACTTTTTGAAATTATATATATTTTATATTTCAAAATGGACTTCATTTTTGGATTCGGAATATCAAAATTAGCCTATGTTGAATTTTTGGTATTTTTCTAAGAACTTCCAATTTTTTATGAATAGTGAAAAATACTTAAAAACAACTTTTTTAATAAAAATAATTTATAGTGATAAATTATACTATTTATTGGTTTAAAGTATAATTAGAATATATTTTTACCATTTTATCTAATGGTGGTCATTATAATTAATTTCACTTTGGAATTGGACATAAACAATTGTCAATCTTTTGATATATATTGCTTCTTAAAAACACGCTATTTGTTGTGACAGCGGGAATTAATTATTAAATTAATTAAACCAACTTATATGTTTTGAATTTTTTAAAATAGACATCATTTTTTATTTAGGAATATCAAATATAGCTTAGAGTGAAATTTTGGTATTGTTCTAAAAAACTTAAATTTTTTATGAATAGTGAAACCACTAAGTGGTAGTTAAAAAACTAATTTTTCATTTAAATCAAACATTACCACTTCTGTGATTTGATTTTCAAAAATATGACATACGTGGTTTTCATTAATATATAAAATTTGGTTCAATGGGATTAAAATAATTTTTTGGTGAATAGTATTTTTAAGTTTAATTAATCACGATTAAAGGTAATTAGTGAAATTTAAGGTAAAAATAATACTATAAAAATATGAAAATACCCTTACACTTGTCCTACCCTTATTGGATGAGTCATGGACGACCAAGAAAATCCATGGGTCAACTTGGGGACCCCATGGAGCCACTTGGGTAAGAAAATGACATTAATAACATTTTATTTAAAGTAAAAATAAAATTGTCACAAACATGTGTTGTTTTACAAAAACAATTATTACATGGGGTTATATAAGTTACCTTTTCGACTATAAATATTCATTGAAAGCTAAAAAGATTTCCTACATCATGATATTTGTTTTATAATTTTTAGACATTAAATGAATTAAATTTTTTATGACACCATGATGATGCAGTGATTACCTAATTAATTAACTATTTAAATAAAATGAAGAGATAATGTAAAATCTAAGACTTACACTTGTAAAAAACCTATTGGATGAGTATATTTAGAACCCTTATCACCTTATACTCGAAAAATATAAGTGTGGGACCTTTAAAATCCGAAACTCATTATATAATAAAGTAACCTTTCATGACTTTCCAAGAGTGCCCCTCCTCTCCTCTTATAAAAGGCCCCCACCACTACCACCTTATTCACACCTTCCAAGCCATTTGGCTCGGCCAAACTCTACCCAAATACTCTCTCAACTTCCCTATCTTGATCCTAGAATCCTCACATTGGGAAGAATTCTTCCCAAGGAAGCCTTTGTCTCAAATCAAATAGAGTTACATGATTTTAAGGTAATGTCTTCTCTTATGTTATTTTGTTTTATTTTGGTTCTACAACCACTTAAACTATTTTTATTCCATTATTTTGTAACAAAAACAGTATCTTGAATATACTAGGATGTTTTTATGAGAAGTATTTTATTTACACTTACACACACCTTCGTCTAATGGTTAAAGAACATACTGTTTCTGTGGTTGGCGAATTTCTGCCTCACGAAATGATGATTGTTCAATATTTTTTTAACACCTCTCATGGTGGCCATTATGATGGAACTATATTTATTTATGATATATATTTTATTTATTTCCTCTCTATGCTTCTGTATTTTACATTTAAAACATATCTTTATGCTTTGCATGTTGTGCAAATGCGATAATTTCATTTGAGGAAGTGTGGACTATCGCCCCCTCAAAGTGATTTGAATCATTAATTCCATATGTGGGACGTATAAAGGATGGAGTAAGTGATATTATATATGATATTATACTGGAATTATAATATAACTTTTTATCATTATGATTTCATTACATAAAATATGAAATAGAAATGAAAGTAGCGTTCATGCGTACGTACGGCTTACCGTCTCCATGAACGGTGCATTTCATTTATTACCTCTAAATGTTACGTAATATTATGAATGAATGTATATACTGGATATATATGATATATATTATATCTACATCATGAATATAATTCTGGATATAATGGATATTTTACCACATGAACAACTTGTAATTATAAGAAGTTTATTTTTGACTCAAGTACCAAAGATCGACAAAACGACCGTTATTAACTTAAATAATTACATAATGTTCATAACATGGTAATAAGTGATATAAAAGGAATAATGAACTTGAAAAATGTTCTTAAGAAAGTATAAATTGACTCTAGTTTATTATTCAGGAGGTTAAAGAACGGTCGAATCAAGTCGGACACGAGGTAAGGGAACTTCTTAACCCAATTTCCGTTCTTTGGGTTAATCTCCTACTTTCAAATTATGTCATGATATTATTATGTCCTATCTTGTATTTGTAATTTCTTTATGTGTACTTATAGTGAATACACATAATAGATCTATTTTATTTAAAAAAATTATCTTTGTAAGGGAACTTCTTAACCCAATTTCCGTTCTTTGGGTTAATCTCCTACTTTCAAATTAAGTCATGATATTATTATGTTATATCTTGTATTTCAACTTTATTTTTGTGTACTTATAGTGAATACACATAATAGGTCTATTTTATTTGAAAAATTATCTTTGTAAGGGACTTCGTCTCAATCTCCATTCATTGAGGCTTATTTTGTTTCATACACAAATTTATTTTATACGGTGTATAAACCCCTTTGAATTTTACTTTTATTCAAAAGGAATTTTTTTATACAAAGAATTTTTACTAAATTAAAAAAGGAATGTTTTGTCTTACGTATGCAGCGACAATGAATTCTTTACTGCTGTGACCATTATTTGAGTTACGGCTTCCTCTACAAGCCATAACCTTTTTTTAAATGAAAAATAAATACCAAGTTTTAATTTTATTTTATTTTGGTATTGAAAATGGTTTTGATAATGTTTTTATTATATCAATGTGTTGTATTGATATATTGTGATTGAAATGTGTAAATTTTATGTTTCCTTTATGCATGTCTTATGTGATACGATTATGTTATGGTTTATGATATGTTTAAACCTGTTCATATGAGGAATGTATTGGACTTAATAAGTGATGGGTGGAGCCTGCTATAGCTCCTCGATGCATCGACAGGTCTCATGAGACAAAATAGTGTCTTGGCATGAGGCCTTGACAAAATATTATTTGTAGTCTTGGCACGAGGCCTTGGCTAGGTGGTTATGATAGTCTGGCATTATGCATTCCATCATTATGAAAGTGGTTATTGATATTGCATGTGATTATTCGACCAGTAGAATATCCATTTGAATAAGTAAATGGCATTATTTCATTTTACTTTTGCCATATTATG
This sequence comes from Viscum album, assembly GCA_963277665.1. Taxonomy (NCBI): domain Eukaryota; kingdom Viridiplantae; phylum Streptophyta; class Magnoliopsida; order Santalales; family Viscaceae; genus Viscum; species Viscum album. The sequence continues at coordinate 1,426,466,988 of OY728138.1, read as the reverse complement.
ATGAAGTTCATGTTTAAAAGGCTTTTGTTTAGTTATACATTGCTGTAAATGTTTATGTTTATTTATAAAAGCTTCCGCTATATTGCCATCCTTACTGAGCATCTGAGCTCACCCCTTTCAAAGTTTTATTTTTCCCAGGATGTGAAGAAATATTTTATGACTGACCTACAGGGATAGTCTGAAGGGGAGAGAAGTGTGGACTATGGAGACTATGTTATTGTGATTTTTCACTTTATGATATAATGTAACATTTATGAATGTATCTAGTGTTTCCAAGGATACTAAACTAATCGCTTTTTCGAGACTGGATCTTTTGTGATCATTCCAATGTTACGCAATAATGCACCGACTCTGGGTAACTGGGGTTGGGGCGTTATAGTTGGTATCAGAGACAGTTTAGTACTAACCTTGGAAGCTAGATTTAGAAAAACTCTGATTATAGCACATAGCCATAAGATAGACTTTGAGGATTAGTATAGAATAACTTCCTAGAATTTTTTTGTACTAGAGATTTTGTGAGTTTTCTGAGCAATACATCCCTGTCTGGATACGAGCCGGTAGAGGCGGCTCTAGCACAGATGTACCTAGGGTTAAAACCCAAAAACACCGCTTTGAGCTAGACTCGAATGGGAACTGGTGCACGACAATGGGCCTTGCTGCACTCTTGGTTACGACACTCCCAGGGGATATGCTTAGGATAAATCTCATTTTCTTTACAAACCATTATGAAGGTTTTATGAGTATATACTTTCTCAAAGAAAACATTTTTATGATTATGGATTATATCCATAAACTGTTCAATTTATATTAAGTATTTTACAAGTAGGTAATTATGTATTTTGATTCATAAACTGATCTAATTTATTCCATTGTTAAGAAATGGTGTCTAGTGGAAGGAATGGAAACTGTATCAATGCACGTGCTCCATGTAGGGATTTCCCTCCTACTCAAGATAATTATAGTGGATCTGGTGATACAACTGGTGATGATCAACTTATCACCATACTGGGGAAACTCACTCAGGTTTTGAATAATAACCTTACTTGTATGGAGCACCCTGATCCACAACCTGGAGGATCAATGTTAGACCGCTTCATGAGGCAACAACCACCAACATTTAATGGGGTTACAAATCCATTAGTATCTGAGCAATGGATAAACTCCTTAGAGAAAATATTCCACACCTTGGGGAGTAGCGAAAGAGAAAAGGTTATCATGGAAATATAATGCCTCACTGGAGATGCTGATCAATGGTGGTCATTGAATCAAAATACAAAGGAAGATGAAGAAGTATCAAGTATGGAATTGAGATAGTTCAAAGATCTTTTCTTAGAAAAATACTTTCCTCGTGACCATCGAGCAGATATGGAAAGGCAATTTCTGAGTCTAAGGCAAAAGGAGAATGAAAATGTCGCAAAGTATGAGGACAACTTTACAAGGTTAGCGAGACATGCTGCATATTATATACATAATCCAAGAAGTAAGATTGATCGTTTCTTTGATGGGTTAAAACTATTTCTTCGTCGAGATTTAGTATCACAATCTTTCTCGACGTACGAAGATATAGTCTCGTGTTCTATGAAGACAGAAAAGGAATTCTCTAAAACTTATGACAATAAAGTAAAGAAAGAGAATAAGAGAACAGTGGAACAAGAGCTAGATAAAGGGGAAAAGGGAAAGAAGGATTTTCCATTATGCGATAATCGTGGGAAGAATCACCCCGGTACTTGCCTAAAAGGAATGGAAGTTTGTTATAAATGTGGAGAAAAAGGTCACCAGGCTCTTGACTACAAGGGAAAGAAAGAGGCTGTCAATGTTGAATGCTACAATTGTTGGGAAATGGGGCATTATGCAAATGAATTTCCTAAGCGTCAGGGAAACTTACCTCAGAAAAGGCCAAGGGATCAAGGAAAATCTTATGTTGTTACTACAGTTGAAGTGGAATAATTAATGTATTGGTGCTTTTGGACTCAAGGATTATATTCTAGTTATAAGAATAATGTGATATATATAAGGATTGTACTACAGTACTTGTTGTTTTCATTAAGGTTTTAATATGATGAAGGTAATCATATTTTTTCTTGTGACAATAAGAGAAACTTTACTTTGTTTGAGTAATCTGATGATACAATTGATTTTGGAATTTAGAGACCTTTTAGAGAGAGTCTGAACAGAGGTATTTTGGATAACTATAAAGGTTAGAATGGATTAAGTGAACTTTGGATAGTATTGTTTAAGGTTAAAACATTTCTGAAGATTATTTTTTAGAATATTATAATACTATAGTTTTAGGAAAAGGACAACCTACAGGTTGGGGGATAACCCGTCGCGTCGGACAAAGCTACAGGAATCGAACCCACAACCATAGTGCGACAGGCCTTTATTACCTACCACTAGCCTATAGGAAGTCCCTGGTTATTACAAAATATTTTTCCTAATCTAAATGGTATGTGTTAATATTTTGAACCTTGTACGATTAGGATAAATATAATATTTGTGAGTTCTATTATCTTTTTGAGTGAAAGATGAGTTTGTGGTAGAAATTAGTTGAAGGTTGAAACTCTACTTGTCAAGCATAAATATATATATACATATCTCTTATTCTATGAATAAATTAATACTTAAACTTTAGTAAAGGGATATTAAAACAAAAAATGTGTTATCCTAATACCTTATGTCTTGTTGAACTGATAATATTTTAAATCAACATAGATTGAAGGCTTCAAGGCCCTCAATTTTACACATGTTTGTGATTGATGACCTCAATCACTCCCTACAAATATTTACGTTTTCCTCCAATTATATGTCTCTATTTCCACCAATGTTCTCCTTATCGAGATCATAATTTGGTGGTGACTTTTTCATTTCCATTTCCCTCTTAATAAAGCTAAATTTTATTAACCTTATTTTCGATGTGGGTTTTCCACAAAGGTATTTTCTATTTTCAACCTTTTACTTTCAAAGAAAAATTTAAAATTGCGAGGATTCAATTTATTGAAGGAGGGGAGAATGTAACACCCCGATCTTTCACGATACGCTTCTCTTTCTATAATGCAATATATAGCATCCCGCCATTTTATAACATAAACTTTCATTACAATACACAAAACTGAGGATCTTTAAGGTCTAGTGTCTTGGAAACCAGGAACATAATACATGAAAATAACATAAAACATTCTTCTTAAACACTTGAAAGGCGTCTCCTTAAGTTCATTCTAGGTTCATTACTGCATCTCATAACCTGGGGACATACATCAAAAGAAAGGGTGAGCAGAAGGCCCAGTAAGGGAAACAAGAGGAACATTTTACATGTGAACTTGAGATACTTCAATAAGGACATGAAAAGAACTTTAAGGCATGAGAAAGAAATCATGAGGCATTTCATAATAAAAATAACATTTTTCATAACTTGAAGATGTGGCTACATCATTTAACATAGAAAATCATGAACATATCACCAAGGTCCATCCCCAAGGTGTCATTTGAAAATTACCAAGGTTATTCACCAAGGTATCGTGAAAATTGTAATCTCTAGTTGTTACATCATTACCCAATGCATTGGAGCGCTATCAGGGAGCAACCTTAAATTTGCCTTTATTATCATGTGAGCCACATATATCATCATCAAACATTTCATAAATAACCCACATAGCATAAAATAAATGGGTTTCATTTCATAATCATAACGTTTTAAAAACTGCTTTAAAGACATGATCTTTACGTCACTTTAAACCCACGGAAAGGGAAAGCGGGTCTCATGTATGTAAATACCAGAATTTAAAATGGAACATTTTGATATATATGTGAATACCCTTGTAGAAATAAGAGCTTTGAGTATTCACTTTATAACATAAAATAATTTTTGAGAAAAGAGAGAGGCATTTTGAGGGGAAAATTCTGCAGCATAACGGCTAAGTTTCGGGGTTTTAGAAAACATTGAAATGAGAGGGGACATGGGTCACCCACTCATAAATGATACATAAAACAGTAGGGTGAAAGAATAATAAGGACATATGTACATGGTAATGAAATTTTAGGGACATACCATTTGAAATGAAAAACATGGAAGGAAAAAAGATTAGATTTCTCTTATGAAAATTCGGCAGCCTTACGGCGTCACTTAACTTCAAAAGAAAATAATTTGACACGATCAAATAGGGTCCCTCATCATATGATCATAATAGATCAGTATGATAGATATAGAGATCATACCCCAACATAATAAAAAGGAACTTGAAAGACTTGACATGAAAATCGAACTTGAAAAATGAGAAGGGTGAAAGAATCCCTTAAAAATTCGGCAGCCTAACGGCGTCACTTAAACTTTCATAAAACGAAATGATGAGAGTAAGAGGGGATCTATAATCATATAAACATGAAAGGGAAGTAAGAGGAATATAAATGAACATCCTCTCACATAAAAACAAGGAGCATAATAGGAATGACATAAAAGAGATTACATGAAAAGAAAGAGAGGGGTCGGATCCCTTACCTTAAAACGTGACTCTTGAAACTCAAAGGTTTGGACCTTGAGGGCTTGGGGGCACCTTGGGAGGACTCCCTGGGAGGTAAGAAGACCAGAACTTCGTTGGGGGAGAGTTGGGAGTGAAAACTAAAGGAGTAAAGGGTGGGTATTTATAGGGAAAGTGAGGGGACAAAGCATTAATGGCCAAGGGACACCTCACATGTGCTTTTCTCAAACCCATGTGCTCTCCCTTGGCATTTATCATGGAGTTAGGCCACATGGGGCCCCCAAAACAATAATTCATCACCCTTGGCCGGCCAACCCTCAAAAGATCTCATGAATCATCATGACACCGTTATGATGTCATTAAACATACCGAAACCCTAAAACTGTATTTTTACTATTCACTGAAAATTCAACTTTCTCAGAATAAACCCAAAATTTCACATTAACCAAATATCAATTCTATGATTTCAAAAATGAACTCCATTTTATAAAAATAATTTTCTAAATATTTTTAATTTTATTTTTAAATAAATACACTATTCACCGAAAATTCATTTTTTTAGAAAAAATCCCCAAAATTTACCATAACATAATATCGATGCTCTGAGTTCAAAAATAAAGTCATTTTTATAAAAATAATTTTCTAATTATTTTTAATTAAATTTTTAATTAAAAAACACTATTCATCCGAAAAAACTAATACTTGAATAATAATTTATGAAACCGTTATTTAACCATTTTATTGAATCACATTACTTAATCAAGGTGTCTAAATTATATTAAAACTTTCTTTGAGTGAAAATTACTAATCCATTTGGTCACATTACTAATCCTAAGCGTAAAATCACTATTCATAATTTACTATTCATCAAAAATTAAGTTGATCTTATTAGACTCCAAATTCCTTAATGAACACTTTTGTAGAAGACCATTTTTTGAAAATCATTACACATCATTAGTTATTTAGGGTTTACATAAATATTTTAAAATATCCTTTTTTCGAAATTCATCAATAAAATACATTCTAAAATTATCTAGACATTTGAAATTTCACAAACATCACTAAAGGAAGAAATATCAATTTATTCACCCGAGAGGATTACACAAGGAAACTAGGGTCTCATCACATAGCCCCTTATAACACTGGCATAAGACCTAAGTGTAAGGTGTGATATGGTGAGAGAATCTGAGGGAGGCTCAGATAACATTGCCCTAGTAGCAATCTCCACTAACTTGAACTTCTCCTGCAAGCGTTTTCGTTCAAGCTTGACACGCTGGAGATCGGCTTGGGCTTGGTCCAAAGCGAAGCCCACAGATGCTACCTCCTTCCCAAGCTCTGATAAGTGGGCTTCGTAAGGGTTGAGTCTACTGGATGAATCCATCAACTCCCCTTTCTGCATTAACCAATAACATCTTATTAAATCATTAAGAGTAAGTTAATATACTACTCAAAAAGATTGGGTCGTTACACAATAGCTTTCGTTGTACGCAAGTTCGAGATTCTAACGCACTGCGACCAATAAAAATAGCCATTATGAATAGTAATACCCACTTTTTGAAAAAAATTACCTTAAATGAAGGACATGGGTGTGACAATTCTCCCCACCAAGAAAACTTTTCATCCCGGAAAGTCAACCTGAAGCTTGATTGGAAAACAAGAATAGGTACTCTTCCTTGACCCATGAATTATACTCCCATGTCTTGTGAGTATCATTCCCATGATGCCAAAAAACCCGGACCAGTGGAATAGAATTTCCACAAAGCACATTTTCTTTTAATTCCACTATTCACATCGGCCGCACAAAAACAGATAAATCAGGCTCTATATCCAACTCCTCCCAATTCAGAACATGGGATGGATCTGGGTTGTATTTCTTCAAATGGGAGACATGGAAGATTTCATGGATGTATGTCAACTGAGAAGGTAAGGACAACCTGTATTCCATCTTTCTAATACACTTACTGATCTCAAAGGTCCCGACATATCGCGGCGTCATCTTATGTTTCTTTCCCAATCGATGATGGCCCAGACAAGGGGCCACTTTCAAGAATACCCTATCACCCACAAAAAATTTTAGTTCTCAATGCCTTTGGTCAACATATGATGTATGGTGACTCTGAGCTATCAACAAGAACTTTCTAATCAACTTGACCTTTTCAAACGTCTCTTGCACCAGACTCGGCCCCAACAATGAGGTCTCACCTACCTCAGCCCAACACAGGGGGGACCGAAAAGGATGACTATAGAGCGCCATAAAAGGATCCATTAGAACCAAGTATTGGTAACTTTTATTATAAGAAAAATCAACCAATATCAAATTTTTATCCCATGAACCTCTAAAGTCTAGAACACATGCACGGAGCATGTCCTCCAAAATCTAATTTTCCCGCTCTGTCTGACCATCCGTTTGAGAATGGTATGCCATGATCATATTAATCTAAACCCCCAAGTCCTTATAAAGGCCTTACCAAAACTAAGAAGTGAGACAGGGGTCTCTATATGAGACAACTACTGACGGCACACCATGGAGCCTTACCACCTCCAGGAGATACAAACAGCCCAACTCATCCACTTTAGTTGTATCTCTAATCGAAATGAAGTGGGATAATTTGGTCAGACTATCAATCACCACCCAAATGTAATTCTTACCCCAAGGTCTACGAGGAAAGACAAAGATGAATTCTATATAGACCTCATCCCACTTCCAAGTAGGAATGGGTAATGGCTGGAGCAAACCAGAGGACCTTTGATGCTCTGCTTTCACCTTCTGGCATGTGTAGCATCTCGACACGAAGTCCATGATGTATCGTATCATACTAGGCCACCATAACTACTGATGTACATCATAATACATCTTGGTGTCACCCAGATGGACAACCTAGTGAGACTGGTGGCTATCCTTCATCCCCACCTTCTGCAGAGATAACGGAACTACTGAATGGCCCTTGAAGTACAAGATGGCCTCAGGAGATGATGACTAATCAAAGGACATCTCTTCACCATGAAGAAACTACTTTTACCACTGACAAAGATCATCACTAGGTTTTTTACACTGAATCAACTCTAAGAGAGAACGATTCAACTAAACTCTCACCAAGAATGCACCCCCATTTTGCTCCTTGGTCTCCACATGCATCTAAGAAAAGAGTGCCATCAAATTCCACTCATCACTGGACTTCCTCAAATCCTGCACTAGGACTCTTCTTCTCAAAGCATCATCCACCATGTTACCCATGCCTGGGGTATAGACAATGTTAAAGTTAAACCCCTGCAAGTACTCAATCCAACAACGTTGCCTCAAGTTGAGGTCCTTATATGAGAAGATATAGGCCAAGCTTTTGTGATCATATTAGACCACAAACTTCTCCCAAAATAGGTAGTGACTCCAAGTCTTCAAAGAATACATCACAGCTTCTAAATCCAAATCTTGGGTCGGGTAATTCTTTTCATGTGGTCAGAGTTGGCGAGAGACATACACCACCACATGATCATCCTTCATAAGCACGCACCCAAGACCTATACATGAAGCATCACAATACACCACATACCCCTTTCCAGCCTCTAGAAAAATCAGAATGGGGGCCTTATTCAACCACCTATTCAGCTCCTCAAATGATGCCTAACATTCTAGGCCTCATACAAACTTCACCCCTTTCTGGGTGAGTGTGATCATCGGTGAATCAAGATGAGAGAAATCCCAAACAAACTGCCTATAATAACCATCCATGCTAAGGAAACTCCTGATCTCAAACACATTATTTGGATGCTCTCATAAAATAAATACACTAATCTTCTTGGGGTCCACTGAAACCCCCTTCTCTGAGATCACATGCCCTAGAAATTTCACTTTCGTGATCTAGAAAGTGCATTTGGACAACTTTGCATAAAGGCGATGCTCTTGCAAGGTGCCCAGAATGATCTACAAGTGATGCTCATGTTCCTCCTTGGATACTGAATAAACTAGGATGTAATCCACAAATACCATGAAAAAATAATCGAGATACTAATAGAAAACTTTGTTCGTGAGTTCCATAAAGACTGCTAGAGCATTGGTCAATCCGAAGAGCATGACCAAGTACTCGAAGTGGTCGTACCTGCTTCGAAAGGATGTCTTCAAGATATCTTCCTCTTTCACCCTGAGTTGATGATAGCCCGAATGCAAGTCGATTTCATGAAACCACCTTGCCCCCTTCAACTAATCAAACAAATCATCGATTCGGGGAAAAGGATATTTGTTCTTGATTGTTACCTTATTCAGCTTCCAGTAGTCAATGCACAACCAAAGGGATATGTCATCCTTTTTTCAAATAACACAGGAGAGGCCCAAGTAGAGATGCTTGGTTGAATGAATCCTTTGGATTCTAATTCCTATAAATTTATATTTAATTCCCTTAACTCGGTGGGGGCCATTCAATATAAGGGAAGAGATATCATCTGTGTTCCCAATTCCAGATCAATCAAGAACTCCACATCCCGCTCTGGGGGAAGACCTAAAAAAGCATATGGAAATACCTCTGGAAACTCATCAACTACATGAGTTAATCCACCATCATGATCATGACCATCATCCTATATCTCAAGTGATGATAACTGAAAAACAACATCTCCCAACTCTGTGAGTGGAGGTCCTGCATGACTCAACCGAGGATCTCATTCCCCATGAAAAACCTGACGACTCCCATCAAGTTCTGTGAAACTGACCTGCCACCTATAGCAATAAATGTGCTCCTGGAAGTGTATTATCCAATCTATGAAAATTATTATGTCAAATAGATCCGTATCTGAGACCAATAGGTCTCACTCCATCTCAACCCCTGACACGGAAAGCACACATGATGGGCACCTGATACCCGGCTCTTTCCTCTTTCCCAGCGGCGTAACCAAATCCATCATAAAATACAACAAATCGGTTGGAAATTTAAGTGTGGACACAAAATGAGAAGAAATGAATGAAATAGAGGCACCAGTATCAAAAAGAGAAACAGCTATAGAAGATGAAATTAAAATGTTACCTTGAACTTTGGATGATCCCGCCTCTGATCCTGCTGATGCCTGATCCACCACATGGAGATGTTCGGTCTCTGCCTAAGGAAGACCACTAGTCTATGGTTGTGCCATAAACTAGATCTACCAAAAAGATGATTCATCCCTACCACCACGACCACCAAAACAAGATCCCCCCATCCTTGATGGCTTGGACTGAGCTATCACTCCTCTTGAAGCCACTGATTCTTCCCTGCTCTGAAGTGGACGTGCCACCTTGAAAAAGTGCTGCAAGTGACCCATACCTCAACATTGGTAATAGGGATTCAGAGGAAGTGGTTATGTTGGTCAGATGTGCCCCGGCCTCCCACACTAGTGTCACACGACCAATCTCGCATTATAATCCAAAGATGAAAACTCCCTAGAAGAGTGGTCTAAAGTACCACCTCCCTTCTTCACTTGTTCCTCCCGCTTCCTTTTCTTATTTGAAGAGATTCCAATACCCACTAATGATACTAACCCAAAGAAACCATCCATCCATTTTCAATAAATCTCCACTATACACGTCCTATAGACCACCTCAACATAGGTTCTCAACTTAAACAAGAAAACCTGGGAATATATATCTGGTTGTAATCCTTTCTCAAACCTTTGGTCCTTCACTTGCTCATTAGAGATGATTTTAGGAGCATAACAAACCATCTCAGTGAAATTTTTCGCATACTCCATCACAGAAATATCCCCCTGAACAAGATCCATGAACTCTCGGGACCTGGAATATGCCAAGACCTTAGGGTAGTACTTTTCATTGAAGACGGTCTTGAAATCTCCCCAGTGCATCTGCTCATTCTTCCTAGTTTGAAGTATTGATTCCCACCACCTGTGGCTGGGATGCTCCAACAAAAAAGAGGCACTCTTCACCCTGACCTCCTTAGGTTTTTCTAGGAACTCGAGCATATGCTCAGTCTTTTCAATCCATTCCTATGCTTTCTGGGGTTCTATGCTACCTCAGAAAGTAGGAGGATTATTTTTCAGCAACTCTTGGGCATTTTCCTTCCTAGGACCAGTCTCATCCTCTCTAATAGAATTTTAAATAGGATCAGTTTCATGTCCAAGTTCTTGGACATCCCAAACCACAGCCTCTACTAGCCTCTAATCAAGTGGTTTGGGATAACTCTCTATGGTTTCCTCTAGTGGGTGCATGGGAGATTTTTGGGGATGCATGTTGCTATAAAAAGGCGACAGTAACAAGAGCAAAATCAGTACAAAAATTATGAAAAATAACATCAATATCATCAAATATAATGAATCCAAAAACATTACAATAATAAAATAAACCACTACTTCACCCCCTCTTGATGTCCACGTGTAGTTTGCAGCCCACACGTCTCACCTAGAAGTGAAGTCAAACAAACAATTCTGATGTCCCATGGTGACTCAAGGTATTCCAAGATAGGTACGGTCCAAGAACCCTACTCATGACCAAAACTTTGATTCCAAACATTCCTAGCTTCTTTCTATCCTGACTCATCCCAAAATAATGATATAACCCAAAAACATTAACCTCCTTTGATACCATTTTGTCACAAACTGAATCTGGTTGCCATCAAAACTAGCACCAAACCCAGCCCGTGAAAAATATTGAGGGTTATTCCCTATCCCCATGGACTGGCACAAGTGCTCAGGTATCATATATTTTGTTTTGGTAATTATTTACCTGAATATGGAAGCATAAAACATCAAAACCAATCGATAAACTGAATTTGAAAAATTCATACCAAATGAGGTTTATACAAAATCCAGAACTAAATACATATGTTTAAAAATATAATAAGAGGTCCAAATACACATAAAAATAGCTGAAAAATATCCCCAAGGACTCCACAGGACAAGGGGTCATCACCCACAATCTGTCTCCAAAATGTCGCACCATGGAAGGGAACTAACAACCCAAACCACCATCACCCAAAGCATTTCTTTTGCCTGTGTCAAACATGACCAAGTCTACTTACATACAAGTGGTTTAAGTAGGGTGTGATCCTAAGAAAAATAGGATACCACCAAGATATTCCATAGAGTAAACAATACAATATAAAAAGCATGCCATTTTTTGATAAATAAGAGGTAGTGGAAATAATTTCTAAAGAATGAAACTTTTAAATGTAAATATTCTTCGAAGGAAACTTTCCATGAATGAGAAACTTTAAATAAAACATTTAGGATACGCTATTTTACAGAAAAAAAAACCACCATATGCTAAAGATAAATACACAAGATTCAATGATCACCAATCTCGGGAACACCCCTAGGCACTAGGTAGTCTCGGGCCCCATGTACCACGTATCTCGATGTAAAGTAACCATAAAAAAATTTGTTCTTATGCACGATTCACTAGTAGGGAACATACCCATAACCTATTGGTCCTCAATCATCATCAACATAGTTTTTTTAGTGTTTTATTTATCCATTTTCAAAGTAAAATAGGGATAAAACCCATCTGGATCACTAGAATACTAGTACATATCTTCCCTCCTAAGTACCTGGGTTTTCCCCAATGTGATCAAACCATTATCTCATGATAAAAAAATCCATTATCACATAAACACATCAGTTTTGGTCATAATCAACTCCAAACAGTAGCTACATGTGTTTTTCTCCACTTACACCACTCAATAAAACCTTTAGGATTTCAATAAAATAACTTCACAAAACATAACAATGTTTTGCACACAAAATCCCTTTAAAACCACACTTTGAACATCATGTGCATACCCATATTCATCAAAAAAATTAAAGTACCCAAAACATTTCTAAAAACCAATTACATGAGTTATAAAACAACCCCAATTGGCATAACTTAAAATATAAATGTAAAACACCCAATTTAACAAAAAATTTGTACCAAAAAATCATTTGCTTAACAAACATCACCAAAACCAGATTTCGCAGCAAGTATAATGAAGGATAAGTGTGCTAAAAATTTCAGCAAATATAACTCATCTAGCATTGATTACCCATGGAATCACTTACCACAAATGTCAAAACCCTTGAATCTTTGCGCAAAAAACCAACTGTACCACCGCCACACCACAAGGGAGTTAGATCAAGGATAAAATAAAAAGAATAGAGAAAGAAAACCAGGATCAAACCCTAGGTTCAAAACCCTACTTTCTGAACATAAGGAACTTAAAGAATAGGGGAAGAAACCTCATGAAAAGGGAAGGAACTAAGGAATAGATTCACTTACTTGAGGAAGTTTGAAGTTTCTCCACCAAATCCCCCTTCAAAATGAAGTTCCAAGGAGGGTTTATGGTTCTTGGGAGGTTATAATGGTTGTAAAGGTCAAATGGGGGAATAAAGGGGAGAGTTTGGATAAATCCTGGGAGGGAAATGAAATTTAACAACATTTTTAATGAGTTAGACAAGGTTTCATGGTTTTCTTGCATGGTTTAGCAAACTGTGTGCCCAAACCATGAACCCCCTTTTGTCCACACAAAAAGTGTCCAAATTTCTTCAAATTCAAGGGGGCCTAGGGGAAACCTAGGGAGGAAGTTATTCCAAGATTATAAGAGAAAAAATTACCTTAAATAAATGACATGGGTGTGACATCTTTTGTTATATCTTTCTTATTTTGTGTCCATCCTCTCATTCATCTCTTTTTCTATATCTTCAACTCTTTAATAAATGGATCTACAATTTCACTATTCAGTAGCACATATCTATGTGCCTATAATAATTCCATTTTTGTTAGTGTAACATTTAAGCTCCTCCCAACTAATTGGCCAATAGCAGGAAAGATTTTTGATTTCCCATGTATTTGAGATTGAGTCAATGTGTCATCAACACGTCCAACTCAATTGAATCTTATCTCAATATCATCCAAGTATCTAGATAAAATGGTAATCCACTCCTCTAACAAACATCCTTCATAAATAGATCCTTCAATTTGAGCTTTATTTTTCACATATGATTTCAAATTCCCAAGCTATCTGTGAAATAATATAAAAAAACACAATTATGTATTTAATAAAGTGCCAAGAATTTTTTACTGAAATGAAAAACATATAAATAAAGTACCTCTCAATTGGATACATCCATATATAATGTAAGGGGCCTCCTAATTTATCTTTCTCAACCAAATTCACAATTAAATGCATCATGATAGTAAAAAATGTCAGAGGAAAGATCATATCAATTGCACAAAGTGTTAATAAAAATCTCTCCTGAAGGTTTTCAAGATCAAATGGATGTAGAGTTTTGTCACATAGTTTTTAAAAAAATGTGCATAATTGGAGTACAATAATAGTAAACTTTTCAAGTAATAATGTACACAATGACAATGGTACTAACTACTGTAATAAAATATGTGAATTGTGGCTTTTCAATCCATGTAAGATGTGATGCTTTAAGTAAACATGCCTTGATATATTACTTGAATATGCATAAGATACCATCACATGTTTTAAAATTCAAAAGAATATATCTTTATCCCTATTTTTCATTGCAAAAATTTATGGATCATACTTTCCATTCTCATCTGGAAAGATATCACGCTTTATGTTCATTTCTTATAAGTCTTTATGAGCATTGAGATGATCCTTCGAATTTCCATGCTCATTAAGTAATATGAAGATCAAATTGTCACAAAAATTATTCTCAATATACATCACATCAAGATTATTCCATAACAAATTGAATTCCCAATATAGAAGTTTGAAGAATATACTTTTTTCTTCCATTTTTGCATTTTGATTTCACTTGACGATGCACTTCAAACTCGTTTCCCACTATCATTCAAATGATGCACCTTCCGAAATTATGTTTCAACATTTCCAAGTTTTTTCAATATTTTAGAACTATTTAACAACTTTGGAGGTGGTCTACACTCAATGAAACCATTTAATTTTGACTTGTTCATCCAAAATCTATGAGATTCATCGAGAAATCATTGATGACACAAGAAGCACCATTTTCTACTGTGAGGTAGTCATTTGGGATCAAAATAAAAGTTAAAAACAGGACAATCCAAACCCATGTAAGTGTTCTAACCAACTAAATTCTGAAGTCCAAGGAAGTCACTAATGTTCTACATTAGAGAAGCTTGCATTTTGAACATTGTTCTAGAAGATGCATCATATGTCTCAACACCATTTCTCCATAACTCCTGTAATTATTAAATTAAAGGCTACAAGTATACATTGATATCATTTACAAGAATTTTTTCTAGGAATAATCATAGAAATGATAAAATACATTTGTTGAATACATATCCATGGAAGCATATTATAAGGGATCAAAACAACCATCCAAATTCTATAACTGGTACTCAAAGTCCCAAATGGGTTAAATCCATCAGTAACCAATCCCAATCAAACATTCCTAGGATTAGATGAGAAATATGGATGTAAAGAATCAAATGTATTACTTAATTTTGAATCTATTAGATGTCACATTAACCCATCATTTTTATTATCCATAGAATTCCACTTCATGTGTTCAGCAGTTTTCGATGACATGAATAATCTTTGCAATCAAGGATTTAAAGGAAATTAATGAAAAACCTTTTCATGTGTGTTTCTTTTCTTCTTCTTCATGGTAGTAAATTGATTCATACTTCTAACATCACCCATTAACTTACATATAGAAAAAGAATATTTTTTCAATAATATCTGCTTGAATCGTCTCCCCAATAAAGCATATAATCATTGGGACACGCATGTATTTTTGTATAATTCAGACCAATCTTGTTGACAAATTTTTTCATATCATAAAAAGAATCAAGGATATTTTCTTTAGGAAATGCATCACGCAAAAATTCCAATATCATAAACATCACCTTATTTGTAATTCCATATAGGCACTTGATAAGGTACAACTTCAGCAAAAAAGAAAGTTTTCAATATTTCAAACATCCAATATAGAACTCTTGATTTCCATCATCAACTAAACCATGAAATGCATATGTCTACTCATTTAAGTTTTCTCTAACATTAGTCTCCACAAAATCAAGAGGAGAATCCAATGATATGTTACAATCTTGATTTGGTTATCCTACAGTCTCAAAACCATTACTTGTCACATTGATATTTGTAGCACCCTCAACTGGTTGTTCTTATATGCGTTGATGTTGGTGTCAGTGTCTTGAAATTATGAATACATCATTTATAAGGTTTTTCATTTCATTATTCATTTTCGACAAATTTAGGATCTCATTTTTTGGATTGAAATCATTGCTCACCCTTTCGATAACATTTGATTATTTGTGCCAAATCCAACACAAATATTGAGTAGGGAATTGCTTCAATATCAAGTGTTCATAAACTTTATCTCTCTTCAAGTATCTTCTAAATTTACATTTAGGACATGGACATCTTATTCTCCCATCAACGGATATATTGTAAATTTAAAAATCTAAAAACTCCTCCAAACCCTTAGTATAATGAGGTGTATTCCTTGGTAATTTAATCTATCTTTTATCCATATATATCACAATGTGCCTACAAATTATTAAAAAACACATAACTATTACTAAATAGCAAAAGAGATTCATATATACTAGTTGAAAAAAATATGAATATGTTAAATAAGTTTTTCCTATATAAATACATATGGTAAATAATGAAGCATTTTAAAAAGGATAATTGAAATCCATAAAGTCTATTTGTGAGGAAAATGATGTGTAAAAGAGTTACATTTTTCATTTAAAAACCATTAAGAAAACCAAGAGGAAAAATACATACTAAAATTCATTTTTAATAAAAATATTATTTTAAGAAATCATTGAAAAAAGTATCACAATCCAATGTCAATAATTTATTAGAGGACCAACATGATTATCAAAACTGTTAAGCTACTATCAGGATACTCTTTTTTATTTAATGGATACATTTTTTAACATTTTTTTTATTGAGTGAATTGGTGTATTGATTATGATAAAGGATGTGTTATTAAAATTTCCTCTATTTTATGTATATATATGATTTTATTTATCTTATTTCATTTAATTTCCTGAATTTTCTTTTCGTGTATGGATGAAGACACCATTGACCTTATCATTGGTCGGTGGTAGTGAACAGAGAGATATTGAATGGTTAGGTATTATGTTGGAAACTTTGTTACTATGATGAGGATTGGGAAATGATAAATGATGTGTATTATGAATCAATTAACATCATGGATTCCAACATTGAAAATTATGTTGGGAATGATCATGACTTCATGGGACATGCTAATGAGGCGTTCAGTTGAGAAATGAATTGCTCTAAAGATGATGAGATAAGTTCATGAAATCAAAGTAATTATAATAATATGGTAACTATAATGAGGTACCAGGAACCACCAACATAATTTTCCTAAGACAAAGTGAAATAAAAATGTTTGACTACATCTATTTCCCACTAGCTACTTAAGGAAATTGAAACTATTTCACATAATATAGATTCAACCAATACAAAACTGAACTAGATTAATTGGGGAGGATCAATGTTGAATGACATAATAGATATATTATTATTGAGTATAATTTTTAGAATTACATAACCCATAAGAGTTGAGATTACACATCCAACCACCTCTTCTTCTTAGATAATGATTTATGGAAACTGAATAACATAAGAATACTAATAATCTATATATTTGGAGAATAATCATAATGTAATGAATTATAATCCATTTCATCTAAGAAAATATATTATAAATAATTATCAGTAGACTGAACATATCAAGATCCAACCAAACTCCTTTTAGAACCAACCTGCAATGTATAAATTAATGTATAACAAAGCCAAATAGTACCTCAGTGGGAGGGGTATTTGTGGATCATATCGGTAAAGGTAGAGAGGGGATAGGTCGGGACTGGTGGTGAGGGGCGGTGAGGTGCTAGGTTGGGACTGGCATAGAGGGGTGAAAAGTAGATAGGTCAGGACTAACAGTGAGGTGCGGCAAGGGTCGGGGTGGGGAGCGAGGGTCAGGACAGCGGCAAGGGGTGGCGAGGGTCAGGACCAGCGGCGAGGGGCAACGAGGGTCGAGACTGGTAGGGATTAGAGGGGTCACTGGGGTTAGGGGGTGGTTGAATAGGGGTCCAGGGGTTAATTGTTTGGTGTGTGAAAAAATTAAAAGGTTTAGTTGTGGTTTTTAATAAACCGTCACTAAATTATTTAAAAAAAATAACAGCAATTTATTAAACCGCCACTAAAGTCTGATTTTAGTGAAGTGATGGTATCATGTGCTATTAAGATAGATAAATAATTTTAAATCATTATTATATCAAAGGAAATCAATATAATAAAATTGTTGTTGAGAACTCTAGAAAAGTAAATATAGAAAAGGTGGAATAAGGGAAGAGTGGAATTTATAGCTTGTAATAAATGTGGGAAAAAACACCATGAAACATGCTTTCTAGGGAAGGGAGTTTTTTAAAAGTCTAGAGATAAAGGCTACCAGGATCATGATTAAAACAAAAAAAATCTAATGTTCAATTCTTCTGTTGGAAAAAAATCCCTCAAGGTATCATTGAAGCATTTTTGAGGTGATTGTGTTTGTTAACAAATTGGACATCTGTGTGGTGATTGTTGACAAAGAAAAACAATGACATACAAATTTGTTGACAAAGGGGATTACATGATGGAATTTTGATTTCAAGAGTTGTGGTTAATGATCAATGTTTTATTCAAGAATTTCGACAAAGGAATGGATGATCTGGAGGCGGTACAAAAAGAACAGATACAAGGTGGTGCTATTTTCCAGTGTTTGCCAAATTTTTGGGCCTGAAAATTGACAAATGAAGAAAAGTGGTTTTTGGAAAAGAGAATTACATGCCATGTACTTGATGGATTGAAAACTTGTGCTCCATATGCTTTTCAAGATCAGATCATCAAAATATGGCAAAGGGGTAAGGGTCGCACAAGTATTGAGTTGGTCGCGCAAGTGACCTGCGCGCCAAGAGAAAGGACTTGCGCGTTGATGCCTAGGAGGATTAGAAACTTGGGTGTCTGTTGTTTTTAAAGATCAGAAGATCAAAATATGGAAAAGTAAAGAGGTTCGCGCAATTTTGGAAGTGGTTCGTGCAAGTGACTTACAGGGGAAGAGACTTGCGCGTCGAGACTCGCGCGTCGAGGGTTGACTTCTACGTCGTCGCGCAGGGTGTTCAAAATGCCTATAAATACCGGACCACCCCTCCTCATTTTCAATGGAGTTCAAGACTTAGAGAAAATCAGATATCCCGTTGCACAAGTGTGGTGGTCGCACAAGTGGGACTTGCGCGCCTGATTTGAAGAAGTGTGGTTGTTTTTAGTTGCACGCCAATATTGGTTTGGGTGTAAAGGGAAGTGAGTCGTGCAAGTTTGGAGTTGTAGAATCTTGTGTCGTGCAAGTGTCCAAAGTGGACTTGCGCGCCAGTTGTGACTTGCATGCCGACACTTGCACACCGGGTTAGACTTGTGTGTCAAGTAAGGTTTTTTCACGACAGTGTTTCTGGGATGCATGAAAGCTGGAAGATTGCCCGATACCTTCGATGCAAAGTGAGATTCATCTATGGGTGAAAGATGGAATTAAACAGAGAATCTACATATAGAGGAATATGAATTCCTTCATTCAAATGAAGGGATCTACATGTTTATAAAGTGTGAGTGGATCCTTTCTAGAGCAGTGAGTGAAGGAAGAGGAAGAAGGTGATCCTCTCCACCGGCAGTGAGCGAGAGAGAGAGAGAAATAGGGAGTGACCCTTGGGAAAGCAGTGAGTTGACCCTAAACCTTGTATAGGCAGTGAACCTAGGACAAAGTGACTGTGCCTGAACCTTGTAATCCACAGCTAGTAAAGTTTAGTGGAATTTGGTATGACCGACAACCTGTCAGTGTATGCTCCTTGGACGTAGCCCTTAGCAGTGAACCAAGTAAAAATTGATGTGTCCTGTGCTTTCTTTACTTTCTATTTATATTGTGAAATAGGAAAGAGAGAGAAGAGTGTTTTTTTTAACAGGGAAACAAGATCATAACGGGCTTTAATTTTAAATTATTCATACCCTGATTCACCCCCCCCCCCCTCCCTCTCAGGGTATTCAGCCTTGTGAACCTAACAATTGGTATCAGAGTGAAAGTTTGATATTAGTTCTTCTCTCAATGGAGGTCACTAATCATAAAGGGATTCCGATCTTCAACGGATTTAATTTTCAGATATGGAAGAATCGAATGCAACACTATTTTCTATCTTTGGGAATGGATGTGTTTTCAGCAGCTATGCATGGTATCACAGCTGATATTAATAGTGGTGCATTATCAGAAGCTGAACATAGAGAGTTGGATGCTGATGAGAAATCAATCAATGCCTTAGGGTGAGACCTTTTTAATGCCATCTATACAAAGGTGATGTCATGAAAAACGTCACATTCCATGTGGTAAAAATTATTAAATATATATGAAGGAGATACAAAGGTCAGAGAGGCAAAGCTGCAAGTGTTGTGGAATAAGTATGAAGATCTGAAGATGAACCCGAATGAGTCTATTGATGCATTATTTGATAGGGTAAATATTGTTGTGGAAGATATGCGAGGACTTGGTGAAGTCATTGAAGACATAAAGATCGTAAAGTGCATCTTGAGAAAGCTTCCACCTCGGTTCAATCTGAAAGTTTCAGTACTAGAAGATAAAGATCCCAAAGAGCTGACACTGGACAATTTTCATAGTACCTTGGTTGCATATGAGATGAGGAGTGATTATAATGAGGATTTGGAAAAGAGGAAATCCAAAGAGATGGCATTTAAGGCCATGAAGAAGCTCACCATTGAAGATTCTCAGGAAAATGAAGAGACAGCTGAGGTTATGTCATTCCTTTCCTCAAATCTTCAAAGAGGAAAAGGAAAGTTCAAATGGAAACTTCCACTTGCTTGTTTTAGATGTGGAAAATTTTGTCATCATGCTACAAGATACCCCACAAAGTTTCAAGAAGAAAATGATGAATATGAAGTTGAAAATCCCAAGAATAAATCTTCAGCCTATGTGAAAGGGAAGAAGCAGTTCAAGTGAAATTTCTTCAAGAAGAAGAATCTTCTTTCATAAGAAATAAACAGTTCAGATGTGTCTGTGGATGAAGAGGTTGAGGAGTTTGAAAATTTTAAAGATCGTGGAAAAAATGAAATGGTGTCTATTGTTAGTAGTGTTCAATAAAAGGAAGAAACCGACGCTAATGAAGAAGAAGAAGAAATTGAAGGGAGAGTTGACAAGGAAGCTGAATTAGAAGTAGCTCTTGAAGAGATAGATATTTGGAGAGAAAAAACAAAGAAATCCAACAAGGTAGTACATGATGCCAAACGCTACATGCAACAGCAGGAAGAAGAGAAGTCTGAGCTAGTAAAATAAATAGAAAACCTTAAGTCTTCGAGGCCAGAGAGCACAGAAAAGGTTGATGAGCATAATCTCAAGATTGAAGAATAGAAAAGGGAGATCGATGGCTTAAATGTAAAATTTAAAGATCATGTCAAGCGTATCGAAGAGCTTGAAGAGGAAGTTATCAGTCTGTGGAGAAAAGTTAAATACCAGGAAAAATCTTTGATTCCTAACACATTCTTGGGAAAATAGGTTATTAATAAGACTAAAAAGATGAAAGAGGATCCTAGTAGTTCAGCAGGGAAGAAGTAGCAATTGAGCTCAGATGTTAAGGCTGATTCAGGGCTTAATCAGAAAAAAAAATCTATAAAAATTGAAGTCAGACTGCAAGCACCAGTCCCAAGATTGAAGGTTGATTTAGGCACAAAGCAGAATCAGAATATTCAAAGATCCCAAGGGGAAACTCGTAGTGCTCAAGTACCACGAAGAAATGCACCATATATCAGGTGTTATTGTTTCGAGAAGATGGGATATTCACAGTATGTGTGTTCCATAGACAAAATATATCAAAGGGAACAAGAAAAAAGGTGGAAGTCAAATAGAGAATGGTTCTCCAGAACATATTTTGAAGGACACTGTTTTTTGTGTGGGGGATTTGGGCACATGGCTTGGTACTGCACTTCAACCATACATAGGAATGTGCCAAATCAAAATCAAAATGTTCGCAAGTCGAAGATCAATAAACCAATAGGTGAGTTAAAAGTGAAAAATAGATTTGTAGTGTTGCAAGATGAATCTAGTCCATCACACTCTAGGGAAGATCAAGTTCTCCAAACCACACCGAGTATGAAGTCAAAGACATGGATCAAAAATAAAAAGGAAGAAACGGCAGTAGTTGCGGAAATTTCCCTTAAAGCTTCAAATCATTCAGGAATATGGATCCTTGACAGTGGTTGCACATCCCATATGACAGGGAACAAGGATCTCATTACAGGCATAAAATATGACAAAGAAGGAGTTGTCAAGTTTGGAAATGATAAAGGGCTGAAGATTGTCGGTTCCGGAAAGGCCAAATTTGGGGGAAAAGAAATGAGACATGTTGATGTCTTGGTAGTATAGGGTCTTAGTCATAACTTACTCAGTGTCAGCCAACTATGTGACTCTGGGCACTCTATCTGATTTACCAAGAAGATGTGTGTTGTGAAAGAAAAAGATGGAGCAGTTTTTCTACAAGGAAAAAGGACAAAGTGAAATATTTACCTTGTAAGTGGGGAAGAAGATATGTGCCTTTTATCCAGAGAGGAAGAAAACCAGTTGTGGCATAAGCGACTTGGTCACCTATGCCAACCATCTATGGAAGATTTGGTAAAATGTGATGCTTCTAGAGACCTTCCCAAACTATCACGTGATCGTACTCATACATGCGATGCTTATAAACAAGGGAATATCATCAGAAAGACATATAGGCTAAAGGAACAGAAATCAACCAGAGTGCTTGAATTGGTGCATGCTGATGTATGTGGACCTATCTTACCACGAGCCATAAATGGGCAAAGGTACTATATCCTTTTCATTGATGATTATAGCAGAATGGCTTGGGTATTTTTCGTTACCCATAAGACAAAAGTGTTCAGTTGTATCAAGAAATATAGGAGGGAATCAGAAAGGATTCTTGGGCAGAAAATTTTGAAGTTTTGTACAGATAACGGTACAGAATTCACAAACATTCAAGTGGAAGAATATCTCAAGAAACACGGGATAAGGAATCAAGTTTCATTAATGAGAACTCCCCAACAAAATAGAGTTGTTGAAATGAGAAATTGGATCATCAACAATATGGTCAGAAAAAATGCTTATTGAAAAGGACCTACCAGAGAAATTTTGGAAGGAAGCTATTTTGACATCAGTCTATATTTCAAACAGATCTCTGTTGTGTCCAAAGCAAGGGAAGACTTCGTATGAAATGTGGTACGGAAAGAAGCCAATGCTAGAATACTTTCAAATCTTTGGGAGTAAGTGCTTCATTCTCAACAAAGAAAATCACAGGAATTTTGAGTCACGAGGAGATGAGGGGATATTCCTAGGCTACTCAAGAAAAAGCAAAGCATATAAATTCTTTAACAAAAGGATGGGAAAAATTTTTGAGAGCAATGATGTCACAATAGTTAAAAATGAACAGAATACTCAACAACCTAGTGACCAGTTTCTGGATGAAAGTAACAAAAAGGTAAGCAACACAAGTGGATTAGAAGTGGAAGAGGCTGACTCAGAAGAAGATATTGATGACGAGAAAGAGGAAACAAAGTTTGTGTCTTCAAGGAATCCAAAGAGACAAGTTGAAATTGATAATCAAAATATCATTGGTGATCAGACAGCTCCAGTTCAGACAAGAATAATGAAATCATTACAGCAAACATCGTTTTTATCTCAGGTGGAGCTGAAAGTTTTTTCCGATGTAGCTAAAGATGAAAACTGGGTTCAGGCTATGAATGAAGAGCTTGATCAGATTGAGAAGAACTAGACATGGGAGATTGTTTTGAGGCCAGCAGACAAGAATGTCATTAGGACTAAATGGATCTATCGCAACAAGATGAATGAAGATGGCACAGTGATTCGGAACAAAGCATGGCTAGTGTGCAAGGGATACTCCCAAATAGAGGGAATAGATGTTGATGAGACATTTACACCGGTTACAAGGCTGGAGACAATCAGATTATTTTTGGCCATAGCAGTGCAAATAAAGTTCAAAGTGTTCTAGATGGATGTCAAATCTGCATTCTTGAATGGTGTTCTAGAAGAAGAGTTGTATATTGAGCAGCCAGATGGTTTTCTCATTCATTATGATGAGAAAAAGTTTACAGGCTGAAGAAGGCATTATATGGGCTGAAACAAGCACCAAGAGAATTTTACTCAAGGCTTAATCAGTACTTGAAGAAGCTCGGTTTCCAGCGTGGGAGAGTTGATTACAATCTCTATTTCAGAAACGACAGTAATAAAAGAATGATGTTGTTTTTGTATGTCGATGACATAATATTTGGTGGATCAGATGAAGATCAATGCAGACAATTTTCTGAATTCATGAAAAATGAGTTTGAAATGTCAATGATTGGAGAGCTAACATTTTTTATTGATCTACAGGTGACACAAGGAAGGAATGGAACATTCATTTATCATTCCAAATATGCCAAGGATATTTTAAGAAGTTTTGGCATGGATAATTCCAAGGAGATGAAAACTCTAGTTACTACCCGGATGAAATTATCAAAAAATGAGGATGGAAAGGCAGTTAATATTACAGAATACAGGCAAATCATTGGAAGTTTGTTGCACTTGACCGCGACAAGGCCTGATATTGTTTTCTACACATGCCAAATAGTGAGATAACAGAGTAATCCCAAGGAAATCCACATGCTTACAGTGAAAAGAATACTCCGATATATCAAAGGCACCGTGGATTTCAGTCTGATGTATAATGACAAATCTCAATCAGTGTTATTGGGTTACACAGATGCAGATTGGGCCAGATCAGCAAATGACAGAAAATCAACGTCAGGGGGTGCATTCTATCTTGGTGGATTTTGTATTTCTTGGCTAAGTAAGAAGCAAGATTGTATTTCGTTGAGCACCGCGGAAGCTGAGTATATTGCGGCCACTCAAGCATGCACGCAATTATTGTGGATGAAGCAGCATCTTGAAGATATGGGAATTGAAGTGAAGTCTCTATCGGAATCCAGTGTGATAACTCAAGTGCTATAAATATCATCAAAAATACCGTCCATCACTCAAGGACAAAGCACATTGAGATAAAGTATCATTTTATCTAGGAGAAGGTTGAGCAGAGAATCGTGAAGTCGGAGTATGTTCCTATAGAGCTACAGGATGCAGACATTCTGACAAAGGCCTTACCCAAGGAATCTTTTGAGAGGCATCGATTGGCTCTGGGAGTTCATTCGACTCTCTTCACTTGAAAGAGTGTGGATGTGGAACCCCCCCCCCTCCCCGAGGTATGATGTATTTCTTCCCTATTGTACTGATATTTGTTCTTTACTCTATTACAGACTGCAAAGGAGTGTCCTTTGGGTTTTTTGACAAAGGGGGAGAAAATAGTGATTGTTCAGGGGGGAGACAGTGTGGCTATTTGATAAATCATGAATGATATGGGGAGAAGCTGACAGGTGGAGCAGCCGGATAGGTGGAGTTGAAGCTAGTTGAACGTGCTTAGCCAGAGCTTAGCTTGGACAACATAGTCAATGGTGCTAAAGGAGTTTTGAAGCTGACAAGAGTTAAATATGTGCGCAGAAAGGGGGAGTGTATTAAATATGACAATGCTAGAAGTGATCGATCAAAGAATAGATATCACAATAGCTAAGGATTGTGATAAAAGCATAAGAGTGTTGGGATGTGATAAGAATTTTTCCAACAATTGGTATCAGTTTGGTGTCAACGGTGGGTGTTAGAGATGAAGTGATTCATTGATGAACTTTTCATTTACTCTTGTTTCTCATGCCAAGCATTGCTCATGTGGGCTTAGAGTATGTGTTGAGTAAATCCTTGATCACTATCAGAATCACAAAAGGTGAATGGTAGCTGAATAATTAACAATGTATCTTTTTATTAAACAGTTGTCAACAAACCCAAAGGAGGAGATTGTTGGGAAAAAATCCCTCAAGGTATCATTGAAGCATTTTTGAGGTGATTGTGTTTGTTGACAAATTGTACATCTTTGTGGTGATTGTTGACAAAGAAAAATAATGAAATATAAATTTTTTGACAAAGGGGATTACATGGTGGAATGTCAAGTTCAAGAGTTGTGGTTAACGATCAATGTTTGATTCAAGAACTTCGACAAAGGAATGGATGATCTAGAGGCGGTACAAAAATAATAGATACAAGGTGGCACCGTTTTCCAGTGTTTTCCAAATTTTTGGGCCTGAAAATCAACAAATGAAGAAAAGTGGTTTTTGGAAAAGGGACTTGTGCACCGTGTACTTGATGGCTTGAAAACTTATGCACCATATGTTTTTCAATATCAGATCATCAAAATATGGCAAAGGGATAAGGGTCGCGCAAGTATTGAGTTGGTTGTGCAGGTGACCTACACGCCAAGAGAAAGGACTTGCGCGCTGATGCCTAGGAGGATTGGAAACTTGCGAGCCTGTTGTTTTTCAAGATCAGAAGATCAAAATATGGCAAAGGAAAGAGGTCTACACAAGTTTGGAAGTGGGTCGCGCAAGTGACTTGCAGGGGAAGAGACTTGCACACCGAGACTTGCGCGTCGAGGGTTGACTTGTGCGCCGTCGCGCAGGGTGTTCTAAATGCCTATAAATACCGGACCACCCTCCTCATTTTCAATGGACTTCAAGACTTAGAGAAAATTATAGCTCCTGTCGCGCAGTTGTGGTGGTCGTGCAAGTGGTGGTGGGTCACGCAAGTGGGACTTGCATGCCTGATTTGAAGAAGCACATTTTTTGTTAGTTGGGTGCCAATATTGGTTTGGGCATAAAGGTAAGTGAGTCACGCAAGTTTGGAGTTACAGAAGCTTGTGTCGTGCAAGTGTCTAAGGTGGAATTGCGCACCAGTTGTGACTTGTGCGCTGATACTTTCATGCCAGGTTAGACTTGCACGCTAAGCAAGGTTGTTTCACGGCAGTGTTTTTGGGCTGCATGAAAGCTGAAAGATTTCCCGATACCTTCGGTGCAAAGTGAGATTCATCTACGAGTGAAATCTAGACTTCAACAGAGCATCTACATACAGAGGAAGATGCATTCCTTCATTAAAATGAAGATACCTATAAGTATATAAAATGTGAGTGGATCCTTTCTGGAGCAGTGAGTGAAGGAAGAGGAAGAAGGTGATCCTCTCCACCGGCAGTGAGCCAGAGAGAGAGAAATAGGGAGTGAGTCTTGGGAAAGCAGTGAGCTGACCCTAAACCTTGTAAAGGAAGTGAGCCTGGGATAGAGTGACTATGCCCGAACCTTGTAATCCACAGCTAGTGAAGTTTAGTGGAATTTGGTACGACCGACAACCTATCGGCGTATGCTCCTTGGATGTAGCCCTTAGTGGTGAACCAAGTAAAAATTGTTGTGTCATGTTCTTGCTTTACTTTATATTTATATTGTGCAGCAGGAAATAGAGATAAGAGTGTTTTTCTTAACAGCGAAACAAGATCAGAACGGGCTTTAATTTTAAATTAGTCATACCCTGATTCACCCCCCCTCTCAGGGTATTCAGTCTTGTGGACCTAACAGCTTCAATCATAAGGATATGGGGCACTATGGAAATGATTTTCCTAGGCATCAAGAGAATTTGACCCAAAAATTCCAAGGGAGTAAGGCCAAGATCATGCAATCAAAAAAACTGAGTTTTAAGTCCCTAAATATATAGCAGTAGATACTTTAATCATATCCTAAAATTTAGCTAATACTTTATTTTATTCTGGATCTTATCACTCATTTATATCATCCTTTTTTTCTAATAAAATTAGACATTTCCCAAGAACCTTAAGAAAGGGGTTATTGGTAAATACTCCTAGTGGAAGTCTCATCACAATAAGGATATGTATTTTAATTCCCATTATGACACATTAACATTCCTTATTTAATAAAATCATTATTATACCTATGGTTTATTTTGATATAATCCTTGGTATGGAATGGCTTTCAAAATATTATGTAAAAAATTATTCCAAAGGGAAATAAATTATGATTCTTGATAAAGATGTGGAATTCCTTATATTTATAAGGTAGACCTCATCATCTAAGTCATGTCAAGATCCGCCCTAGTATCTCTTCTAAATGAGATCCTTGTGAAATAAGGGCAGATGTAATATAAAAATGGAAAATGTAATCTTAAAATTGAGTATGTACCTATTGTACAAGAATACATTGATGTATTTCTTGAGTAATTACTTAGAAATATACTAGATCGTGAAGTTAAGTTTTCTGTTAATTCAATCTTTGATTCAAGACTTATATCAAAGACTCCCTATATAATGTCCACTATTGAATTGGTGTATTTGAAGAAACAACTAAAGGAGTTTCATAATAATGGATTTATACACCCTAGTGTTTCTCCTTAGAGATATATTGTTCTTTTAATTAAGAATAAAGATGGATCTATGAGGCTATGCATTGATTATAGTGAAATCAATGTTATGATGATAAATAAAAAGTATCATCTACCTTGCATTGATGGATTATTTGATCAACTTCATAGTGCTCAATATTTTTCAAAGATTGGATTTCATTTTGGGTATCTTAAATTGTGAGTAAATAAGGAATATATTCGAAGACATTATGAGTTTACAGTAATTCCATTTGGATTGACTAATTAATCCTCTATTTTTATAGATCTAGTAAATAGATAATTTAAGGAATATATTGACGATTTTTTTTGGCACTTATTAATGATATATTGGTGTATTTTAAAAGCTTGAGGACCATGATAATCAATTTCAGACCATTCTTAAGACTCTTAGAAGAAAAGAGTTATATGGTAAATTTATCATGTGTTAATTCAGGCTTTAGAAATTTTATTTTCTTGTCCATGTTGTCTCTAATTATAGAATATAAATTGATCCTATGAAGATAAAGTCATTCCAAGAATGTCCCACACCAACTAACATAACTGAGGTGCATAGTTTTATTGGTTTGTTATGTTACAATCAGTGATTTTTTCAAAAAATATCCTGATTGGATTGCCCCTTAACCAAGATTACTCATAAAGGATTTAAGTTTATATGGAAAAAGGAATATGAAGAATGTTTTTGAAGAATTGAATAATACATTGGTGAATGTTATGATTTTGACTCTACCATTGGGAAATGATGGATTTTTTATATATAGTGATGTATTGAATAATGGATTTGGTTGTTTCCTTATGAATAATGATTAATTTATTACCTATGAATCAAGGTAGTTAAAGATTCATTAAAAAACTATCTAACCCTTGATCTTGAGTTGGAATCTGTAATCTTTTCTTTGAAGATATGGGGACATTATCTCTATGAAGAAAGATGTGAGATATGCACAAATCATAAGAGTCTAAATTACATATTTTCACAAAAAATAGCTCAACTTGAGTCAAAGATGATGGATTGAGATATTTAAGGATTATGATTTCTCAATACAGTACCACCCAAGGAAGGAAAATAAGGTAGAAGATATATTAAACAAGAAATATCACAGAGTACTAACCAAAATGAGGAACAATGGGGATCCTATGTTCATGGATATAACAAAGATAGATATGGGAATTATTAAGTAAGGGTAGACATCTCTCCTTTTTTAAATGATTACCAAACTATCTTTTTTGGAAAAGATAAAAATTTATCAGCCTGATGATGATGATTTTAAAAAGAAAATTAAAGTTTTGAATGATGAAAAATTGAAAAACTTCATTTGTGAAGATGGAATTATAAAATTTAGAAGGAGACTATGTGTTCCACCTATACCTGATCTAAAGAGGGAATTGTTGGATGATGCATATAACTCGAATTTCTCTATACACCCCGGTGGTACTAAGATGTATAGAGATTTTAAGGAACATTTTAGTGGGATAATATAAAGTGATAAATTGATAATTATATGTAAAAATGTTTGGTTTTACAGTAGGTGAAGGCTAAGAGATGTAATCCTACATGAGTTATGTAACCTCTACATAATCCTATATAAAAATGGGATGAAATTACTATGAACTTTGTCACTAAATTTTCAAATACTCCTAGAAATAATGATGGAATATGGGTTATTGTTGATCTCCTCACAAAATATGCACATTTTCTAAATATATGAGAAGATTTACCTCTTGATCACCATGAAAAACTCTATAATAATGAAATTATAAGACTTTATGTCATGCATATTTTAATTTTGTATGATCATGATCCATGATTAACATTAAAATTCTAAAAAATCCTTCGGAAGGATCTTGATACCAAACTTCATTTGATCACCCCTTATCACCCTAAAATTGATGGAAAGTATAAAATGGATATTAAAATATTAGAAGACATGTTTAGGTCATTATATCTTGAATTTGAAGGTATATGGGATCAGTATTAACCTTTGGTGGAGTTTTCCTATAATAATAGCTTCCATTAAATTATTCAAATGATATTGTGTGAAGCCTTATATGGAAAGAGATTTCGTACTCTAACTTATTGGGATGAAGTTGGTGAAAGTAATCGTGTGGGACCAGAACTTGGGTAAGAGATAATAGAAAAGGTAAATATTATTCAAACCCATATCAAAGTATCTCAAAGTAGGCAAAAGAGCTATACTGATAACCAAAGGAAAGATTTGGCATTTCAAGTGGTATATCACATTTTCTTTAAAGTATCTACATGGAAGGGTGTTATAAGGTTTGGTAAGAAAAGAAAATTAAGTTATAGGTATATCAAACATTTTTAAATCTTGGAAATAATTTTAGCTATGGATTACTATTTTTCAATTCCACCAAGTCTCTCTAAAGTACCTGCTGTGTTCCATATATCATTATTTAGAAATAACATGTCAGAACCAATGCATGTGCTCACCTCTAAATAAATAGAATTAAATCCTGGTCTATCTTACTCTGAATAGAATATCTAGATTCTAGACACTATAGAACAAGTGTTGATTAATTGAATGACTTGGATGGTAAAGGTACTTCGAAGAAATTATAAGATAAAAGTGGTGATGTGGGAACCTGAGTAAATGATAATGAAGTTATAACCAAATATTTTCATGAGGTGACATTCTATAAATTTTAAGGATGATTTTTTTTGAATTAGGTATGAATTCAACACCTTTATACTTTATAATATATTTCTTTTTAAATTTAATACCTTCAATATCTTTCCATAAACATAATATTGGTTCTAAATGAACTGTAATATGGTATACTGCTATAACCTAGCTATTAAATTGGAGGGTATGAATAGATATAACTAAATTTTTAAAATTATATAGTTTGCAAATATATAAAACAAATTAATTGGTTATTATATGATTATAAATGAAAATAAAAATCATTTGAAACTAAAAGAAATGTTTTTCTAAAAAACAGTTTTGGTTTTTGTGTGGAATATATATTTATCTTAAAAAATTAAATTAATCGCTATTATTGAATTATTTTAATGAAATTTATATATTATATATTCAATAAAATGTTTTATAATTCATCCAATATTTTTTCTAGTTATGGGATGAGAATGAATACAGTTTTATGCTTAGAAACTATATTTTACTAAAAAATGGTTTCATTGCTTTTTGTGCACATATTTTAAAATTAATTTTTTCTACTTTTAGAAAATTTATTTGAAAAAATAAACTTAATTTTTTAAATAATCATTTCAAAATAATCTTAGTGTGAATTTTTGATAATTTTATTAAAATATTGATTTTTTGATGAACAATAAAAAAATATTTCTTTTTATAGAAAACTGATTTTTCATTTAAAGCATTTACAAAGTTATATTTTGTTTTAAAAAATATAAAAGTAAAATTCGTAAAATTATATTATAATTAATTAAATTTATTTAAATTTAATAAATTTTATGTTGAGTTTTGATATAAAAACTTTTTATACTTAAGAAAACTTTTATGTTGGAAAACCATTTTTTCAACCCGTTTGTGGGTTTAATTTTAAATTAAATTATGCCACTTCAATGAATTGAATTTGGTAAAATGAATTATATATTTGGAATCATCATAATTAATATTATTTAATAATTTCAACTTAATTTTTTGTCATAATGAATAGTAAAAATATGTTACTATTGTTAAATTTAAAATGGGTTTACTAGTGGTTAAACCAAAAGATAAGGGTAAGTTTGCTAATTAAACTTGTAAAAATCCTATTTTGTCTCTATATTTTGAACTTATACCATCCCAAATTAGAATTTAAGGTAATTTGGAAGCATTTTTCTTGGTAATGACTTTATCATTTTGTATTCTTTTGGAAAATTTCCAAGTGCTTTTCAAATGGGTTATCTCCCCCACTTATAAAAGGACACCCCCTATCTTATCCTTTCTACACCTAAAAAGACTTTTAGAATGGATAATACTTCCAAAAATATCATGATTAAATCCATCCCCATGACCTAGAGTCTATTTTTTTATCATAAAACCATCCTAGGAAGTCTTTAGTTATAAACCTAAAGAGGTTCTCTGAATAAGAGGTATAGTTCTTAATCGTGAATCTTCATTTAATTTCTTCCTATACCCCCATAAAATATTCTAAAAATATGATAAAATAGTAAAAAAAAGTATCTTAATTATATTGATATGTTATTATGTTAATTTAATAACCTATATTTATCCCCTCTTTCATCAAATGGGAAACAAAATTGTTGATCATGTGTATGATGGATTATCGCCTCCCAAATCGATGTAATTCATTTCCCATCACCACCTCTCATGGATGTATATAATGATGAATTTAATGTATATATATTATATTTATGAAATTATTATAATTATTAAATTATAATATCATATATCAATTCTAACCTTGAAATCCATTGGAAAATGATAGCATCGCTCGTGCATACATGTGGACTACTGCCTCCACGAAGCGATGTGATGTGTTTTTCATTTTATTTTGACATGGATGGTAATAAGTATAGATTTAATGAATATATATGATATATATTATATAATATTGATTCTATAAATTTTAATTATTATTCACATTTCATTCATTTCATCTATTGAAAAAATGGAAATGATGTTCATGCATAAACACGACCTACCGTCTCCATGAACGGTGCCATTCATTTTTCTATTTCTAACTTTTATGGATGAATATAAATATTTATATAATGAATATATATTATATTTAAATCATTATTAACATTATAGATATTATTTAACCATGATCAAAGTACAATGACCAAAAATACCAAACTAAAACATGCATGAAAAATGAAGCAGTTATTACCCGGAACAATGATTTTAACAAATAATTATTAATAAATAAGTGATAAATCATTATAAGTAAATAAAATATTATATGATACATATAATTATGGTTATCTGATATATTTATAATAAAACTATATTTATTATATAGTAGGTTCTAATTTTTATGAAGAAATTCGAGAATTGAGGTAAGGGATTTTTGTCTAACTTTTAAATTTGTGGGACACATGCCATATTCACCACTTGTTTATTTTTTATGGTGTATATAATATACATGAATATATTTTATGATAATTATCATGAAAATTATGGTATATAAATATCCATATAATTTTATTTATTTTAAGGGGATTATGGTTCAAAAGTTACCAAAGTGGTAAGGATTTATTTCATAATCTCATCATTATTCGGGATTGTTTATTTTTATATACCTACTAGGGAAATTATTCTATCTATCTATATTAAACTAGATATATTTTATTAACTTATATTTATTTCTATAAATTACAATATTTCATTTTAATTTCCTCTCTTCAAGAACTCAATAGACTAAAATAATTTTTTTAAGGAAAATCGACTTCATTTCTCTCTTCATTTGAAAATCCTTTCTCTTCCATGTCTATGTTTTCTAAAAATGTTTTCAAAAATATTTTCAACATTTTAATATGATTTTTAAAAGTAATTTTTACTCATATATGAATTTTTTATAAATAATTTTAAAGGTAATATTCTTTTATTTTCCTACATTAGGTTCCTTTTTACCATTTTATAGTAGTGTGAAAGGAATGTTTATTTTAACAGTATATACATAATTACCCACTATCATGACCACTCATTACTTTGAAGCTTCATTTACAATTTTATGAGTTTGTTTTAAAATAAAATATTTTACTTGATATTTTTGAATTATATTTTACTTTAAATAAATTATTTCAAAGTGAAAATTATATTTTTCTCAAGAAATTTTACAGTGATATTTTAAATTATATTCATTTATGTTAACATTATTTGGTGAATATTATTCTTTACTAAGGATATACTATTTTGATACCATTATCCATATTACACTAGATGGTTTATTATTATTTTTATTTATTTGATAAATTATTCAAATTTTATAGGATTATTTTTTTATATGAATGTTTTTATTTATTATGTTTCACCTCTTTCATATAATAAATTCATTGGACTTAATGAGTGAAGGGTGGCACCCACTATATCCGTTCAATGCATTGGTGGGTCTCATAAGATAAACTATCTTGGGTATTTGGCCAAGGACTTACCCATTTGTGTAAGATTTCTTGTAAAGATTCCTTGATAGTATGTTTATGATGTTTGACATTATGAATTCCCTCATTAATAGATTAGTTATTGATGTCCATGTGATTATTTTATTGGTTATGATATCCATGGAATAGTTTCATGCTCATGTGATTATTTTAATGGAATTATTGATCATCATTTTTTCCTACAATATTATTATTCATTAATAATTTATTTATTAAATGGAATATATTTTCAGATATTTACCTTTCTATATTGATTATTACTTATTTATTCATGATAGCGTTTGTTGTATGTATAACCTTACTAAGCATCTATGCTCACCCCTTTATTGTGTTTTTGTTACCTAGGATTCCAAAACATGTATTATCATTGATATGTAGGGATATATTAAAGGTAATTATAGTGTTCTCAAAGTAAATACTATGTTTTATTTTATATTTTCAATTTAAATCTGATATTCAAGTATGTATCTAGTTTTCCAAGACTACAAAACTATTCAATACTTCGATATGTGATTCCTAGTATATGGTGACAATGTAACAAATTAACCATTAACTATGATAAGGTCAAGGTCTTTATAATTATCTACCTTTGGAATAATTTTTATAGAATAATAAATTCCCTTCAAGTATTCATATGTCACCATATGAAGCATTGTATGGAAAGATGTGTTGTATTCCAACCTATTATGAAGAAGTTGGAGACAGAAATCTAGTTGGCCCAGATCTTGTGGAAGAGATGACTGTTAAATTATAAACTATTCAGAGTCATATTAAAGTAGATCAAAGCATACAAAGGAGTTATGATGATAATATAAAGAAATACATGGAATTTCAAGATAGGGATCATATATTCTTGAAGGTTTCACCATACATGTGAGTTGTAAGATTTGGTAAAAAGATGAAGTTAATCCCTAGGTACATTGGAACTTTTGAAATATTCAAAATAATTGGGGTTGTATCTTACCTATTGGCCATTTTTTCCAATATTTATAAAGTACACAACATTTTCCATGTTTTATTACTGAGGAAATACATGTTGAATACAACATGTGTTATCACATTTGAGGGAATATATTTGGAGCCTAACTTGTCCTATAATGAAGAACCTATCCAGATTCTTGACACCAAAGATCAAGTGTTGTGGAATTGGAGAACTCAATTGGTGAAAGTCCTTTAGAGAAATCACAAACTAGAAGAGGAAAAATGGTATCTAGAAGAAGATATAAGGAAAAATTATCCGCATTTGTTTAATAGTTTATATATACCCTAATTTCATGGATGGAATTATTTAATATAGGGAGAATGTAATACCCATGACCCTACTGTAGCAAGATAACACCATATTATAGACTATCACACTCTTAAGAGCCTTTATTCATGACTTTATTTAAAAGTAAAATTTTATAATTTGAAATTTACCTAACCAACTTCATTTTTAAATTCATCATATTAAAATTATCTTAGTATGAATTTTAGAGATTTTTCTAAAATGGTCAGTTTTTAGTTAAAAAATATAGTTTTCAAAAAACTTGAAATTTGTAGGACTTTATCATTATATAATATTGACCTATAAGTTTACAAAACAGTTTAAGTAATCAATTAAGAATTTTAGGAATAAAAATATGAATTTTTAAATATTATTTGAACTTATATATATCATTAAAAAAAATTAAAACTACTTAAAATGTTGCGTTAATATAAAAACTATTTTTAGTATTTTTGATGAATCAAGTATTTTCAAGGGGGTTCAGTTTTTGATTAAATCTTAAAAGTTTTATTTCTCAAAAAATATTTTATGCGATTAAGTATATTTATTTTAAATTTTATTTTTCACAACTTTTGAAATTTTAATTTATAAAATTATTATTAAATTTTAAATTATAAGCATCAAATCAGGTAAAAATATCAATTTTAATCTTTTTTATTAGAATTAATTACTATGGTTTGATATTATTTACTAAGGTAAAGGTAATTATTTTAAAAGTTAGTAAGTTAAAAAAAAGCCCTAAAACACTCAAATTTTCCTAAAAATTAGCATTTTAGGTTTTTTTTTTAACCCACACTTTTCTCTCCCTTTTTTCCATTTTTTGTCCTTTGAAACTTGAATTGTCACCTTAAATTATTAAAAATCCCATATTTACTCTCAAAACTACCTTTCCCTTCACTTATAAATGTGTAACATCTTCACCACTTCAAGACTCACCTATCATTCAAATTCCTCCTTAAAACTCTACAATTTTTCTCCACCTATATCTCTCTACAATATTAAAAAACTTATGGTCAACATTATTTAGCATAAGGCCTTCATTCCAAAGGAGGCTTCCAAGTAAAACTTAAGTCCTCGATGTGAGTATTATCAACTACTTAGTTTTTCTACTTAATTAACTTCTTTCAATTTTATTCTAACCACACTAATATAAGGAAATTACTATCATTTATATAATTTAATATTACTATATTAGTTTTATTTTCATTTTTTTTCATATACCCTATCCATTAAGAAAAAAACATTGTATTTGTGATGTGCAGGCTACCACCTCCACGACGCAACATGTTTCATTTTCCTTCATCTCCTTATAAGGCTTATAAAAACCATGCTCTTTATTACACATTAATTCATGATTTATTCTACAAAATTACACATATTACAACACAAAATATTGATAAGTCTAGTGTATTGGGGAATTAGGTACATATCATAACATCTTAAACAAGGGATATAATAACAATATTTAAAACTTCCTTAACATGATTCAAAAATTCCATGGCTTTTAAAACTATATGAGATAACCTGGGGACATACATAAGAAATGGGTGATCTATAAATCCTAGTAAGGTAATAAACATGAGATAAGATAATAATACATGTAAGATAATAGTCATATTAATTGGGTAATAAAAGGAGTAGTAATCATGAGCATGAATAATGATATAGCATGATAATCATAAAGGCGGCATGGGAAATGTGGAAACAACTTAAAACACTGCATCATAAACATAGGTCAAGGATGAATTCCAAGAAATCATGATGGAAAAATTTCCATAAAGGAATCAGGTTCACTCCATGTCCTAACATGACATCTCATGGGACTGAAAATTACCCAATGCATTGGAGCACTATATAATTTCAAGCGTGCCTATCACTTCTATTTCATTTTCATGCTTAAGTGTTCCACATAGATCATAAAACATGGGTTCATTCATCATCATATTTTAGTAAATGATAAAGGAGTGTGTAATACATAAAATTAAGTCCTAATTCAAATAAGTATAAGTGTATAAAGTTTAACACCCTTGATATGAAATGGGTATGGTATTCACTACACAATTGTTTTGACATGGAAAATTATGGTGAAATTTCAGCAGCATAACGGTGTCACTTAAAAAATCATAAAATGGGTTAATAATATAGAAATAGGTATATAATAATTTTAAAATCAAATGGGAAGTAATAGTGACATGTAATGACATATCCCAACATTAGGAATTGGAAATAGAAGGCATAAGATAATAAAGAATCTTGAATAAAGAATAGAGTGGGAGGATTCCTTACTTGAGTGTGTGACTCCAGATGTTTGGGAGGAGCTTCTTGAGAGATTGGGGGAACCTTAGGAGGAATATATAGAGGTTATGTAAGAGTAAGTACATGATCCAATGATTTTAATTAATCATAAATGGGATCTTGGGTGGGTTTATATAGAAAATGAGTGGGGATTTCTGTATTATTTCTCAAAATTAGGTTTTGGAATCTATATAATAAAATAAACAAAACCAAAAACCTTATGATGGTTTTTGAACAATGTTTATTCCAAATGGGATTGTTTTTAATTATTTTATAAGTTAAATGTCTAAACATAATAAAATAATACCCATGATTATGTAAAACCTAGTCATACTCTTAAAGAAATGATTTTAAAACCTTAAAATATATTATAAGTTTTGAAGGATTCATAATGGATTTATAAAATTAACCAAATAAACATAAATTAGTTTTATTTTAAAGTTAAAACATATATTTAGTTGTTAATCCCATTTATATTATATACTACATCACTTTTGGGTCATTATGATGTCATAATACACAAAGTATATTTATACGGTATTTAATTTTTACAGAAAATTTAATTGTCTCAGAAAATTATTAGAAAATAATCATTAGATAATTTCAAAGTTATGATTCTAAAAATAATATTAATTTTATCTAAATAATTTTATAAATATGTGTATTTTCACTTTTAAAATAAAAATTAACAATTATTGAGAAATTCTCGGTTTTTTGACAATAACAGTTTTTAAACCCTTATAAAAATTACATTTGACTTAATAAAATTATATTATCATTTATATTTGATAAAAATTATTTAATAATATTATTTTATTAATATATTATTTATTTCAAAAATCCATTAATTCATCAAAATAAATTCATTAATTGAATTTGAATATTACCCAAGAATACAATTTGTTTTTTATTATATCAAAATAAAAATCATTTATAAAGTAATAATAATGGGATGAAAATATATTAATTATTACATAAAAAATATACATAATCATTTTTATAGGGTCTTGATACATATCCCTTCAATACACCTGCAAATTCCCTAAAAGTAAGGTGTGGGACGGTGAGACTTTCATGGGGTGGTTTGATGTACATGGTTTGGGTTGTGATCTCGATGAGCTTGAACTTCTCCCATAAATAGTTTCACTCATGCTTAAGTGGTTGGATCTCAAATTGGGCTTGGTCAAGGTAAAATCCTGGTGATGATATCTCCCTCATAATCCCTAATAAATGGGCTTTATAGGGTATGATCCTACTATTTGAGGTCACCGCTTCCTTTTTCTATTTCAATTGGATTTTTTAAAACCCTATATTTATACTAATCATATGATCACTATTCGATGGATATTTTATCAATGGTCATGATTCTTAACAATCATTTAAATCTAATAATATATAATAAAAATAATGATTTCATGTGATTTCTATAACTATATTACATAATAAGACATTTAATTAAATATCAAGGGTAATTTTATTTATAACCATTCAGGTCATTACAATATTCCCCCCTTTAGAATTTTCACCCTTGAAATTTTCATTTCACGCACTAAAATAGATGAGGGTGGCTCTATTTAATCACTTCCTTCGGTTCCCACATCGCTTCTTCAAACTTTTGGTTTCTCCATAGCAATTTAACATGGTTCATTGTCTTATTTTGTAGAACTTTGTCTCTACGATATAATATCTTCACCTATTTATCTTAATATAAGATATAATTATCCAATGCTACCACATATGGATTGAGTACATGTGAGGATCTGAATGTGTACATTCTCAAGAGGGGTACATGGAATACATCAGGTACTTGAGATTGGTTCAGTGGGAGTGTTAGTCAATACGTCATCGCTCTGATGCGATCAAGGATCTAAAATGGACCAATGTATCTTGGACTAAGCTTTCCCTTCTTCCCAAATATTATAAATTTCTTTAATATATATATGTGAAGGAATACCATGTCTCCAACATTAAACTCTAGGTCTCGACAATGATTGTCATCATATCTCTTCTGTCAACTCTGAGCATCCTTGATGTGTTGATGAATAGTCTTAACCTTTTCCACAATTTCCTTGACCATTTAAAGACCTAGAAGCTTTCATTCCCCAAATTCATCCCAAAATGCAGGTGTTCTTCACCTATTCCCATAAAGGGCTTCGTAAGGTGCCATTTGGATTCATGAGTGGAAATTGTTATTTTAAGAGAACTCAACTAGAGGAATATTTTGATCCCATCCTCCTTTGAAGTCAATTGAGCATGCTCTCAACATGTTCTCAAGGGTCTAGATAGTCCACTCAGATTGGCCATTAGTTTAAGGGTGATAGGTCGTGATGAAGTTAAACTCAATATTCAGATCATGTTGGAGACTCTTCTAGAACTTAGAGGAAAATCTTGGATCTTAATCAGATATAATCAATAGTGGTACTCCATGTAGCCTTACCACTTCTCTGATGTATATCACTTTAATTTAATCTAGTGAGAAATCCTATCGAATCACAATGAAGTGTGTAGTCTTTATAAGATAATCCACCATAACCCATATAGAAGTATTCTCTCTTTATGTATTTAGAAGACCTGTGAAAAAATTTGTGGTGATGTTTTCTCATTTCCATGTACCTATGGGTAATGGTTTCATCATACCCATAGATTTTTTACTTTCTGTTTTCACTTACTAACATACAAGACATCTTAATGTATATTTTGTGATCTCCTTCTTCATATTATCCCACTAATAGTGCTCTCGGATATCTTGATACATATTTGTGATTCCTGGGTGGATAGATAAGGTTGAACTATGTGTATCATCCAACAATTCCTTTTTTAACTCGAGATTTTATGGAACACATAGTCTTGACCCAAATCTCACAATTCCTTCTTCACTAACATTGAACTCTAAGGATTTACCTTTTATTATAGTTTCCAATTTCTTTTAAATTACCACATCATTTCTCTGAGAATCCTTTATCTTTTCCAGAAATAAAGATTAAGAAATCATTTGTGAAAGGATTGATGGTGTTCTTTCCTTTATGATTCTCATATCCATCCTTTTCAAATCTAAGAAGATCGGATCCCTCTCAATTCTCATAAATTATAGAATTTCAAGATCCTTTTTACTTATAACATCTACCACTTTATTATCTTTCCCAAAATGGTATTGGATTGAGAAGTCATGGTTCTTTATCATCTCTAACCATGTTCATTGGCACATATTTAGCTCTTTCTATGTGAATATATACTTTAGGATTTTGTGATCCGTATATATTTCATAATTCTCCCCAAAGAGATAATTCCACAATATTTTTAAATCAAAGATCATTGTAGCCAACTCTAGATCATGTGTTGGGTAGTTCAGTTCATGAACTTTCAACTACCTTGAAGCATGGGATATAACCTTTTCATTCTTTATTAACACACAGCCTAATCCCTTCTTTGAGGAATCATTGAATACCACAAAAAGCTCTCCACTTGTGGGTAGTGTGAGCACAAGTGAAGTGATAATACTCCTTTTTAACTCCTTGAATCTCTCTTCACATTCATCATTCCAAGAAAACTTGACTCCCTTCTGAGTTATCTTGGTTAGAGGGTTTGATAATCATAATGAATTTCTCACAAATCGATGATAATACCTAGTTATTCCAAGGAAACTATGGATTTTTTTCATAGATGTTGGCCTTGATAATCCTTCAATTGCATATATTTTTGAAGGTCCCATATATTTCCCATTTTTTGTGATGATATTCCCTAAGAATGATACTTCCTTCAACTAGAACTCATATTGTATGTACTTAGAATAAATCTTCTCCTTCCATAAGGTTTTTAGAACAATGCTCAAATGCTACTCATAATCCTTTTTTGTTTTAGAGTATGTTATAATATCATCTATAAAGACTACCAAAAAAAATTTGAGGTAATCTCTAAATACTCTATTCATTAAGTCAATAAAGATTGTTGTATCATTAGTGAATCTAAATGGAATCACTATGAACTCGTATTTCCCATACCTTGTATGAAAAGTAATATTGGGAATATCCACCTTATTCACCCTAACTTGGTAATATCATGACCACATATACACCTTGAAAAAGTATTGTGCTTCATATAGATGATAAATCAAGTCATAAATCTTAGGTAAAAGACACCTTTTCTTTATCTTGATCTTTTTCAGCTCATGATAATCAATGAAAAGGTGAATTGACCCATCCTTCTTCTTAACAAAGAGGATTGGTACACCCCATGGTGAATCACTTGGGTGTATGAACCCTTTATCTAGATTCTCCTATAATTATTTCTTAATCTACTCAAGTTCCACAATATCAATTCTATATGGATTCTTGGATAATGGTAATGCCCCAGGTATAAGCTCGATTGAAAATTCAACCTCTAAACTAAGAGGAAGACCATGAAATTCCTCAAGAAACACATCAGTATATTCCCTCATAAAAGGAATGACTTCAAGGATGTTTTTTTCCTTAGAATAATTCATTTTATCAAGATACACTTGATCATAGGGAAATAATATCCATTCTTGAGATGTTGGTGCTAAAGAAGATTCATCCTCATCCTTGCACTTGTATAGAATTGGGGGATGATTCGCAATATGGAGAGTGGTTTCCTTATTGTGGAAATTTATGTTGGATTTATAAAGGGAAATCCAATCCATACCCAAAATTTCATTAAATTACACTTAAGAGAGTATGATAAGGTTCTCTAGGAATTTTATCCCACCAAATTGTGATAGGGAAGGAGTTATATACTCAGGATGCAATAGTTTCCCCATTTACCATTTTCACAAAAAAAGATCTACTTCCATGCTTTGTGGTGGTGTCTGGATAGTTCTACTAAACTTTTATGATATGAAGGAATGTGTATAACCATAATTAAAATGTTTTTCTACTACTCTTGAATGAATAACTAGAATACATGTCACCACTACGTTGTCAGGATCTACCTCAATAGTTGTGATAGAAAAAGTTCTCCCTTGCTACCTTGGAGGTTGTTGTTTGTCTCCAAAA
This sequence comes from Viscum album, assembly GCA_963277665.1. Lineage (NCBI taxonomy): Eukaryota > Viridiplantae > Streptophyta > Magnoliopsida > Santalales > Viscaceae > Viscum > Viscum album. The sequence goes on along the minus strand of OY728138.1, from coordinate 1,426,424,451 downwards.
ACCCTTGGCTTAGTGCATTGGTTTGAAAAGTGCCTTGGTTCCTTACAGTTTAAGCAATGATCAATGTGATTAGGGTTTACTGGAGTATTTTTTTCCTTTAACGCATTAGCAGTTTTCTCTTGTTGAAAATCGCTAGCTCGGTGACCTTCCTTTCTACAACTAAATCATTTCCTCATCCCCCTTAGGAAATTTATGGGGTGCTTATTTCCACACATTTGACAAGTGGTATGTTGAAATTTCTAATAATCATTATATTTCTTCATAAGATCGCCATAATTAAACTCCAATTTCAGATTCTTATCCTCATGGTACCCTTGAGATTATCCAATATCCATTTCAAATTTTACGGTACATCGGACAATTTTCTCATAACTATCAATGTCAAAGATCACTAGGGATTTTCTTAGACTAGGTTTTATCCCACCAAAGAAGTGGTCAACCTTGAATTTAGGGGTAATGAAAAATCCATAGGCATATCATGAAAGTCTTGTGAATTTTTTCTTGTACGCCTTGATAGATTCTTTTTCTTTTTACTTGAGTACAAGTAAGTCCTGTTTTATTTTAAGTTAGAGAGTGTGAGGGAAATATTTATCAAAAAACATTTTATGGAATTCCTTCCACACCAACCCTTAGATATCTTACTCAGGAATCATATTCTTGATCAATGTCCACTACTGATCGGTTTCTTCCTCCATACAATAAACAATTAGTAGAACCTTCTCTTTTTCAGAACATTGAATGATAGAGAATATCTTCTCAATGAAGTTGATCCATTGTTCTGCGATTAAGAGATTAGATAAACTATTGAAAGTTAGAGGCCTTTGTTTCATAAAGGACTCAATCATAGCTTGTTCTTTCTTAGGGGAATTTGGTTACTCCTCTTGATTCAAGTTTCTATTTAGAACCTAAGTCAGCTGATAGAGTATCTTCATAAAGTTTGTGATTCCTTCTCCCAACGGGTTGGGTATCCCTTTGGGGAAATCATCACATTGTCTGTCACATTGATTACTTACTCAATTCCTCCTATTTCTGTCCATTGGATAAAATAAAAGTAAAATTAGGGATGAGTATTTTTAAACTATTAAGTGCATAAAATGGAATCCAATGACATTAAATAGATAACATATAAATTATATATATTTCCTTAACTTGTGAATTTCTAAGATTCAATCTATGTTATCCATGATCTATTTCCTAACATGTATTCTTATGGGTATTTTTTCCTTAATAATGGTTTGTAATGTGATTATGAATTTACCAAATAATATACCCTAAGAGTGTCAAAACAGATGTATAGTAAGGTTTGTTGTTGTGTACCAGGCTACACTGAGTCAGCCCGACACACCTTACCAGATTTGTTACCACTAGGTATATATGTTCCAGAACCATGTCCACTTGTAGTATCTAGATATGGATGTATTTGATTGATAAACCATTTAATATATACTTAACAAAATTTAGTGAAGTTTTATTATACTTAGTCTTATCCCTAAGGCTTTTTCATGAGTTATCTAATCTTAATCCCAAAAATAACTTAACCTTTCCTTTGATACCAACTATAATAAATCTGATATTTATTATACATTAATTCATGATTTATTACATAAAATTACACATAATATAACCCATAATATCGATAAGTCTAGTTTCTTTGGGAATTATGTTCATATCATAATATCTTGAACATGGGATAGAACAACATTATTGAAAACTTCCTTAACATGCTTCTAAAATTCCATGGATTTTAAAACTACACAGGATAACATAGGGACATGCATAAGAAAGGGGTGAGATATAAATCCCAGCAATGGAATAAACATGGGATAATATAATAATACATTTTATATAATAGAAATATTAATGGGGAATAAAAGGAGTAGGAATAATGGACATTAATAATGATATATCATGATAATCATAAAGTCAACATGGGAAATGTGGAAATAACACACTACGTCATAAACATAGGTCAAGGATAACTGCCAAGAAATAATGTTGGAAAAAGTCCCATAAAGTGATCAAGTTCACTACCTATCCCAACATGACTTCTCATGAGACTAAACATTACCCAATGCATCGGAGCACTATATAATTTTGGGTGCACCCGACACATTCATTTCATTCTCATGCTTAAGTGTTCCACATAGATCATAAAACATGGATTCATTCATCATTATATTTTATTCCTTGATAAAGGAGTTTAGAATAAATATATTTAAGTCCTAATTAAAATAAGTTTAAGTGTATAAAGGTTAACACCATTGATAGGAAATGAGTATGGTATTCACTACATAATTGTTTTGGCATGGAAAATTGTGGTGAAATTTTTCCAATATAACAACATCACGTAAAAATTCATAAAATGGTTTGATAAGAGTGAAAGTGGTATCTCAAAATTTTTATATAAAATTGGAATTAATATGGACATGTAATGATATATCTCAACATTAGGATTTATAAATATAAGGAATAAGATAATAAAGAAGCTTGAATAAAGAAGAGAAGGAGAGGATCCCTTACTTGAGTGTGTGAGTCCAAATGATTAAGAGGAGCTTCTTGAGAGATTGGGGCTCCTTGGGAGGCATATAGAGATAGTGGGAATAGTAATTATGTTCTCCAATTATTTTAAGTGAAGATAAATGGGATATTTGGTGGTTTTATATAGGAAATGTGTTGGGAGTTCTTTATTATTTCTCAAACTTAGGTTTTTGACTCTATATAATAAAATAACCAAAACCATAAACATTACCATGGTTTTTTACCATGTTTTATTAAAAATAGGATTGGTTTTAATTATTTTATAAGTTAAATTTCCGAAGTTAATAAAATAATACCCTTGATTATGTGAAAGTGAGTCATACTTTTAAAGAAATGATTTTAAAACCTGAAAATATTTGCCTAAATGGCCCGAAGGCCTTATTTTTTATTTTATTATGGATAATCCCCACTTTTTTAAGGGTTGAAGGGGAACCTGTACATGACATGCAGGCCCAAGGCATAAGGCCCGACAAACCCGCAATATATGAACCGAAGGCCCAGAGGCATACCATGCCCAATACATGACCCGTAGGCCCAGCCCACTTGAACTGCCCCTCCCCAGCATTTTGTGTCATTGATCTCCTAGAATTATTTTAAATATAAAACATATATTTGGTATTTTATCCCATTTATAGTATTTAGTACATCACTTTTAGTTCATTATGATGTCATAATACACAAATTATATTTATACGGTATTTAATTTTTACCTGAAAATTTGACTATCTCAAAAAATTATGAAAAAATAACCATTGGATAATTTTGATGTTTTGATTCCAATAATAATATTAATTTTATATAAATATTTTTATTTTCACTTTTAAAATAGAAATTGATATTTATTGAGAAATGCTGGGTTTTTGACAATAACAGTTTTTGGACCCTTATAAAAATTACATTTGATTTCATAAAAATTATATGATCATTTATATTTGATAAAAATTATTTAATAGTAATATTTTATTAAAATATAATTTATTTAAAAATTCCATTAATTCATAAAAAAAATTCCTTGATTGAATTTAAATATTACCTAAAAATACAATTTGTATTTTATTGTATCAAAATAAAAATCATTTATAAAGTAAAAATAATTGGATAAAAATATATTAATTATTATATAAAAAATAATATGCATAATCATATTTATATGGTATTTATGCATATCACTTTAATACACCCACAAACTCTCTAATAGTAAGGTGTGTGACGGTGAGACTTTCATGGGGTGGTTCGACATACATGGTTTGGGCTGTGATCTTGATGAGATTGAAATTCTCTCATAAAAGGTTTCTCTCTTGTTTAAGTTGTTGTATCTCAGATTGTTATTGGTAAAGGAAAAAATCATAATGATGATATCTCCATCAAAAAATCTGATAAATGGGCTTCTTAGGGTATGATCCTACTGGTTGAGGTCATCACTTCCTTTGTTTGTATCAATTGGATTTGTTAAAACCCTATATTTATAATAATCATGAGATCATTATTCAACGAATATTTTATCAATTGTAAATATTCTTAACAATAATTTAAATCTGATAGGGTATAATAAAACTAAATAAGTGCATATGTATTCTATAACCATATTATATAATAATACATTTAATTTAATCTCAAGGGAAATTTTATTTATAACCATTCAGGTCGTTACAAGGCTGGATCTAAGGATGGTATTAAAGGATAAATATGGTTTTTATGATATAATTAAGGTTATATTATGAAAAAATATATAACCTATTAATTATATGGTCAAAAAATGATCATCTTTAATTTAATCATTTAAAATAAGTGTGCTAAGACAATAACCTTTTATTCAAATTGTGTAATATTTTAATATCCATTATTTTTTTCTTAAAATTCCTTAAAATTATGATATATCACACTAATAAATACAAAATAAGATAATTATTCTACTATTATAATAATATTATAACAAAACCACCTTGTAATCATTCATTAAATCATGGTATATTCATGTTTGGGTTGGTTTAACCATCTAATTGAACAACACTATGAATTTATATCATGAATGACTAAAAAAACATAATTACTTGTATAATATGATATAAATTTTTAAATAATTATTTTTTTTTTGTTTCTGGTGATTTTATATCAATATTTAATTCATTGGTTAAGAAAACACACTTCTATCGTCAAGAATCACTAAAACATGATTATCATCGATTTCATCTTCAAGGATAAATGATAAAATGATCATGAATAGAATTTGAAACATAATAAACAATTATTAATCATACCTAATAGTAACTTTAATTATATATTAATTATGAAATTTTAAATAAGAATAATCATAGGCATTGATATCATAAAACTAGTACAAATGATCAAAACTATAAACACTCGATGTAGAAAATCAGAAAAATTCGTAGAGTGGATGACTATTTACAAGGAGTATAAATAAAAATGGATATGAGTAAGTTTTTTAATTAATTTATTAATATATATATTTATGATATAGGAGGTTTAAGTACATTCATGGAATTTGGGATAAGAGGTAAGGGTTTTCGTCTTAAATTCCTCTCTTTGAGACATATTTGGTATTATGAACCTAACTTTCTTTATGTGGTGTTTATACTGCCTATTTGAGATGTTCTATCATGAAATTAATTTATTAATGTAATATAAAGATCAATTTTAATCCCAATATTTCAAGGGTTTTTATTGAATTTTTACACAATCTTTATGTGGGGTTTTTCTATCTCAATTTTCATTCTTTGGAACTCATGTTATATTCACCACATATTTTATTTTGTTTCATGTATACAATGACATGGAAGACTTTTTTATATATTTCTCATGAAATTTATGGGATTTAAATTTCTATATTGTTATCCCTATCTTATATTGTTTTGATTTAAGAGGTACCAAATCCATTGTCAAACTTAATCTTTTCTATGGTGGAAAACCCTTCCTATGTTTTGGTAAAGTAAAAGTGTGTATGATTTCCTAGAAAATACATCCCTATTTGGATATTGAAAAGTTGATGTATGTATAAACCATGACCCTAGTATTCCCAAATCTTGTTTCATACTTTAATAATTTGGAATAAGATACAAGAAATTTCATCCTGAAGTACTAATCAGTTTAGTAGTATTGGTAAACCAAATACATACTTGAGTATTACATTATATTTGAATACAAAAATCGCAATATAATTTTTTTTTTAATACCATTATTCCCTCTAGAATATCCCTGTATATAAAACATATTACACTACATAGATTACTAATAAAGGAAAAAATATGGGTGAGCTCAAATTCTTAGTAAGGGTTAAGTACATCAGAAGCAATAATGAATTAATGAGAATAGTCAATATGACAAGGTAAATAACTAAAAACACGTGAAATTTAAATAAATTGACTGCATAAATAGATAATGTGTAATCAATATGGAATAGAAAATAACTAAACACACATTACATTTAAATAATTTTACTGGAACGATCAATATGGCAAGGTAAATAACTAAAACTCATGACATTTAATCAATAATTGAGAATGAAATACATCCAGAGATAATATAATTATGAAAATACATGGATAATAATAATTGAATTATGGATTAAGGAATGGATTAATTATTGGACACCATGTTTCCTGGGTATATGATACCTTTACCATCAAAACATTTCATAAGATAGTTTAGAATATACTACTATCAATAACTTTCACATGATAGTTTAAAACATATTGGTTACAAACACATAAGGTTTTACAACTGATTTTTTCTCATGAGACTATTAATGCATCTAGGGTATTTCATTAAATGGTCCCCAACCCATCTCATACCTATCCAAATAATTCTTCATACACCTAATAATTGATTAATTCATAAACAATGATTCTTATCATTAAGTATTTGTATTGAGTAAAGAATATGGATTTATCAATATTTCCCTAGATATCAAATAACTTTCAATATAGTATAATGTATGTAAAAATGATATATGGTTTAAGAAATAAACATATCCATGATAAATAATATGGATATTTAGGGTAAATTTAATGTTCAGTGATCATAGGAAAGTGAACATTTGAAGAGAAATTTATTGACTACATAATGGATCAAGGAAGTGAATGATAAAACTTTCCTTATTCAAAATGATCATGAACCATATAGAGGAATAATAAGGATTGTATTAATATAAAATATACCCATTGGAGTAATAATAAAGGTTTATTGTCATTTATTACTAGAAATACCAAAAAAAATATTTTTAAAAACATTCTTGAGGAAAATATCCTATTCATTTTGAAAAACATTTTTAAAATAATTTTCTTTGAAAATCACTTTTAAAAACATTTTCCTTAAAAATATCCTCATAAAATTTCAAAGGAATATTCAAAGAAATGATTGTAACAATAGTGGTTAATTATATACATTTCTTACAAGTTAAAAAATAATATTCCTTTTTCACAATAAAAAGGTTAGGAAAGTTCCTTATTCAGAAAATGACAGGAAGATTCCTTTCACATTTTCATGAAAATTAAAATGAGAATTCATTTGAAAATGAAATAAGATTCCTTTAAAAAATTAAATATTAAAAATGGGTGAAAAGTAATTTTATAAATAATTTTTAAAAGTTTAAAAACATTTTTGAAAATATTTTTATAAATCGTGGTTTTGGAAGAAAACATATTTCCAACTGAAGAGAGAAATGAACTCAAATTTTCTTAAAAACATTTAATAAAACATTTTAAGTGCCAAAGAGTGTAAAATAGTATTATCAAATAAAAAATATCATTAATAACAATATTAGAATAAAATTAATGGGTTTATTAAATAATGATTAAATAATTCCCTTTAATGGAATTTCAAGTATAAATAATCTCGATTAAATTGAGATTGTGAGATTAACCCTTGAAAAGATCATAACTATGAAGTGAGAATTATCCAGTGAATCAATTATGTGTATAAACTTTAAATACACATAAAACAAGTAGAAATAAAAAAAAATATTGTAAAATTAATTTCATAAATAATATTAGAATATCCAAGAAAATGAAGGAGTGATATAACCCAACGAAAAGAAATTGAGTTTTTGAAATTATTTACCACTTGGTAAATTTAAATTAAAATCCCATTAAATAAAATAATTCAAATTTAAACCTAAAATATAATTAATAATGATTTATTTATGATATTTTATGTTAAAAGGGAAGTATATACACCATATAAAAGAAACTGGGTGCATAATATTATAATATTCCTCAATGAAATGAAATTGAGACGAAATCCCATACCTTACGCTTCCTTTTTGGTTGAACATACTTTAACCTTCTATATAGTCATTTTAAACATTTTATTAACTTATAAAATAACTATATTAATATTTATAATAGAATATATTATCCTTTTATAACATCTTATCACCCTTTCATTAATAATCATTCATTATTTTTGTTGTTTTGTGAGTTTATTGCCTTGTTTTCTCATGTGTGTTTTGTTATGAAATATTTGTTTCTTGAACATATTATATAGTTCTATCATATCCATAATAATAATAATGACATAATTATAATATTTTTACATTAATTTTACTTTGAAAAACAATAATTAATGATGGTTATGAAAAATGAAGTATGTTGTGATCATGGAGGTGGTAATCCATACGTACGCATGAGTAACGTTTCCATTATTAAATGATCATTGTGGAAATGAGTTAAGTAATAAATTATCCTTAAATAATTATAATAATATCATATATATCATATTATATCTTTAAATATACTTATATATATCATCCATGTGGTGTGGTTATGAAAAGAGAGTCACATCGTTTTGTGAAGGTGGTAGTCCACATGTACACGAACGACATTATCATATTTCATTTAGTGAAAAGGTAATAAATAAAATGATATATATTATATTTAAATAATGATAAATATTTTAATAATACCATAATTATTTCACGTATATCACATATAATCATTAAACTTACCCTTATCACATTCCATGTAAAGCATTAGTGAAAGACGAATCATATAGCTTCGTGAGGCGGTAGTCCACCGTACACCCAAACAATGTTATCATATCTAATAAGGAATGGAAATTAAAATGGTATAAATAATATGATTAATAAATAAGTATAATTATTTTATAAATATAATATTTATAATTTATATATATCATCATACCCAACCTTTATAGGTGGTAATGGAAAAATGAACAACATCTGCTCGAGAGGCAGTAGTATGTCGTATACACGAATGATGATTTCATAACCCATTTTATGGAATTAGAGATGGTTTTAGGTAATGAAATTCTTATAAAAATATAATATTATATGTAATATACTATGGTTATTATATCACCATGTTTTAATAAAAAATAAAGGAGGTGGAGGAAGAATTAAAATAAAGATGCTCGTTGAAGATTGTTACCCCTTCTTCAGGTATCTTCCTTTGGTTTGAACCAAAGCCTTCCTATGTTGGATTTACTCCAAAGATAAGGATTCTAGGATTAGTTGAGGGAATTGAATAATTTATTTAGGTATATATTTTCTAAACTAAAGTGGTTTTAAGGTGTGAAGAAGGGAGTAGATGGGGTGGTATTTTATAAGTGGGGGAGAGGACACACTTGGCATTTTTGAAAATAGTTTGGTATACCCATGTTTATACCTACCACTAGGCCCCAATAATAGACCAAACTATAACCTATAAGGTTTAAGGTTTAAATATTTCTATAAAATAGTTTCTTGAAAATTTTATAGGTCATTTATACCCTTATCTTTTAAGTTTAACCCCATGGTAAATCAATTTTTACCTTGATCATGGTAAATAATTTTTACTACTTTCACTATTAATTTTGGTAAAAAATAAATTTTACCTTATTATAAATTATAAATTATTATTATTCCAAATATGAAATCCATTTTTCTAAATTTATATCATATAATTGTAAAAATATAATTTAAAATTAATCTCACAAACGCGATGAGAAAGCGGGTTTTTAAAGTGAAAATGTTGAAAAGTTTACTAAGTTTATATATCTAAATTAAATATTAAAATGATTATAATCTCCTAAATTGGATTAATTAATATATAATTTTACTTATTTTACTTTAAAAAAAACTTAAAATATTGTTTAACATTATAAATTATTTAAATGAAAAGGCAGTTTTCAATTAAAATTCTTTATTTTTTACTATTCATCAAAAATGAAACATTTCATAAAAATACCAAAAACATACCATAAGATGATTTTGTATTATGATTTCAAAAATTAACTTTATTTTTTCAAATAAATTTTCTAAAAGTGTTAAAAATTAATTTTAAATTATGTGAGTAAATAACAATTAAGCCTCTTTTTAGAAAAAATACAGTTTTACAGAAAATGTTTCTTTTTATTTTAAATGATACCTATTTTATTTATAATAAATAGATAAGTAATAAAAATGTGTAAAGAATATATTTTAAGTATTTATTTAATCCTATTTATACCCATCATTATCACAACTAGGAAATATCTATCATATTAAATAATAATATTAATAGTATATTTTTGTTCGGTAAAACTCAGTCTTGCGTGTAATCCAAGATATTGAAGAAACTCATTTTTTCATGTAACATAAGTTAAAATCAATGTTTCATGTAATGAAATCTATTTATTATATTGAATTTATTTAAAATATTAAATATATCATAAAGTCTTAGGATGTTATATTCCCTTCTATGCTTGGTGTTGCATTTCATACACACTATTGAATATAATGTTCTTCTTTTAGAATTTTGGGGTGTTAAAATATAGTTATAGAACATATGCAGCTAGGTATAATCACTCTAAAAATGGTTAGTTGAGCATTTTCTCAATCATTACCCTGATGCATGGTGGGTGGGCCTAAGATCGCATGTCTGATGAGATCCACCTAGGGGGTATGCTTTGGAATATTCATACACTCTTAATGAACCATGATAAATGATTTTTCTTATCATTTTCCTAGTCTCCTACTAATTCAAAATGTTTAACCCAATTACTATATTTCATGGGTAACTCAATACTTTTTAAGTACCCTCTCCCCTATATTTCTTTTATAGAGGTACTTTATGTTACTTTGATGATACCCCATAGATTTTAATTTGATTAATGGATGTTCTCCTAGACATCCAAATTATTATATTGAATGGGGAAGTATTTGATTTCCATATTTCTCATCATACTGGTAACCATGATTTATTCAGTAAGAGGTTCCTTAGGGAATGGTTTGAAAGGTCTTGCTGAATCTTATGAGGAATTCATTGGACTTTATTAGGTAATGGGTGGGGCCTGAAATTATATATCCCCTTGATCCATCGACAAGTATCATGAGATAAAACATATTGGGTTTTGGTGTATACTACTTCCTATGATAGGATAGTGTCTTGGCTCAAGGTGTTGACAGTAATTTTTGATGTTTGACATTATGTAGTCCATAAATATGATATCAATGATTATTTTTATCCATGATTTAATTTATTATCATGGATATATAATTCCCTCAGTTTTAATTGATTATAGATTCATGTTCTTCATTTATTATTTTCATTTCACTTATTCCATGTTCATTTAATGTAATATTATATATTATGATATACTTTACTAAGCATATGTGGTCACCATTATTTTTTTTCCTTTCCCTAGGATGTCACGACCTGTCCCCTAGGGCACATGTCGGGACTACCCCAAGCCCGCCTTCCATAGGCCAGGGGCTGGTGACTAGCACTGAAGGTGTATTTTCTAAAACTGGGAAGGCATTGCCTTTATAACCTATAAGCACACGTAACCAAGCACACGGAAAGATAAGATCACAAGTAAACTGAAATGTAAACAGAGTGAGTGCAGTAAGAAAAAGGGGCCAGAATACAAGCCCAACTGGAAAGTACAAGTACAACTGTGATACAATACAACTGAAGAAAAGGGAAAGTTAGCTTTCGGATCATCCTCTGAGGTTCCTACCTGAAGGGTAGGTACAGATCGCCTCCTCAGCACTCCACATCCACCCATATTCTCTGCCTACCAAAATGCCATATGGTCCACCTCCAGGTACCGTCTAGTCCTGGTACTATCAGCCTTAGTTAGTGATGTCCGTCGTCTGCATCCAACACAACAAAGTGCGGGCATAGCCCGAGCAGGGGAGAGTATAACGATACTCTGTAGGGATCTCGAGACCCTATAGGTCTCACAAAATCCATCAAGGATAAATCAAAAAGTATGAAATCAACAGATAACCTTACCTAGGTATATTCCCACACATATACCTAAGTTATCAAGTAATACATATCAATCATGAGGAAAACACAGAGGTACTAACTCATCTCACACTAGGATTTATTCTAGGGGTAGTATCAAGTAACATTCCCAGTCACAACATCGAACACCTCGGCTGCTGGAGAACTCCTCCTTTATCGAGTACAGTGGGCCTGCCGCATCACATAGAGTCACTTCCCACTAACCTTGGACTGCTGAGGTACTCCTCCTGTCGAGTACTGTGAGTCTGCCGTGACACCAAGGCGCTCCCCACTGTGGGTCTGTCGCGTCACACAGAGGTGCTTCCCCTCATGTCCTGCTGAGGTACTCCTCCTATCGAGTACCATGGGTTTTCCACATCACCAAGGCTCTCCCCACTTTAGGTCTTCCATGTCACCAAGGCACTCCCCATTGGGCCTGTCAAATCACTCTGAGTCGAAATGGTCAGTAGTACTCAAGTCTCATCCAGCCACTGGGTTCTCGTACTATGCTCGTTCGTCTCTAGGAGGATCCACTCCACAAGCTACTCGTCAATACTCCAAATTCCATGAAGTCCCACGAATAATTATCTCAAAGTTCCACCACGTCATAGGGGTCTCAACGTAATAGAAGGCGAGTCAATCGGACACTCGGTCTGTGAGTTATTAGCCTTTTTGTTCCAGGGACCCGATTGGATTCATGATCAATCCAACTTAATTGTTCCACATCTTAATCCAAAACATAGTGGGGTATCACTCAAAGGGACTGACTCGCTCCAAGGTTCCCAACGCCACTGATGGTTCGTCTAATGGACGTCTGGTGTCAGAGTTATAGTCAAAAGAATGTAATTGGGTCGTAGTGGGACCAGGTTTAGTCTGACTCGGTCAGATAGACTTGGCCCGACCCGGCCTGGGACGACACAGTTCGGTTCGACCCGACCTGACCTGTTGGGTCCGTCCGGTTGGGTTCAGTAGACCGCAAGGGCCATAAGGGTCGCGGTAACCGTGAAGGCCGTGAGGCGTCTCAGATCGGCCATGAAATCCACAGGGGTGATCCGGCCACGGGGCGGCGGCGTTCCAGCTGTGGGGTGGCGGTCCGTCTAGGGGAGGGCAGTCTGGCCTGGGAGGGTGGTCTGGTCATGGGGAGGCGGTCCGGCCACGGGTCGGTGGTCCGGCCATAGGGCGGTGGTCCGGCCGTGGGGCAGCGGTCCGACCACGGGGAGGCAGTCCGACCACAGGAGGGAAATTCAGCCGTGGGTCGGCGGTCTGGCCATGGGGCGGCCATCTGGCCCCGGGGAGGCAGTCCGGCCGTGGGTCGACGACTCAGCCACGGGGAGGTGCCTCGGCCACAAGGCGGTACAGAGCCGCGAACGGCAGCGGTGGCCGCAATCGGCGTGGAGGCCGCGGGGCGACTACGGTGGTTGCGGGGCAGCGTTGTCATCTTTGTCACGGTCGGCGGTGGTGTCGGTCTCCATTCTCATTCCCCAACCATGGATGGTTGTCGTCCTCCTCCATCGCGAAGAACACCACAAGATTTGTGGAAGGGTCTGGCCATGTTTGTTTGGCCCGCACCCTCCGCGTTAGGGCGGTAGCAAGCGTTTCATCATAAAATGATTCAATGCGAGAGCAAATTGACATTGATCAATTTTTAAACACACCCCTACCTTGGATGGTTCGTTGACGTCGACGAGGAGGGAAGATGTTGAAGTTGTCGACGTTCGTCTTGTCCACCACACACCTCTAATCCCAGGCTTGTGCATCGGTTCATCGAAGTCGGAGATATTCCTCCTTGAAGGGTATCCCATGGAAGAAGTCAAAGTCGGCATTCTTCATCGGTGGAGTGTTCTTCGTTGGAGATCTTTTTCCCAAGTTCCTCCTCTCCCCAATTCCACCAAAAAGAATTCATAGCCCAAAAATAATAGATTATATGTTCTATTATGTTTGTTGGCATGAATTCAAATAGTTTAATTAATTAATTGATGTGTTGGCTCAATTAATTAAAGGGGAGGATTGGAATAAATTAATCTGGTGCATTGGCATAACTTAATGTGGAGGAAGCTCAAGAGGCTCCTCTACATTAATGAGGGATTTGAGAATTTTCTCCCTCATTAAGAGGGGAGTTCAAAAGGCTTAGTCCTTAGGTGGTCCCCACCACCATAACCTCTCATGGGAGGTTAGGATCTGGTGGTCCCCACCACTATAACCTCTCATGGGAGGTTAAGGTCTGGTGGTCCCCACTACTAACTTCCACATGGAGTGGTTACTACAAATAAAAGGAAATATGTGTTTATTTTATTTTATTATTTCCACGAAAAACCCAAAAACTAACTTCCACCCTCGACCAACTGTCGTCGAGGTTAAAGTCTCTTTAAACGAATACTGGCACTGTGAATTCAACGGTGCCCTTAGATTTCAATTCTGAGCACCGGTTCAAAAGGTAGAAAACCCCACCCGCATGTTTACCGAATGTACCTGAAAAAACGTTTAGAAATTCATTTCGGGCACTCTGGGCCTCAGAATCACATGCCGTCAATTTTTGCGAACTCATAAAATTCCCATTTATTTAAAAAAAATTACATGGGAATTATGGGTCTTTACATTCTCTCCACCTTAGGGCTCTACGTCTCCGTAAGCCACAATTCAAACTAGGTAAACAAGTGGGGGTACTGAGCATTCATCTGAGCCTCCTACTCCCATGTGCTCTCCTAGAGGTTCTCATACTACCAGCGAATGCACACCAGAGGTATCGACCATCCATGAAGGACCTGCTCTTGTCGATCCTCAATCTCTATTGAAACCTCCGTAAAAGTCATCGACATCCAGCTTCCCATGGTCGATGATGTGAGAAGGGTCATGCACGTATCTCCTCAGCTGGGACACGTGGAATACGTCATGCACCCGGTGCAATTGAGGGAGAAGAGCTAAGCGGTATGCCACCTCGCCAACTCTACTGAGGACCTGAAAAGGTCCGATAAATCTCAAAGATAACTTGTCACCTCGGCCAAATCTCTACAAACCTCGTCGAGGTGAGACTCATAGAAAGACGTGGTTGCCATCCTCGAACTCCAGAGGTCTCTGTCTTCTATCGGCATACGAATTCTACCTGATATGTACAGTCTTCATACACTCCTGGATGATCTGAACCTTCTCTATGATAGCTTGTACCATCTCTGGTCCCACTAGTGCTGACTCCCATGTGTCAGTCCATCACAAAGGTGATCTGTAAGGTCGCCCGTACAACGCCTCAAAAGGTGTCATCCCAATGGTGGAGTGATAGTTGTTATTGTATGCAAACTCCTCCAAAGGTAAGTAATCCTCCCAGCTATGACCGAAGTCGAGGAAACAATCACGCAACATGTCCTCGAGGGTCTGAATGGTCCACTCAGTCTGACCATCCGTCTAAGGATGGAAGGCGGTGCTCAAAATAAGCTACATCCCGAAAGCCTCCTGCAACCCCTTCCATAGCTGGGAAGTAAATTGTGCATCACGATCAGAGACAATATTTGAGGGTACTTCATGTAACCGCACAGTCTCCTGCACATAGATGCATCCTAAGATCTCTAATGAACCCTGCTCTATGATCGGTAGGAAGTAGGATGACTTGGTGAGTCGGTCGACGGTCACCCAAATCAAGTCATGACTCATGTATTTACATGGAAGTCCTGTCATGAAATCCATGGATATCCCATACCACTTACACTCTAGGACCTCTAAAGGCTGAACCAATCCTACTGGTACCTGATGCTCCACCTTCACTTGCTAACAAGTGAGGCACCAAGAGATAAACTCTGCTACTGCTTTCTTCATTCCCAGCCACCAGTGCTGTCGTCGGAGGTCCTAATACATCTTTGATACTCCTGGATGTATCACTAGAGTGGATGTGTGGAACTCTCTCAACACTTCCTATTGAAGTGACACTAGTACCATGGTACATCCTCTGAATAGAATAACGTTCTCCCCATCTTTATAAAATACATCAGGTGCATGCCCTGTGGATATCTGAGCACGTCATGCCTTGTAGTCAGTGTCCCCACGTTATGCCTCCCTGACTCACTGAAGAAGTGGGGGAGTGACTGTAAGAGACTATAGAAAATCTGCTCCATCTTTATCCAAAAAAGATATCTGTAAAGTGGCCAGCTGCTCTGTCGCCTCACCTAGCAGCTGTATACCAGACCTCCTACTGAGTGCATCTGCTAAAAAAGTCCCCTCCCCAGTAGTTTAGACTATCTCGAAGTCATAGTCCTAGAAAAACTCAAGACAACATCTCTATCTCAAGTTTAGGTCCTTATGAGAGAAGATATACCTGAGACTCTTGTGATCATAGTAAATTGTAAAATGCTCGCCCATCAGATAGTGTTGCCACATCTTCAAGGAGAAGACCACTGCTGCTAACTCCTGGTCATGGGTAGCATAGCTCTGCTCATGTTGTCTCAGCTGTCGAGAACCATATGTGATCACTGCCTGCTCCTGCATCAGGACACATCTGATTCTGGTCCCTAATGTGTCGTAGTAGACTATGTACCCTACGCCCTCCTCTGGTATCCTCAAGATGGGGGCACTAGTCAACCTCTACCTTAGCTCCTGAAAACTCTGCTGGTATCTCTCCAACCAAATGAAGGGTGGAACCTTATTTTTCAGGGATGATAGTGGTTCTGCAACTCTGTATAAGTCTAGAACAAACCTTCAGTAATATCCGGCCAAACCCAAGAAACTCCATACCTCCGTCACACTCTTGGGTGGATCCCAAGAAAGTATCACCTCAATCTTCACTGGATCCACTACAACTCTAGCCTCCGATATGACATGACCCTGAAAGTGAACCTCTCAGATCCAGAATTAGAACTTTGAGAGCTTACCATAAAGTTGGTGCTCTCGGAGTGTGTCCTGTACTACCTACATATAGTAGGTATGCTCCTCCTCAGTAGTCGAGTATATTAGAATGTTGTCGATGAATACCACTACAAAGTGATCAAGGTATGGATGAAAGATAATGTTCATGAGTCCCATGAACACTACTGGAGCGTTGGTCACGCCTAATGGAATAACCAAGAACTCATAATGGCCATACCGACACCTGAAGGTCGTCTTCTGCACATCCTCATCTCGTACTCTGAGCTGGTGATAGCCTGATCTGAGGTCTATCGTTGAAAACCATCATTCTCTCTTCAGCTGATCAAAGAGATCTTCAATCCTTGGGAGTGGGTACTTGTTCTTCACAGTCACCTGGTTCAGGCACTGATATTCAACACAAAACCTCAAGATCCCATCTGCCTTCTTGGTGAACATAATTAGGGCTGCCCAAGGAGAAACATCGGGCCAGATGAATCCCTTCCCTTTCAAGTCCTCTAGCTGTACTCGCAGCTCGCGAAGCTCTGAGGGTGTCATCTGATACGCTGGTGTAGATATTGGTGTCATCATGGGGTACAATTCGATGTAAAATTCCACCTATCTATAAGGAGTTAGACCCATAACATCATCAGGGAAAACATTTGTGTACCGGTCCACCACTACAGGATAGCTCAGACTCTCCGCATCAACAGCTCAGAGGGTAAGGCTAGCCAACTAATGAGTGATCGGTTGCACTCTCCTATGGGTAAATCCATTCTACGCTATAAAGGCTCCCTTATCACCGGTTAAGGTAAACCTGGTCACATCCGTGCAGACACACTACACCTTGCACCTAATACAGTCAATCTGAGCATGGACTGTAGATAACTAGTCCATACCTAAGATGACATCTTAAGGCCTCGACGCTGCTATTAAGAGATCCCAGCCGAAGCTCTCGCCTCCTATAGTAAGCTCACACTGCCGGCACCAGTGCGTAATCATTGAATCCTCTCTCATAGGAGTCTCTAGCCATAAGGATTGAGCCAATGGCTCCATTAAAATCTCTGAGCTTTGAATGATGGAAGTGGAAATAAAATAATGACTGGCACCTATGTCTATAAGTACTGCAACTAAGGTGTAGTTGACATAGATCGTACCTCGTATTATCTCTGGAGCTCCATGATCGTAAGCCTCAGCTGCCTGGAGTTGAGCTCTCCCTTATCCACCTACTCCCTACGGTCATGGTGGACCTCCTAGTGGTGGTGGTGGTAACATCTCAAATCATTGCCCACCGCTATTTGCACGGCCATCTCCCCTGCCACATCCACCTACTCCCTGCGGACCTCCTCGATCGAACCTCTGTCTCTGCCTGGGCGGTCTTTCGACTGTCTTCTGACCATCCATATGCTGGGTCGGACAGTCACGAGCCATGTGACCCTGGCCACCACATGCGTAACACTTCCCACTCCTGGTATAACTGGCTCCGCCTCGGGTGCCCCTCATAACCGATCCTGAGTCTTGTGGTCGTCCACCTGTGGGTCTAGTCCTCTTGGACCTCTGTGACGTCTGTCTACTGCCAGCTGCAGAAGACTCCGCTATGTGATGACTGGTAGTGGGTATCGCTACTGGTGATTGCTCAGCAAGGAAACTCTCCTCCAAGAGGGCTCTCTCTAACACCCCTGACTGCATCGGGATGCTGAGTGAGATCATCGAAGACACGATATCCTTCCTGAGTCCCTGCTCGAAGGTTTGGGCCCAGAAGAATGGGTCCCACACCATATCTATGGAGTAGTGTGAGAGGTCAGTGAACCTCTCTAAGTACTGAACCACCATCATGTTGCCCTGCTGTAGATGAAGAAGCTCTTGTATTCACACTGCACGAAGAGCCGCTGGGATAAACTATGCCCGAAACAAGCTCTCGAAGTCTGCCCAGAGAAGCATCACCTCATCGTGAACCTAGAGCATCAAACTCTACCATCTGCCTACTTCTTCCTATAGAAGGCTAGTGGAAAGGATCACCATGAGATCGGTTGGTGTCCCTATGAGTCAGAAGACTCTCACCACAGCCTCCAGCCAATACTCAGCCGCATGTGGGTCTGTCTATCCCCTGAACTTGGGTGGCCTCTGGTGCCGGAACTCGTGAAACATGCTCATGTGGCGTGCACCATCTGCTGCTGGGGCTGGTGGCATTGGTGGCCCAATGGGGAGCAGTATTGCTGGTTCCTCTGCTGGTGCCTCTACTAGAAAAGGGCCCTACATCGAGGCCTAATCGCTCGGTGGGCTATTAGTGCGTACAACTCTTGGAACCCTAGCCGGCTGTCTGCATGGAGTCATCCTAAAAAGAAACAGGTCCTCCATGGTTAATAAGTTATACTTACCGATCTAAAAGTTATACCTGGTGATCTGACTCAAAAGATCACAAAGAAAACTTTTTAAAACACACACACAATCAGTGTTTTCATGCACTGAGTCTGAAATCAGAAGTTAGGGTCCTGGTGTATGGATACGTCAGCCGCCACACCAACACTGGTTTCCCTAAAATGATAACCACACTCACTACACTTAACACTATTTCCATTAAAAAGAAAGATTGTAGTCCTAAGTTCTTGTGGTAGAACCAACTCCTCTGACACCAATTTGTCACGACCCATCCCCCGGGTCCCATGTCGTGACTACCCCAAGCCCACCTTCCATAGGCCAGGGGATGGCGACTATCACCGAATGCGTATTCCCTAAAACTGGGAAGGAATTTCCTTTATAACCTGTAATCACACATAACTAAGCACACAACAAGATAGGATCACAAGTAAACTGAACTGTAAATAGAGTGAGTGCAGTAAGAAAAAGAGGCTAGAATGCAAGCCCAACTGGAAAGTACAAGTACAACTGTGATACAATAAAACTAAAGAAAAGGGAAAGTCAATTGTTGGATCATCCTCCAAGGTTCCTACCTAAAGGGTAGGTACAGATCGCCTCCTCAGCACTCCACATCCACTCATCTCCTCTACGTATTGACACGTCGTACGGTCCACCTCTAGGTACCGTCCAGTCCTGGTACTCTCAGACTCAGTCAGTGTTGTCCATCGTCTACATCCAACACAACAAAGTGCGGGCATAGCCCATGCAGGGGTGAGTATAATGATACTCAGTAGGGACCTCGATACCCTCTAGGTCTCACAAAATCCATCAAGGATAAATCAAAAAGTATGAAATCAACATATAACCTTAATTAGGTATATGCCCATACATATACCTAAGTTATCAAGTAATCCATCTCAATCATGAGGAAAACCTAGTGGTACTGACTCAGATCACACCAGGATTTATTCTAGGGGTAGTATCAAGTAACATTCATACTCACACCATCGAACACCTCGGCTACTGGAGAACTCCTCCTCTATCGAGTATAGTGGGCCTGCCGCGTCACATAGAGGCACTTCCCACTAACCTTGGACTGCTGAGGTACTCCTCCTGTTAAGTACCATGGGTCTCCCGCATCACCAAGGCACTCCCCACTATGGGTCTGTTGAGTCACACAGAGGCACTCCCCCTCGTGGCCTGCTAAGGTACTCCTCCTGTCGAGTACCGTGGGTCTGCCGTGTCACCAAGGCGCTCCCCACCATGGGTCTACCGCGTCACCAAGGTGCTCCCCACTGGGCATGTTAAGTCACTCCGAGTTGAAACAGTCAGAATTCGTCAAGTCTCAGCCATCCATTGGGTTCTCATACTATGATCTCTCATCTTTGGAGGGATCTGATCCACAAGCTACTGGTCAATACTCCAACTTCCACGAAGTCCCCTAAAGAAGTATCTCAAAGGTCTTCCATGTCATAGGGGTCTCAACTTAATAGTCGGCACATCAATCGGACGCCCGGTCTGTGAGTTATTAGCCTTTTAGTCCTAGGGGCCCAGTTGGATTCATGCTCGATCCAACCTGATCATTCCCCATCTTAATCCAAAACACAACGGGGTATCACTCAAATTGACTGACTCACTCCAAGGTTCCCAACGCCACTGACGGTTCGTCTAACAGATGTCTGGTGCCAGAGTTATGTCCAAAAGAATGTATTTCGGTCATTGTGGGTCCAGGTCTGGGTCGACCCGGCCTGACCCGCTGGGTTAGGCCTATTGGGTTCAGTAGGTTGTGAGGGTCGTGAGGGCCACGATATCCATGAAGGCCGCAAGACGGCTCGTCTCAGCCATGAAGGCCGCGGGGGTTGTCCGGCTGCGGGGCAGCGGCGGTCCGGCCGCGGGGCGGCGGGGCGGCGCCTCGGCCACGGGGCGGTGCCTCGGCCGCGGGGTGGTGCAGAGCCGAGGACGGCGGTGGTGGCTGCGGTCGGCACGGAGGCCACGGGGCGGCAACAGTGGTCGTGGGGCAGCGTCGTTGCATCATCGCCTTCATCGTGGCTGGCGGTGGTGTCGGTCGCCATTCTCGTGCCCCAACCATGGATGGTTGTCGTCCTCCTCTATCGTGAAGAACACTGCAAGATTTGCGGAAGGGTCGGGCCATGTTTGTTTTGCCCACACCCTCCACGTTAGGGTGGTAACAAGTGGCTCATCATAAAAAGATTCAATGCGAGAGGAAACTGACATTGATCAATTATTAAACAAACCCATACCTTGGATGGTTTGTTGAAATCGATGAGGAGGGAAGATGGTGAAGTTGTCTATGTTCATCTTGTCTACCACAAACCTCCAATCCCAGGCTTGTGTGTCTATTCGTCGAATTCGAAGACATTTCTCCTTGAAGGGTGTCCCGTGGAAGAAGTCAAAGTCGGTGTTCTTCATCGGTGGAGCGTTCTTTGTTGGAGAGATTTCTCCCAAGTTCCTCCTCTCCCCAATTCCATCAAAAAGATTTCGTAGCCCAAAATCATAGATTATGTGTTCTATTATGTCTTTTTGCATGAATTCAAATAGTTTAATTAATTAATTGATGTGTTGGGTCAATTAATTAAAGGGGGGTTGGCATAAATTAATGTGGTGTGTTGGCATAACTTAATGTGGAGGAAGCTCAAGAGGTTCCTCCACATTAATGAGGGAGTTGAGAAGTTTCTCCCACATTAAGAGGGGAGTTCAAGAGGCTTAGGCCTCAGGCGGTCCCCACCACCCTAACCTCCCATGGGAGGTTAGGGTCTGGTGGTCCCCACTACTAACATCCACATGGAGTGGTTACTATAAATAAAATAAAATATGTGTTTATTTTATTTTATTATTTCCACAAAAAACCCAAAAACTAAATTCCTCCATCATCCAACTACCGTCGAGGTGAAAGTCTCATTAAGAGAATATCGGTGCTGCGAGTTCAACGGTGCCCTCGGATTTCAATTCTGAGCACCGGTTTTAAAGCTAGAAAAACCCACTCGCAGGTTTACTGAATGTACTCGAAAAAAATTTCAGAAATTCATTCTGGGCACTCTGGGCCTAGGAATCGTGTACCGTCAATTTTCACGGACTCAAAAAATTCCCATTTATTTAAAAAAAATTACATGGGAATTATAGGTCTTTACATTCTCCCCACATCAGGGATCTATGTCCCTGTAATCCACAACTCAAACTAGGTAAACAATTGGGGGTACTGAACACGCATCTAAACCACCTGCTCTCATGTTCTCTCCTGGAGTTTATCATGCTACCATCGAACGTGCACTAAAGGTATTGACCATCCATGAAGGACCCACTCCTTTTGATCCTCAATCTCTATTGGAACCTCCATAAAAATCACCCCGTCATCGACGTCCAACTCTCCATGGTCGATGATGTGAGAAGGGTTGTGCATGTATCTCCTCAACTGGGACACGTGGAAGACGGAATGTACCCAGTGCAACTGAGGTGGAAGAGCAAAGTGGTATTCCACCTCACCAACTCTGCTGAGGACTTGAAAAGGTCCAATGAATCTCGGAGATAACTTGTTTCCTCGACCAAATCTCCTCAAACCTCGTCAAGGTGAGACCCGTAAAAAGACGTAGTCGCCATCCTCAAACTCTAGAGGTCTCCATCTCCTATTGGCATACGAATTCTGCCTGCTATGTGCAGTCTTCATCTACTCCTAGATGATCTGCACCATCTCTGTGGTAGCCTGTACCATATCTATTCCCACTAGTGTTGACTCCCCCTAGGTCAGTCCAGCACAAAGGTGATCTGCAAAGTCGCTCGTATAATGCCTCAAAAGGTGTCATCCCAATGGTAGAGTGATAGCTATTGTTGTATGAAAACTTCACCAAAGGTAAGTGATCCTCCCAGCTGCGACTGAAGTTGAGGACACAAGAACGCAACATGTCCTTGAGGGTCTGAATGGTCTGATCAGTCTGACCATCCATCTGAGGATGAAAGGCGGTTCTCAAACGAAGTTGCATCCTGAAAGCCTCCTGTAACCCCTTCTATAGCCGGGAAGTAAATTGTGCATCAGGATCGGAGACAATAATTGAGGGTACTCCATGTAACCACACAATCTCCTTCACATAGAGGTGTCCCAAGCTCTCTATTGAACCCTGTTCTCTAATTGGTAGGAAGTGGGCTGACTTGCTGAGTCGATCGAAGATCACCCAAATCGAGTCATGACCCATGGATCTAAGTGGAAATCCTATCACAAAGTCCATGGATATCCCATCCCACTTCCACTCTGGGACCTCTAAAGACTGAACCAAGCTTGCTGGTACCTGATGCTCTACCTTCACTTGCTGACAAGTGAGGCACCGAGAGACAAACTCTACTACTACTTTCTTCATTCTCGGCCACCAATGTTGTCGCCGGAGGTCCTGATACATCATCGACACTTCTAGATGTACCGCTAGAGTGGATGTGTGGAACTCCCTCAACACTTCCTCCTGAAGTGACACTGGTACCATGGTATGTCCTCTGAATAAGATGACATTCTCCCCACCTTTAGAAAATCCATCTAGTGCCTGCCCTATGGATATCTGAGCACATCCTACCTCGCAGTCAGTGTCCCCACGTTGTGCCTCCCTGACTCGCTGAAGAAGTGGGGGAGTGACTATAAGATACTATAGTAAAGTTTCTCCATCTCTATCCACAAAGGATATTTGTAAAACGGCCAGCTGCTTCGTCGCCTCACCTAGCAGCTGTATACCAGACCTCCTGCTGAGTGCATCTCCTATAACATTCCCCTTTCCAGTAGTATATAATATCTCGAAATCATAGTCCTGGAGGAACTCAAGCCAATGTCGTTTTCTCAGGTTCAGGTCCTTCTGAGAGAAGATATACCTGAGACTCCTGTGATCAGAGTACACTGTAAAATGCTCGTCCATCAAATAGTGTTGCCACATCTTCAAGGCGAAGACCACTGCTGCTAACTTATGGTTATGGGTTGCATAATTCTACTCGTGCTATATCAGCTTTCGAGAACCATATGCAATAACTTCTCACTCCTGTATCAAATACACATCCAAGTCCGGTCCTTGATGCGTCGCAGTAGACTATGTACCCTACGCCCTCCTCCGGTAGCCTCAAGATGGGGGCACTAGTCAGCCTCTACCTCAGCTCCTAAAAACTCTGCTGGAATCTCTCTGACCAAATGAAGGGTTTCCCCTTCTTCATTAAGGATGATAGTTGTACTACAACTCTAGAGAATTCTGGAACAAAACTTTGGTAATATCCGGACAAACCTAGGAAACTTTGTACCTCCGTCACACTCCTGGGTGGATCCCAAGAAAGTACCACCTCAATATTTTCTAGATCCACTGAAACTCCAGTCTCTGATATGACATGACCCAGAAAGTGAATCTCTTGGATCCAGAACTGGCACTTTGAGAGCTTACCATAAAGCCAGTGCTCTCAGAGTGTGTCCAGTACTACCTGCAAATGGTAGGTATGCTCCTCCTCAGTAGTCAAGTAGATCAGAATGTCATCGATGAAGACCACTACAAAGTGATCAAGGTATGGCTGAAATATCATGTTCATGAGTCCCATGAACACTGCTGGAGT
Organism: Viscum album; assembly: GCA_963277665.1. Lineage (NCBI taxonomy): Eukaryota > Viridiplantae > Streptophyta > Magnoliopsida > Santalales > Viscaceae > Viscum > Viscum album. The sequence continues at coordinate 1,426,399,921 of OY728138.1, read as the reverse complement.
GTTGGTCATGCAGAATGACATAACCAAGAACTAGTAATGGCCATACCAACACCTGAAGGTCGTCTTTTTCACATCCTCATCTCGTACTCTGATTTGGTGATAGCCTGATCTGAGGTCTATCTTCGAGAACCACCGTGCTCCCTTCATCTGATCAAAGAGGTCATCAATCCTTGGGAGTGGGTACTTGTTCTTCACGGTCACCTAGTTTAGGCACCAATAGTCAACACAAAGCCTCAAGCTCTCATCCACCTTCTTGGTGAACAGAATCAGGGCTGCCCAAGGAGAAACACTGGGTCGGATGAATCCCTTCCCCTACAAGTCCTCTAGTTGTACCCATAGCTCTCAAATCTCCAAGGGTTCCATCTGATACATTGGTGTAGATATCGGCGCCATCTCAGGGTACAAGTTGATGTAAAAGTCCACCTATTTGCGAGGAGGTATACCCAGAACATCATTAGGGAAAACATCTGCATACTGTTCCACCACTACAGGATAGCTCGGACCCTCCACATCAATAGCTCTGAGGGTAAGACTAGCCAGATGATGAGTGATCGGCTGCACTCTCCTCTGGGTAAGTCCATCCTGCACTGCAAAGGCTCCCTTCTCACCGGTGAAGGTAAAACTGGTCCCATCCGTGCGGATACACCACACCTTGCGCCTAATACATTCAATTTGACCATGGACTGTAGATAAACAGTCCATACCCAAGATGACATTGTAAGGCCTTGATGCCGCTATTAGGAGATCCCAGCCAAAGCTCTCACCTCCTAGAGTAATCTCACACTGCCAGAACTAGTGCATAATCGTCGAATCTGCTCCCGTAGGAGTCTCTAGCCGTAAGGATTGAGCCAAAAGCTCTGTTGGAATCTCTGAGTTCCAAACGAGGGCAGTGGAAATAAAATAATAACTAGAACCTGGGTCTATAAGTACTACAGCTAAGGTGGAGTAGTCATAGATTGTACCTCGTATCATCTCTGGAGAACCATGATCGTAAGCCTCAGCTGCCTAAAGCCAAGCTCTCCCTTGTCCACCTACACCCTGTGGTCGGGGTGGACCTCCTGGTGGTGGTGGTGATAACATCTGAAATCATCGCCCACCGCCAGTTGCATGGCCAGCTCCCCTACCACGTCTGCCTACTCCATGCGGACCTCCTCAGTTGAACATCTGTCTCTGTATGGGCAGTCCTTCGACCGTCTTCTAACCATATGTATGGCGGGTCGGATAGTCACGAGCCATGTGACCCTATCCACCACATGCGTAACATTGCCTGGTCCTGGTATAACTAGCTCCGCCTCGAGTGCCCCGCACAACCGATCCTAAGTCATGTGGTCATCCACCTGTGGGTCTATTCCTATTGGACCTTTATGACGTCTGTTTACTGCCAGCTGTAGAAGACTCTGCTACGTGATGACTGGTAGTGGGTCTCATTGCTGGTGAATACTCAACAAGGAAACTCTCCACCAAGAGGTCTCTCTCTAACATCTCTACCTGTGTTGGGATGCTAAGTGAGATCATCGAAGACCTAATCTCCTGCCTGAGTCCCTACTCGAAGGTTTGGGCCCTGAAAAATGGGTCTCGAACCATATCTGTGGATTAGCATGAGAGGTCAGTGAACCTCGCTGAGTACTGGTCCATAGTCATGTTGCACTGTTGAAGATGAAGAAGCTCCTGTATGCGTACTGTGCGAAGATTCGTTGGGACAAACTCTGCCTGAAACAGGCTCTAGAAGTTTTCCCAAAGAAGTGTCACCTCATCATGAACCTGGAGCATCAAGATTCACCATCTGCCTATTTCTACCTATAGAAGGTTGGCAGCAAGGATCACCATTAGATCGGCTGGTGTCCCTACGAGTCAGAAGACTCTCACCATAGCCTCCAACCAATCCTTAGTGGTCTGCGTGTCCGTCTCTCCCTTGAACTTGGGTGGCCTCTGGCGCTGAAACTCGGGCAACGTGCTCATTTAGCATGCATTGTCTGCTGCTGTGGATGGTGGTATCGGTGACCTAATGAAGAGCGGTACTTCTGGTGCCTCCACTAGTTCCTCTATTTTAAAAGGGCCCTACATTGAGGTCTCGTCTCTCGATGGGCTATCAGTGCATACAACTCTCAAAACCCTAGTCGGTTTTCTATGTGGAGGCATCCTAAAAAGAAATGGGTGCGCCATGGTTAATAAGTTATACCTGGTAAGATGAAATTTATACTTGGTGATCTAACTCAAAATATCACAAAGAAAACTTTTTAAAACACACACGCAATCAATGTTTTGGTGCACTAAGTCGGAAATCAGAAGTCAGAGTCCTGGTGTATGGATATGTCGGTCGCCACACCAACACTGGTTTCCCTAAACTGATAACCACACTCACTACACTTGACACTATTATCGTTAAAAAGAAAGATCATAGTCCTAAGTTCTGCAGTATAACTGAATCCTCTGATACCAATTTGTCACAACCCATCCCCCGGGGCTCGTTTTGTGACTACCCCAAGTCCACCTTCCATAGGTTAGGGGATTGCGACTAGCACCGAATGCGTATTCTCTAAAACTAAGAAGGCATTGCCTTTATAACCTATATTCACACATAACCAAGCACAAAGCAAGATAGGATCACAAGTAAACTAAACTATAAACAGAGTGAGTGCAATAAGAAAAAGGGGCCAGAATACAATCCCAACTGGAAAGTACAAGTACAACTGTGATACAATACAACTGAAGAAAAGGGAAAGTCGGTTGTTGGATCATCCTTTGAGGTTCATACCTGAAGGGTAGGTATAGATCACCTCCTCATCACTCCACGTACACCCATCTCCTATGCGTACTGACACGTCGTATGGTCCACCTCCAGGTACCATACAGTCCTGGTACTATCAGCCTCAGTTAGCGATGTATGTCATCTGCATCCAAAAAAACAAAGTGCGGGCATAGCCCCAGTAGGGGTGAGTATAACAATACTCGTTAAGGATCCCGAGACCCTATGGGTCTCACAAAATATATCAAGGATAAATCAAAATGTATAAAATCAATAGATAACCTTACTTAGGTATATTCCCATACATATACCTAAGTTATCAAGTAATCCATCTCAATCATGAGGAAAACACAGAGGTACTGACTCAGCTCACACCAGGATTTATTCTAGGGGTAGTATCAAGTAACATTTTCAGTCACAATGTCAAACACCTCAGCTGCTGGAGAACTCCTCCTCTATCGAGTATAGTGGGTCTGTTGCGTCACACAGAGGTGCTTCCCACTTACCTTGGACTGCTGAGGTACTCCTCCGGTCGAGTACCGTGGGTCTGTCGCATCACAAAGGCGCTCCCCGCCGTGGGTCTGCCACATCACACAGAGGCACTCCCCCTCGTAGCCTGCTGAGATACTCCTCCTGTCGAGTACCGTGGGTCTGTCGTGTCACCAAGGCGCTCCCCATTGTGGGTATTCCGCGTCACCAAGGCGCTCCCCACTGGGCATGTCAAGTCACTCTGAGTCAAAACGGTTAGCAGTCATCAAGTCTCAGCCAGCCACTGGGTTCTCGTACTATGCTCACTCGTCTCTAGGAGGATCCACTCCATAAGCTACTGGTCGATAATCCAATTGCCATGAAGTCTCATGAAGAAGTACCTCAAAGGTCTGCCACATCATAGGGGTCTCAACGTAATAGACGGTGCGTCAATCGGATGCTCAGTCTGTGAGTTATAATCCTTTTAGTCCCGGGAGCCCGATTGGATTCATGCTTGATCTGACCTGACCATTCCCCATATTAATACAAAACATAGTGGGGTATCACTCAAAGGGACCGACTCGCTCCAAGGTTCCCAACGCCAGTGATGGTTCGTCTAACGGATGTCCAGTGCCAGAGTTATGGCCAACATAATTTAATTGGGTCGTAGTGGGTTCAGGTATGGGTCGACCCAGCCTCACCAACTGGGTCTGGCCCATTGGGTTCAGTAGGCCAAGAGGGCTGCAGTAGCCGTGAAGGCCGCAAGGCGGCTCGGCTTAGCAGCGAAGGCCGCGGGGGCCGCGGGGGAGGTCCGGCCACGGGGTGGCGGTGGTCTGGCCACGGGGCGGCGATCCGGCCATAGGAGGGCGGTCCGGCCGTGGGGAGGCGGTCCAGTCGCAGGGAGGAGGTCCGGCTGCGGGTCGGCGGTCCGGCCGTGGGGCGGCAGTCCGTCCATGGGTTGGCGGTCCGGCTGCGGGAGGGCGGTCCAGCCGCAGGTCGACAGTTCGGCCGCGGGGCGGCGGTCCGGCCATGGGGAGGCGGTCCGGCCATGAGGCAGCACCTCAGCCGCGGGGTGGCGCCTCTGCCGTGAGGTGGTGCGGAGCCGCGGATGGCGGCGGTGGCCGCGGTCAGCGAGGAGTCTGCGGGGCGGTGACAGTGGTCGCGGGGTGGCGTTATTGCGCCGTCACAACTAGCGGTGGTGACGGTCGCTGTTCTCATGCCACAACCATGTATGGTTTCCGTCCTCCTCCATCACGAAGAACACCACAAGATTTGTGGAATGGTCAGGCCATGTTTTTTGGCCTGTACCCTTCGCGTTAGGGTGGTAGAAAGTGGCTCATCATAAAAAGATTCAATGCGAGAGTAAATTGACATCGATAAATTATTTAACACACCCCTACCTTGGATGGTTCATTGCCATCGATGAGGAGGGAATATGGTGAAGTTTTAGACATTCGTCTTTTCCGCCACACACCTCCAATCCCGATCTCGTGCGTCAGTTCGTCGAAGTCGAAGACGTTCCTCCTTGAAGGGTGCCCCATGGATGAAGTCAGTGTTAGCGTTCTTCATCGGTGGAGTGTTCTTCATTAGAGATCTTTCTCCCAAGTTCCTCCTCTCTCCAATTCCACCAAAAAGAATTTGTAGCCCAAAATAATAGATTATGTGTTCTATTATGTTTATTGGCATGAATTCAAATAGTTTAATTAATTAATTGATGTGTTGGCTCAATTAATTATAGGTGAGGGTTGGTGTAAATTAATATGGTATGTAGGCATAACTTAATGTGGTGGAAGCTCAAGAGGCTCCTCCATATTAATAAGGGATTTGAGAAGTTTCTCCCTCATTAAGAGGGGAGTTCAAGAGGCTTAGGCCTCGGGTGGTCCCCACCACCATAACCTCTCATGGGAGGTTAGCCTCGGGTGGTCCCTACCACCATAACCTCTCATGAGAGGTTAGGGTCTGGTGGTCCCCACTACTAACTTCCACATGGAGTGGTTACTACAAATAAAATAAAATATGTGTTTATTTTATTTTATTATTTCCATGAAAAACCCAAAAACTAACTTCCACCCTCGACCAACTATCGTCAAGGCGAAAGTCTCTTTAAGCGAATACCGGCACTGCGAGTTCAACGGTGCCCTTGGATTTCAATTCTGAGCACTGGTTCAAAAGTTAGAAAAACCCACTCTCACGTTTACTAAACGTACCTGAAAAAAGTTCAGAAATTCATTTCGGGAACTCTGGGCCTCAGAACCACATGCCGTCAATTTTCACAGACTCGTAAAATTCCCATTTATTTAAAAAAATTACAAGGTAATTCCTGGTCTTTATATGGGAAACCCATAGGAGGACTATGTGTAATTTTCATGGATATTTTAGAAGGGATAATAATTTTCTCACATTTTTTTCATGTTTCATCTTATGTTTTAAAATATAATATATGTATGTATGTATTTAGTCTTCTAAGACTACTATGTTGTTTGATCCTATGAGAACCCTTGTATTTTTGTACCAATAATTTAATATAACTACTAGCTCTAGGTTTCTAGATTCTGGGGTGTTATAGAAATAATTGATGAATTAGTTCAAGAGTTAAAGGCTTTCATGGAAAGGAAGAAATTCTATGAAAATTATATAATTTCTCTTAGAAAAAAATTATGTAGAGTAGATGAAAACTGCACATGATGAAAATAAAATTAAATTCAAGAATCAAGAACACAAACTAGTGGAGAAAAACTTGAGAATTAAAAGGCTTAAGGATGAGATACATGTTCTAGATAGGGAGACAAATCTAAATATTCTCATGGGGTAACCTCAACTAGTAGTAAGGAGAACATAAATTTGGAATTAAAGGAAAAGCGGTCCATGATGAATATTACTGATATAACCAATCCTTAGAGAAAATTGGAGTTATAATGTTATTTTTATGGGAATACTGGACACACCGTGGGTGTTCATAGAGAAGCTGGAGGGTTAAAAAAAGAAGAGAAACTAGTTTCAACCTCATCCCTATCAAGTCATCACAAGTACATGATGTATGATTTTTTAAGGGATGTTATATGTATTCTATCATTGGATATATGGAACTGTACAACAGAGACAGATAGAATAAAGATGCTAGAATGATATTTCTAATGAAAATGTGTAAATTTAAGGATAATAAATATTTTAAAACCAAAAATAGATTCATGGTTATGAATAGTGATATTAAAAATTGGAAAAGGATACCAAAGGTTTCACTTGTGGATTGTTAATAGCAGTCACCCTGGAAGAAAAATATGTATGTTTGGAAAGAGAGGAAGGTTGAATCAGTCTCACTCATGGAAAATAAATAAAATATGAATGAAAAATTATCTCTATCAAAGAAGAAGGAGACTACAAGAAAAAATTTAAAGAAAAATATTATAAGGAGATATAAGTCTAATACGGATTTAGGAGTCGGTTTTGAAAATGAGTAGAAGACATTTTTAATTGGTTTTATGCATGAAATTACAAAACATAGATGGAAAACTAATATAGAAACTTTGTGGAGGGGAAATAAGATTTACAAAAATTACATAAGTTGGGAATTGAATAAGAAGATTTGTACTGGTAGGATATTTCTCATTCAAGAAAAAAACTAATCTATGTAAGAAGACATGTTTAGGAAAAAATACTCTAAAATATTTTTGTTTAAGTGATTTTCATCAAAGAAAAAACTGGAATAAGACTATAATAAAAGGGTTTCTTTATAAAGACCAACCACATTCCCCCATTTGAAAAAGATAGAGTTACCCCTCTCCCCATCTATTTCATTGTTGAATTTGATGAATAAATTATTTTAGGCTCAAAGTTTAAGATAAAATCCATGGGGGGTAGGCACCATGTGTTCATTAAAAGAAGAAGAATTGGAAATGTGAGAATAGATATTGAAATAAAGTTTCATGAAAAATTTAAAATTTCCCTAACATGTCAAGATAAATATGGAGTACAATGTGAATCTGATTATACAAAAGGAGGTGTAGTGTCAATTCTATATAGTTCTATTGATAAATTAATCGACTTGAAAGTTTGAGTTGGAACCTGATCATTCATGTAGAAATCTTCTCATACATACTGGAAGTTGTTTTCATATATTGAGATCTCATAAAATAGTGGATTTTGTGAATAATTTGAAGTGATCCATGTGTTAATTACAAGTATCAAGGCTTATCAATAGTGAATAAGCCTCATAAAGTGATTTTAGGACCAACATAACAATGGAATACCTTAAAGGAGTGAATAGAAAACATGTTTTAGAAGTTTCACTATTTGATATTGTATGTATACTTGTTATGTACTAATTTGGTGTTATCATCTGAGTGGTTTTCAAGATACTTGTAAGTTTTTTAAAGGGATAAAATAGTATCAAAAATATGTGTTAAAAGGTGATACCCCATGTTAAATATAATCTTAACAATTGGTGGCAAGAATTGAATAAACTTAAGGGGAGTTGTGGTTATGAACACAAAGGTTATTTATCCTCATCTAAAAGATAGAAGGCTCACTGTGATGAAATGAAATATACATATTTTAAGTATTATTACTTTTTTGGCATTGAAAATTGGTATCCATTGGTGTTTCAATTGGTATATTCCTCACCCATTCACTTTAAATTTTATGTACTAACTGTTTGGTGAAATGTTGTTTGAGATCACAAGAGTATTCATTTTCTCAAGATATAATTTGTTTTATAGATATATAGTTAAATTAAATATTATATTGACATTGTTAACTTTGAATATTGTTTCCTACAATGAGATATAACTCAGTAGTCATAGATTATTTTTTTGAAAATTCATTTTCAAGTGGTGATTCACTCATTGAGGATTAAAAAGATAAATACATATTTTATATATAGGATTCTTGGAAGTTGAAAGGTTAACTCTAAATGGTGAAAGTGGTTGTTTGTGATATGGGTTCTCATGGATTTTGAAGTAAGTATTATGGGGGAGAATTTTTTCTCTAAATCATGAATTCTTGAAAGGGTGATGAGGTGATGATTTCTCTTGTTAAATTTGGTGCAAAGAGTTTATTAAATTAGGGGTAAAAATGGTTTGGATAACCCTAAGGAAAGGATGAGGAATGCACTTTATATTTTATTGAAAAATTGGGGAGAATAGTGATGGACTTAGACTTTAGACGTTATTGGATATTTTCAACAAAATATAAAGGGTGAAAATGTTTCAACCATGGTTCTATATGATTGGATTTTATGACAATATTTTTATGTAATTATGGTTAATTAATCATTACATGAAATACTGGATGGAATTATAGTGAAGAAGTAATAGATTTCATGCTTCGAGGATTGTTGTGGATTCAAAGAAGATTTGTCTGAAATTATGTTTTATGATGAAGGATTTTATCCATGGAACTCACTTAAATATTCCGACAAAGTTTTATTTGAAAATTTTAGAAATAATTCTTGTGTAAATGTTTTGTGGATTATTGGAGGTTGTGTAAATGTAACCCATATTGAGTCACATAAGAGTACATGTGTGATGATGTTGGGGGATCATGGTTGTGTTGAGATGTGTGGAAGGCTAACTCAGGCCACACATAAGGGTACATGTGGAAAGGTAACCCATGGAACCATGTAAGGGTATATGAATATGATGCATAGAGGTAATAGATTGAGGTTGCATGTGGTTATATGCAAACTATGTAAAGGTGATTTGAGGCTACCTCTATTGTTTCATATAGGCAATTATACTTATCATAAGGTTTATGAGACCTCTATTAAAAGGTAAATTCAGGATTCTGTATACAAGAAGATCAAAACACCTTCACATTATTGTATATATTGTGGTGATTGGGAAAGACTCATGAAGATATCACTACATTGTATTAATAAATATGGTTGGATATAAATGGGTAATTTAGTTGTGGTTCAAGTGAAGATATTTTCAGATACCTAGAAAATAGATAAGCACAAAAATTATTACTGGGGAAGTCTTCATCATATTAGTAGGTGTTTTGAATTTATAGTTTACTTATTGGAAATGAAGAGGCCATTATGGATGTTTTAGTAGCCATATGGTATTGCAAGAGGAAAGCATCAGATCATAAAGTTATAGGTTGAAATAGCTAAGTGTCCATAGCTCTAGGAATTTTAAAGAGTGATTTCTATGAGAAGTCCCTATACCACACCATGGTGATCAGGTTCAAGACATTTTACTTAGCGTTTCTCTATATGTTTCACATGGATATTTGTTATACTATGGTACATGGAGAACCATACCATGGTCAGTGATTGGAGTATCAATTCCAATATTTTTATGGATTTTGAAAAAAATTTAATAAAGATATTGTGGCAATAAATTCTTAAGAATTTTGGAGAATTTAAATGATGATTTTATATCTACTTTTATAGAGTTTTAAAGACCATGAAGGTTTTGGATATAATGGATATCATGGAGTTTTATGGAATGAGGTTTAAATATGGTATTAAAAAAATATTCACTAATTATGTGAATTGTTATGTTGATTGTAGTTAAAGTAGGGGTGCCAATAAAACCAAATCATGAAGAAGTTTTTGGAAACATATTTGAATATTGAATAGTTGGGATCATGGAGAATTTTTTAGATAAATTATTTGAATTAAATTTACCACAAAAAAATTGGAATATCTATAAAATATTATATTGTTTTTATTTGGGTTTTTATCACATGATACATATGGAAGAATCATAGATAATATTGGACACTTGGTGTAATATTCATCACTGGATATTATGCATATGGATAATCCTGCATGTATATAAACTATATGAATAAGTTGTGGAAAATTATAGGGACCTTCACAACACTGATATATTTTTTATTTCAGTGTAAAATGGTAGATATGTTGATACAATATCATTATATCTAGTTTCTAAGAGAAAAAGAGTTGCATTGCTTCATCTGTATTTTTTGAAGAAGAAATATGTAAGAGAGAATAATAAGGGGAACTACATGGAAACATCTAATTCATAATAAAAGGTTGCAATGTATAGGGTAATAGAGAGAGAGTGATTGAGAGATAATACTTTTCATATAGTGCACATTTGGGTTCTATATAAAATAAATAAGAAGAATCATTTCAATGATAAAATCTAGAAGATATTAAAGGAGGAAAGCTTGGGAGAAGAAAGTAGCAGTTTACCACTTCAATATCTAGATATAGAATAAGAGGGGAATAAATGATAATTTTCAATCTTAGAATTATCATTATTTGGGAAAAGGTCACTACAACATAAATCGCCCTTAGTGGTGGCCTTTTAGTGGCGGTTTTATAAACCGTTGCTAAACCTTTTTTTAAAAGGGTTTTGCGGTGGTTTATTAAAAAACACTGCTAAACCCTCTTTTTTTTACAGAGTCGACACTTCCCCCCACCACCCAACCCCTACGCCCTTCTCCCCCCAACCCCTGTGATGTTGTATTCTCCCCCTGACCCCGGCGAGCCCCGAACCATAGATCGGCTCCCCACCCGTGTCGACGGTGACCTCGCCACCCAAAAGCGCGCCCCGCTTCCCATCAGTTCGCCTCGCCGCCCATCGCCACCGACCCCCTGAAGCCCTAGCTCGGCTCCCAGGTATGGTTTTAAAAGTTCTAATTATACATGAAAAGAATTTGAAAAAACTTCTAACAGTTTCATGGTAATTGATACCTAGTGAGTTCCCCAAGATGCTATGTTTATTTTTAGTACATTTTAGGGTATCTAATTTTGTGCATTATTTTTATCCCCTTGTTGACAATTTTGAGAAACAAATGAGTGTCAAATATTATTTTATGTTCTGTTCTAGATACCATGGTTCAAGATATTGATTGTATTTTCTATTGAGTTCACCTTTGGTTTATTTTCAAAATAAATTATATAATGGTTTGGATATTGAGGTATTAAATTAAAATACTATTGGTTTTTGTATCAATGGTCTTTTTTTAATGTGTTATCAAAAGTTGGGTGATTAGAAGACTTGTATTTTTAACCATAATTTTAAAGGAACTCTTTCTCATGTTTCATAATGTATAATGAAAGTGAGTTTTTCAACCCATGTTTTAAATTAGAAATGATGGGTGTTTTATAATCATGAAATGAATTATGACATGGTTTAATTTTTACATGGAGGTCAAAGATATATATTAATATTTTAGTTAAACCTAGAATATATTAAATGTTTTATAAAAGTAATTTCCAATATTACATAGGGAGATCCCACATGGAATGTTTAGTTCACACCATACATACACATCTAGGTATATGTAGATATTAGGTTTCTCTTTTAGATTCATAGTTATTTTTTTATTCATTGATTCTTAGTTTGGAAAATTTATGGATGAGTGGTATATATTTAGTGGATATGGTTCATTAGTGGTGATGTAGGAGCTGTTTAGGTTCAATTTATTTTTTCCCTTGGTATGTTGTATTGTCCATTTTTTCCAGGTGTAAGTTATACTTCTATTATATTTAATTCATTTTTATTTTTTTGGAATAATTTATGTTTAATAATTATCTATTTTATTATTCATCTATTTCATTTAAGATTTTTTCATTTGCAAGGAATTTCAATTCTCAGAATTGTAATTATTATTTTTTAATATATTCATATTTTCTTATTATTACCATATAAGGGTTATACCATTCTTAGGTTCATGGTCTTGATACCCCTGAGTTTGTTTATATCCTATAGGTATCGAGAATGCCCTTTATTCCATATGAAAAATTGGTTTGGGTAACATATCAACTCATCCGGGGTAGGTTCATTAAAAATGGTATCAGAACATTGGTTTCCCAAAAGGGACCCAAGTTCTAAATGAAATGTATTTTTATATGGGTGCATTAGGGTTTTATTGAGTCAGTTTTATTGTTGGGACTCTAGAAGTATCTTATTAGCAAGTTCTTGATCACCACTCATTATGATGGAACTTCAGACACTATGGGTTGTCAAGATTTGAATACTGAATTTGAAAATTCATATTGATTACCATCTATGGTTTATAGATCCTAATTTTAATTTTATTGGGTTTCATGGGGGTTTCCTTGGATTTATGGTGAAAATGGAAATGGGATCAATGGAATCAGTTTTGTATACACAACCTAATAAATGGGGCAGTTACTTAACTCAGTCTCTTAGATATGTTTTAAAAATTAATTCATGAATAACTTCCATCCCATCAAACCATGTGGTCGGTTCTGGATATTACAGTTTTTCAAAAAGGAGTATATAATGAAATATGTATTTAGATTGAAATAATAAATCCAGAATTTTTTATAATATATATTAGTTTATTGTGAATTCTACTTGGAATTGGATGATTTCATTATGAAATATAAAATATATATTAGTTTTAAAACCGGTCAGTGATTTATTTATAAAAGTATATTTGACCCTTTTGGACTGTACATCTAAAAATGGTCAATTTAGAAGTGAAAAAAGTGTTTCTTATATTTATTTTAAAAGGTGTGGTGTTTGAAATAAATAAATTCTATTAAAAAGATAATTTTCGTTGTTCACATCAATAAATTTATTAGTTCTGAAAAATATTTATGGATTATTTTATTTTTTTACCCTTTATGGGAGTTTAAAAGATAGTGGTTTTCTTCAATTTCTAATAGTGGATGCAAGAAGTTTAATTTATAGTTATAGGTAAAATTGAATGTTTTTTATTTTCAAAATTTTTTTGGGAACTTAAATTTTTGTACTGTTATTAAAAGGTATCTTTCCTTTAGAATGATTTGGAACTCCTCTCTCTGGGTGTATTGAATTTTTAAAGGAAGGTTTTCAATAAAAAACTAGTTTGATGGGGTGTGTATTTATTTTTTCCTCAATTTAATTGGGTACTATTGATTTTTTATACAAGACCATGATGGGTTCTGGTTTTGAGTTATTTAATGTATGCCACATCTAATGGTCCCATGTCAAGGATGTGTATTAATCTCCTTGGATTTCCTTATATTATTCTTGGATATTTACCAAACTCTAAATGGAGTGTAAATCATTATTTTTTTCCTTTAAATGTTGTATTATGTTTTTATATGTCTATTTTTTTGGTATATTTCCCCATATAACTTGGTTGGTTTGGTGAATTGATGAGGTATGATCTTTTTGGATTTTGTGGTGATGGTATTTTTGGGGTAATTTGGGATCAATTGGTTTATGGAAATTATGGAATTGAGGTGTATTTGGTTTTATGTGTTCAATGGGTGATCTTTTAGTTACTCTTTCATGAGCTGTGGTAGTTGGGATGTTCAAGACTCACTATATTATGTTTTCGTAATCTTACACTATCATATATGTTTGGTCATTTTAGATTACATGTACTTATATCATGACACATGATCAAGTCTCATGAATCCATCAAGGTCAATTTCTAATTCACATGGGCCACATGCTCTCTTACTAGTAACACCCTGAAAAGAGTTTACAAATAGATTCTTCAACTTTCCCTTTCTACATTCCACAATAACATCCAATTCAAACCATATATTCTAATCAATTTCCATTGTCATAGTAATACTTTACTACCATTCCAAGACAGTCCACACTTGGACCAAGAGAAACAAAGAAGATGACCCAACCTCTATATATCAAAGAAGACGTGGATTTTTCATATCCTTGTTATTCCACTATCCACTAATGGGTCAAATAATACATTGTATACTTACCTATCTACTTAGATACTAAAATGAAAACATCACAGGGCCAACTACAATTTCTTTCTAACAGAGGTCAACATTATGTTTCAACCCCCATTGATGTTTCATGATCTACCCCAGATCTGAAAGTTTTAATCACACGTAGGGTCACAACATGTTGTACGCATAACACTTCACCATGATACCCCACATGTTCTAAAATTCTCAACCCTATACCATACCCAACTCTTTGAATCCTAATTCGAGGCCACTAATTTAAGGTAAGAGTTTGTTTCCATTTCATATTCCTAACTTCTATTCAATTATTATATGATTTATCAAGACCTTAAATTAGTTTTATCAAAGTAATGGCATCATTAGTTTGTCCATCTATTTTGGTGGAGCACGACATACAAAAAACTACAGGGATGGGATCCTTGTTCTCGTCTTCTTTTATGTATCTTTTTAATTTTCATGCTTTGGTTTTCTAATGGGTGATTTACCATATGTATTTATATAGGAAAACCTTATGTAACATATTTATATATTTTTTCAACTAGTATATATGAATATCTTTCCCTATTTAGTAGTAACTATGTGTTTTGATTTTTTTTAATATTGTGTAGGCACATTGTGATATACATGGATAAAAGATAGATCACATTACCGAGGAACACACCTCACTATATTAAGGGTTTGAAGGAGTTTTTAGATTTTGCAATTTCTAATCAATCCGTTGAAGGTAGAATAAGATGTCCATGTCCTAAATGTAAATTTAAAATATGGTTGAAGAGAGATGAAGTTTATGAACATTTAATACTGAATCAATTCCCTGGTCAATATTTGTGTTGGATTTGGCATGAAGAATTGAACGTTACAAAAAGGCTGAGCACTGATGTTAATCCACAGAATGAGCTCCCAAATTCTTCGGCAATGGAAAATGAAATGAAAAACCTCATAAATGATGCATTCGGCACTACAAGACACCACTATCAACATCAAAACATAATAGAACAACTAGATGAGGGTGCTATAAATTGCAATGTGACAAGTGATGTTTTTGAGACTATAACACAACCAGATCAAGATTGTAACATATCATTGGATCCTCCTCTTAATTCTGTAGAGAAAAATGTAAGAAAAAACTTCACTGGGGAAAATACATTTCATGATTTAGTTGAAGATGAAAATCAAGAGTTGTATAGTGGATGTTTGAAATATTCAAAGATTTCTTTTCTGCTGAAGTTGTACCATATCAAATGTCTATGTGGAATTAAAAATAAGGCAATGTCCATGATATTGGAATTGTTATGTGATTAATTTCCTGAAGAAAAAATCCCCAAGTATTTTTATGATATGAGAAAAGATGTTAATAGGCTTGGTCTGAATTATACAAAAATAAATGTGTGTCCCAATGATTGTATGCTTTATTAGCGAGAGGATTCAAGTAGACAGAATTGAAAAAAATGTTCTTCTTCTAGATGGTATTCAATGAGTGATGTTGGAAGTCTGAATCAATATACTTTCATGAAGAAGAAGAAAAGGAACACACCTATAAAGGTTTTGCATTACTTTCCTTTAAATCCTCGATTGTAAATATTATTCATGTCATCGAAAACCGTTGAACACATGAAGTGGCATTCTATAGATAATAACAATGATGGGTTAATGAGGCATCCAAGAGATTAACAATTATGGAAGACATTTGATTTATTACATCCATATTTCTCAGCTGATCTTAGGAATGTTTGACTGGGATTGTATGTTGATGGATTCAACCCATTTGAGACTTTGAGTACCAGTTATAACATTTGGCCAATTTTTTTGATCCCTTACAATATGCCTCCGTGGATGTGTATGAAACAAACATATTTTATCATTTCGATGATTATTCCTAGAAAAAAAATGCCTGGAAATGATATTGATGTATACTTGCAACCTTTTATTGAAGAATTACAGGATTTATAAAGCAACGGTGTTGAGAAAGTTGATGCTTCTTCTAAAATAATGTTCAAAATGCATGTTGCTTTAATTTGGACCATTAGTAACTTCCATGGGCTTGGTAGTTTATCTGGTTGGAACATTTACATGGGTTTTTCTTGTCTTGTTTGTAACTTTGATTTTGAGCCCAAATGGCTACCTCATAGTAGAAAATAGTGTTTCTTATGCCATCAAATATTTCTCGATGCATCTCATAGATTTCGGCTGAACAAATCAATATTTAATGGTTTCATTGATCGTAAACCACCTCCAAAGTTGTTAAATGATTCTGAAATATTAACACCACTTGAAAATGTTGAAACATAATTTGGGAAGGTTCATCATTTGAATGATAGCAGGAAACATGTTTGAAGCGCATCATCAAGTGAAATCAGAATTCAACAATGGAAAAAAATTGTATTCTTCAAACTTTTGTGTTGGGAATTTAATTTGTTACAGCATAATATTGATGTGATGCATATTGAGAAGAATGTATGTGACAATTTGATTTTCACATTTCTTAATGAGCATGGAAAGTCGAAGGATAATATCAATGCTCACAAAGACTTACAAGTAATGAACATAAAATGTGATCTCTGGCCAGATGAGAATGAAAAGTATGCTCCAACAATTTTTGAAATGAAAAATAGGTATAAAGATACATTCCTTATATTTTTAAAGAATGTGAAGGTATATTATTGGTATTCAAGTAACATATCAATGTGTGTTGACTTGAATAATCGTAAGTTACATGGATTGAAAAGTCACGATTCACATATTTTGTTACAACAGTTACTACCATTGGCATTGCATACATTATTACCTAAAAAATTTACTGTTGTTGTACTCCAATTCTGCATATTTTTCAGACAACTATGTGAAAAATCTCTACATACATTTCAGCTTGACAACCTCCAGGAGAGGTTTGTATTGACCCTTTGTGAAATGGATATGATCTTTCCTCTGCTGTTTTTTACTATCATGGTGCATTTAACTGTGCATTTGGTTGAGGAAGCTAAATTAGAAGGCCTCGTTCATTATCGATGGATGTATCCAATTGAGAGGTACTTTATTTATATGTTTTTCAGTTAAGTAAACAATTTTTTTCACTTAATTAAATGCATAATTATGTTTATTTTATTTCATAGATATCTTGGACATTTGAAATCATATGTGAGAAATAAAGCTCAACTAGAAGGCTCTATTATTGAAGGCTATTTGGATGAGGAGTGTATTACCTTTTGTTATAGATACTTGGATGATATTGAGACAAGATTTAATTGAGTTGGAAGTGTTTAAAACACATCAACTCAATCTAAAATACATTAGAAATAAAAAATATTTCCTGTTATTGGTCGATCGGTTGGGAGGACTTCAAATGTGACACTGAAAGAATTGGAATTATTACAGGCACATAGATATGTGCTACTGAATAGTAAAATTATAGATCCATTTATTGAAGAGTTGATTCAAAGAGACGAATGATATGCCCAACACTAAATGAGAAAGATATAACTAAAGCTATTAATAAAGAGCTTGTAGAATGGTTTTCACGACATGTAAGTTCATAAATATTACAATAAATACAAATATTAGTTTGACACATGTATTTTGTAAATATAATAAAGTATATTTCTTTTTTTAGATCATGAATACTTATACTCGAGATATTTATCAGAATATTTGATGTTTCTTGCTCGAGGTCCTCTAAAATAAGTTAGAAAGTTCGACGCTTACAACGTGAATGGCTTTAGATTTCATACAGTCGATCGAGAATAGGGCTTGAAAACACATAATAGTGGTATATTTACATTTTCTAAAGTGGGATACTATGGAAAGCTGACTGATATTATTGAATTAAACTACCACTGGTGTTTTTCAGTTGTTTTATTCAAATGCAATTGGGTCGATATTATCAGAGGTGTTAAAAGAGATTCCTTGCAATTTACTTCTGTGAACTTCTCTCGCTTGATGGATGTCGGTGATTGTGAGCTAAATGATCCATATATCTTATCATCACAAGAAAAAATGGTATATTATGTGAATGATGTTGTGGATGAAGGGTGGAGTGTAGTTTATCATGTAATACAAAGAGATTTGTATGACATGGGTGATGAAGTGAAAGATTTGACCTCTGAAATTGAATATCATCAACAAAAAGAAGCAGAATTATTTGTCCATCATGATATTGAAAATATTAGTCTAGAAAGGTTGAATGAAGTGTATGAAGTAATGGAGAAAGAAACTAACATGATTGAAGGGGGAAATGATTGTATATACAATTATTTATTCATTCAGCAACCACTTATTTTATTTATGCAGTCATTCATTATCATTGTTATGTATATTTTGTTTGTTAGTACTAGGCATCTATTATCATTTTTAAATTTTTTTTCTGCATATTTTTTTTTTAAAATATATGTTCTAAACTTAATTTTATTTTATTAAATGATAGGAATGCCAAGGTGGAAGAGATACACTATTTCATCCACTACTGCGACAGATGACGATCCACCTCTCTCCCTCCCTACGGTATATGAGCCACCAGCTGCCTGCCCCCTACACCATCTCTCCCTGCACCATCTCTCACACCCTCTGTGAGTGTCCCTTTAGAATTTGAGTGATCGACTCCCCCTTCAGTAACCTCAGTAGTGAGGCAGCGGCATGCCACTTCTAGGTCATCACAGGCATACTGGAGGGTCACTGTTATAGGTACAAATTTTAATATAAATAAATTTCTTGCACTTTTTTTATACTAATTTTTTTTCATTAAAGATGAAAAAAATGAAACTATGGAGAAAAATATAAAAAGTTCATATGTGTATAATATGAATGGAGAGAAGATAGTTGTCCCATTTGATTCATATGGGGTCCCTACGGATGATGTCGCGGGATTACTTGGCCAAATTCTAGGCCAGCTGGTAGCGGAGCCCATTTCCCTTCCTATTTCTTATGATGATTGGAGACATATGCCTCCAAGTTAAAAAAATGATTTTTTTATTCCAAAATAAAGGTAATTTTAATACATTATGGTGTAATTGAATGTCGTGTTATTAATATATTCAAAATTAATTTCTGTATACAGATGTTTTTCCACTTTACAGTTGCTGATGTGATATCACTAAAGTGGATGTTGAAAAATCTTGGTAAGAAATGGAAAGACTTAAAATGGATATTGTGGTGTGATGTTAATGATATTTCATTGAATGCCTAACAAATTTATGAGAATCTACCCAATGGGGTACCCAAAGAACAGTGGAAAGTTTTTTTTGACAGGCATCATGATGAGAAGCAGATGGTATTTAAATATATATTATTATATTAACCTCATTTTACATTTATACATGTATATAAAGAGGAGATTACATTTAATACATTACTATTAAATTTCATTTTATTTATTTCAGGATCTCTCAAGAAATAATGCATCAAGCTGGGCTAAGCAAGTCATCCCTCACACTACGGGGTCAAAAAGATTTTCTAGAAGTCGATCAAATCTAGTAATATTTTCATTAGTTTAAATATTTATAAGAAAATATTATCTATTTAATATATTAAATTTTTTATTTATATTTTTTTAATTCAGTCACAGATTTTAGGGCACGAAGCATCCCGAACTGAAGTGTGGTTGGATGTTCACAAAAAATCTGAAGGAAGTTTTGTTAATGAGCCTACCAAAGAAGTTGGGGTATGAACTCATTTTTTCATTATAATAACTTATTATCATTTTTTACTATGTTAATATATATTGATATTTGATTTATAGGTAAAAATTAAAGAACTATGTGATGTCAATCCTGGGCAGTCCTACTCAGTCTCCCAGGATGACCTGGTTGCTAAAGTCCTTGGGAAGGAACATCCTGGTAGAGTGTGTGGGATGGGTTTGGGACCCATACCATCTGAGGTCTTTGGCAGGCCATCAGGGATTTCATCTGCATTTACTCCTAGTTATAGTCAGTCCATACCTGGAGATGCTCAGAGAGGATTGTTTCTCTATGAAACACAGTTCAAGACCAGGGGTCTCAGATATCTGCTTTGTAGAAAGTGTAGACAGATATACATCAGCAGATGATCAGATATTCCCTCAATGGTATTGCATCGAATGGTGGTGAGCAGGTAAATCACAAAAATTCAAAATTATTTAGTTTGCAAACTTTTATTGGTTTTAAGTTTAAATATAAATATGCAACACTATTTAATTTTCAATATAATGTTCTTACAGGTGGTATTAGTAAGTGGAGATGGATGTGGAGAGGGTGATGATATGTGTTCATCATCGGACAGTGATTAGTAGTATTGTTGATATGTTGGAAAAATATTGTAACAGTCGGCTTGTATATGTATCATGTGTGGCACATAGTTTCCACCAAACATTTTCATGACCTAACATTTTTTTAATTTCTCATGTTTCCTTTTATGTATTTTATTTATTTATGATGTTTCCTTTTATGTCTTGATTTCTTGAGTGTGGTATGCACCATATATGTAGACTCTTTATTGTTATGATTCATTTTTTATGATTCATTTTTTCTAAATTAATTTTTTCATTATAATAACTTATCCTACATTTTCTAGACTAATGCATTTACCACTACATTTCCATTTCTAACATTTAAAAATATTAAACATCAAATTTTTCTACTTTCCATGGTATTCATAATACTCTTAGTCTTTTCTACTTTCCCTGAGACTCATTTCTCTCCATTCTTCCTTATTTGAATATGAGATTCTAGCACATCGTCAATGAATGAATATTATCATTTGGTAAATTGTGTGCTAACAATTATTTTTTCCTCTATTTCGAGACACATATATTTCAAGGTAAATGATTCATGATCATCTCTAACTATGTTCAAACCATACCCCACCTAGTATCCTTCTTCAACCAAGCCACATAGTTTTCTGGGGAGAACCACATGGTTTCCCATGACCATGTTCCTATCATGCAACCATTTAGAGGCCTCTATAAAGCTTAAAACCCAAAAACAAACAACCTAATAATTCACCCAATAAAATAATATCTCAAAAACTTAAATAAGGGTAGAATGTAAGGCTTAAGGCCCCTGGAAAACTTCAAGTCATTATAATTTCCCCCTCTGAGGATTTATCATCCTTGAGTAGTGCCTCTATATTTCAAACCCAAAAAAAACTAGAGATATTGATCTCTCACATCATATTATCACTTGTAATACTCTTCATACATACATCCATGATCCCATATGACTCTAACAAGTGACATCGGCTTTCTTCAAAACATTTTCTCACTATAGTCTATGATTCACACCGAGCGCTCCACAAATGTTGGGTAAGGCTCCAACTGAAATTCTTCATAGTTGATCACATAATTTTGATCGATAATGTACAATTTAATATATGATACATGTAAAACATCATGAATTACTTGATATTGTGGAGGAAATTCCAAATATAATTCCACTATCATTACACTCTTGATAATCCCAAACAACCCCATAAACTTTGATGTCAGTATCCTTTGCTTCTGCAATCATTGATTCCCTAATTGAAGAGTCTCCCATAATAAAACTCAAACACCCAAAATGAATTCCATGTGTTGCCTCCTACCATTGTCATATGATCACTATTTTAAATGATAAGTGATTAAATGATTCTTAATCTAGTACAATCTCACAAATACCTCTAAAATCACAAATGACCCACAATTACTACCTCCCATCCTAATGCTAACATATTAGTGAATGAAACATCCAACCATAAAGAGCATCAAAATGTGTCATTTGAATTGAATTCTGGTTTTATTTTTATGTCAACTCAACCAAGGATTGGATATCAACCCAAGTTCTCCTAAAGTATAATATTATTAAAATAATTGTGCAGTGTAATTTTGGTTATAATTGGTTTCCAAAATAATAAAATCTAGATTTTTTTACTACTATGTTGATATTAATGGTTATGTCAGGGTTGGAACTGGTATAGATGTAATAGGTTGAACCTAGTCATGGCATTTTTTTCATAAAATATGACATACATGCTTGTTTATAATTATTTTTAAAGGTCTAATGGCAATGTGATATGTTTATCTACATTTTTTTACCCACTGAATGATGCATTTGTTTGTGCTTAGTTAAGAATCTATTTTCATATTGACTGTACTGTTTATTCTGATGGTCTTTTGGTATTCTTATAATGGTTTTTTTAGGGTACTATTACAGGGGCTGTAGAAACGGGTTCTTTTTTTTTGTAAATCTATTTTTTAGTGGCGGTTTTAACCGCCGCTAATCGTAACAGGTACATTTAGCAGTGGTTTTAACCGCCGCTAAATATAAGTATTTTTCTATTGGTAGAGGTTTTAACCACCGCTACGGTCTTAAATTTAGCAGTGGTTTTAACCGCCGCTATAGTGTCTCATATTCCATGCTTTTTTTGCGGCGGTTATAATGTTTTTTCACGGCGGTTTTTTCTCGCAGGCCATTATTTTTTTAGCGGTGGTTTTAACCACTGCTAAAAAAAATAATGGTATCCCTGAAAAAACCACCTCAAAAAACATTATAACTGCCGCAAAATGCGTCAAATATGACGGTTCTCATAAACCGCCACTAAACTACTTTAACCACCGCCAATAGTTTCTTGACACACAATTTAGCAGCAGTTTTTAGAAACCGCTATAGAAGCATATAGCGGCAGTTTAAACCTCCACCATATCCAAAAATAACCGCCATGAAATTACAATTTTCCTGTAGTGGGTGTTGTTGTAGTTAGTGTGATCCCATAGACTCAACCATCATATATGAGGTATTGGTCATTTCTAGTTTGAAGAAGAAAGAGGAGTATCCCATTAAATATTAATGAGTATCTATCTGAAATCAAAGATGAAATGTTTATCAATGGGATTTACTAATTTAAAGAAGACAATCATGTCTATAAACTATTAAAGATACCCACAGGTCTATAAGCTAATCATTCATCACTTTATTAGTGTGTGAGAGTAGAGAAGATACATTGTTCCTTGGATCGGTAGTGATCACTTCCTAAAGCCACTGTAATAACAATAGTATAGAGTAATACATCCTAGTATACCAACACATTTTTTGTTAGATTATCTCATTTGGGTAAACCAAGTAAAACTCGATGTACTTGTATATTTACTTTCTACATGAGTATGATGTAGATGCATTCAAAAATGGAAAATAGCTTAAAAATTTATTTCTGTTAACATGGGATGAAGTCCTTAAAAGAAGAATATAAATAAAGAGAAAAATTAAGATATAATTTGGTATCTCCCTGATTCACCCCCCCCCCACCTCTCAAAGTGAATATGGTTCCAACATGGTTGTTGGAAGTTTCCAAGATATTTGGAAAGAAGATATATATACTTTTATTCTTGGGGATGCTTTAGAATATATGTTGAAAATTATTAAAGATAGTGTGCCGAATATTTGTATGATATTATTTGGTTCAATTGGCAGAATAATAAGAGTGATGAATTTAAGAGTCTAAATTTGAACTAAAAAATGAAGTGGCTTGGGATATTCATATATATAGCATCCCAGTGTCACTATTGTTTCTAATTTTATTTAATTATGGTTTTATTTTAAATTTTTAGAATTTTGGTTTAGAATTTTGAATTTTTTAATGTTTTTCTTCTATTACATGGTTACTATAAGGTTGGTCTAAACCATGTGTATTTCATAGAATACTATTCAAATTCAACAATTCCTTATTAGTAGAGTTTTTCATGGTTGGACCTTTTTTTATCAAACTGTACAGAGTCTTCAAGGTAACTGTGCAACTCAATTTGTATGTGTGGGTGACCCAAATGATTGATTCACTATTCAAGGAAACTGTGCATCTCAAACCATGTAGGTTGTGGTATGCTAGTTATTTGATCTCACACATTGTACAATATGGAAAACTGTGTATACAAACCATGTGGTATTCCCAGATTCACTTAAAATTTAAATTGTCTTTTATACCCTCCCCACCTGATTGTAAGTCTTTGTCACCTCAGCTCAGCTCCCACTCATTTTCCTGACCCCACAAATCCCTAGAGATAGCTCATTTCTCTTCCTCATTTGATTTTATCCCTCTTACTCTATATTTAAAGTGGTTTCTAATGTATTTATTCTCCCTTTTCCCCTCTTCTCTTATCTTTCCTTTTCTCTTCCATTTCTCATAGCAGTTTCTGTCCTCTTAAAACCCTAATTACTAATGATGTATATTTAGGGATTTGAGTTAGTTCTAACCTATGGTTTTGGTTTCTTAGGTTCCATATAGGTTGGTTATTTCTTTTCTGGGTGTCTATTATGGAATTCAACACATTGTGACTCAATTCCACTCTAATTGAGTTAGGTGTTTCTATGTTATTCTTTTATTTTTCAAATTATGAAGTTCTTGAAGTTTATAAATTCCCTTTTTTGTGTAGTTCTATCTATGTGTGATTTATAATGTATTTATAAAAAATTTTCATGAATTTTACACTTTCCATAAAAGGTTTCCATTATGAAATTTATGTATTGCTTTGAAATTAAATTTTTTATTATACCAAGCATTTTTATAAATGATTTTGAGGCTCTTTAAAATGGTTTGGATGGTAATTGTAGGGATTTTGACCTATTTTGATTTCTAAAATAAATAAACCATGTTTTAAAATGATTTTTTGGATTAAATGGTGGTTTTATATTCAAATGATTTATAAATAATGTTTTAAATGTTGATATTTCAAAGAGTGGAAAAAATTTTGTATCCCAAGTCAAATTTGTTTAAAGGATTGTTTGGTAATTTGTAAAACAAAAGGATTTATGCTTAGGATACCCTTTTGATTTCCAATTGTGCTTGTTTCTCCCCTTAAGGGTTTTTTCTTTTTTATATAATGATCCTATGATGTGAAAGAGGTTATTTCATGTGAGGGTTTTGTAGGTGAAGTTAGATTTATAGTTTATGATTATGATGCATGAGAGTACATTTGATAACTATCATATGATTATTTTTTCACCTCTATGGTGGTTTGTTTATGAGAACCCAAGTAACAAAGTGGGAAATATTGACTTATGCTACACTAGTTTTGATTAAACATGGGCTAGTGTACCTCTAGTTATGGTATGCACTTAGGATAGAGTGGGTTACCCCTAATGAGTCTAGTGTGGTCTAGTCAGGTGGCTTATATATTTGTTTAGAATGTAATGTAGGCCAATAGTTTGTCTTGTGTTATAGTGTTGTTAGGTTCCTCTCACTTTATAACCTAGGGATTTTTCTATGACATGAATTTATTGATTAGTGTTTTATGTAGGATATTCCCTCTTTTCATTTATCCCCTTAAGATAATTGGATTTCATCACCACATTATCTTTTTTTATCATGCTAATTTTATTTTGATATAGGGGAGCTTCATTATATTGTTCTCTTATTCTTGATGGTTGTGATGTTTTCTAAATGGTTTTAAAAAGTGATTTTTGAAATGTGTTTTCAATAAAATAGTAATGGTTGGTTTTGATTTTTTTTATTTTTTGAAAGTTTGTAAATTAGGGGGAAACATTTTTTTATTTAAAATAAAAGGTCATCATTTTGGTTTTAAATAATTTTTACTACTATGTGGAGATTCAACCTATTTTGTTTAAAAAATAAAATTTTGGTTTCACTACTTCTATGTTAAAATGAAAAACATTATTTTCTACTGGATTTAAAACAAACATTTTTGAATTTTTTTTATTTAAAGAAATTGCATGGACTTTTTTGGTGAGATTCTACTAGGCTTATTATATTACACCTTGCATACACACTCATGTGCTTGTATGTAGATCTTATGTTTTATATAGGTTCCAAATTCCTTTTTAGATTGAAAATCACTTTCTTAGGCTATGGGATGAGTTTGGATGTGGAGAGAAACTATGGGTTTCTTGAAGTTGTTCTTATGGTTTTGGTTATTTTTGAGGATGTGATATATCAGCCAAGTCAGCCTTTCTTTTATTTGTATTTAGTTTCTAATTAATATATCTCATTTATGTATTTATTTTTATATGATTTTTTATATTTACATGAATGGGTTGAATCGTATTTATTGGTTCCAACTGGTTTATTTCTTTTATTTACTAGGTTTTACTTATTTTGTTTTACATGGATGTCTAATATATTGATGATCCATTCTAGATTCTTGGTAAATAATTTGTTCCTTTTTTTACTTTAATTTGAGGTTGAAACCATTCTTAATGTGTTTTCCTTGATGACCAGACACCATTTTTCAGTCTGTGGGGATCAAGAATGCCCTTTGGGCCTTATCATAGGTTGGGTTAAGGGAAGTGTTAGGTTGACTCAGGATGGTTCATGAAAAAATGGAATTAGAGACTAGGTTTTTTAAAGTCATGGGTTCATGAAAATATCTCTTATTACTTAGGGATTCAATTAGTATATAGATAAGGATGTTATAAGTCGATAGTTAGGTGTGGGGAGAGTCTAGTTAGCTCTTTCTCATTCATAATCTTGAGTTTCCATTAGTATTCGGGACCTGAGTTTTGGATTTTGATTTCTTTCTTAATTATATTTAGTGTATTTGGATGTAAAAATATGTTATTTTAATACCACATGAGTTATGAAAGTGATTTTGGTGGTTATTTTTCTTTTTAGTGTGAAATTTTATGAAGAACTATAGATTTATGATTCTCTCACACAATCTGGTAAACTGTTCAGAGCTCATGTGGTATAGTTCTAAGGACTTCACAATGCCTATTACACGGTTAGCACATAACCCACCAAACCCGGTGTCCAGAATATGCATAGCTCTATATCCCTTCCATTTTTCTTATTTCTATCTCCTTTGGTTCCATATTACTCATAAAGTGGTCCCCACTTGTCAAATGTGGATTAAAGAGGGGTTTTACAGTGTTTTGATCTTATGGAAGTGAATTTAGCTTAACATATTATGTTATGTTTTGACTAAGTTTAATTTTTTTTAAATGTGTTTTGGGTGAAAAGATATAATTTAATAAAAAAATTATTTTAAAATAAGTTTTGTTGGGTAATTTGAAGAATAATTATGTTATTTTAGAAAAGGTATTTAAAAAAAAGTAGTTGATTTCATTATGGCATTTGGGAAGAGGTTTTAAAATAAAATTGGGTATTTATGTGAATGCTTTGAAATGACCTTGTTCAATTTCCTAATGAGTTATGATACTGATAAAATCATAGAATGACTTATTTTAGTTTTATAAAATGGAGTGGATGATTTTACCAAAGTTGAATCATTTTAAAAAAGGCATCCCATTGATTTTGGGAATTATTTTAAATTATAATAAAGTTATAAAGTGATTCCATTATCTTTCAAATGAAATGAGGCATTTTACCAAAGTTGTTTTATTTTAAAGGAAAGAAATGGGCTTTGTTTTTCAATTTTATTCTTGGGTGAAATTTTTTTAAATTATTTATTGTAAGTTTATTATTTTAATGGAAAATGGTTTTAGGATTTGGGAATGATATGTTTTTCATTGGTGGATTTATGTTTTTTGGATTTGTGCCTTAGGTTGTAATGGTACCACTTGATTTTTTTTGTGAGACATAAATTTATTATGTTTGTGTCTTGTGTTATTTATAATATTCCTTCCAAAAAAGGTCAATAAAGAATATAGAAGGATTTTTTTTACACTTCTAAAAAAAATTCTATATGCATGGAACTTTAATTATGGTCAGGCGTGATCATGGCCATACAGAACCTATAGCTTTGGTAATTTTTTTCTTGTGGCTATAGGTAACATATAGATATGGTCAAAACCTCATTCTGGCTATAGTTTAGTTCCAAAATGGTTTATATCCATGATCAACATCATATTTTGTCTATATAATAGTGCACGAAAATATTTTTTCATGAGAGTGGTGCTGGAAATTGCCAATATCCATGGTCAGAACCCAATTGTGGCTATAGGTAACCTATTACCATGATCATTTATGATAGTGGAAATATGTCAGGATTTTAGGGACATATATCCATAGTCAATCTAGCCCATGGCTATAGGGTTTCATGGTGGGGAAATAATATTATCATTAATTTCATAATAAAAATTAAAAAAAAATTATAAAAAAAATTCACACACACACACATATACATATAAATGATTCATATATGTTTATAACACAAGTGTTAGTGGAGTGGTATGGTACCTTTGTCCACATAGAATAGATGTGGGTTCAAAACCCATTAGAACCTTATTTTTTAGACCCTATTTCCATGATTATGGACCCCATGGAAATTAGGGACCATGTGGAAGAAACATATTGCCGCATGAATAATCATGGAAATAGGGGTCATATCGCCATGGGAAATGCCTATAGTGATTGCTAGTTCGCTCATGGATATATCTTGAGGGTTATAACCATAGTGATAATGCCCATGGGCATCCCTGAACTTAGTTATAACCTATAGTCATTATTAATTGGGATATATTCATGGGAATATCCTATGGCTATAGCCAAAATTTCTAGTAGTGTTAAAGATGATTCTCTTAGAGAATCCTCTCATCGCTTGGTGGGGATTCCTTTGATTCTGAAATCTACTTAAACTCTGGATAGAGTGGTGGAATCAGAACATTCTTTTCTCATAGACTAAGTCTCAAACTACTTGAATTAGTATTTTACCTCTTTCTATAGGGATCAAGGTTTAGTTGAAGTGATGGAGTGGCTTAAAAGGATTGAGGGGATCCTCAATTCTCTTTAGACTTTTGAAACTTCCAGAGTGAGATCTTATGTGTGTTTTCTCATTAGATCGAGTCGAGTGTGGTGTAAGTTGATGGTTCCTTCCCAATTAAGCAAGGAAATTTCTTGGGATTTATTCATGATAATGTTCATTCAATGGTTCTATCCTAAGATTTTGAAAGTGGAGAAGGCTCTTGAGTTCATCGGCCTTTATTAGGGTGAGTGGTTAGTGAAGGATTGTGTTAATCACTTTGTGGAATTGGTGATATTCTCTCCTAATTTAGTTTTCAATGACTTTATAAAAGATCATTTATTTGGTGAAGGTCTTTACCTATATCTCATGTTAGTTGTGTTTGGTTCTAGCCTGACATATTTTGAAGAGGTGGTCGAGAGGGCCATGCGGGTAGAAGCTGACTAGTCTAGGAAACCTGTGGTGGGTGATACCATAGTTATACTTGGTATGAACAAAATAAACTCGTTTAGTGTGTAGAAAAAAAATGGATGAGCCCAAATTAGAAGTAAAAGTCAGTGAATGTTAGAATTCTCTGGTCCTTGTTGTCCCTTGTAAGAATAAGAGACCTCTCATATACTTTCAGTGTAGGGAACCAAGTCACTCTAAGCCCTATTATCAGAAATATTAGATGACCTATCTATATTGTGTCTATTTAATTCATTTTTAGAGGCCTTTTAAGTTGGGTGTTTTGAAGAATTATTAAGTGTAGTCTTACTTTGGATACAGGTTTATCTTTTGGTTCAATATTTTTAGTGGTTCCCCTTCTTTATGTTTTTTGATCAAATTAAATATTTTGGTTAAAGTTTTTATGGTATTTCTTGTTGTATGTTTCCTTTGGGTAT
This sequence comes from Viscum album, assembly GCA_963277665.1. Lineage (NCBI taxonomy): Eukaryota > Viridiplantae > Streptophyta > Magnoliopsida > Santalales > Viscaceae > Viscum > Viscum album. Next base: position 1,426,370,582 of record OY728138.1, on the reverse strand, counting down.
CTATTAATCATTACCTATGAGACATTAGTCATTTTTCAGTTGTGCTCATTCTTGGTTGATGGGGTCTTGTTTCTCAGGGTTTGTATGTGTGATCCCAGTTATGATGAGGATTATTTTTTAATGGGATGGCATGGGGAACCTTGGTTCTATTATCATGTACCTAGGATGTGTGGTGCACTAATTTAGGTTATGTTTTGGATGATTATTTTCGGTTTTATTGGGTTCTTTGTGAGACGTCATTCCATGGTTGAGGTCTTAGTTATCCTTAAAGAGTTTCATGATCTTTGGTGGGAGTGTTGGAGTCAGGTGCCCTAAAACCAACTTCCATGTACTTTATGATTATATGTATTCATGGTCATTGAATATTAATAATTTTCTTATCAAATCATTATTATTATTTTGTGTAGAATTGTATATGATAATTTCATAAGGTTACTTGATGCACTGAAAGTTCATATCAGTTCCTCGCTATGATGGGAACCTAGAAGTGTTATGAGAGTATTCATAGATAAATGTTATATAACTAAATTATATCATTTTACATGACATAAATGATATAATTTATCAGGGGTATGGGTCTCATAAGACATTGAAACTTCTTCTCATGAATTTTTTCCTTTATAACCACAAGTAAGGATATTATTATAGCATTACCCGCTAGTCAAAAATCTACATTTATATGTATTAGTGGATATTCCTATATATAAACATATGTAATGGTTATCAAACTTTAAGATTATTATTAATGCATATGATGAGTCATGTACTTTGATGTGTTGATGAAAACCATGATGATATATGCTCATGGTGTGGTAGGATATGTTGGATTCATCACGAGTGATATTATATTAGTGAATAATGTGAGAAATAAATTTTCCCTTATGTTCTTTAATAGAAGTTTATATCTCAATCCCATTAATGGGAATGGAATTGTCTAATTAATTTCATGGCCATGTCATTCTATCAATAAGTTCATTTCTAAAAATTCAAAGAAAGAGAAATCAATAACATATGTTGATGACATCAGTATGCTACCTGCTTGATTATAGATATCAAGAAAAAATAACTATGTTACATAGTTTGTGTTCATATGTGATTATTGTAATTGCATCATTTAACTTTTTTTCTCTATGGTTTCCTTGGAATGTTTTTATACATTAACCATGGACTTAGGTATATAAACCTAATTCCACTAAGAAAGGGGCATAGAGGGTCACAATGTAAAGACCCGGATTATTTCATGTAATTTTTTTTAAAATTATATGGAAATATTACGAGTCTGTGAAAATTGACGGCGAGTGATTCCGAGGCCCGGTGTGCCTGGAATGAATTTCTGAACTTTTTTTAGGTACGTTCTATAAACGTGCAAGTGGCTTTTTTTAACTTTTAAATGGGTCCTCAGAATTGAAATCTGAGGACACTATTGAACTCGCAGCACTGACATTCACTTAAGGAGACCTTCACCTCGACCGCAGTAGGTCGAGGGTGGAAGTTAGTTTTTCGGATTTTTGTGGGAGAGTTAAAAATAATAATAAAATAAAACAATCAACTTTTATTTTATTTTATTTATTTGAAACTTCCCATTTGAATCTTGGAGGTGAGGACCACCTAAACTCCTCTTTTAATGTGATTTAACCCTTGAAATTCCCCTAATTAATGTGCCAGCATTAATTGAATTAATAAACTTAACTCAATTAAAGTTGGCTCCTCACCTCTTGGTAGGGGATCGTTGGTAAAGGGGAGGTTCTCATAGAACCGTTGGTGGAGAGTAGAACTTATTGTAAGAACCTCCTCCAACAAAGAACATCTCCAATGATGAAAGAACCAACATTCGAGGAAACGCCAACATCACCATCTTAATCTTCTTCCTCATGGCACCTCTAACGAATGTCAAGGTAGGGGTTTGAATTTGGTTGTTCTTGTTTGTTCATCATGATTCCAGGTTGTGATTCAAACTTCCTAAGATGCCTGTAACCGATCTAACGTGGAGGGTTCGGGCCAAGATAACATGGCCCGATCCCTCCTCTAATTCGTTGAATGACATGATCTTCGCGGGCGAGATTTCAAGTTGAACGGAATCTGACCCTGTTGGTCTTGGAAAGATGGAAACGTCCCGAGACTTGCAACGGTTCTTTTGGTTTGAAGAACGGGCCACCAGAGCTCTCCCGATGACCCGAGGAAGTTCACCGACGACTAGTGTCGGTAAAGAACAAGCAGTGGTCGGCACACTGGTCATTCGTGAGGAGGGCAGTGGCGCGTCTGTGCTGTCGGAAGAGGAGGTCACGGCCCATCGGCCATGGCGGAGCAGAGTGGAGGCTGGCATGTCGGCCGATAGTGCGCATCCGCGCCGCTAGAGCTGGAGACCATGGCCGCTTGGCCGTGGTGGAGATCGGAGGGAAGTCGGCACTCAGCCGGCCACACTGGGGGAGTGGCGCACATCCACACCGCTGGAAGGAGGGTTGGCCATTCCAGTCGGTCGCGTCACGCCAAGCAGGACCCCTCCATTGGGTCCTGTGTGCCAGTCGGTGGTTCCACGTGGCACCGCCTGGTTTTCCAAAACCGAATGGCTTAAGGGCCTTTCAGGTGACCTGGGGAGGCACCTTCCCTCCCAGGTGGTGGCTAGGGAAGACCCCGCTATAAGGGTCCACCCCGGCCGCAGGCTGCACCGCAGGCCTCACAACGGGCCGGACCGCCCCCTTCATGGTTCGGGCCGAACCGTGGGCCCGCGGGCTGGGCCCGCCGAGGCCCAACTGGTCCGGGTCCAACCTAGATCGGTTCGGGTCGGCCCAGGCTGGGTCGGGCCGGGTTGGACCGGACCCGGACCCATCTGAACCCAAATACGCCTTTTTGGCCATAACTTGTGATCCAGGTGTCCGATTGACGAACCGTCTACGATGCCAAAATCCTTGGAATGAGATGGTCCTTTTGGTATAATCCAATTAAGTTTTAGATAAAGTTGGGGTACATCTGGATTGGATCGAACCTGAATCCAACCAGACCCTTAGGACTAAAAGGATGATAACTTACAGACCAGGCGTCTAATTGACACGCCATCTATTGTGTTGGGACCCTATTGACATGACGGACCTTTGAGATACTTCTTTATGGGACTTCGTGGCAGTTGAAGTATCTACTGATGGCTTTAGGAGAAGAACCTCCCTGAATCAAGCACGCTTAGTGTGGGAACCCTGTGGCTGGCTATACTTGAGGATACTTTAGATCTTGTGTGGGTCATCTTTAGATCCTGTGTGGGTCAGAATCTCCAGATCCTATGTGGGTCATCTTCGGATCCTCTATGGGTCATCTCCAGATCCTTTGTGGGTCATATTCAGATCCTGTGTGGGTTATCTTCGATCCTATGTGGGTCAACAGTAGATCTTCTTGACAAATTAAGATAATCTAGCAATACAACTATTCATCTATACTTTTTTATTTAAGTTATACCTGGTGTGAGATGAGTCTTTACCTTTGTGGTACTCTTTTGTGTGGTGATACCTTCGTATTATTCTTCTGTGTGGTGTTACCTTTATGGTACTCACCTTCATGGTGTTACCTGTGTGGTACTCTTATCTTCGTGGTGTTACCTGTGTGGTACTTATACCTTTGTGGTGTTACCTTTGTGGTATTATTCCCTCATGTGTGAGGTGAGTATATATTGATAACTTAGGTATATGTATAGACATATAACTAAGTAGTACTGATGAATATTACTTCATACTTTGAGATTGACATATTGCTTTGTGGATTATCCTTTGTGGATTCTGAGAGACCTTTGGGGGTCTCAGGGTCCCTAATGAGTATTTTTATACTCACCCCTGCATGGGCTATGCCCACACCTTATTGTGTCTTGTGCATATGACGGACAACATTGATCAAGGCTAAAGGTTCCAGGACTAGAGGCTGCTCGGAGGTGGACCATTAGACAAGACATACCGTAGAGATGCACGTTCGAGAGATGTACCTACCCTTTAGGTAGGATCCTTGGTGGGTGTTCGCAGGAGATGTTCTCAGTTTTACTTATACTTTCCAGTTGGTCTTGTATTTGGGTCCCTTTACTTATTGTACACACCCTATTTACTATTTAGTTTACTTTGTGCTTGTATCTTGCTGTGTACTTCGTTGTGTGAGTTTACAGGTTTAAATTCAATGTCTTCCCGGTTTTAGGGATATACCTTTCCAGTGCTAGTCGTCATCCCCTGGCCTATGGAAGGTGGGATTGGGGTAGTCATGCATGGGCCCCGGGGGACGGGTCGTGACAAATTGGTATCAGAGGAGTCGGATCTACCAAAGAAATTGGACTATGATCTTTTAACCGACAATAGTGTTAAGTGTTATGAGTGTGGTTATCAGTTTGGGGAGCCCAGTGTTAGTGCGGCGGCCAAAGTATCCATACACCAGGACCCTGACTTCTGATTTCTGACTCATCACATGAAAACACTGATTACGAGTGTTTTTTTGAAAAGTTTTCTTTGTGATCACTTTGAGTCAGCTCACCAAGTATAACTTAATGACCATGGAGAACCTGTTTCTTTTCAGGATGCCTCCACATAGATAGCCAGCCAGGGTTCCAAGTAGAGTACGTGATGATATCCCACCGAGCGACAAGGATTTGGTGCAGGTCCCCCTTATGGTAGTTGTACCATCAGGTGGTGTACCAACAGCACCACTACCCATTGGATAGCTAATACCACTAGCCCCGACAGTAGAGGGTGCACGCTGCTTAAGCGTGTTGCAAGAGTTTCAGCACCATAGGCCACCGAGGTTCCGAGGAGAGATGGATCCGTAGGCAGTTAAGGACTGGCTAGAGGCTGTGGTTAGAGTTTTTCAACTGGTAGGGACACCAGCTGATCTCATGGTGATCCTCGCTACCATCCTTCTTCAGGCATCAGCGGGTAAATGGTGGATCTTGATGCTCTAGGTTCACGATGAGGTCACTCTCATCTAGGTAGACTTCGAGAGCCTTTTTAGGGCAGAGTTCATCCTAGCAACCTTATTATATGTGCGTATATAGGAGCTTATCCACTTGTAGCAGGGTAGCATGACCATGGCTCTATATTTAGAGAGGTTCACTGACCTCTCATGTTACTCCACTGACATGGTGCGGGACCCTTTCTTCAGGGCCCGGACCTTTGAGCAGAGGCTTAGACGGTAGATTAGAGCTTTGATGATTTCTCTCAGCATCCCAATGTAGGAGGGGGTGTTAGAGAGAGCACTCATAGTGGAGATCTTCCTTGTTGAGTAGTCACCGGAAGTGAGACCCACCACCGGACGTCATGTGGTAGAGTCATCTACAGCTGGCAGCTGGCAGATGACATAGAGGTCTAATAGGACTAGACCTATGGGTGGATGACCATAGGATATAGGGTTGGTTGTGTGGGGCTCTCAATATAGAGCAGGATAGGAAAGGATTATGCAGTGTTACTTATGCGGCGAGCAAGGTCATATGGCTTGTGACAGCCCGACCCGTTGTACGGACGACCAGTAGACAGTCGAAGGACCACCTGGGAAGAGGCGAATATTCTATTGAGGGGGTCTATAGGCAAGAGGCGGATGTGGCAGAGTAGCTAGTCGTGTAGCATTCGATGGGCGGAGATTTGAGGTTTTACCACCACCACCTCTAGGTGGTCCACCCCGACTATAGGGAGCAGGTGGACAAGGATGAGCTTAGCTCCAGGAAGCTGAGGCCTATGACTACGACACTTCAGAGATGATTCAAGGTATGATATGTGTCTACTCCACCTTAGCTACAGTACTTATATACATAGGTTCCAGTCACTCTTTTATTGACATGACCCTCGTTCGGAGCTCGGAGATTCCAGTGGAGTCGTTGGCTCGACCCTTACGGCTAGAGACTCCTACGGGAGAGGATTTGACGATTACACATTGTTTCCAATAGTGTGAGCTTACTATAGGAGGTGATAGCTTTGGCTGGGATCTTCTAGTAGTGGCATCGAGGCCTTACAACGTCATCTTGGGTATGGATTGGTTATCTATAGTCCATGCTTATATTGATTGTATTAGGCGCAAAGTGCAGTGAGTCGACATGGATGGGACTAGGTTTTCCTTCACCTGTGAGAAGGGAACCTTTTCAGCACAGGATGGACTTACCCAGAGGAAGGTTCAGCTGATCACACATTAGTTGGATAGCCTTACCCTTGGAGTGGTTGATGTTGAGAGTCCGAGCTATCCTGTAGTGGTGGACAAGTACATTGATGTTTTCCCTGATGATGTTCCGGGTCTACCTCCTCGCAAAGAGGTGGACTTTTATATCGAATTGTACCCCAGGACATCACCGATATCTACACCAGCATATCGGATGGCTCCCGTATAGCTTCGAGAGCTGTGAGTACAGTTGGAGGACTTGCAGAGTAAGGGGTTCATTAGGCCCAGTGTTTCTCCTTGGGTAGCCCTGATTTTGTTCACCAAGAAGGCGGGTGGGAGTTTGAGACTCTGTGTGGACTATCAGTGTCTGAACAAGGTGACTGTGAAGAAAAAGAACCCACTCTCGAGGATTGATGATCTCTTTGATCAGCTGAAGAGATAATAGTGGTTTTCAAAGATAGACCTCATATCAGGTTATCACCAACTCAGGGTACGAGATGAGGATGTGAAGAATACATCCTTTAGATGTAATTATGGCCATTAGGAGTTCATGGTTATGCCATTAAGTATGACCAACACCCCAAAAGTGTTCATGGGACTCATGAACAGGATCTTCCGGCCATACCTCGATCGCTTTGTGGTAGTCTTCATCGATGACATCCTGATATACTCAGCTACAGAGGAGGAGAATGCATATCATTTGCAGATAGTTCTGGACATACTCCGAGAGCACTAGCTTTATAGTAAGCTCTCTAAGTGCCGGTTCTAGATACAAGAGGTTCAATTTCTGGGACACGTCATCTCAGAGGCTGGAGTTGTGGTGGATCTAGTGAAGATTGAGGCTATGCATGCTTGGGATCCACCCAAGAGTGTGACGGAGGTGCGGAGTTTCCTAGATTTGTCCGGTTACTACCGAGGTTTGTGCCTAACTTTTCTAGAGTTTCCGCACCCTTATCAGTGTTGACGAAGAGGGGGAAACCCTTCGTGTGGTCGGAGAAATTCTAATAGAGTTTCTAGGAGCTGAGGTAGAGAGTGATGAGTGCCCCCATCTTGAGGTTACTAGAGGAGGGCATTGGGTATTTAGTATACTGCAACGCATCAGGGACCGGGCTTGGATGTGTCCTGGTGCAGGAGCGAGCAGTGATTGTGTATAGTTCTCGATAGCTGAGACAACATGAGTATAAATACACTACTCATGACTTGGAGTTAGCAGCAGTGGTCTTCGCCTTGAAGATGTGGCAACATTACTTGATGGGCGAATGTTTTACGATCTACTCTGATCACAAGAGTCTCAGGTATATCTTCTCTCAGAAGGACCTAAACCTGAGACAACGGCATTGGCTTGAGTTTATCTAGGACTATGAATTTGAGATATTCTATACTTCTGGGAAGGGGAATTTAGTAGCAGATGCACTCAGCAAGAGATCTGGTATACAGTTGCTGAGTGAGGTGATAGAGCAGCTAGCCACTTTGCGGATATCCTGCATGGATCGAGATGGAGAAGCTTATCTTCAGTCTCTAATAGTATCTCCCCCACTTTTTTAGCAAGTCAGGGAGGTACAGCTTGGGGACACTGAATTTGAGACATGACGTGCTCAGATATCCACAAGACAGGTGCCTAATGGATTTTCTGAAGGTGGGGAGAACGTCATTCTCTTCAGAGGGAGAACTATGGTACAGGTGTCACTACAGGAGGAAGTGTTGAGGGAGTTCCATATATCCCCTCTAGAGGTACATCCAGGAGTGGAAAATATGTACAAGGACCTCTGGAGTCAGCACTGGTGGCTGGGAATGAATAAAGTTGTAGCAGAGTTTGTCTCTTGGTGCCTCACTTGTCAGCAAGTGAAGGCAGGGCATCAGGTTCCAGTGGGCTTAGTTCAACCACTAGAAGTTTTAGAGTGGAAGTGTGATGGAATCTACATGGACTTTGTGATATTACTTCCACGCACATCCAAGGGGCATGATTCCATCTGGGTGATCATTGACTGACTCACTAAGTCGGCCCACTTCCTACCTATCAGAGAGCAGGGATCAGTAAAGGGCTTGGGACACCTCTATGTACAGGAGATTGTACGGATTCATGGGGTGACCTAGACAATTGTATTCGATCATGATACATGTTTTACTTCCCGACTATGGAAGGGGTTGTAGGAGGCGTTCGGGACTCAGCTACGCTTGAGCACCGCCTTTCATACTCAGACGAATGGTCAGGCAGAGCGGACCATTCAAACCCTTGAGGAAATGATACGTGCTTACGTCCTTGATTTCGGCCATAGTTGGGAGGATCACTTGCCCTTGGTGGATTTTGTGTACAACAATAGTTATCACTCCACTATCAGAATGGCACCATTCGAGGAATTGCACGTTCGATCTTGTAGATCACCTATGTGCTAGAATGACCCTGGGGAGTCAGCACTAATGGGACCGAAGATGGTACGGGTTATGATGGAGAAGGTACAGATCATCTAGGAGCAGATGAAGACTACACAGATCAGGCATAAGTCTTATGCTGACAGGAGAGGAAGACCTTTGGAGTTCGAGGATGATGAACATGTCTTTCTATGGGTCTCACCTCAATGAGGTTTGCGGAGATTTTTTCAGGGCGGCAAGTTATCTATGAGGTTCATCAGACCCTTTCAAGTCCTCAGCAGAGTTGGCAAGGTGGCTTACCGCTTAGCTCTTCCACCTCAGTTGCACTGGGTGCACAATGTTTTCCATGTATCCCAACTAAGGAGATACATGCATGATCCTTCACACATCATTGACTGGGGTGATTTGGACATCGATGATGGGGAGATGTTTTCAAAGGTTCTGTTGGATACTGAGGATCGACAATAGAGAGTCCTTCATGGGTGGTTGATACCTCTATTGCACGTTCGTTGGCAGCACGGGAACCTCCAGGAGAGCACATGGGAGCGGGAGGTTCAGATTCATTCACAGTACCCCCACTTGTTTCCCTAGTTTGTGTTGTGGCTTTTGGGGACGCAAAGCTCTGAGGTGGGGAGAATGTAAAGACCCGGATTTTTTCATGTAATTTTTTTAAAATTATATGGAAATATTACAAGTTTGTGAAAATTAATGGCGTGTGATTCCAAGGACCGGTGTGCCCAGAATAAATTTTTGAACTTTTTTTAGGTACGTTCAGTAAACATGTGAGTGGTATTTTGTAACTTTTGAATGGGTCCTCTGAATTAAAATCCAAGGACACCGTTGAACCCACAGTGCTGACATTTGCTTAAGGAGACCTTCACCTCGACCACAGTAGGTCGAGGGTAGAAGTTAGTTTTTCGGATTTTTGTGGGAGAGTTAAAAATAATAATAAAATAAAACAATCAACTTTTATTTTATTTTATTTATTTGAAACCTCCCATTTGAATCTTGGAGGTGGGGACCACCCAAAATCCTATTTTATTGTGAGTTAAACCTTGAAATTCCCCCAATTAATGTGCCAACATTAATTGAATTAATAAACTTAACTCAATTAAAGTTGGCTCCTCGCCTCTTGGTTGGGGATTGTTAGCAAAGGGGAGGTTTTCGGAGAACTTTTGGTGGAGAGGAGAACTTGGTGGAAGAACCTTGATAAAACACTATTTTGTTGAATATTGTATTTATAATAAATGATATAATTTCCTCACATTGTGCTAAATATATTCATTTATGAAATATTTGGGATTAGATCATCCATTTGAAAATTTGATGAAAATTCCAGTTTTACCCTTTTAAAATGTTCTGTAGTATTTTAAATATAAATATTATAATATTTATTATTTGAACTTAATATTTTTCAACAATGTTCATAACTTAAATTTATACAACTTTTATTCAGGACACTAGAGCTAAAGAGTACATTTGGATAGAGTAAATTGTCCATTAAGTCGATGATGGGCTGGACTTGGAAAAATGGACATGGGTTCTGTATTTGGGCCATATCTTATTCATCCAGGCTTAGATTGAGACCAAAATTTGTGAAACGATCTGGGAAATGATTTGTCACAAATAATCCTTCTATAATAAGAGATTATGCACGATTTATGTGGTCAAATGGGTGGTGTAAGTTGGATTAAAATATTTGGCCGAATTTCCACATTCACACTTGAAACCACTTGTAACCTATCCTCCCCCCCCCCCTCTATAAATTGGAGATTTTTCTCATTTTGAGGGGTTGGGACGTGAATTGGGAAGTTGAGGGAAGAGGATAAGTAGATCCACTCCAATTCTCCAACCATTTCAATAAGGGTAGCTCTTGAAGCAAGGATCCCTTCGACGAAGCCTTTTTCTTCTCCTTCGTGTTGTAATGCTTTCGTTTGTGTAGTAAATTTCTTTGTAATTCTTTTATTTCTTCTATTTTATTATGTTTTATTTAAATTTATTCTTCTCTTAATCTTCCTCTTTGTTTTGGAATTATTTAGTAGAAATTTGATTGGGTTCTACCCTTTCTAAACCTTTGCACATGCAAAATGTTTCTATGATGATTACGTCACCCATGGAAGAGTAGTATTTTAGTTATCAATCTATATCTTACCTTATTCATTCATTTATTTTGAATCAATGGTCTACTGTAATTGACTTAATATGATATATTAATTGATCTTTCATTTTAAATGAAACTAAGCAAGCAATTGAACAATAAACACAAATCACGCGAGGTCGAGAATTGTGTGAATTGTGAGAGCGCGAACTTAACTGGTAATTCAAAACCACACGGGATCAATTTGTAGTGTTCAAATATAATCCCTAAACTCAATTAATTATAATTTCTAGATAGTATATGTGCCTTAATTTACCACTGACCATAATCTAATCTTAGAACATAAATCAAAGTAGGGTTCTGCGATTGCATGTTCCGAAGTTAGCCTAAGGTTAAATTCACTTCATCTTTGTGGTAAAGTTAATTCTCATAGGGTTCAGGATTTAACAAATTAAGGGATCATAATTAATTGGATATTAATTTAAATGATAATGATTAATAATTGAATAAATAGTTATATTTAGATCAATCATGCTTTTTAAATATTGTCTAAAAAACATCTTCTTGTTGTGTCTTTTTAATCAAACTTCATTTCAAAATTAAAAACGAAAAAAAATGAAATATTCTTCCAGAAAACTTCTTCTAGATTTATAAACTATAAACAACCCCCATCCTTTTAAGTAGTGTCTCAATTCTATTCTATTATATTTTATTTTTAGAATACCTCTGAAAATTTGTTTTAATTCACTTCCTCCTTTGAGAGACGACCTTAGTCAGCCACTCTGCTGCACCTAAGTACCCCTAAATCACACTAATCATTTGAGGGCACCCACAACAGTGCCTCTTAAAATTGGCATCATTTCCGAGGAGTCAAGTAATTATTTCAACCAATTAGAGGTATTTATTTTATTTTACATTTTAATCTCTTCCTCTCTTCTTTCTTCCTTCTTTACCCAATCTGATTTTTTTTCTTCTTTTTCTTCTTTTTATTTTCTTCTACTTATTTTTAGACCATCAACTCAAACTTCTAATTTTTATTTTACTATGGTCCACCTTCCTTATTTTCATTTTTCATTGATTTATGACATGAACTAATCCCGACGATCTCTTAGATCTTGACCCTGAGATTGAACACAGCCTTAGGGCACGAATCAGACATTCTCAGTCTACGGGAAGTTTCAATATTCAACCAGTTGGTGAATTCCTCTCTTTTGGAAACATTGAAATTGGAAGCAATTCAAATTCAAACATAAAAAAAAGAACCAATGGCTGGAGATAATAACAATGAGCTAAATAGAACCATTTGAGAATTGGCTTCACCTGATATTAACTATCAACCAAATTGTATTGCCTACCCAAATCTCGAATCAGACTTTGAACTAAAATCTGGGTTAATTCACTTACTTCCAAAGTTTCATGGCCTCTCTAGTGAGGATCCCAATAAACATTTGAAAGAATTTAATGTGTTTTTCTTAACCCTTAAACCTAGAAATGTATCTGAAGATCAAATCAAATTAAGAGCATTCCCATTTTCACTTGATGGAGCTGCAAAGGATTGGATGTACTATTTACAACCTGAAGATGTAACATGTTGGAACGGTTTGAAATGGATTTTCTTGCAGAGATTTTTTCCAGCATCGAGGACCACTTCCATTCGTAAGGAGATCTCGAGGATCAATTAAGCACATGGGGAGTCAATGTATGAGTACTGGGAGCGATTCAAGAAGTTGTGTGCAAGCTACCTACATCACCAAATTAGTGAGAAATTACTCATCTAGTACTTCTATGAAGGACTCACACCTATGGAGAGAAGTATGGTGGATGTTGTGGCTGGAGGACCATTGGTGGAAAAGACACCAGTAGCTGCACGTGCATTGATCGACAAGATGGCCCAAAACTCTCAACAATTTGGTGATAGAGGTACACCACATGTTAGGGGAGTACATCAGGTAAGTCCTTCTTCTCTTGAAAGTCATTTGATTGATACCAAGTTTGAAGAATTGACCACTATGGTGAGGCATATTGCTTTGGTACAAAAGACATCCCAACCCCCTCCTTCAAGGCCTTATAGAATTTGCACTGAGACAATCCATCCAACTGACTGTTGCCCACAACTACAAGAGACAGAGGATTGTGTAGCAGTATTCCCTGGGAGACCATATCAGCAACAACAGCAACAACCATATCCCTAAAAGAAGTTTGATCCAACATACAACCAAGTGTGGAAGGATCAATCATACATGAGGTTTGGCTCTGGGCAACAACAAAGGCCCCCTTTTCAACCAAACTTCCAGCAGCCTCCACCTTACCAACAGGGTTTCCAACAACCCCAAAGGAGATTCAAAGCTCAAACATCAACAAGTTAGAAACAAGGGAATCTCCAACACAAGGTAGACTCTAACACTGATGATCTTTTGAAACAAATTGTTCTTAATCAACAGAATGAGTTGAAGAGTCAAGGTTTGGAGCTGAGGGAGTTGAAGACTCAAATGAGCCAGATTGCCACCACCCTCCATGAACTTGTGAGTAAGAATTCTGGAAATCTACCTTATCAACCCACTCCAAATTCAAAGGGGAATGTCAGTGCCATCACATTAAGAAGTGGGAAGCAAATGAATGATACATTTGTACCTACCATTCCACTAGGATTCACCTCAACTCCGGAGAAGCCGCATTCCATACCAACTGATGAGCAATCCAAGGAGAAAGATAAAGGTAAGAAAAAGATTGATGATGTTCCTCCTAAACCCATTCCTTTTCCAAATAGGTTTGTTCAAACCAAGAATATGGAATAAGAGACGATTCAAAAAGAGGTTTTGGACACATTCAAGCGTGTGGAGATCAACACTCCTCTACTTGAAGCCATTAAGAAAATTTCAAGGTATGTGAAATTCTTAAAATAACTTTGTACCAATCGAAGAGGGATCAAGGGAAATGAGAGGATCAATATTGGAAGGAATGTCTTAGCACTCATTACACCAACTCTAGCAATGCCAACAAAGTGCAAGGATCCTGGGACATTCACCATCCCATGTACCATAGGGAAGTTGCACTTCTCAGATGCTCTTTTTGATTTAGGAGCTTCAATAAATGTGATGCCTCACTCTGTATTCTCTTCTTTAAAGGTTGGTGAGGTGAAGCCTATGAGAGTAGTAGTGCAATTGGAAAATAGAGCTACGGCATATCCAGCGGGAGTCCTTGAGTATATACTTGTCCGGGTAAGAGACATGATCTTTCCAGAAGACTTCTATGTGCTCAAAATGGAGGATGATCAGGTAAGTTCTCGTGCTCCCATTATCTTAGGTAGACCCTTCCTCAAAACTTCAAAAACTATCATAAATGTTCATGAGGGTACACTTTCCATTGAGTTTAGAGATGAAGTTGTAATTTTCAATGTTATGGACTCCATGAAGTACCCCTCTGAGGACCATTCTTCTTTTTTTATATCCCATTTTGAACCACCAAGTAAAAACCTCATGGAATTTGATTGTCCTGTGCTTAGGGAGATTATGATTATTGGTTCTAGTTTGATGTCCAAGATTACTTCCACACCCGTTTCTAAGGAACAAGACTCTCTAATATTTGATTTTGAAATGGAATCATATTCTAATTTTGATCATGTGAACTCTAATTATGACATGGTTGTTGAGTATGATGATGGATTTGATGCTTTATTCTCTGATTTTTATGATGTATATTCTGATATTGATGCTCTTTGTGCACATATTTCAGTTCCTTCTATGTCTCCATCCATACACCACCCCCCTACACTGGAACTCAAGCCATTGCCACCAAATCTCAAATACTCATACTTGTTAAGTGGTGACAAATTACCTGTTATAATTGCTAATAATCTCCCTTTTGAACATGAAGAAAAGCTTTTGAATCTTTTGAGGGAGAACATCGGGGCAATCGGGTGGACCTTGGCTGACATATCAGGTATTAGCCCCTCCATTTTCATGCATAGGATTATTTTGGAGGATGAGGCTAAACTAGTGAGGCAACCACAAAGGAGACTCAATCCAACCCTTCTGGAGGTTGTTAAAAAAGAGGTTGAAAAATTGCTCGAGGCAGGTATAATCTATCCCATTTCAGATTCTCAGTGGGTAAGTCCTATTCAGGTTGTGCCTAAGAAAAGTGGTGTTACTGTTGTTAAAAATGAGAAAGATGAGTTAGTTCCAATGAGGGTACAAAACAGTTGGCATGTGTGTATTGATTATAGGAAACTAAATTATTCCACTCACAAAGACCATTTCCCCCTCCCATTTATTGATCATATGCTTGAGAGACTAGCTGTGAAGACACGCTATTGTTTCTTGGATGGATTTTCTGGCTATTTTCAAGTTCCCATTACAGTAGAGGACCAGGAGAAGACGACATTCACCTACCCATTCGGTACCTTTTCTTACCGAAGGATGCCATTTGGACTTTGCAACGCCCCAGGTACCTTCCAGAGATGCATGGTGAGTATTTTCTCAGATTTCATTGAGACCTGAATGGAGGTATTTATGGATTATTTTACAGTGTATGGGTCTTCATTTGATGAATTTCTAAGTAGTTTGGGAAAGGTGTTGAATCATTGTATTGAGAAGAATCTGGTCCTGAACTTTGAAAAGTGTCATTTCATGGTAGAGTATGTCATTGTCTTAGGGCATGTAGTGTCAAAACATGGGATAGAGGTTGATAGATCTAAGATAGACATTATTTCATCCTTACCTTATCCTTCATGTGTGCGTAATGTTAGATCTTTCCTAGGGCATGCAGGATTTTATCGGCGCTTCATCAAAGATTTTAGTAAGATTGCTCTTCCTATGTCACGATTACTTCAAAAGGATTCTGATTTTGTGATTGATGATTCTTGCATGACTTCCTTTGATGAGCTAAAGAAGTGTCTGACCACTCCACCTATCATACAGCCCCCACGGTGGGAGATTCCTTTTGAGCTTATGTGTGACGCCTCGAACTTCGCAGTTGGAGTTGTCTTATCTCATAGGGTGGAGGGACGATCACATGTGATCGCCTATGCATCGAGGACGTTGGATTATTCCCAATCAAACTACACCACAATAGAAAAGGAGTTTATTGCTGTTATATTTGCTTTAGATAAATTTCATTCATATTTATTTGGATCTAAAGTAGTTGTTTTTTCTGACCATGCATCTTTGAGTTACCTCCTAAAGAAGCGACATGCAAAGCCACGACTTATACATTGGATGATCCTTCTTCAAGAGTTTGACATCGAGATAAAGGATAAGAAGGGGTCAGATAATTTGGTGGCAGACCACATGAGTAGGATTACTCACATTCAGAGGATGACACCTTGGACCAGGTACCACTTCGGGACACTTTCCCCGATGAGCATCTTTATTCCATCTCAGGTACGCATCCTTGGTATGCAGATTTAGTTAACTGCCTTGTTGCCTCTGAAATCCCTGCAAATTTAAAGAAACATCAAGTCCAAAAATTAAAGAGTGAGTCAAGATTTTATGTTTGGGATGATCCGTACTTCTGGCGCATGTGTAGTGACCAAGTTATTAGGAGGTGTGTTCCTGATCATGATTTTGAGTCTATTTTGTAATTTTGTCATACACTTGAATGTGGTGGACACTTTGGACCCCAATGGATAGCTAGGAAAGTTTTAGACTCTGGATTATATTGGCCTAGTTTATTCCATGATGCCCATGTGTTTTGTATGTCATGCTCTCGTTGCCAACACACTGGGAATATTTCTAGGAGACATGAGATGCCCCAACAACCCATAGTATGGTGTGACACACAAAACATCAACACCATACCACCCTCAAACAAATGGCTAGGATGAGGTTTCAAATAGGGAATTGAAACAAATTTTGGAGAAAACTGTGCAGCCAAATAGGAAGGATTGGAGCAAGCGCTTGGATGATGCATTGTGGGCTTATAGGTCAGCATACAAGACACCCATTGGCATGTCCCCATTTTGGATTGTTTTTGGGAAAGCGTGTCATCTCCCCATGGAAGTTGAGCATCGGGCTTATTGGGCTATAAAGAAATGCAACATGGATTTGGCCCAAGCTGTAATCCAAAGGAAGCTGCAAATTCAAGAGCTTGAGGAGATTCAATTGTCTTCATATGATAACTCAAGGCTCTATAAGGAAAGATCAAAAGCAACTCATGACAAAATGATTCAACAAAGGGAGTTTCATGTTGGAGAGAAAGTCATTCTCTATAGTTCACGACTGAAGCTGATGCCTGGTAAGTTGCATTCCAGATGGTTAGGTCCTTATATTGTATCTAATGTTTTTCCTTATGGTGTAGTGGAGATCACACAAGAGGACACTGGAAGGAGCTTTACAGTCAATGGGAAATGTTTGAAGAGATACATTGAGGGACTTCCTACTGATGCAGTGGATTTTATCACACTGCATGACCCCATCATCACTTGAGTACATCAGGCTATTCCTAACCCTTTCACTTTTATATTATTTGTCCTATTTAAAAATTTTGCATTTCATGTGCATATATCATCTCATGGGTTCACATTGAGGACAATGAAATATTTTAAGTGTGGGGGAGGGAACCTTTTAGTTTAGTAATTTCAACTGTTTTCCTGTTTAAAAAATATATATTTGTGTGTTTTTCAAATTTTGTGTGTTTATTTTTCAATTTTCTTTGTGTTTTTGAAATTTTTGAGCTGAAATTATTATCATCACAATTTTGACATGCATATAAATGAGTGAAACAATTTATCCCTTAAAACTAAGCTTAAATGAATGCTGAAATGACTTTGTTTCAAGTTCAAATATTTAGTAATTTCATGAAAAGTAAACTAAATTTTGAATCCCATGCCACATCTCATTGTCTTTATATTTGAAATCACTTTCCTGGGAGGCTTCTGAACCATTATTTTTATATTCTTTACATTCACCTCACTTCTTGAGAGAACCAAATCATGCTTGATTTAACCAGAATTTGATCCATTCCTATCAAAACTTGAGGGTTTGAGGTACTTATGTTTAAATGATTGAGGTATTTGTTTGGTATTAAAGCCTCTATTTCAAATAATCATTTTTTATAATGGCCTACCTTGAACATTTAATCCTTGTAGCCCTTATAATCCATGCACATCCTGTTAGGTTTACCACATTACAATCCAATTTTCCCTATCTAACCAACTCTTGAAGTGAAATTGCATAATCTAGTTGAGCTTAAGTATGGGGGAATCTATCTTGTGTTGTGCTACCACATTCTGTGATACTTTGGGTGGAAAATTAATTTCTGAAGAGATGTGTTTTCTACTGAAAAAAATCATTATATTGAAAGTTGAGCCTTTTCTGGAGCTTTCATGATAAAAGAAGTTGTGCCTTTCTGGAGCTTCTAATAGAGGGGGAAAGTTGTGCCTATCTAGAGCTTTCAAGAAAATCATGTTTGAGAAGATTGACATTTTTGATGTTGAAATGATGAATGGTGTAAACCCTCCATGACTTTTCATGATGATGGAGCTAAATTGATACTATGGGTATTGATGAGAAGACCATATTTAAGTGAAAATTAGATTAATGCAATTTTGCTTCAAAAAGAGTCAAGCCCTCCTCATTCAGCCTCAGAATTTTTCACATCTAAATCCTACCAACCGAAAGCCACAGAAAAACCCTGAAAAGTCCTCATGATAAAAATATGTCTTTGACCCACATCGAGTGGAGATTTAGGAATTTATCAAGCCTATGGTGACCCTTGTATGAGTTTGGATGAGAAAGACATTGCAAAAAAAGATGATATTTGTGTGATAAGAGAAAATTCAAGCGAGGTAAGTGTTTTGTGCATGGGAGGATGAAATGAAGTGGAAATATATTGAATGATATAAATGGAGAACTTGAAATAATGATTTTTTATGAGGCAAGATATCTTTTGTTTCTTGGTGTGTAATTGTTTGATCTCAAGGATATGTGTTTTAAATTTTGTTTTGATTTGATATTGATGTTTACTTGATATGAGGTTTTGCCCATAGTGCAAAAGGGTAAGTGTGGGGGAGTTGATAAAACACTATTTTGTTTAATATTTTATTTATAATAAATGATATAATTTCCTCACATTGTGCTAAATATATTCATTTATGAAATATTTGGGATTAGATCATCCATTTGAAAATTTGATGAAAATTCCAGTTTTACCCTTTCAAAATGTATTGTAGTATTTTGAAGATAAATATTTTAATATTTATTATTTGAACTTAATATTTTGAAAAAGCATTCATAGATTAATTTTATACAACTTTTATTCAGGACACTAGAGCTAAAGAGTACATTTGGATGGAGTAAATGGGTCATTAAGTCAATGATGGGATGGACTTGGCAGAATGGACATGGGTTCTGTATTTGGGTCATATCTTATTCATCCGGGCTTAGATTGAGCCCAAATTTGTGAAAAGATTGGGAACATGATTTGGCACAAATCATCCTTCTGGAATAAGAGCTTATTCACGAGTTTAGGTGGTCAAATGGGCGGTTCAAGTTGGATTAAAATATTTGGCCGAATTTCCACATTCACACTTGAAACCACTTGTAACCTCTCCCCCCCCCCCTCTATAAATTGGAGTTTTTTCTCATTTTTAGGGGTTGGGACGTGCATTGGGAAGTTGAGGGAAGAGGAGAAGTGTATCCACTCCAATTCTCCAACCATTTCAATAAGGGTAGCTCTTGAAGCAAGGATCCCTTCGATGAAGCCTTCTTCTTCTCCTTCGTGTTGTAATGCTTTCATTTGTGTAGTAAATTTCTTTGTACTTCTTTTATTTCTTCTATTTTCTTCTATTTTATTTAAATTTCTTCTTCTATTAATCTTCCTCTTTGGGCTGGAATTCTTTAGTAGAAACGTGATTGGGTTCTACCCTTTCTAAACCTTTTCACATGCAAAATGTTTCTACGATGATTACGCCACCCATGGAAGGGTAGTCTTTTAGTAATAGATTTATCTCTTACCTTCTTCATTAATTTATTTTGAATAAATGAGCCACTATAATTCACTTAATATGATCTATTAATTGAGCTTTCATTTCAAATGAAACTAATCAAGCAATTGAACAATAAACACAAATCACGCGAGGTCGAGAATTGTGTGAATTGTGAGAGCAAGAACTTAACTGGTAATTCAAAACCGTAGGGGATCAATTTGTAGTGTTCAAATATAATCTCTAAACTCAATTAATTCTAATTTCTAGAGAGGATATGTTCCTTAATTTACCACTGACCATAAGCTAACCTTAGAACATAAATCAAAGCAGGGTGCTGCGATTGCATGTTCTGAAGTTAGCCTAAGGTTAAATTCACTTCATCTTTGTGGTAAAGTTAATTCTCACAGGGTTCTGAATTTAACAAATTAAGGGATAATAATTAAGTGGATATTAATTTAAATGATAATGATTAATAAGTGAATGAAGAGGTAGATTTAGATCGATCACGCCTTTTAAATATTGTCTCAAAAAACATCTTTTTGTTGTGTCTTTTTAATCAAACTTCATTTCAAAATTAAAAACAAAAAAAAATGAAATCTTCTTCCAGAAAAATTCTTCTAGATTTATAAACTATAAACAACCCCCATCCTTTTAATTAGTGTCTCAATTCTATTCTATTTTATTTTATTTTTAGAATACCTCTGAAAAGTTGTTTTAATTCACTTCCTCCTTTGAGAGACGACCTTGGTCAGCCACTCTGCTGCACCTTAGTACCCCTAAATCACACTAATCATTTGAGGGTGCCCACGACAGCATATCTTCAAACCTCCTACAAAGAAGAACATCTCCAATGACGAATGAACAGACATTTGAGGAAACGCTGACATCACCATCTTTATCTCCATCCTCACAGCACCTCCAATGAACGTCAAGGTAGGGGTTTGAATTTGGTTGTTCTTGTTTTCTCATCGTGATTCCACATTGTGATTCAAACTTCATAAGCCGCCTGTTACCAATCTAACCTGGAGGGTGTAGGCCAAGCTAACACGACCCGATCCATTTTCTAATTCGTTGAATGGTTTTATATTCATGGGAAAGACTTCAAATTGAACGGAATCTAACCTCGGTGGTCTTAGAACGACGGAAACGTCCCGAGACTCAAAATGGTTCTTTTAGTCTAAAGAACGGGCCACTGGAGTTCACCTGGTGACCCGAGGAAGTTTTCCAACGACCGATGCCGGTAGGGATCAAGCGGCAGCCGGCACACCGGCCGACCGCGAGGAGGGAGGTGGTGCGTCCGCACCACCGGAAGAGGAGGTCACAGCCCATTAGCCGGGATGGAGCAGAGTGATGGTCGGCACACTGGCCAGCCGCGTGGTGAAGTGGCGGTGTGCATCTGCCCCGCCGGAGCTGGAGATCGTGGCCGCTTGGTCGTGTCGAAGATCGAAGGGCAGCCGACACTCGGCCGACCGTAATGGAGGAGTAGTGCGCATCCACGCCGCTGGAAGGAGGGTCGGCCATTCTGGCCATCCACGTCACGCCGAGTGGGACCCCTCCGGTGGGTCCCGCATGCCAGTTGGTAGTGCCACGTGGCGCCTCCTGGTTGGCCAAAACCGAACGGCTTAAGGGCTATTCGGATGACCTGGGGGCGCCTTCCCTCCCGGAAGGCGGCTAGGGCGGACCCCACTACAAGGGGCCACCCTGGCCAAGGGCTGCATCGCGGGCCACCCCCTTCGTGGGTCAAGCCAGACCGCAGCCCTATGTGTCGGGCCCGCTGTAGTCCAGCCAGTCCGAGTTGGATCCGGACTGGGTCGGTCCGGACTCGGGCCCTTCTGGACCCAGATACACCTTTTTGGCCATAACTTGTGATCCAGGTGTCCGATTGACAAATCGTCTGCAGCGCCGGAATCCTTGGAACGAGATGGACCTTTTGTTATACTCTACTTGAGTTTTGGATAAAGTTAGGGTATGTCTCGGTTGGATTGAACCTAAATCCAACCAGGCCTTTGGGACTAAAAGGCTAATAACTTACAGATCGGACCTCCGATTGACGCGCTGTCTATTGCGTTGGGACCCTATCGACGTGACAGAACTTTGAGATACTTCTTTGTGGGACTTTGTGGAAGTTAAAGTATCAAATGATGTATTGAGAATCGGAACCTCTAGGAATCAATCATGCTTAGTGTGGGAACCCTGTGGCTGGCTGTACTTAAGGAGACTTTAGATCCTGTGTGGGTCGTCTTCGGATCCTATGTGGGTCAGCATCTCCAGGTCCTATGTGGGTCATCTTTAGATCCTATGTGAGTCATCTCCAGATCTTATGTGGGTCATCTTCAAATCATGTGTGGGTCATCTTCGATCCTATGTGGGTCAACAGCAGATCTTCTCAATAAAGTAAGATGATCTAGCAATACAGTTAATCATCTATACTTTCATATTTAAGTTATACCTAGTGTGAGATGAGTGTTTACCTTTTTGGTACACTTCTGTGTGGTGATACCTTCATGGTATTCTTCTGTTTGGCGTTACCTTTGTGGTACTCACCTTCGTGGTGTTACCTGTGTGATACTCTTATCTTCATGGTGTTACCTATGTGGTACTTATACCTTTGTGGTGTTACCTTTGTGGTATTCTTCCCTCATGTGTAAGGTGAGTATATATTGATAACTTAGGTATATGTATGGGCATATACCTAAGTATTGCTGGTGAATATTGCTTCATGATTTGAGATTGAGGTCTTACTTTGTGGATTATCCTTTGTGGATTTTGAGAGACCTTCGGGGGTCGCAGGGTCCCTACTGAGTATTGTTATACTCACCCCTATACGAGTTACGCCCGTACCTTGTTGTGTCTTGTGCAAACGAAGGACAGCGTTGATCGAGGCTGAAGGTGTCAGGACTGGAGGCTGCTCGGAGGTGGACCATTAGATGAGATGTACCGTAGAGATGACCGTTCGAGAGATATACCTACCCTTCAGGTAGGATCCTTGGTGGGTGTTTGTCGGAACTGTTCTCGGTTTTACTTGTACTTTCCAGTTGGGCTTGTATTCTGGACCCTTTACTTACTGTACACATCCTATTTACTATTTAGTTTACTTTGTTCTTGTATCTTGTTGTGTGCTTGGTTGTGTGATTTTATAGGTTTAAAGGTAATGCCTTCCCAGTTTTAGAGATAAGCCTTTCTGGTGCTAGTCGCTAGCCCCTGGCCTATGGAAGACGGGCTTGGGGTAGTCACGACATGGGCCCCGGGGGACGGGTCATGACACACAAAGTAAGTTTATTCAAAACCTTAGTTAAATTATATTTTAATTTAACATGTTGAATAAATATTATTCTCATACATGGTTTAATAATTATTCATGTTTGGTTGATCATAAATATTCAGTCACCATTTCTTTGAGATAATATGTTTGAGTTGAATATTTAATAAATATTTATTCACTATTTTAGTGAATGTAATATTTATTTATTTATCATTGAATAATGCAGTGATATTTATTAATTTAAATAAATAGATATTATTCAATGTTTGATAAATATTGAGAAGGATTTATGGACCGGTTTTAATGGTTTGATTAAAGATGAAATATTGAATATCATTTGAATAAATATTAACGTATTCATTAAAGAATACAATATTTATTTATTTGTGATTTTAGAACATTTCAAGTAAATAATAATCTTATTATTATTATTTAGACATGGGGTTCACTAATGATTAAGAGAATAATAAAGGTCCATGTGAAATTATTTATTCTCTAACCCTATGTCTATAAATACTTGGTTATTTCATTCTCAAACCCTGGTCATGCCATTCTAATCATTGTGCCTAATGAAATTATATAGAATACTCTCAACCCCTCAATGCCTCTTCATCTAGAAAGATCTCAAGAACAGAGAGAGATCTACCTCTTTCACCCTCTCAATTCTGGAGAGAGAAAAAGAGTTATTACACCTCGAAGTGATTCTTATGGATATCAACAAAAAATAATGAAATCATTAGAGTCTTCTGAACTAGAACCCAAAGATTTATATGGCTATGTTCAGAGGTTCACAGAGCACATGTTGATCACCTGTAGAGTTATTATTATTGTTAGTACCAAAAGGTTCCTAGATACCCTGAGAGGGGGGTGAATCAGGGTATGGATATTCTTTTCAAAATAATCCATGCCCCACTAGATCTTGACCTCTTTATTATAAGGGTCGTATTTTTGCACTTGTGTTTTATTGTTGATCTTATTCTTCCCTTATTTATCTGATGATGTTGCTTTGAATGCAATTCAGAGAAGTAAGTAGGCAGACACAAAGATTTTTACTTGGTTCACCCTCATTGGGCTACGTCTAAGGAGCATACAATGGCGATGTGCCACTGTACCAAATCCACTAAAGCTCACTGCCAATTTACAATGTTCAGGATAGATCACTTCTATGCCTAGGCTCACTGCCTTTGCAAATTTTATGGTTAGCTCACAGCTTTCCCAAGGGTCACTCCTTGTTTCTCTCTCTTTGGCTCACTACTAGTGGAGAGGATCACCTTCTTCCTCTTCCTTTGCTCACTACTCTGGAAGGGATCCACACACATTTTATAGACTTGTAGGTACCTTCATCATCACAAATGAATGTATATTCCTCTATATGTAGATGCTTTTTTGAAGTCCAACTTTCACCCGAATATGAATCTCATTTTGCACCGGATTTACTGGGAAATCTTCCAACTTTCACGCAACCCTAGAAGTACTGGTGCGCTTCTCCAAGCCTAGTGCACTTCTCTATGCCTTGGTGTGCTTCTCCAAGCCTGGAGCACAAGTTTCACCTAACCACTTGAATGACACTCCCTTCGCTAACTCAGAACTTGGGTGACTCGCACCCTTTTACGTCCAAACCAATATTGGCACACAACTTTTGAATAACTTTATACTTGCATGACCAAACCACCACTTGTGTGACCGAACCACCTGCATGACTAGAGATCTAATTTTCTCTAAGTGTTAAAATCCATTAAAAATTAGAAGGGGTATCCCTCTATTTATATGCATTTTGGGTACCATGAGCGTCGGCATGCAAGTCTCCTCTCGGCGTGAAAGTCCAGCCACCCGAGCCTCTGTCACCCTAGTCACTTGTGTGACCAAACCAAAACTTAGGCTCCCCTCTTTCCTTTTCCATTTTATGATGTTATAATCTTGAAAAACATATGACACATAAGTTTCCAAGCTTCCAAGACACCATCACGAAATTCCCTTTGCCAAAAACACTTTTCTCCATTTGTCGATTTTGAGGCCTAAAAATTTGGCAAACATTGTAAAACGGCGCCACCTTGTATCTACTCTTTTTTTACCACCTCCAAGTCATTCATTCCTTTGTTGAGGTTCTTCAATAAAACATGGGTTGTTGACAACATCCCTTGAACTTGACAACTCACCATGTAAACCCCCTTTGTCAACAAATTATACATTGTGGTCTGCTTTGTGAACAAACACAACATGGAGGCACGTTTTATCAATAAACACAATCACCTCCAAAATGATTCAATGATGCCTTAAGGGATTTTTTTTTCCAATAATTCTCTTGAATCCTCTAACCTCAATGAAGATACACCAAGTAGTGGTCTATTGAATATTTGATAAATAAATAATTCCAAAAGATTTAATTCTTAATCTCGACTCAAGTTAATTATAAATTATATGTGATGATCCTATCTGATGGATTATAGGGTTTCAATTTTATCTAGTTCTAAGGATAAATCTAAAGTAATTGATGAAAAATCATTTTTTTTCATTGTATCAACAACTTATTTTATGCCCCAAAACCTTCATGTGGTATCAGATCAATCACTTTATAATTAATATTTATTTGTTTTTAATTGATTGATATGTATATTTATTATTAGTATTTTAATTATGTTAATTTTTCCTTTTAATTTGAAAACTTATATTACACATTAGTTCACCTTTATATGATCTAGAGCACATAAAGAATAGATGAAGGACAATTGAGGTTCCATTGGGAGGTTCTAAGGGTTCTAGACATATGACATAACTACAAGTCATGTGACTAAAAACTACACATCATGTAACCAAGCTCACCACATCTGGATGAGTTGTGGGGTATATGTCTTTCCAAATGGAAATTTAAATGCAGGGTAATTAATACACCACATATTAATCAACTAGGTTGGTATGAGGCTTTAGGGACTACACGTCCTGTAACCCACTTACACATCATGTAGTCCTACATTGTCACACCCCAACCTGGAAATATTAATTATATTAATAATTTTAATTATTTTAAATATTTTTAGTCTCGTTTTTTAGTTTCAATAGCCATCAGGATGAAATTTAAATTTCTAGAATCCCTTTATTTATTTCATGGTTATCCTTCATAGTTAGGAGTAACCATGTAGTGACCATGCGGGTGCCTAGGTGAGTCTAAGGTGTGGCGCACAACTTGCACGTGGTCTATTAAACTATGTGGTAAGCTTGCGGTTTGGCTCTGTGAGTTGGTAGTGCCGAGTTGCACGGTTTGATCACGGTTTTCTCAATTGTGTGTTTGCCTAGGAGTAATTGTGCAAGGGTGACTAGCCTAGAAAGTGTCTTTTGCATGGTTGGTACAATGTTTGGTAAACCATGTGTAAACCATACGGGTTTCCAGAATTTAAAAAATTTGTTTTTATTTTATTTTCTTTTTCATTTTCTTTTTATTTCTTTCCTTCCTCTCTTTTTTTTCTTCCTTATTCTCATCCCTAGAATTGTGTGGCTCCCCCTCCTCCTCTCCTTCACATCCCCACCCACATTCATCGAGATCCCTCTCCATGCTGCCTCATCGTGAGTCCTTTGAGATTCTCCATTGACATCATGAGGTAATCCCTCCTCTCCCACCCTTCTCCCTCTTTGGATGATTTCTTTACTCCCTATCACCCCTCTTGTTTCAGCCAAACCCTGGCTCAATGGTTAATTGTTTCTTTTGATTTTATTCCAATTCTATGATATGAAAACGGTCTCTCGAGTTGGTTTTGGGTGTGTTTCATCATCTACTACTGAGGGAGAAGCATTTCGAACTGTTTTGGTCCACCCGCCATTGTTTTAAGTGCATTCTAGTCTTCATTGGGGTGGGTTCGAGCCACCACTGTCGAAGTATTATATGTGTATTCATAATCAAGATTAGATATATGTAATTTCTCCCTTTATATATATATTCAACCATGTAATGATGAATATATATTATGGTTCTAAGTGTGATTACATATATATATATATGAAAATGCATACACGTGTAAGTGTAAAGGGGTATATGCACATATAATCATATGTGTAAGGATCCCCTTGTACATATTTGGTCATGAAAATATGTACATAGGGGCCATGTGTCCTTAAATATAAGAATGGGTGCATATGTGTGCAAGTGGTAAATGAAAGGTTCAAGTTGTCTTTATCTTTAGCAACACGCCTTGAGTTTGAGGTAGGTTCCCTATACCCAGACCTTTAATTTGAATTCCTTAATTTCTTTAGAGTTTTAAAAAGTGTTTTTTAATATTAAATAGTATATATATGATATTAAAAGTGATGGTGATGCTTGGTGTTTTACTTTACTTATTTTACATGTTCAACTTCAAGTTTTGACATGTGTATTCTTTATTAAAATGTGTTTCCAAGCTTATTTTAGAATGCTCGACATTTTAAATTCTTAAAAGTGGTTTCCAAAATGGTTTTGGGTGTGTGATAGGTATTTTCAAATATGTTTTGTGTGTGTAAAATTGTTTTGAAAGTTGACTTGAATGAAGATGGGTTCATGTGTGATTTTAAAAGGGGGAAATTTCATGCTTTAATAATTTTGGAAAAGTTCATGGGTTTTGGTTTGAATTTGAGGTTAAATGGTGATTTTCCTTTTTGTGAATGGATCTTTGGTATGTGTCGATTCATGTGATGATGTGGTGGTTTTTTGGAAAGGAATTTCATTTGATATTGAGATTGGATTAACCACATAGAAAACCCAGGTATCTAGGTGGGTAGACTAGGACTAGTACGCTAAACAGATCAGTAGGGCTAAGGCCTAGTTTCCTCTAGCAGGATTGATGTTACAACACTAACTAAACATTTGATAATGATCAGAGACCACTAGAACTTGGGATATGTTCCCCTCTAGTGGATCATTCATGAGGATGTTTTGGGCTTTGTTATATGATTGGAGACCACTAGACCTTGGGATGTGTTCCCCTCTAGTGTATTATGCATGAGAATGTTGTGGTTTTTGGCTGTATGTGATTATCATTGAGTTAAAAGGATCTTAGGACAACACTAACCCTATTAATTAGGGATTTCCCATGGTGCTTATGATGTGATTTCTGTTTTAGTTTCTTCTTTCTTGTTTCATCCTTTATGAAAACTATGTTTTAATCTAAATTGATTTCCTTTCATTTTTAAAATATATATGAATTATTGGAAACTATTTTAAAAATGTGGTGGAAAATAAATGGTTTTCTTGAAAATGGAAACTCGTTACTTGAATTTAGAAATAATTGAAAACATTATTTTTATTATGTATTATTTTCAAATCGGCATATCTTGGTTTTCTTATTAAAGGTATAACATAGGGAATAGTTTATTTAGGAATGCCTACTGAGTTTTAATACCCATTCTTATAGATTTATTTTTTTTAGTTTCTGATGCTGCTTCGAGCTCAGTCTCAATCACCGTGGGACTACATCAGTTTAGTGGTCGGTGGTGACCTGTAGGGTCACATGGAGGTATGTGGAGTTGTATTTTATATCCACTAGTAGTGTTTATAGTTTTACTGTTCAGTTTATATTTGTTTTTATCTACTATTCATGGGATAACTCATTCCCAACTACATATTCTTGATGCTCGGCACTAGTTGTTAACCTAGGAGGATCAGGAATTCCACTTAGGCCTTGTCACGGGTCGGCTCGGGTAACCGGTTCAGGGTTTACCCGGGTTGGTTCTTGAAAAAATAATATCAGTAAAGGCCCTTGTTATTATAGATGTCAGGTAGCTCAAAGATAGTATTTTTAGGGCTCAGGAGGTAGGTCATGGGTCGAGGCCTAATCACCACCACTCGTGATGAGACCTAAGTTTCCAAGGGTAGTTGGGTTTTGAATCTTTATTTTTTGTTTCATTTATGTTGTTTGTTCTTGTTTTGTTTGATTAGATTGTGTATATTGGGGGATGATAATGGAAATGATTCAGTTCTACATGATGATCTTACATGATGTATTGAACCATGTAAAGCTCACATGCATGTTTCAATATGCTTCCAATGGTTGGTACATGCTTAGTGCATGGTTTGCTAAACCATGTGGCTGGGGTATGCATGGCCACTAGTTCCCTTTTCCAATAATTTTGGTATTGGTGATGTTTTGGTCTAATTTGGGTTGGTGTTAGTGAAATTTTTAAAGGAAAATTATTTATACAAATGGTTTATGGATTGAAAATAATGGGTTTTAAAATTGAAATTGGTTCAGAATGTTGAAAAGTTTGGGAAAATGTGTAGGAAAAGTGAATTAGAAATTTGGTGAATGTTTGGTTTTGATGATAAAATGGTATGTGTGACACTAGGTATTCCTTATAGGCATCTTCATATGAGTGGATGTGTATGTAATGTTCATGTTGGTGTGTACATGTGATGGATATAAGTAGGATTTGGGATGAACACATATGTGATAGTTCATAGGATACCATGGGTGAGTGTTTAAAAATAGAATATTTTACTTGGTTTTTCCAAAGTTGTTTTTGAAAATGAAAATGGTTTATATTAAAAGGGGGGATTCTTTCTAATGGGATTTTTGGTTTTAAAGGGAAAAGTGAGGTAGTGTTTTTAAATTTTAATTGAATGTGCTGAAATGATTTTGTAAATGGAAAATGATTTTTATTTAAAAAGGGGGGAATTGAATTTGTAAATGGGTGAATTTAGAAATGGTGGTTTCTAAAAGAGGTTTTTTGGATTATTTTGAGATGTTGTAGTTTTGTTTCAATTGATATTTGATTTGGATTTGATTTGGTTTTTTGATTTATTGGTTTATGATCTAGGTATTTGGTTTAAAATGATAATTGGACAAGTTCTATTTTTATGTTGATCTAGTTTTTTTCCTTATATTTTTTAGATTATGCTACCCATAAATACCTAGAAGGATTCTAAGGATTCTATTTCAGTAGTTATCCCTTACTGGACTCCTAGTGGAGTGGTGGAGCCGAGATCTTATCAATAATTTCATATTGTCTTTATTTATTGAGGTCCATTAGGGGTTATGGGGTTTCTTGAGGAAGTTTAGGGTGTATTTGGGTTTTGGGGAACTCCAGTTTTCATGAGAGTGTGAGTTGTCTTTAGTATGTCTGAAGGGTTGGGATTGTATTGGTGGAAGGTGGTCGTTCCATTCTCATTATGAGTTGATATGTCTTGGAAAATCTTCAAAACCACTTTCATCCAATGGTTTATTCTTGAAGAAGTAAAGAAGAGTAAAGTTCCAAAGCTCATGGATGTTTAAAAGGGTTAACTAAAGGTGAAGGGGAATTTTGACCATTTCAATAAGATAATTCATTTTCTTCAGAGATGGTGTAGAGTGATCAGTTAGAAGCTTCTACTTTCATGAAGTATCTCCATCTAGGGTTCAATGACTAGTTTATTTTATTGTTCATGGAGGTTCCCCATCTGATGAGGAGTGTGAGCTGGAAGAACCTATTCTGAGCAAGTCTCCTTGTTAGTTATTGTCTTTAATTTGTTATACTATTCTCATATTTGTTTCTAGTATGGTAAAAAATTTCAATCTAAGCCATCTTATCATAAAACTCTAAAGAATTTCCATCGGTGTGTCCATTTGGGTCACCTAAAAAAGTTTTGCAAGTTGCATCGTCAAACTAGGAAGTCTTGGCTAGGGGATATCATCTTCTGGTTGTGAGGCAGTGCATGCTTCAAGACATCAGGGATCCAACCATAGGCCTGGAGTGAATCTTGTGTATATTTAGGAATCGCAGTAGTGTGTGGAACCTTGGTTCAGATCTTGTATCCACTGTTAGGGTGTGGTAAGTTTAAATGTTCTAGTTGTAGTCTTCCTTTTCGTTGTAAGTTTATCATTGTTGTAAAAAGATTGGTGGTTTTATCCTCATGAAATTCTAGTGGTTGTGCCTTTGTGGATGCAAGTCTTTGATCGGTGGTCCTTTATTGTGCTCTTGGCCTTTTGTGGATTAGTTTTGGTTTTTTCTTGTGCTCACTTTTGAAATGATCATATCTTGTATAAATGATGAATTGTGGTTTGGTTAAATGTGTGGTTTGAGTTCCTTTTGTTGGGTTTCCCTTCTATTAAGGGTTTCTAGTTTGGTTTGGTAGTTCCCAGTTCTAGTGTTGGTTGGTGCTAGTTGTTATCTTATGGTGGGGAGATCCACCATGGATCTCCTTGATTATGGTTTTCCTTAGAGTTGGTCAGGTGTGACTTGGGAAGTTAAAATAGTTATCTTTAGGTTTGTGGTTTCATCTACTTCATTCTGTTTCGAGTTCAATTTTGATTCCTCATATGGTTGGGTGACTATATGGGGGTAGAAAGTATTTGTAGTGTGGATAATTGTCACACCCAACCTTGAAATATTAATTATTTTAATCATTTTAATTATTTTAATTATTTTAATTATTTTTAGTCTCTTTTTTGAGTTATGATAATTAGTGGGTCAAAATTAAAATTTCTGGAAGCTATTTAATTATTACATGGTAAGCCCGCACAGTTAGGAGTAACCATGCAATGCCCAGGTGATTCTAAGGTGTAGCACATGGCTTATGCATAGTCTATTAAACCATGTGGAAAGCATAAGGCTTGGCTCTGTGAGTTGGTAGTGCTGAGTGGCACGGTTTGAGTATGGTTTTCTCAACATTGTATCTGCTTAGGAGTAACCATGTGAGGGTGTAAGGTCTAGGGAGTGTACAGTGCACATTTGGATCATAGTTTGTTAAATCATGCATAAAGCGTGTGGTTTTCTATAATTTTTTTAAAAAATATTTTTCCTTTTCTTTTTATTTCTTTCCTTCCACTATTTTTTTTCTTCCTTCTTTTCCTCCCTAGAATCGCGCGATGCCCCCTGATCCTCTCCTCTATAGACCCCCCTGTTGATCTCCCTCTCCACATTTTCTCATCTCGATTCCTTCAAGATTATCCATTGACATCATGAGGTAAGCCCTCTTCTCCCACTCTTCTCCCTCTTTGGTTGATTTCTCGGTTCTTCGTCACCCCCTCTTATTTTATCCAAACCCTAGGTCGAGGGTTAATCAGTTCTTTTGGTTTTCTTCTTCTATAATGTGAAAAGGGTATATCGGGTCTACTTTTGGTGTGTTTAGGCATCCATCACTGAAGGTGAAGTATTTAAGACTATTTTGCTCCACCCACCATCATTTTAAGTGCATTCTGGTCTTTATTGGGTTGGGTTTCAGCCGCCGTTATCGAAGGCTTATATACATATTCATAGGTAGGCATAAATATATTTAAGTTCCCCTTTATATATATATATATATATATATATATTCACCCATGGAAGGATGAATATATATAATGGGGATAGGTGTGCTTACATATATATATATGAAAATTCATTCAAGTGTAAGTGTAAAGGGGTAGATGCATGTATAATCATATGTGTAAGGATACCCTTCTACATATTTAGACATGAAAATATGTACATAGGGGCTAGGTTTCCTTACATATAAGTAAAGGTGCATATACGTGCCAGTAGTAAATGAAAGGTTTGAGTTTCCATCATCTTTAGAAGAATGCCATGACTGACTGAAAATTAACTTATTTTATTATCAAAACACTTTTGAGTTCCTTAATTACTTGAGCATTTTAAAAAAGTGTTTTTTAAAATTAAATAGTATGTATATTATAGGAAAAGTGATATTGATGATTGGTGTTAGAATTTCCTTTATTTTCCACATTCACCATTAAGTTTTGACATGTGTATTCTTCATTAAAATATGATTCCAAGCTTGTTTTAGAATGCTCAATATTTTAAATTCTTAAAAGTGGTTACCAAAATGGTTTTGGGTGTGTTTTGGTTATTTTCAAATATATTTGGTGCGGGTAAAATTGTTGTGAAAGTTTAATTGAATGAAGATTTGTTTATGTGTGATTTTAAAAAGGGTAAATTTTATGTTTTGGTAATTTTGGAAAAGTGCATGGGTTTTGGTATGAATTCTAGGTTAAATGCTGATTTTAATTTTTGTGAATGGCTCTTTGTTATGTGTTGATTCATGTGATGATGTGTTGGTTGTGTGAAAAGGAATTTTATTTGATATTGAGATTGGATTAAGCACCTAGAAAACCTATATATCTAGGTGGGCGGACTAGGACTAGTACACTAGACGGATCGGTGGGGCCAAGGCTTGGTTCCCTCTAGCAGGATTGACGATACAATACTAACTAAACATTTGATGATGATTAGAGACCAATAAACCTTGGGATGTGTTCCCCTCTGGTGGTTCGTGCATGAGGATGTTGTGGGTTTTGGCATATGATCGGAGACCACTAGATCTTGGGATGCATTTCCCTCTAGTGGCTCATGCATGAGGACACTGTGGGTTTTGGTTGTATGTGATTATCACTGAATTATGAGGATCCTAGGGCTGCACTAACCCTATTACTTAGGGATTCCCATGGTGTTTGTGACGTGATTTCCATTTCAGTTAATTCTTTCATTTTTCCTCCTTTATGAAAACCATGTTTTAATCTAAATTTATTTCCTTTCATTTTTTAAATGTCTATGCATGCTTGGAAACTATTTTGAAAATGTGGTTTAAAAGAAATGGTTTTCTTGAAAATGGAAACTTTTTACTTGAATTTGGAAAGAATGGAAAACATTATTTTGATTATGATTTATTTTCAAACTAGCATGTCTTGGTTTTTTTAAAAGTTAAGGCATAGGGAATAGTTTATCTGGACATGCCTACTAATTTTTAATACTCACACCTATAGCTTTATTTTTTGTTTTTAGTTTCTGGAACTACTTCTAGATCAGTCTTAGTCACCATGGGGCGACATCAGTTTAGTGGTTGGTGTTGACCCATAGGGTCACATGGAGGTATGTGTAGTTTTATTTTATTTCCAATGCTAGTGTTTATCATTTTATTATCCAGTTTATATTTGTTTATTTATCTTCTATTTATGGGATAAATAATTCCTAACTATGTATTATTGATGTCTGACACTATTTGTAAGCTTGGGAGGATTGGGAATGCCTTTTGGGCCTTATTGCGAGCCGGCTCAGGTAACTGGTTCAAGTTTGACCCGGTTTGGTTCGTGACATACACAGTTCACACAACAATTTTTAAAAAAAAACCATGTGGTCAATATACGCATCACATGATGTGTTGGGACATAAAATTGTTCAACCCATAATTGATGGGATTATACATCATATAGCTTGTTATTACACCTTGTGTAACTAATTAATGAATGCAAGGTGTACACAATCAGTTCCTTGATCATGTGTCGTGAAGACATGAAATGTGATATGCACAACATGCATCTCACCAATATATATTGTGTAATCACCCATTAATCAATGGAATTAAATATTGTGAAGAATTAATTAACTTAGGTATTAAAACCAAAATTTATAGCTAGCAGCCAGTGTGCTACTATATAACCAAGTTTTAAAAGTATATAAATGATCAATTAATTTCTTATTATTAATTCACTATAATGGTCAACGTATTTATTGTAGGAATTTAGATCAGTACACACCATGTGGGTTAATTCATATCCAAATGCCATTAATTCTATATTTATTATATGGTATTATAACATATGGAATTTCACACTTCTTGACCACATGACTTGTCTTGTACGTTGATTTACCATGTGATCATTTTATGCATTACTAAAGATGGTGAATTTGGTTACATGTTGTGTTGCCTCTAAGTACACACTGTGTACTTATTTAATTTTAAATAAAATTAATTTATCTAATTAGTTTAAATTAAAATAATGTAATTTCCATGATTGTTTAGACAAGATAAAATGAATTAATTAATTAATAATATAATTAATTAAATTAATTTGAGATAATTTTATCTTAATAAAAGAATAAATTGAAGTAAATTCTAACTAGCGTACAAATATATATTCGTTTCATGTGTGGATGATCATGATCTTAGACCAACCAATGTATGTTCTTGGTTTATTTTAATTTAATTATTATTACATGGGTTTTATAATAATTATTTATTAAATTAAAATGATGGCTTGCCTATCATATCCTCTTCATTATACAAGGGTCTGTGTGCCTGCATTTTCTTTTATGTAAACCCCATAAATAATCTTGTAGTTCCATTCACTTACTTGTGAGTAAAATCTTTTGTAATGGATGGATCTCTCAGGTGAGTGGAGGTGGTTCAAGATTGGATCCAAGGTGAAATCAAATTATGAGTTACATTGGAGTATAATTGGAATGTTATAGCTTGAACCAAGTTATGGTTCAAGGAGTTTTCCCCATGGTTCAAGGGTTAGTTTATCAACCTTTATGTAAATTGACCATTAGATAAGCTCATGATCATGCCACATTTATTATTTTATTTTATTAGTTGGTTGGTTAGTTATTTATGGATTCTTTATTGTGATCATTTAATAAATGAAATAACAATTATATAAGATTAAATTAAAATAAATTGGTCTATACAAAAAAATTCTAGACATGGTTAATCACTCAAGTAAAATCTAATTAATATTAATAAGCATGTAATAAGATAAAATGGTATATTTATGTATAAATATAAAAAACACTAAAATCAAAATATTTAGTCATTAAATCCTTCTGTTACTTAAGTTAAGATACAACCATAATTCAATGGTCTTGATAGGCCTCTATTGGGGTGATTTCAATTATCAGGTAGTTTTAACATGAGTTTTGGGTCAACTTAATATAGATCGAATTAAGAGTTGATCACCTCTGTTAGAATTAGTGTAACTAGTAGGAAAATGTTGAGGAAATCCAAGTCCATGATTTCAAGATTGTAGAATCTACTAAACAAATCAATGATTTGTGAGTTAATGCAATTATCAAGGCCCACCTACCTAAATATATTCAAATAGATTGTTGGGACCCTGACTGGCTTATGAGAAGGGATATATAGATCCATGCCACTATAATATTCACATGATGGGATATTTTGAAAC
The DNA here is from genome assembly GCA_963277665.1 of Viscum album. Lineage (NCBI taxonomy): Eukaryota > Viridiplantae > Streptophyta > Magnoliopsida > Santalales > Viscaceae > Viscum > Viscum album. The sequence continues at coordinate 1,426,334,928 of OY728138.1, read as the reverse complement.
TAATGGTGAGGGATATTGGGTTTTGATAAAATAGTGTGAGATTAATTAATTAAATTTATTGTCCAAATTTGTAATATTGAAAATGTACTAATATTAAAATCTTATTTATTATAGGAAAAAAAATTCATACAACTTCAACTATATCACTATGATCTATATTAGAGAAGTATAAACTTCTACCCAGCTTGAATTTCTAGGAGTGTTACATGTGCCTATGCATTGTACTATTCCATGAGAGGAAATTATATGTACTAGAAAACAATATTCATAAAGCATATAGTAAAGAGGCTAGTAAGGAATAATGATATCTCTATATAAAATATTTTATGATGCCACAGATGTCTAATGTTTCATGCTATCATATATGCACAATAAACTTATAAAGAAACATGGGGATATTGATATGTATAGCATGATGTCTCACCTTTATGATATTTATCAAGAGAAGGAAATACAAGATAGATATGAGTTCTTTGATGAAATATTAACATGAAATCTTACAGATTTAGTACTAGTTGGGCCTCAAATATTAAAGATGATTATCTACATAGAGTTCTTGGTTATCTTAGGTTTTAAGATCCCTGATGATTTGTGCATAAATATCATTATTCCTCACCATATAATATCTTATTCAATTTCAATGCTAATTATAATATGAGTAACAATGAGAAGTGTCTCTAAAAACTCCTTACATTGATTCTCCAAGTTGATAAGGACATGAAGCATTAAAAACTTATGGTTCTTATATTAAATAAAAGGAAGAACAAGAAAAAGGGTCCCAAGACTCCCTCCAAGTCTAAGGATCCTAATCATTATCCTTCCAATAAATGTAAAATCCTAAGATGGGAAAAGGAAAAAATGTTTTATATTTTTCATGTGGAAAGCTGGGCCACTGGAAGAATAATTACACCCAGTTAAAGAAGCAAGAGGAAGTTTTAGTTGTATTCATTATAAAGTGAAATATTTCTATATACATAAGTTAGGTATTAGATATAACTTATGGTACTCATATGTATCCAAATGAATGAACCAAGTAGATTCTATAAGATTTCTATAGGAGAGGTGGATCTTTGAGCAACCAATAGAGCATGACTTTTGCTTTAATTATAGAATACTACCACCATATGTTTCCAACAGGGATAATCTTGGTTTTGAAATATTTTCATTATGTACTTATTGTTACTAAAAACATAATTTCTATATCACACCTAGATGTAGATGATTTTATTTTCATGTTTTGAAATCAAAAGTCTTTCTTTTAAAAAGACATAACATGTTATTCTATAACATATTTAAATAATTGTCTTTATGTATTTTCTTATGAAAACCAAGTATTGGAAATTGATAATGAATTGGGCTCACATGACTCATATCACACCCATTTGTAGAATCAGTACATTAATTATATAAACAACAATAGGTTGATAAATATCTATCAAGATGTCTATTTAGATTCATTTAAACTAAATCCACTTGATATATTTCTCACTTTTTTACAAGTAAAAATGAAAAATCTGCCTTTTGGTGGGAAGGGTGAAAGGGACACATATATTTTAGAATTGGTATGCATTGATGTGTGCAGACCTTTTCCAGTATAATCTAGAGGTGGATATTTTTACTTGATTACTTTGATTAATTACTTGATTATATATGGTCATGTCCACTTAATGAGGTATAAGTAAGAGTCCTTTGAAAAAATTAAAGAATTTAAGAATGAAGTTGAGAATCAACTTGATAAGAAGATAAGTAAGTTTAAATCTAATTAAGGTGGTGAGTATCTTAACCAAGAGTTCATTGATCATTTATGGGAGTTTGGTATTCTATCTCAACTCACTCCTCATCATACACCATAGTGCAATGGTGTTAGTGAAAGGAGTAATCACGCCTTATTTGACTTGGTAAGTTTGATGATGATTCGTGTGAACCTTCCATTAACCTTTTGAATATGTGCATTAAAAACTATAAAACACATTATAAACCAAGTACCAATAAAGGTGGAAAAAGGAATGCCTTATGAATTTATGTATGGAAAGAAATTTGTGTTATTGTATACTCATGTATAGGGTTTTGAGGGGTATGTTAAGGCCAGATCAAGAAACAAACTAGCACCCTAGGATAAGATGTGTATATTTATAGGATATCCTATGGAAATAGGGGTATATTACTTATATGAACCTAAATACAATAAAGTCATAATAAAAAAACAAGCTATATTTCTTGATTTTGAGAACATCTCTAAAAGAGATAGCAGGAGTAAAATCGACTTTGATGAGGCTGATGATCAAGAAATACAAGATTTGATTTAGAAATTCATTCCAAATATCCTTGTAGAAGATGTTATTCCTAAAACACAAGTATTGTGTGGGATCACCAAAGAGGTTATAGAACCATAAATATATGTTTTTCTAGTCACTGAAGATAACGACTCATTATTCATTGACAACAATTATTCTATTTCCTACAAAGAGGTAATAGAGAGCTTAGAAGCTACAAGATGTAAATAATCCATGATTTCCAAGATGAAATACATGTATTAGAATAAAGTCTAGGTTCCAGTCAATTCTCTAGTTGAAGTAAATCCTATTGGATGAAAATGGGTATTTAAGAGAAAACTATACATGGAAGGTAAAGTGAGTACCTATAAGCATGAATAGTGGATAAAAATTTTAAACAGTGTTAAGAATTAGACTATGAAGAAACATTTTCTCCAATATCCATACTTAAATCCATCATATTTCTACTATCTATATAATTTTTCCATGACTATGAGATTTGGAAAATGGATTTCAAAACTGTTTTCCTTAATGGAAACCTTGTGAAAGATGTCTATATGACACTACTATAAGGATTTGTGACTCCAAGTAATGATAATATGGTATGAAAGTTGCAGATATCTATTTATGGATTAAAGAAAGCATCTGGATCATAGAAAATTTGGTTTGATAAAGAATGAATGTAATTCGTGTGTTTATAAGTTGTTTTGTGGAAGTGAGATCATATTTCTAGTAGTATATATTGATGAAACATTACTTATTAGAAATTACCTACAAGTTTTATAGTCAGTTAAGGACCTGTTAAACAATTGTTTATCCATGAAGGACTTAGGTGGAGAAACTTATATTATCCTGATCAATATCATTCATGATATATCTAAGAGGATACTTGGACTAACTCAAGATACATACATTGACCAAATACTAATGATATTTGGTATGGAACAATCTAAGAGGGGATTAGTTTCATTGACACATGGTATACATATCTCTAAGAAAGTGTGTCCTCAAACACAATAATATATGGAGAGAGGAAGGGAGAGAGAATATGAGTAGGATTCACTACGCATTTTTGATAAGATTGATCATGTATGTCATTTTATATACCAGGATTTATGTTTCCTACACCTTGAGCATGGTAGGAAGATATCAAGATGGTCCAGAAGAATAACATTGGTCTTATGTTAAGGTTATCCTTAAATATCATAGGTTTACTAAGGATATGTTCCTAGTGTATGGAGGAAATGAGGAACTGTTCATTATGGTATATACTAATTTTAGTTTCCAAATAGATCGGAATAATCTCATAGTCAGGATATGTCTTTAGTCTCAATGGAGTATGTGTGGGTAGGAAGAGTTCAAAGAAGCTAGTTGTCGCTAATTATACAATAAAATCCCAATATATTATGAATTATAATATAGATAAAGAATAAATTTAGATACACAACTTAATCTGAGAACATGATGTGGTGCCTATAGTGACCATACTTTTTCTTACATGAATATTATATCATTTTAAAGATAAACAACATAATAGCGTTACAAAACTACGATCCAAAGGTTTAGTGTCTTGGTAAAATTAGGCTCATACATAACTTGTGCATAATAAAACATAAATATTTATTTAAATCCTTCTTATATATCCTTTTAAAATCTTTCTTTCTCCTTAATACATGTAATCGCCTGAGGATATACATCAAAGAAAGGGGTGATCAAAAATCCCAATAAGAGGGTGAATAAAGGATATAAATCAATATAACATGGGTGATCATAATCATCATCATCATTTCATAAGTATAGTATCATCATCATGATCATGATTGGAAACATTAGATAAAATAATGGAATTTGGAAATTCATAAAAATGAAACATCATGGCATAGTGATCAAATACCACACATAGTTGTGAACAAAGCTAGAATCATGTTTATGCATAACATATGTGCATAATAATAAAATAATCATTAGTGGTAAGCACCCCTTAATACTACATGAAAATTGGGGGTTCAAAACCCATTGGGCGTAGGTACTGTAGTAGTATTGTAGCATACTGTAGCAGTGGAGGCATTGTAGCAACAGTAGGCACTATAGTGGCGGAAGGGTACTGTAGTAGCGGCAGGTATTGTACGGTACTATTGCAGTGTAGGTACTATAGCAGTACTATTCATAGAATAGGCTTTGGGCCAAAAAATTAGACCTACGGGCCATATAAAGGGCTAATTGCCCACTGGGCCTTTGGGCTATGTAATGGGTCTCCCTCTACCTAGTTAAAGAGGTCTTTGCTTTCCTTTAATAATAAATGAAGATTCGGCCCTAACCTTTTAAAAAAAGAGAGAGAGAGATAGCATCATGTTCATGCATAATACACATCATATCATGAGATACATCAAATTAACCAATGTATTAGAGGGCTATATAATTCTGGTCCCACCTGTCATGTCATAATATTTACATAATCATGCATGCCAGATAGAACATATTACAATCATAGTCATGAATTAACTCATAGAAAGGAATGGGTTTCGTAAGTATTTCATCAATAATGATTTCATGAATAAACTTGGGCTTCCCAAATGAAAAATGGAAAACATATTTGGTATAAGATTCACCATTCTTGATCGAAGAAGAAACAGCTCAAGAGGAGTCAAAATATGTTTTGGAAAGAAGAGTTATTTTAGAAAATATTTGTATTTGTCATAAAATAAGATTGTAAACATGTATATCCATGAAAATAAAAGGTAATAACATTTAAATTATATTTATGTATCATTAAAGTAATATACACACTGAAATTTTTCATGAAAGAGGAATAGCCTGATGATAGAGAATTGGGTTTGAGAATCCCCTCACCTTAAGTTTGAATGTGTTATACACTTGCACTTAATATCCTAGATAATAAAATTAGATTTATTAATTACATAATTAATAACCTATTCTATATTTATTTTGTTTAATATAAATTTATTAAGTTCATTTATGTCCATTTTGATGAGTTATAGAGTTTAATCTCGTCGTTCCGGGAGTATTTGTTTTCATGGTTTCATGGTCGGTTTACTTGTATATAATTATAGAAGTTATTTTAAAATAAGAATAATTATTCAAAAGTAAAATTATATGATATTAATGGAATTAAAAAGGTTTAATTGGTATCATATATCATTTGTTTTTTTGGTATGAGGATGATTTATTTGATAAAACATTAATGATAAATGTTTAGTTTATTTTGGTGGGTTTTTCGACCATCGTGAACTAGTTTCATTTTATTTAATATTATGCCTATAAATTATTTATGGAATATTAAAAAAGTTATAATATACATGTTAAAATATATTTTAACCATAATAATGGTTTTATGACCATCCTTGAAGGTGGTAATGTAAAACAAAAACTCTTCGTCTACAAAGGCGGTGAATCGATACATCATAGACAATGTTTTCATTTTTAGAATAAAAGGAGAAGAGAAGAGATTTGATGGTGTATATTACATTAAAATAATAAAATTAATATATATATATATATATATGATACTTTATTTATCATGACTCTTTAGATAGGGGAGGTAAGGAGAGGATAAGAAAAGAAAATAAATTAAAAGAGAAAGATTGAGGATTTTACCTCTTGAATATTGTCTCCTTGAAAACCTCCTTAAAGCACTTGGGTTTGATATTCTATTGAGAGAAGTAGCTCTTGGATGTGGGGAAGAGTATTTTTAAGGTAATTGGGAAAAATTTAGACAATATACAAGGCTTATAAGGTGTGAGGAGAAGGTATGGTGAGGGGCGGTATTTATAGGGGAGGAGAGGAGTATTTTTTATTATTATATTGATTAGTTTATTATTTTAGATAAAGACTATTAATAGTGTTGATTCCCCTATATAAATATAGTACATGGTTTAAGATATTTCTAACCAATGGGTGATTACATCATCCATGACTCAAAAATTCATGTATTTAACTTATGATGTTAAATACTATAAATTACCGTATTTCACTATTCACCAAAAATTCAACTATTTTAGAAAAATCCCAAAAATTCACCCAAAAAATTTTTGACATGTAAATTTAAAAAAAATGGATTATATTTTATTAAAATAATTTTCTAAATATGATAAATTTAATTTTTAAATAAAATCATCATTTATTCAAAAAAATATTGATTTTAATATTATAACTAATTTTAAGACACTTTGAAAAATTAATTAAGGACTCATAAAATTACCTTATAATTATAATACAAAAAAATATTAATTTATGAATCCATTTTATGAAAATAAATTTTCTTTTAAATCATTATATTAATTATAAAATTATAAATAAACATTTATGTTTTACAAAAATACCAACACTTAATTTATCATTTTTAAAACATTTATGTACTTATATATGATATAATAATATCATATTTTCATTTATAAGATTCCTAAATTTTATTTATACTTTCATAGGTGGGGTTGTTATTCTGTTGGTTAGATTACTATTCCTAATGGTCATATTACTATTCAAATGGTCAAGTTACTATTTCATCAGTATAGGTTCCTTAATTTATATAAATACCACTTATTTAATTATTTATTTATGAGAAAGATTTTTTTATTAGGTTATATATGTGATTTATGTGTTTTATACTATATAACATAATTATAATAAGAGAGATTTTGTTGATAAAATTTTAGGTCATTACATTCTTCCCCCCTTTTGAAATTTCACTCTCGGAATTGTGTTTTACATACTAAGGTGAAATAGGTGAGGGTATTTATAATTTATCAGTTCTTCTGGTTCCCATGTCTCCTATTAATACTTATGGTTCCTCCACAACACTTTAGATAAGGTGATTCATATTGTTGTATAGGACTTTGTCTCTGCAATCCAAGATCTTTATTGGTTGATCTTTATACAAGAGATTGTTCTACGATTGTACCACTTCCGAATTTAGTATATGTGAGGGGTCAAGATGTACTTCATCAAGAGAGATACATGGAAAAAATCATTAACTTAAGATATATTTGGTGGAAGATCAAGCCGATAAGCCATTGATCTTATGTGATCAATGATCTCAAAGGGGAAAATGTACCTTGAGCTAAGATTCCCTTTCTTTTAAAACTACACGAATCTCTTCTATGGTGATATTCAAAGTAATAATTTTTCACCAATATAAAACTCCAAATCCCTTTAATGGATTTCATTATAAATATTTTTCTGAATGTAAAAAGATTTTATGTGTTGTTGGATGTCTTGAACCTTCTCTGTCATCTATTGTACAAGGTCAAGTCCAAGTTGATTTCATTCACCAACTTCATCCAAAAAAGTTAGAGTTATACATCACTTCCCATATAGAGATTCATAAGGAACCATCTGAATACTTGAGTGGAAGCTATTATTATATGATAACTCAACCAATGGGAGATGATGATCCCATCCTCCTTTAAATTCTATTAAATAAGATATTAGCATGTCCTCGAGTTTCTGAATAGTCTTTTCAGATTGGATATCAGTTTGGGGGTGATAGGTCATGCTTAAATTCAATTCAATACTCAAATAATGCTGAATACTTCCCGGGAATTTAGAGGAAAACCTTAGATCATGATCAGATATGATCGAAAGTGGTACCCCATGCAGCCTCACCACTTCCTTCACATATATCTTGGAAAAAATTTCAAGCGATAATTAATCCCAAATATAAATGAAGTGGTAATTCTTGGTGAGTCGATCCACCATAACGAATATCACATTGTTTCCTTTAATTTTTTTAGAGGCTAGTGAAAAAGTCCATAGTGATAGTCTCACATTTCCATGTAGGTATAGGCAATGGTTGCATCATCCCTTTGGACTTCTGTCACTATGCTTTAACTTTCTGACTTACCAAAGACCTTGAGATATACTCTGAAATATCCTTCTTTATATTATCCCCCCAGAAGTGTTCTCGATGATCGAGGTAAATATTGGTACTTTCAGGATGGATGGAGAAAGATGAGATATGTGTATTTCCAGTAGCTCCTTTTTTATCTCAGGTGACGAAGGCACACAAAGTCTAGTTCCAAACCAAATCACACTATTATCATCGATTTGGAACTCATGTAGCTTCCCTTCCTTTACTTCTTTCACATTCTTTTATATATCCAGATCATCCCTTTATACCTCCTTGATCTTCTCTAGGATAGATGGTTGGGAAATCATTTTGGAAAGGTTGGATGTATTACTTTCTATTATGATTTCTAGATCCATACTTTTCATATCCATGAAGATAGTGTCTTTATCAATCCACATCATGGATATAGTAGAAAGTTATTTTCTACTAAGAGAATCATCTACCATATTTTCCTTCCTAGGATGATAATGAATAAAGCAATCGTAGTCCTTGATTAGATCTAACCATCTCCTTTGATGCATGTTGTGGTATTTTTTGTGCGAATATATACTTAAGGCTCTTTTGATCAGTAAATATGTCACACTTATCACTATATAGGTAGTGCCACCATATTTTCAAGGAAAAATAACAATTTCTAGCTCCAAATCATGCATCAAGTAGTTATGATCATGGAACTTCAACTATTGTGAGGCATGGGCTATCAATTTATCATTCTACATGAGTACACAACCCAATACTTTCTTTGAAGCATCACCATATATCACAAAACCTTCTCCACTTGTTGGTAGTGTGAGTACAGGAGAAATGATCATCCTCTTATTGAGTGCCTTAAATATTTCCTCACATTCTTCCATTCAGGTATACTTTACCCCTTTTCATGTTAACTTAGTTAGTATATTAGAAAATCATGATAAATTCCTCACAAAATGTTGGTAATACCCAATTAATCTAAGAAAACTATGGATTTTTGTGACACTATTGGGTCTGGTCTATTCCTCAATTACCTTTGTTTTTAAAGGGTCCATATAAATTCCCTCACTTGTGATCATGTTCCCTAATAATGATACTTTCTACATCAAAAATTCACACTTGATGAACTTGGCGTACAATTTCTCCCTCCTTAATGTTGCCAATGAAATCCTTATATGTTCTTCATTTCAATCCTTTCTCTTAAAATAAATGAGAATAATTTCAATAAACACTACCACAAATTTTTCAATATGGTCTCTAAAGACTCTATTTATCAAATCCATGAATATTTTAGGGGCATTAGTAAGTCTGGAGGGCATCACAAGAAACTCATAATGCCCATACCTTGTATGGAAATAAGTCTTCTAAATATCTTCCTTTTTCACCATCATTTAATGATATCCAGAATAAATATCTTCCTTTTATAAGTATTAGGATCCTCATAGTTGATTGAAAAATCCTTAAATCCTTGGAAGATGATACTTTTTCCTTATGGTGATCTTATTGAACTCCCATTAATCAATACACAACTGCATTGATCCATCCTTTTTCTTTACAAATATCACTGGTGCACCCCAAGGTGATGCACTAGGGCATATGAACCCTTTTTCCAAGTTCTCTTACAACTGCTTCTTTAACTCCTCCAGATTCATAGGGGCCATCCTATAAGGACATTTTGAGATAGGAGTGGATCTAGGTATGATAATTATTGATAACTCTACCTCAAGTTCTATGGGAATTTTGGGTAACTTGTTGGGAAATACATCAATGTATTCCCTCACAATGGGTATTTCCTCAAGTTTGATGCTTTCCTTGAATGAAACTATTTGGGCAAGGTATGCTTCAACATAGGGTATCAACACCCACACTGTTGATGGATTTTAAAAAGGAGATTCATGATCTTCATTGAATTTATAGAGGATCATGGGATGGTTTGGAATATGAAAAGATATTTCCTTTTCCTAGAAGCTAATGTGTACTCTATATAATGTGATCCAATCAATTATGAATATAGCATCAAATTCCACCAAGGGAAGTATTAAGATATTTACTAGAAGAATCTTACCACATATGCCAATAAGAGAAGAGGCCAAAACTTGGGTTATAATTATTATACCACTATGTGTTTTTTTTATATCTCTACTTCAAGGTACCAGGGATTTGATTTAATAGTTCTAGAAAACTTACAAGATATAAAGGAATGTGTAGAACTAAAATCAAATAAGACATTTTCATTTCTTGAGTGAATAGAAAGTGTAACTTGTATGAATCCATTTTCTTTCCCCACTTTAGCAGTAGTGATGGCATAATATTTTCCTTTCTCCTTTGTCTTTGGTGGATACTACCAATTACCCTCAAGTACTTGAGGTTTAGTGAACTAGGTTTCATAATTCCCTTGATACCTATAATTGAAGCATTAAACCATGGGTGGTGCATTCGGAGGTTCCCTTCTTTCCTCTATAATGTTGGTCAGCTTCTTCATATCTATCTAACATTCATGATCTTGGGGGCCTTCTCTCCCACACTTGGAGAATTTTTCCATCCCTTTGATTAAATTATCGTAATGCTTCTTCCCATATTTTTGATATGTGGGTGGTTGGATCCTATGTCATTATTTATCATTTGATCCACCAACTTGAAAATCCATTCTTCTCTTCTTATCTCTCTAACCATGGGACAATTATCCAAACTCCATCTCTACTTTGAGAGAACATCGACAAACTTATTCATAACTCCCAAAGTCTCTGATAGTTATATCCTTTTGAAGGTGTGGTTTTAGACCACTAAAAAGTTTATATATTTTTCTATCATTGTTGATAACAAAACCTGAGGCATACCTTTCAATCCTTGTGAAGTTTTATTCATAAGCCATGAAAGATTCACCTTCCTTTTGCTTTAGCTCTATGAATTTTCTCTCTACCTTTGTCCAAAGAGTTTGAGGTAAATACTTTTTTAGAAATATTTTCTTAAATTCACCCCACTCAATATCTTATATTTAATCCTTCGACTTAGTGTTCTTAATCAATGACCACCATTGAGAAGCCTCTTTGTCTAAATAATAAATGGCCAAAGTCACCTTCTTCTTCTCAAAATAATGGAGCATAGAAAAGATCTTATCCATTGAGTTAACCTGTTGTTCCACAACGAGTATATTGAAATATCCACTAAATGTCAGTGGTTTTTTAGAATAAAGGAATAAATGGATAGTTTCTCCTTCTTGGGTGAAGTCAGATGTTCCATGTGGTTCATGTTGTTGTTCATAGCCTGAGACAGTTGTTTAAGCATCACCATAAAGTTTTTAACTCCACCTCCCATGGCATTGGGGATGTTGTTCAGACAATCATTTCATTTTCCTTCACAAATTTTGTTGAATGGGTTTCTCTTGGTTCCCATTATTTTATAAAATAGAAAAGTTTTAAACAAAAGATAAGTCAACAAGTCATGAATAAATAATTTATTATTTTGTGCAATTAACTCTAAAGGCATGTCTTATAGGATCTCTATGTTAAGATTTTTTATAAAACAAATATTTTTTGGATTTTTACATATACTTAGTCTAATCATAATGGTTTTCACTAGTGTTAGATAATACTAATTCCCAAATTAACTAAACCATGCTCTGATGCCAACTATAATAACCCTACTTTTTCTTACATGACTATTACATCATTTTAATGATAAACAACATAATAGCATTACAAAACTAGGATCAAAAGGTTTAGTTTCTTAGAAAAAATAGGATCATATATAACTTGTGCATAATAAAACATAACCATTTATTTAAATTATTCTTATTTATCCTTTTAAAATATCACATTCTCTTTATTGCATGTAATCACATGAGTATATACATCAAAGAAAGGGGTGAGATAAAAGTCAGATAAGAGAGTGAATAAAGGATATAAATCAATATAACATGGGTGAGCATAATCATCATCATTTCATAATCATAGTATCATAATAATGATCATGATGGGAAACATTATATAAATTCATATAATGTTTCAATGTATAAAAATGAAACATCTTGTCATAATGTTCAAATACCATACATATTTGTGAACAAAGCTAACATCATTTTCATGCATAATATATGTGCATAATCATAACATCATAATTGTGAAAAAATATAGCATCATGTTCACACATAATAAACATTATCCCATGATATACATCACATTACCCAATTAATTGGATGTCTATATAGTTATGGGTCCACCCATCACATCATAACATTTACATAATCATACATGCCACATAAAAAGTATTACAATCATAGTCATAAATTATCCCATGGAAAGGAATGATTTTCATAAGGATTTCATCAATCATGATTTCATGAATAAAATTGGGGTTCCCAAATGAAAAAGGTAAAACATATTTGGTATAATATTCATCATTCTTGAGTGAAGATTAAATAACTCAAGAGGAGTCTAAATGTGTTTTGGAAAGAGGTCTTTTGGAAAATATTTGTATTTGTCATAAAATCATATTGGAAACATGTATATCCCAAAAAAAGAAAATGTAAGAACAATTAAATTATATTTAAGTAACATTAATGAAATATCCACACTGAGATTTTTCATAAAATAGGAATAACCCAAAGAAAGGGAATTGGGTTTGAGAATCTCCTTACCTTAAGTACGAATGCGTTCTGCACTTGCATTTAATATCCTAGATAATCAAATTATATTCATTAATTACATAATTAAGAACCTATTATACATTTATTTGATTTATTATAAATTTATTAAGTTTATTTATTTCCATTTTGATGATTTATAGAGTTTAATCTCATCGTTCTGGGAGCGTTCGTTTTCATGATTTCATGGTCTATTTACTTATATATAATTATGGAAGTTCTTGTAAAATGGGAATGATTGTTCATAATTGAAATTATATGATATTAATTCAATTAAAAAAGTTTAATTGGTCTCATATATCATTTGTTTTTCTGGTATGAGGATGATTCATTTGATGAAACATTAATGATAAATGTTTAGTTTATTTTGGTGGGTTTTCTAACCATCATGAACTAGTTTTATTTTATTTAATATTAGATATATAAATTAGTTCCAGAACATTAAAATAGTTATAATATAAATATTAAAATCTTTTTTAACCATAATAAAGGTTTTATGACCATCCTTGAAGGTGTTAATGGAAAATAAAAACTTTTTATCTGTGAAGACGATGAATTGACACATCACGGATGATGTTTTCATTTTTAGAATAAAAGGGGAGGAGAGGAGATTTGATGATGAATATTCCATTAACACAATAACATAACAATATATATATATATATATTATATTTTAGTTACCATTCCTATTTGGATAGGGGATTTAAAGAGAGTATAAGAAAAGAAAATAAATTAAAAGATAAGGATTGAGGATTTTACCTCTTGAATGTTGTCTCCTTGATAACCTCCTTAAGGAACTTGGGTTTGGTCCTTTGTTGAGACCAGAATATCTTGGACATGTAGAAGAGTCTTAAAAAGGGAATTAGGTAGAATTTAGACAAGATTAAAGGCTTAGAAGGTGTGAGGAGAAGAGTTGGCGAGGGGTGGTATTTATAGGGGAAGAGGGGTGTTTATTGATTATTATATTCATTAGTTTATTATTTTGGATCAAAACTATTAATAGTTTTGATTATCATGACTAATTAAAGTAAATGGTTCATTATATTTCGAAACAATGGGTTCTTACATCATCTATAACTCAAAAAATTATGTATTTAACTTATATTGTTAAATACCGTAAATTGTTGTATTTCACTATTCACCAAAAATTCAACTATTTTAGAAAAATTCCAAAAAATCACCATAACCATTTTTTATGTGAATATTTCAAAAATAGACTCTATTTTATGAAAATAATTTTATAAATATGAGAAATTTAATTTTTAAATAAAGTCATCATTTATTTGAAAAATACCGTTTTTATGACACTTTGAAAAATTAATTAAGGTCTCATAAAATTACCTTATAATTATAATAAAACAAAATATTAATTTATGAATCTATTTTATGAAAATAAATTTTCTTTAAAATTATTATATTAATTATAACATTGTAAATAAAAATTTATGTTTTATAAAATATCAACACTTAATTTATTGTTTTTAAAACATTTATTTACTTATACTATGATATAATTATATCATATTTTAATTTATAATATGCCTAAATTTTATTTATACTTTCATAGGTGGGTTTACTATTCTATTGTCCGGATTACTATTCCTAATGGTCATATTATTATTCCAATGGCTAGGTTACTATTCCATCATTGTAGGTTTCTTAATTTATATAAATTCCACTCATTTCATTCTTTATTTATGATAATGATGTTTTTATTGGGTTCTCTATGTGATGTATATATTTTATACTATATAACATAATTATAAGAATTTAAATTTCATTGATAAAATTTTGGGCCGTTAGAGTTCCTAGTAGTAAAGACGATGTCTTGTTATATTATGATAATACTACAACTATGGCACTTACAAAGGAGCCAATATCACATCAATGGATAAAGAATATACTTAAAAAATATAACCTATTGAGGGTTTTTTCTTAAAGGGGTGAATTCATGGTGAGTAGAGTTTCCATATAGGAGAACATGGGGAACCCCTTGACTAAATCCTTATCTCATAAGAAGTATGACTGTCATATGAGATCTAGAGGAATAAGAGTTGTTAGTGGTTAGCTCTAGTAAAAAAATTCATTGGAGTTAGGTTCCCTAGAACCAACTTCTATACACTTTATCATTACATATATCCATGGTCATTGAATATTAATAATTTTTTTATCACATCATAATTGTTATTCTGTGTGACATTTTATGTGATAATTTTCTAGGGGTACTTGTCACACTAAAAGATCATAGCAGTTCCCCGCTATGATGAGAACCTAAAAGTGCTATGATAGTATTATTAAATATATTTTCTATGGCTGGATAAAATCATTTTATGGGACATAAGTGATAAAGGATATTAGGGGTAGTGGGATTATAAGACATTAAGACTTCTTCTAATAAAGTTCATCCTTGGTAATCTCAAGTAAGGAGATTATGAGAACATGACCCACTGGTAGGAAATCCAAATTTATATGATTCATTATATGTTTATATCTATGAATGTGTGTAATAGTTCTTATACTTTAAGATTATTATTAATACATATCATGAGTTATGTTCTTTGATGTATTGACAAAAACTGTGACAACATATGCTCATTATGATGTGTGATACGTTGGGTGTGTCATGAGTGATATTGGTTTAATGAATAATTTGAGAAATGATTTGTATCTTCAATTTTTTAATATAATTTGATATCTCAGGCCCTTGGGTGTGAATGAAACAATCTTATTAAGTTCATTTCTATGAAATTCTATCAACAAGTTAATTTCTGAAAAGTCAAAGAAAGATACATTGAGAACATAGGTTGATGACACCAATATGAAATCTACCTGATTATAGGTACCAATAAAAAAGAGTTATATTACACAATGTGTGTTAGTATGTGTTTATTGCCATCGTGACATTTAACTTCTTTCTCTTTGGGTGACTTTCCATGTTTCTAGACACTACCTTAGAATTTAGGTGTAATGATCTAATGCCACTGAGAAAGGGGATTATATGGTCACACACTAAGTGTATTAGAAACCTTGGTTAAATATTATTTGATTTTAACATGTTGAATATATATTATTCTCATATTTGGTTTAATAATTATTCATGTTTAGTTGATTGAAAATATTCAATCACTAGTTATTTGAGAGAATATACATGATTTAAATATTTAATAAATATTTATTCATCATTTTAGTGAATATAATATTTATTTATTTGATGGAAAATATTGCATTGATATTTATTTATTTAAATAAATAGTCATTATTCAAGGTCTAACAAATGTTGAGAAAGATTGGAAGACCAGGTTTAATGGTCCGATGAGAGATGACATATTGAATATTATCTAAATAAATATTAATTTATATATTCAAGGATATAATATTTATTTATCTATGAGTTTAACACATGTCATGTAAATAATATTATTATTATTTAGATATGGGGTTTGGGAGGGATTAGGAGAATAATAAGGTCCCATGTGCATTTATTTATTCTCTCACCCTAGGTCTATAAATACTATGTTATTACATTCTAAAACCCTAGTCATTCCATTATAATCATCATGCACAATGAAATTCAAGATAATCCTCTCAATCCCTCAAGAGATATTTTTCTATAATTATCTCAAGAATGGAGATTAATCCACCTCTTCCACCCTCTTGAGTCTAGAGTGAATAAAAATAGCCCTTTCACCTCAAAGAGATTCTTGTGGTGATCAATAATGAATGACACAAGTGTTTGAGTGTGCTAAAACACAAGTATTTCTATGGTGATGTTCAAATGTTCATGGAGCATATGTGGATCACTGGTAGAAATATTATTCCCTTGAATCCTCTGGCCACAGTAGTGGTATGCCAAGAAGGGGTATACTAAATCATTAATGAATGAAGAATTCCAATAGAGGTAATTCTTAATATATACTCAAGTTAATTATGAATTATATGTGATGATCCTTTCTTATAGATTTTGGGGTTTCTATTTTTATCTAAATCTGATGAAATATTCAAAGGATTTGTTGAAAATCCATTATTGGGCATGGGCTTGACCACTTCTACTACACCCTAGAACCTTTAGAGATCCCATGTTTTTTATGGATGTGGCTGGTCATAGTTTGTGCCTTATTGTTTTTTTTTTTTGAAATGTTATGGTTGATAGTTTTCTTGATTGTTTTAGTGGGATCATCTTTCAAATGTTTATAAATTATGGGTTATTTTTTCTCTTTGGTTTTTTAGTTACTTTTTATATGGTTGTTGTGATTTGTTATTAAATGTTGGTATGTAAGTTGTTTTTTGTGGTATTGGTCCCCTTTTTAGAGTGGTTACCCTTTAATTACACTATTTTAGATTAATTATAAATGGTGGAGAGAATTTTCCTAGGTCTCCAACCTCATAGGGATCTTAGTTTGTTGGTTGTGGTATGGTCTGTGTTTGGAGATTTTGGTGGTGTTTGAGGTTTTTAATTTCATTATTTGAGGTTTTGTGTGAGTTTTTTAATGCTTAATTTCATCAAAACCTCTCTAGTTTTTCCATAACCCACCCACCTAAATCTTTTAAGTGTGGAGGTTCTAGTTTCTATTACCTTCTACTTTGACCAAGGACTTTTTGGGGGAATAAAGTGGATTTGTGCAGATAATTGTAACACCCTGGTGTCACTATTGTTTTTAATTTTATTTAATTATAAACTTATTTTAAATTTTAGGAGTTTTGGGATATAATTTTTATTTATTTGGTGTTTTTCTTTTATTTCATAGTTACCACACTATTATTCCAAACCATGCATGTTTCAAAGAAAACCCTACATATGCTACAATTCCTTATCAATGGGGTTTTGTATGGTTGGAGCATTGTTTTTCAAACTATTTGAAGTCTTCTAGGTAACCATGTGGCTCGGTTTGTGTGTAGGGGTAACCCACATGGTCGACACATTATTAGGGGGAACCATGTGGCCCAAACCATGCAGGGTGTGGTGTTCTAGTCAGTGGATCCCATATGGTTGGTGTGTAATTTTGAAAACCATGTATCCAAATCATGTGGCCTACCTAGATTCAATTAAAATGTGTATTTTATTTTATACCCCCCCTTAAATTTTAATCATTTATCACCCATCCTCTACTTCCACTCACGTGATTGACCCCATGGATCCCTAGAGAGAGCTCCTTTCTCCTCCACCTTCAATTTTAGATCTCTTCCTCTGAATTTTGCGTGGTTTCCAAGGTATTTATTCTTCCTCCTACCCTCATCTCTTCTATTTACTTTCCTATTCCATTTATCCTAGGGTTTTATTTCCTCATATAACTTCAATCATTGAGTATGATGATTCATGGATTCAGTTTGGTTTTAACCTATGGTTTTAGTTTCTTTGGGTCTATAGAGGGTGACTCATTCTTGTTTGTGTGTCCGCTATTGACAGTGACACATTGCAACTCGATTCTGCTTAGATTGAGGTAAGGTTTTCTATATTATTACTTTATATTTAAAATATTTAAGTGATTCAAGTTTATAAATTACCCTTTTGTGCAATTTTATCTATGTATGATGTTTATGTTGGATTTATAAATTGTTTTTATGAATTTTAAGCTTGGTATTATGGGTTTCTTTTATAAAATTTATGTATTTCTTTTAAATTAAATTTTTTTGCATGTTAATAATTTTTAGAAATGTTGGAGAGGTTCTTTAAACTGGTTTGGATAGTAATTTTTGGGCTTGGGCCCCATTTTTATTTCTAAAAGAAAGAAACCATGTTTTAAAAGGATGTTTTGGATTAAAGGAGGTGTTTATCTTAAAATGATTTATAAAATGGTGCTTTAAATGTTGAGATTACATAGAGTGTAAAGGAGTTGAAATCCCAAGTTGGATTTCTTCAAAGGCCCACTTGGCACTTTGTAAAACAAAAGTCTTAATGCTTGATAGACCCTATTAATTTCTCCTTGTGCTTGTTTCTCCCCTTAAGGGGTTATGCTTTTATTATGTGATGATTATATGATGTGAAAGGGGTTGTTTTTTTGTGAGGGTGTTAGAGGTGAGGTGAGATTTATTTTTTATGATTATGATGAATTTGATTCCATGTGATGACCATTATTTGATTTTTTTTCTCACTTCCATATTGGTTTGGCCATGGGAACCTAGGTAACTAAGTGGAAGATCTGGACATACGTTACACCAGTTCAGATAACACATAAGCTAGTGTCCCTCTAGTTGTGTTATGCATTAGGTATAGTGGAGGTGCCTTCAATGTGACTAGTGTGGTCTAGTTAGGTTGCTTGTGTATTTGTTTAGGATGCAATGTAGGCTAAAAGTTGGACCTGTTTTGTAGTACTATTAGAGTCGTCTCACTTTATGAGCTAGGGAGTTGACCATGAGACCCATTCATTAGTTGGTGGTCTATATAGGGAACTCTATCTTTGTATGTATCCACTTGAGATTATTTTTTTATGGAACCACTTACTTTATATTTTTTTATCTTTTTTATTTTCCTTTGATATAATGGTGGCTTGTCATGACCTAACCCACCGGGGGACACCTAGTCGGTGATAATCCGAGTGAGACACCCCAATCCCACCTCTAATAGGCTAGGGGGTGGTGATAAGAATTGAGAGGGAAATACTAAAATGGGAGGTCTTAGCCTAAGAATCTATACACACACACACAAACAGCTCCATGCATTAGTGTGGTGATATAATTAAAGATTGAATATATAGAGTATAAAACATGCATGCAACACCATCTAGAAAAGCATTAGAGTAAAAAAGTGTGGTACAAAAGTATAAAGGGGAAAATATATGCCCAATCAGAAAAAAGGCCCCAACCTAAAAACAACTAGTAAAAGGGAAGTTCTTAAGATAGCCTGACTAATAATCCCCAAGGATGTCCATTGAACATGATTTGCACCAATAACTACTAATCTCCACTGAAACTAGGTCCATTGATATCACCTATGATATGTTTGTCATTTACATAAGACACAACATGTGTGGGAAAAACCCATGTAGGGGTGAGTATATACATACCCAATAGGTCCCCCAAAAACCAAAAATGGAGAAACAAAAACAATTATAGTCAGATCAACCCTAAAAGAAAGAGGGTAAAGATAAACCCAATAGATATGATCATAAAGAAACCCAAGTGAGAGGAAAAGGGGATCTCCATATCTATAGCCCAGTAAAGAATGAAGAGTATGCCTGCATCTCCAAAGGTCCCATCACTGATTCCAAACAATCCATGTAACCACATAAGATATGGATTAGAGAGTCCCACTCCTTGATACATTGCATCAAAGCTGAGGTAGAACTAACTACTACACATTAATCTCTCATAACCACTCAAGAATATGGAGGTCCCACACCTCACCACTACGTAGAGTAGTCGATGGAGAACTACTCCAATGGAGAACCCAACCACTTACAAAGCTAAATGATAGGGTGTACACTCCACATATAGAGGACTCACACCCTCTGTAATGTGGGAGAGTTCTGTCTCTACCAGTATAAAGGATATGGGGGGTCGTACCCTGGGGAGATATATGGGAGTACCGACCCCAGTAATACTCTGATGATCACACCCTATCACTTTCACTAGCTAAGCATCCCTAAAAGAAGCATCATTCTAGAATCACCTCACACCACATATCTGATACTGAAACAAAGGCTACTATCACGTTCTATGTTGAAAACTACTTAGTATAGGCTACTCATGGGATTAAATCTGATTCTTGAAGAGGGAGATATGCAAGGTGGAGGCCCCATAGAAAAGTACACGATGTGTACATAGGGGCACATGGCATGTGACCTCACCTAGACACCTAGGTGTGTTTTCACTTGGACATAGCTTGGGAAGCCATGTGACACTACATGGTGTGTAGATGGGGTCACACGATTTGTACGTTCACTTGGGGTCCTGGGCCTATACAAGAAGTACACAGCTCGACTAACCATGTTCGTTCACATGGTGTGTCCCTCGTGGTACATGGCATGTTTGACCACATGAGGTCCTTGGTGTGTGACATAATCACATGGTTTTGTTGCCTAGGTAGGATCACATGGAATTGTGGTTCTGACCAAATGGAATGTGATGTTTAACTCAACCAAAACCCTAGTCGTCATGGCCCAAGGTCTATATATTCACTATTGCATGGCCATGTATCCTTACATGGGTTGCCTAATCATATACTTATCCACATGGCCATGTCCCACTACATGGTGTGTAATCTGAATACATAGAGTGTAATCACAAAAAAAAACCCATCTTCCCCCAATAGGAAGAACGCAAAATGTGTGTACCAAAAACCACATGTCGTGTGATCAGAATTTTCAAAAGGGAAATCCCTACAAACCTCCTGAAACTTATATTTTTTCCTAATTAATACATATTAACCCAAGGGGTTCCAAGCAGTCATAAAAGGGTTTTAAAACCTTAAAATAATATATAATTGTGGATCGGGACTTATAACTTGGAATTTTCCTACCTCATGTTGAAAACTCCAAATCTTCAGGTCCAAAACCACGCCTAGAAGACATTGCACCTCAATCTGATCTCAATCACCATCATGGATGAAGTTTGATGGAACCTTTTTCACCCTTCCTCTCAGTTTGGTCATCTCACATGTTATAAGCCCTCTCCCTTCTTACTATCTTATGTAGGAGGCCAAAATGGGAGAGGATGGTTATTTAATTAATTCTTTTAATTAATTAAATACCCTAAATCATTTATCATGACCGCCAATGGTCATCTTCCACAGAACGCCTGACACTGACCAACTTTATGCCATTATTAGGTTAAACCTCATGCCTTGAAAAAAATAGTAGCCTCACATTTCCCATATAAGGTACAAAACAATGGTAAAAACTTTTATTCTGAAAATATATGCGCACATGTTTTAATATACATTAGTATTTTTAATATATTAATTATGGGGTCCTATGGCACCCAAAAACAATGCTAACTCCAAGTAAAAGTCCATATATATATTCAAAATACTAAATTTAAAAAACTAGAGTCATTACACTCTCCCCTATTTCAAGGATTTTCACCCTGAAAAGCACAAGAAATTCAGAAAGGTGGCATACTAAGCCTATATCTAGATCTCACACTCCCAGGATCTCTCCTGCATGATCCCATGTTTCCAAAGCACTCGAACCAAAGGTAAATTTTGTCCACATAGGATTTTATTCTTCTGATCATTAATTATGATCGGGTACTCCAAGAAAGTGACTCTATCATCAAAGTCCATCTTTCCATATTTAATAGCCTACTATAGGTTGAGCATGTATCTACTTAGCTGTGACACATGGAAGATATCATGTACTCAGTCTCACTATGGCGTAAGGTCAATTGGTAAGTAACCTCACCAACCCCATGTAGAAACTTTTATGGACCGAGGAACCTCAAGGAAAATTTCACTCCCCAAACAAAACTCCACAATCCTCATCATGAGGGGACTCTCAAGAAAACATAGTATCCCTATTTGAAATCCAAAGGCCTATGATGTCAATCCTCATAAGATTTATGTCATCTCTGGGTTGTCCCCATATGATCACAGATTGTTTGTACCTTCTCTATCATTGCCTACACCAGCTCTGGACCAATAAGAGATGTCTTGCCAATCTGAGTCCAGTATAAGGGTAACCTACATGGTATCCCATATAAGGACTCAGAAGGTTTCATGATGATAGTAGAGTGGTATGTGATATTATAAGAAAAATATACCATTATAAAGTGGTCCTCCTAGCTCTAGATGGAGTCCCATACACAAGATCTCAACATATCCTTCAACACTAGGATAGTTTACTCAGTCTTTCCGTCTATCTGGGGTGAAATGACTTGCCCATCTATAAATGGGTCCCAAAATATTCCTACATTCCCCTCCATAACTATGATCTAAACTGAGAATCATGGTCATAGATTATCGTTTTGGGTACCCCATGTTTCGGATGATCTCTTACATATACAAAATCCCCAAACTCTCAACCAAAATCAGCTCCTAAATGGAAATAAAGTGTGTCAACTTGGTAAGTCGATCAATAATCACCCAGATAGCATTATGACCTCTCATTGTTAGTGGAATACCTATAAAAATCCATAGATATTTTATCCCAATTTCTTTCTGATATCTCAAGGGGTTGGGTTAAACCTGCTGGAACCTAATGTTCAATATTTACCTACTGACATGTGAGACACCAAGAGACAAACTCAGCGATACTCTACTTTATTTCAGTCCACCAAAACTGCCATTGAAGGTCATTGTTTTTCTTTACAATACCCAAATGAACCACTAAGGGGGGAAGTGTGAAAATCTCTCATAACCTCCTCATGTAATGTGACCAGAACCACCATCCATCCTTGGAAAAGGATGATGTTCTCCCCTCCTTCATAGAATCCATCAGGTGCATCTTATAAGGATATCTGGTCACATATAACCTCATAGTCAATGTCTTCCAACTGAGCCTCTCTCACACACTAAATAATTAGAGGAATTTCCACCATTTATTGAAGAAAAATTACACCTCTATACTCTACTAGGGTAAACTACAATGAATCCAATTACTTAAATCCCCCCCCATCAAGTATGGTTAGGGAATCTACCACCACATTTCTCTTCCCAGGAGTATAGACTATCTCAAAATCATAGTCATACAATAACTCTAACCAATGAGTTTGTCTTAGGTTAATATCTCAACGAGTGAAGATATACCTAAGAATCTAATGGTTTAAGTAAACAAAAAAATGCTCACCTGAAAGATAGTGTCTCCACATCTTTAAAGAAAAGACTACCACTTTAAACTCTAAGTCATGAGTCACATAGTTTTGCTCACGGGTTCTCAACTCCCATGACCCATAAGAAATAACTACCTTCCTTTACATATACACTCAACTAATCCTATCTCTAAATACATCAAAAAACACCAAAAACTCAATGCCCTCCTCTGATAGTCTCAACATAGGAGCACTGGTTAGCCTTAGCCTCAACTCCTAGAAGGATCTCTAACACTGCTCAGTTCAGATAAATGAATTTTATTTCCTTATCAAGGTTGTCAAAGGGGCTATTTTCCTGAAAAAATTTTCCACAAAACTCATGTAGTACCCCTCTAAACCAATAAAACTTCACACATACTTCACGCTCTTGGGTGGTTCTCAAGAAATCACTACATCAATTTTCATTGGGTCTACCACTAAACCATTCTCATATATGATATGACACAGAAATTAAACCTTAAAGATCCAAAATTGGCACTTCAAGAGCTCACTATGAATTTGATACTCCCATAGTAAGTTTAAGACCATCCTCAAATGCTCTGAATGCTTCTCCTCTGACATAGAGTAAATGAGAATGTCATCGATAAAGACAAATATGAACCAATATAAGTATGGATGGAAGATTTGGTTCATAGGATCCATGAATAGAGTATGGTAATTAATCACATCAAAATGAATCACCAGGAACTCATAGTGTCTTTAGTGACATTGGAATTTTGTCTTCAAAATATCATATGTGTGAACCCTCAAATAGTGGTATCCTGACCTAAGATCGATCTTGAAGAACTAGCTCACACCTTTCAGGTGGTTGTAATGGTCATCAATATTTGGTAAGGGGTACTTGTTTTTTATCATTACCCAATTTAAGTAATGATAATCAATAAAAATCCTCAAACTCTCATCTGCCTTTTTTCATGAATAAAACTAGAGCTACTCAGAAGGACACATTGGGTCATACAAAAAACTTTCTTTATAAGTTCTTCCAACTATAACCCCGGCTCCCAAAGCTTGATAGGGGATATATGATATACATTATAAGATATAGATGTGTTCCCAAGGTGTAATTTGATGCCTAAGTCAATATCCTGCCTCATAGGTAATCCCAAGACATCTTCAGAAAATATGTTCATGTAATTATCCACTACCGCTGGAATCCAAATGCGTGTAGAGCTCATTGAACCAAGGTATAAGCTTTCCAAATTATGGGTGAGGGTTATTGTTTCCTTATCATGAGTCACACTCGCTCATCCATAAGTTCTATCTCACCCACAAAGGATAATCTTCCCATATCTGTATGGAGGTGTCTAACTCTCTTGTGATGATATTTTATCTAGGAACAAACCATGGACAACCATTCCAAACCTAATATGACATCATAAGGTTTCATTTTGATGAATAAGAGGTCCCATGAGAAACTCTCTCCACCAAACTCCAAGCACGACTGGCATATGTGCGATATAGTATAATTACTCCCAATAGGAACCTATAGCCATAACTACCAGGATAAAGACTCAATTGGAAGCTCTATCTATCACACAAGAGATATAGAGATAAAGTAA
Source organism: Viscum album (assembly GCA_963277665.1). Lineage (NCBI taxonomy): Eukaryota > Viridiplantae > Streptophyta > Magnoliopsida > Santalales > Viscaceae > Viscum > Viscum album. Next base: position 1,426,309,875 of record OY728138.1, on the reverse strand, counting down.
TGACTCATTCCTATATCTATAAGTATTGGGAAAAGAGTAAAAAAGGCACAGATCGTACATCGAGTCAACACATGAATAGCCTGGTCATATACTTCCATAGCCTGCAACTGCCCACGACCTCAATTACAAGCTCTCTAAGCCTAGCATGGTACACCTGGTAGTGGTGATGGTATCAGCTTGTAGCATCATCCCCCACATAAATTTCCTCCCTCGAGAGTTCCACCTTCTCCTATATTAGCACCACCTCCTTAGGGGTTGCCCTAACCACACCTAGGAGATCTATAATCATGATGTCGCCTCTTTTATGGTGGTCCATCCAATGTCTGTCTATCTTCCTCAACATATCGATTTAGAAAATCATAAGCCATGTGACCTCACCCATCATAAGCATAACATCTACCCTCATTAGGTTGTATAGATCCTCTACATAAACCCTACACTGTGAACCCATGTGTTTGAGCCCAGGCATGGGGAGGTCTCTAGAACCAAAACCCTGACTACTGATGCCTATCAGACATTGAAAATAACTCAACCCCATGATGACCACTTCCAGATCTAAGCACCTGGAGTCCCACTACTAGGAATCTCTCCATGGCCTTTTCCTATTCAAGGAACTCCTGAACATGAACTGGTAGTCTGGTGGAGGGATAAAACTCATTTAGGAATAGGCATTCAAACTCTACCCAAGAGAGTGTCACCTCATCAAAATAATGGGTAACACCCCCCCCACAAACTCTTCACTACCCCATGAAAGAGGCTAGTTACAAACGTTACCACCACTTTGGGTATCATTCGCATAAGATGGAAAACTCAAACCACAAACTCCATCCAATCCTCTATCGCCTAAGGGTTTGAATCACCCCTGAATCTGGGTGTCCCCTGATCCTAAAACTCTAAAACCATGCTTGTGATACATTCATCATCGTCATGAACATCTAAAATTAATAGTTATTACATCTGGTGTGAAACATAAAACTAGCCCACTGAGTGTGGATCCTTTCACTAAAAGATAGGTGAAACCACCTCACGAACTAGCTCCTATATTGGAGCCTTGATACTAAGTTGGCTATCATAGTGACCCTGAACTGGGGTGTCCTTGCATAACTAGTCATCTTCATGACTCTGTATTGATATCATAGATGGTTGTCATTATAAAGATGTCCTAGAAGTTAGGAAGATGTAACATGGTTAGATAATCATATATGGGGAGCTAACTCAAGAAGGACATGAAATTCAAAAGACCAAGTCATATATGATGCATCTACCTTTGGTTCCCTACAATATATGCCTTAGTATACCGAGTCAACAAACAGGTAGTCAGAGTCCTGGTGAATGGATACGTCGGTTGTCGCACTACTACTAGGTTTTATAGCCTAAGATCTGAACTTGAGACACTATGAAACTATTACCCTAAATTCCCAAACCAAGCCTCACAACAATTCTAACTCCAAATACCAACCTAGGGGAAATATCCCCTATGATACCACTCTGTCATGGACTGACCCACTAGGTCCCACCTGGCTGATGGTAAGACAAGTGAAACACCCCAAGCCTACCTCCAATAGGCTGGGGGTTGGAAACAAGTGTCAAGTAGGCAATACTAAAATGGGAGGTTTTATCCTAAGAACCTGTACGTACACACAAAACTAGTTACATGCAATATTGTAGTGATATAATAAAGGAATGAACATCTAGAGTGTAAACCATGCATGCAACACCCTCTAGGAAAACATCTAAGTATAGTGGCATAGTACAAAATTATTAAGGGGAAAAATACATGTCCAACCAGAAAAGAAGTCCCAATTTGATGAAAATTGGGGTGGGGGAAGGAATAAAGAGAGATAGGTTCACAATCCCTAAGTTCAACCACCAAACATGGTTAGTGACAAGATTTTCTAAGCTACATCAAAATCGGGTCTATTGATATCACCTTCGATCTACCTATTATATTTATAAGACACAACATGTGTGAGAAAATCCCATGTAGGGGTGAGTATATACATACCTAGTAGGCACCCCAAAAACCAAAAAGGGATCACCGGAAACAACGATAATTAGATCAACCCCAAAAACTAGAGGGTAAAGAGAATCCCAAAAGATATTCTCATAAATTAACCCAAGTGGGGGAGAATGTGGATCTCCATCTCCACAACCCTAATAAGAATGAAGAGTATTCCCACAACTCTAAAGGTTCTATCACTAATGACAAACAATGTGCGTAACCACATAAGATACAAAGTGGATAGGACCACTCCTTGCTACTCAGTATCACAGCTGAGGTCTCACTAACTCCTACCCATGAATCTCTCATAAACTCTCAAGAATATGGAGGTCTCACACCTCACAACTACATATCATGGCAAAGGGAACACTACTAAAATGGAGGACCCGCCCACCGCCAGAGCTCAATGACGAGGAGTCCACTACACAGATAGAGGACCTACAATATGTGTAACGTGGGAGAGTTTAGTATCTACCTGTATAAAGGATATAGGGGACTCGTGACCTAGAAAGAGATAGAGGAGTACCAGCCCTGGTAATGATTTGATGACCACACTCGATCACTATCACCGAATAAGCATCACTGAAAGAAGCATCCCTCTAGAATTACCCCATGTTGTATCTCTATTGTTGAAACTAAGGCCACTATCTCATTCTACACATAAGACTACTCAGGATAGGCTACTCATAGGCCCAAATCCAAGTCTTGAAGAGGGAGTTATGTAAGGTAGAAGTCTCATAGAAAAGTACATGGAATGTACATAGTGTCACACAGCATGTGACCTCACCTAGACACTTGGGCATGTCCTTATCTAGACAAGGCTTGGGAAGTCGTGTGACACTACACAACATATATATGGGGTAAAATGGTATGTACATTCACCCGGGGTTCGGGGAGAGTACAAATGGTACACATATTGGTTATCCATGTTTCCCTCAAAGTACACAGTGTGTCTGAGAACATGAGGTCCTAGGCATGTGCCATTGTCACATAGTCTAGTTGCCCAGGTAGGATCACATGATGTTTGGGCCCAACCACACGGTGTGTGTTGTTTATCTCAGAAAAAACCCTTATTTTCGTGGCCTAAGGTCTGGTTGTGCACTACTACACAACCATTTATCCTTAAATGTGGTGTGTGACCATGTACTTGGATGTGTGATCATGTCCCACTACATGATGTGTAGTCCAAGTACACGACATATAGTCACAAAAACTCCATCTTCCCCTAATGGGAAGAACACACAGTGTGTGTTCTAGAAACCACATGTAGTGTGAGCAGGATTTACAAACAAGAAATCCCTACGAACATCTTGAAACTTGAATTCCCCCCCCCCAATTAAGCATAGATCGACCCTTATGGGGTCCTAAGCAGTCAAAAAAGGGTTCTAAAACCTTCAAACAATGCATAATTAGGGATTATGACTTAAAACTCAAAAATTGCCTACCTCGCGGTGAAAGTGTTGAAGCTTCAGGTCTAAAACCACACCCAAAAGTTGTTGCAACTCGATCTAATCTTGATCTCCATCAAGGATGATGTTCGGCGACACCTACCCCATTCCCATCAGATTGGTCATCATGTGTGGGAGAATCCATCTCCATTACTCATACCATGTGTAGGAGGCCAAAATGGGAAGGGGGTTATTTAATTAATTATTTTAATTAATTAAATACCTTCAATCATTTATCACACCCACCAATGATAACCTTCTACCGAATTCCCAACGTCGACCAACTTTATATCGTGCCTAGGGTGTAACGTCCCGGTTCCGGAAGTCGCCCAGAGGTGCCCCGTACCCGGTTGGTCACATGGCCTCAAGCGCATTTCCCCAAATTCCAGAGGTTTCTGACTAGCAGTGAGGGACTTAGGTGTGATAGTAAGGAAACTATTCCCTCATTGGGAGAGTAACATAGTGGAAGTAAAACAGATATACAATAGCGGAAGCAGTATAATACCATATAATAATAAACAGTGGAAGATTGAAGAGATAAATAACTGGAGAACATATATAAATGATGCATGATACATGTGTCTAAGAAAGTAGCCAAACAAATCACAATGCTGGAATACAGTAATAAACCAAATTACAAAGAAAAAAAAGAAACAACTCCTCAGCATAGCAAGCATCAGCTTGGTCCCATGCTCTCCATCTCTAAAGTAGTCAAGTACCTGAAATAGAAGGGCACTTTCCCTTATCTATACCTATAGAAATATAATCTATTTGGGCCCAAAAGCATGACCCAAACAGGGTGTGAGACTAATCCTAGTAGGATACCACCCAAATATTTGTGCCTAACTATCAATGAATATATATGGCAGGTAATAAGTAGAAAGAAGCAGTAAACAAGGAAGTACTCAGCAGCAAACATTCCTACAGTTCAATGCATTAAATTTCATATATCATGTAAGTAGCTAATCAAAAGCAGGTAACCCTCTATAAGTACTCACATCCTAACCCCTCTGGTTTAACCAAAACAACACAAGAAACCCTTTGGGAAGTACACACAGTCTAACCCCTCTGGTTCAGCTTAATCATAGACTCTTTGAGGAAGCACTCACCATTAATTCCCCCTATAGTCTTGTATTGGTAACTAAAAGGCGCTATGGGGAAACACTCAATGTCCCATTCCCCCTGTGGCCCACGTTGAGGAACTACAGACACTTTAAGGAAGCACTTACGTCAATTCCCCCTATGGTCTCGCAACGTAACAGTAAACAGACACTCGGGAGAATCCCTCAACATCCATTCTCCCTATGGAATACTACACCAGGTTCTCACAGCCCTCTGTAAGTCAATCGAGCACAAAAATGCATAGTGGCCAAAGTAAACCTCAATAACTACTTGGCTAAACAGTCTATAACATATCATCATGTCAGATAAACAATCACTCCATCCTAACAATACTAAGCATGGAAGTAAACAGCCTAACAGGAAAACTAGTCCAAACGGAAAAAACAAGAAAACATGCATGGGAAAAAACTTCCAAATAATAGAAATTAACCCTATTCGCATTCAATTAACCTCTACTCAAGCATACAAGCATAGAAAACAATTAACAGGGCTAATATCATAAACACACAATACCCTGAACAAGGGTATTGGGTGCTTTTGCACATATAAATCAAAGACTATCTATAGAAAGGCACAAACCACCCACCTCGGTGTTGTGAGATCGATATACTCCATTTTTGTCCCTTGGATTGACCTAGAATGCAGTATATCTATAAAAATGTCTAAAACGTTCAACCCACAACAACTCTTGAAAGAAGAGGAATCAAGAAATGAACCTCTAGAAGAAGGAAGATATTACCATGGTGATCCCAACACAATTGACAGTGGTTGATTTAGAGAACAGATGCTTGATCGGGGGCTCAGGGAAAGATCAGTGTCATACGGACACTCTCGGTCTAAGAAGGCTAAAAAGAAGACGCTATTGCCGATTAGACGCGACCTTGGTCCATTTAATGAAAAAAGAAAGTACATGGAGTATACTTTAGAAGTACACAGCGTGTACTTGCCTTTATCAGCCCCCACATTAGGCAGTCTCTAGGTCACCACACACAACCGTGTGCACGACTATTACACGACCAGCACATGGCTACCTGCGGTAACTAAGTACACGACATGTACTTATAAAGAACACGGCGTGTACTTAAGAAATTTCTAGAAAACTCTTCTTTTCTCAAAAACACCAGAAAAAGGAAAACATACCTGAAAAGAATATCTGGATTCTTACATAGGGTAAACCCCAAGTCTCAGAAACAACTATGGTCTCGATTTTCTCATCTGAGGTCCCAAACAAGTAGAAAACTATTTATTCTGAAAAGATGCACACACATGTTTTAATATACATTAATATTTTTAATATAATAATTCTGGGGTCTTGTGACACCCAAACACAGCACCCACTACATGGAAAATTTTATATATATATATATATATATTTAAAGGATTATACCAACAAAACCAGAGTCGTTACATAACTGCTTTCTTTTTCTCTTATTCTTGATGTTTGGGTTGTTTTCTAAATGGTTTTGAAAATATATTTTTGAAATATTTTTCCAATAAAAGAGGAATGTTTGGTTTTTCATTTGGGATTTTATAAAAGGTTGGAAATGATAGAAAAGGGTTTTACTTTGTTATTTTTAAAATCAAAGGCCTTTATTCTGGTTTTAAAGAATTTTTACTACTAAATGGAGATTCCACCCATTTTGTTTATGAAGGAAAGTTTATTTCTTTAAAATGATAATATTTAGTTTGGTTTCACTATTTTCTCATTAAAATTAAAAACCTTATTTTCTATTATATTTCAAACTAATATTTATGAACAATTTATTTAAAGGAATTGCATGAACTCCTTAGGAGATCTTACTAAGCCCGTTGGATCACATCTTACACACACACTTGTGTGAATGTATGAAACTCTTATGTTTTATATAGGTTTAAAGTTTCATTTAATATTGTTTATCGCTTTCTTAGGTCAATGGGTGAGTTGGGATGTGGAGACAAACTGAGGGTTGCATGAAGGCGTTTTTGCAGTTTTGGTTAATTTTTGGGATGTGATGTATCACCAAAGTTGACTTTTTATTTTATTTGTATTTAATTTATGCTTGATGTATCTCATTTATGTATTTATTTGTGGATGATGTTTTATGTTTATGCGAATGGGTTGAATATTATTCATTGGTAATGACTTGTTTATTTTTTTATTTACTGGATTCTGTCTATTTGGTTTTTCATTGACATCCAATATATGTACGATCAATGCCGAATTATTGGTAAGTGATTTTTTGCCTTGATTACTCTTATTTGAGGTAAAAACTGTTCCTATGGTGTTTTCCTTGATCCTTAGACATTAGTTATCAGCCCATGGGGATTAAGAATACCCTTTCGGGCCTTGTCGCAGGCCGAGTCGAGTGACATGTCAGGTTGACCCAAGCTATCTCATGACAATAGATTCATCATAACATGTTATGAATAGTCAGGAAATGTAATTACAAAACTAAAAAGAAAATAAGAAATACACACATACAGGAAGCTGGAGAGACTCGAACTCGAGACCTCCCCAACACCCCACAGGGCCACTACAATATTTGAAGGAAGATGAAATTTTGAAACCATTATAGACATGATTTCTAGAATGGTTTAAAAAAAGAGGTTTATATTCTTGATTTATTTGCTTCATTGAATCACAAACACTTTAAATATATCCATCATAAGCTCAAATTACATCCACAAGTCATTCATGGAAAGTTTTTTTATTACTGATGTTTCATTTCATATTCATTGTACAAAGGTGTACTAACATGATGTTTATAAAATAAAAAGTTAAATTGATATCCAATAATCAAAACAAGAAGTTAATTTCAAAAATAGACCATACAACTTATTTTTATGAATATTTTTTTAACTGAAAACTAGTACCCAACCCGTGCATTATCATGGCATGATCATTCAATTACCTATATAAGTACTTTTAACTCTAAATTTGTTTTTGATATAAACTACATAAACTGTTTTTCAAAAAGGAAAATTAAGATAGATATATCATTATCACTCATTAGTAGTTTCAATCAATATCTGGGAGAATATAGATTGAAGCTAGACCAATATGAAATTTATGTCAAAAATGGCATAAATTAATATTTTTGTGATGCACCACTGTCTTACTATTATTTTTGCTATTGAGAAATTATTACTGTAAAAGTATATGGATTTAGAAAATATTATTGTGATCAATACATGTTAGTCTTTATGGATACATATTAGTTCAGTATATTACATATCAATTGATCATTCAACAATCATTTCATAGCGTGCAACTGATAGGAACACCTATAGAAAAGTTTGATGATATAAATTGAAATTTTATATATAATGTATAATATACATTAAATTGAATGTGAAAAACAATAAAATGGATTTTCATCTTGTAGTACCATTTTTATCATTTTTCCGTTATTTTCCAAGTCACCCAACATCTTGGAAAACACATGAAGTTGGTGTAAATAAATTGTTGTGAATGTAAATGGAAAGAATAAAAAATAAAATTATGTGGCATAAAAATGAAAATAAAAAATGATATGTGTGACCCATTAATTGAGAACTAATAATAAATAGAATCTAATATGAAGTAAAAATTATTCTAAATAAGTTTAAGGAAGTGCCTAAATCATGATGAACTATTGTATTTATAATGAATAATGCAGAAAATATTCCAAATTAGTGGTCACACTGATAATTCATAGAGATACTATAATTTATAAATATCTCATATTACAGACACATTATAGACATAGATTTCAGATTACATAATAGATAATTATAAACAATTTATGGATTTCATAATATGTAATCTATGTAAAAATTTTCACACAGATTACAGCTTTGAGACACATTATTCACATAGATTACACATACAAATGTATATAACACACATTGATATTCAATATTTCACATTATAATACAAATATTAAATATTGTTACACATTGATGTAATTTTATAGTATTTGTTACATTACAATTTAGTGATGTACAGATTGAAATTGAAAATCATATGTATTATTACAAATTAAAAACAAAATTGAATAAAACTCTACTTATACACAGATTGTAGATTAAAAGAAATATCAATAAAAAAATATTGTAGATTATGAAAGTGGATATGCATTAATTATTTTTTATATAGATATTTCATATTATAAAAGCAAGTTGTACACATTCCAATCTATATACACTGACATTAACTTCATTTTTTTGATCTTTCATTGTCATTTTCCCATAAAAAATATAAAATATAATTAAAAAAATCATTCAACCAGATGATAGTGACCAAATCATTCCTATAATCCCCAAACTATGCATTTCCTTCTAGAATATTCTGTAATTAAACTCACCACCATATCCATTGATACACCCTTCTTCACATGAGGCTTGAAGTTTAACAGTGAAGAAAACACCTATTTGGAAACCTTGTGTTTGGGTCCCAAAGCTTGTCAAAAAATGAGTGGATGAATGCCTCCACAACTGTAGATCAAAAATTGGGAGTATTACAGCAATCTTGAAACCATATCATGCATAGTTTATGATAGACATCGTTCCAAATTACACACACAATGTAATAGATAACATTAAGTTCGAATTATGATATTGATAAAAGTTAAGATGTAAATATTTTCAAAGATGGATATGTAATATGCATGTGCTAAATATGAAACATTCATATACAACATATGTGGTATGCATATACATAGTATAAAGAATAGGCATAACCCAAATATACTCTATAGATTAGAAATATTCATATAATAATGGTTTTTTAAAATTAAAAATGAAATGTAAGTATAAGGGAATAAGAGAAAACAATGCACCTATAGCCAACAAATTATTATGCTATGGAGATGTGGATATGGAAGAAGGAATTAGGCAGGTTTTACAGTACATAGGGTGTCCAACCGTGTATCATGTCGAATGAATTTTGAATTTGAGTCTTTAGTAAGGTCCTGCATAACATTAAAAATAGAAACAATTAAAAATAAAAAATTAACATGAATATGAAAAAAGAACATTAAAAATAATACATTTTCTGCAAATAATTTAACCTATCCATCAAGAGAATAAAACCCGTTTGTATAAATAACTAAACAGCTTATAATATTATGAATATTTACAATAATGATTACTGAGATAAAACTTATTTTCATAAATAACTTATTTAACCTATCCATCAAGAGAATAAATAGGATCATTCATTTGATGGTGAGGAGAATTATCCTTAGGAATGTAGAGTTTGAGGCAGTGAGGTAGGGGCTGGAGGCACCCCTGACTCTGATAGTTTGACAAGCCAAACCCTTGTGAACGGTCTGTTTCTCATTTATTAATTACCCTTGTATTTACAACCTCACCATATTTACTGAACAACTCTTCAAAAAGGGTTACTATTTGGATATGTAAATACATGGATGCATCTGTTTGATTTTGTATGTATCCTAAAAATTATATCATCAAACACACACACACACACATTATAAGGCCCAAGTTTTGAGGAAAAAGGAAGTATCAGGGTTTGATCAAGTTAGATGCTGATGATAGGTATCTTTTGGGCCTTGGGAAGTATTGTGGAAGATAAGGAAGTGGTTTGAGGAGGTTAAAGGTGAAATGGGGACATTTTGGAGAATTTTGGGGCCTTTTATGATCGAGTGCATGGTCGTTAGGACCATACAGGTTGCCTAGGTGGACTGTGAAAGGGGTTATTGGGGGGAAGTGGCTGTTATATGGTCACCCAGTACTATGTAGTCAAACTATGTAGAATAGAGGAGGGTGGAAAGTGGTTATTTCATGGTTGTTGTATGGTCACCCATGGCTGTGCAGTCTAGAAGTGTGACCATTTAAAAACACCCCCACTAACCCTCAATTTAAACCATATTTGGGTGCTTTTTGTCACATTCCCTATCATCCATATATCTATATTTTGGGATATTTATGGGAAATTCCTTCCCTCTATATCTCCTCTCTCTTTCATATTAGTGTGATGTAAGTCTTTATCTAAGGTAAGTCACTACATATCTCCTCCTCTTCTCTTATTCTAGGTTTTCTCTTAGTGGAAACCCATATTTGGTAGGGTTTTGATGATATTGAGGATTTTGGATAAGATAATTTAGTTGTTTTGGTTTTAGGGGCTTGAGGAAGTGAATTAGATAGTGGATATCATGTATGGTGACATAGATTTGTGAAATCATAGGTCTCAAGTAGGTGTCTTCCCTTGCACTCTAGTTGTGAATAATGATTATGGATTAAATGTGGTGTTCTGCTTAATTTTTTTTGTTTTTAAATGGATTTCATTATGAGTTAATTTTTGTGTGAGGAAAAATTAAGGTTTTGGTGTGCATGATTTTTGGGGGTAAATGAAAGTGGGGATTTTCCAAGTGTGTAGGAATTTTCTAGAAAATGGTTGTTTTGGTGAAAAAAGGGTTTTTGTTTGGAATGTGGTGTAGAGTTTTTTTATTACTTTTTTTCTTGTTTTTATTATTTGGATTGATATTTTTGTTATTAAATGGTGGTATTGATTTTTCATTTGATGTTTTATGTGTTGGTTGATATTTTGTGTGGTCAGTAATCACTAAAGGGGTAGCATTGAGTTGTTAGTGGATGATTAATGTTGGGTTATTGTTAGCTTGATATTTTTTATTTGATTTTGATGAGGGGTTAGAAATGAGTTAGTAAACTCCCACTTGGATATGGGGACCTAACTATTGATGGAAAGGTGATGCGGTGGAAACTCCCACTTAGGTGTGGGAACCTTTTTAGACATAATAAGGTGAGGTATATGGGTATTCAATCCTTTCATGAGTATGTGATACCTTATCCTGGTTGGTACTCATGATTTAGGAATCCCTCAATTGTAATTGTTGTTTTTGGTGTATGAGTTGGATTTTGTGCATTCTTAGTTGTATATTGTGTTGGTTTTCATTTATTATTGGTTGATTTATAGAAGTTTCTTTCATTTTTTATAGAGTTTGATAAAATCGTATTGGTGGGAATGTTTTATAAAACTCATTGAAGCTTAAAGGATTCTTCATATACATGGGGTGCATGGGGAGCATTGGATAAATCCTATTTGTAAATCCTATTAGAGTTCAATATTTGATAGTGAGGATCATTATCCTTAGGGATGTAGAGTCAGAGGCGGTGAGGTAGGGGCTGGAGGTGCCCCCGACTCTGATAGTTTAACAAGCCAAACCCTTGTGAGAAGTTTGTTTATCATTTATGAATTACCCTTGTATTTACAACCTCTCCATATTTACTGAACACTTCTTCAAAAAGGGTTACTATTGGGATATGTAGAGACATGTATGCATTTTTTTGATTTCGTATATATCTCAAAAATTATATGATGGGTGTGAACATAAATATTTGAAATAGTCCTATGTGTGAATGCTATAAACTATTATTAGTGTCTAAAAAATATATCTAGTTAGTGTGTTCAGTGCATTTGTAAAGACGAGACATCAATAATTTGTATCCAAGGAAAATCACAAAATTTTAATAAAGGAAAAGTATATTATATGAGTATAATTGTTGAAATAAATTTAAAAAATGTTATAAAGTTTAGATTAAGAATCCTTTTAAGTTAAATAATTATAATTTCCTACCATTTTTACTGACTGAGTTAAATTTTTGAATAAGAGTTGTGATATGGTTTCTATAATGAAAACATACAAAAAATTAGATTGTGACAATATCCTTGTGAAAAAATCACTGATTACTTAATAAAATTCAAACATGAATGAATAAAAATAGATTGATCACCATTTTAATGTTGAGTTGGAATGAGAAGCATCACTACTCAATTCTCTAAAGGATTATACATGGTTTTACACGTGGATATCAACTACTAAATAGACTTGTTGTTCGTCGCTTTATGGAATTTCATCCACCTCTCACCCATCAATTGTACATCACATATGAGTTCAAAGAATAAGTATAGATTCTGAAATATATAAATAATCTGGAAAAAAATAATTATAGAATTTGACTGAGAGTTTGTTATCTTAGTAGATAGTTATTCTTGTCTTCTTCATCTTCAATAAACAATTTAAATTATTATCAATAAAAAAATAGAAATGTGGTTATACTGGTATCCCACCCATGAAAATGTGGTTAAAAGGGCTAATAGATGAGGTATTTAGTATCCCCACCCATTCAAATGTACATTTTCATGGGTGGTTCTCCAGTAAACGTAATCATTTTTCTTTTTACATTGATAGGAAATGTGGTTAAAAATTGCTAAGAGATCCTGCCAATGATAGGTGGATATATAATATGGTTATACATGAAATTCATATACAACATGCACAAAGTAAATATGGAAAAATATTCTCATAGTAAGAGGCACATAATATACAAAAGATAGGTTGAAAATATGAAAAAATATCCATAAATTAGGAAACATGGTTCATTTTTCATATTAGGTTCTTGAATTGGAATGGAAAAAAATTATCGATGGAGGACTTCTTCAGCAGTGTCAAAGGGATATATGACCATAAAAGAAGAGTTTCTAATATATCAAAAAGGAATTGTATAAATGGATTCCCAATGACTGGTACCATTATTATTGAATAAGAAACACAATATCTACAATCTCAAATAAAAATTTTCTGTAATGAAAAAAATAAGTATGACAAAGTGAAAAAACTAGGGTTTCAAGGAATTGGATGATATGTTATAATGGGAGGGAGATGATTTTTGATCGATGGGAGATGGATGTTGAGTGATTGAGGATGAGGTGGAGGTGTAAATGGAGGTTGAAGCGGAGGTGTGAAGGAGAATGTAAAGGCGGAGGCGTGAAGGAGGATGGGAAAGGGGGAGGAGGCAAAAGGGATGGGGAGGAGGCGAGAGGGATGGGGAGAAGATGGGGTTGGGGGAGGAGAGTTGGGGGTGGGGGAAGGAATCGGGGAGAGGGTATAGCGGGGATAGAGAGTGGAAATGAAAGGGATACAGATACATACGTGAGAAATAATGTGGGGGAGGCGCGTGTAGAGGTAGGCATGCCTTATAGTATATATAATAGATATTAAAGAGTTTAGTAGTTATTAACTATCTACTGGAAAAAGTTCTTTTAGTAGATGGTGAAACTTGATGTTACGGACCGTGAGTCTGATTGATGTAGGAAGTCATCAATTATTGTACAATCTATGTCGAAGAGGAATATCAAGAAAGAAAATAAAATAAGAAAATCTATATAAATCTATAAATATTAATTAAAAACATGCCTAAGGACTGATATTACAATATTATTACCTAATTTATTCAACCAAATGATTTTATTACAGAGGAAGATAAATGTAATTTTTTTATAATATTAATAAACTGAAATTTAATTATAAATTTTTAGAGAAATTTTATAATAAATAAATTCATAATGTTATTATAAAAATAATAAAATTAAAAATACATTGAGCAATGGCTAAACTAAAATTGAAGTAAACTGAAAATAAGAATTGAAATCTTAAGATAGTTATAGATAATTAGGTAATGTATACTGTAAACACATCCAATAAATGCATATAAAAAATTAAAGACTAAAAATATAAAATGAAAAGATAAAGCATATGTAGAATGGGAAATCATTTTCTTAAAGTAATTAAAATAGAGAGAAAAAATTGAAAATTAAAACTCAAAATGAAAAGGGGGAGATAAATTGAAAAAAAATGGTATGCAGAAGGAAGGTGTTTTCAAAAACATACCTATATGACTTTTAAAATCACTCAAAAACTATGAAATTCATGGAATTATAGAACATACCTCTACATATCATAGTGTAATATCATTCCAGAACAAACATATTCATGAAAATAATGAAAATGAAAAGGGAGAGAGAAATTGAAAATAAATTGGTATGTATAAGGAAGAAGTTTTCAAGAACATACCTATAAGAATTTTACAATCACACAAAAACTATGAAATTCATGTAATTCAAGAACATACCTCTATTTATAGTAGTATATGTCATTCTATAACAAACATATTTGAGAAAACAATAAAATTCTATAAAGAGTAGTGTAATAACATCCAATAACATGCCTAATTTCTACAGATTGATGATGAGATCCACTACTAGAAATTTAAGCTATATCCACGGACCTATAGACATAGTTTTATAGGTCTGTGGCTATAGCTTGTTTATATCCATAGTTTAATTTTTGATCCGTGGATACACAATTCTGTCCCCCTTCTTTTTTCGATTCCCGTCGGGCTCCGCCTTTATCCCAGATATGTGTCCCCCTTTTTTCGATTCCAGTCGGGCTCCTCCTCCATCCCTGATATGCAACCCTCTCACTATGACATCCTCCTCTCTTGATGGCCTCTCCTCCTCCCTATCGACCTCTCTCACTGCACCCTCCTCTCTTCCCACGCAGCTTTCCTCTCTCACCCCCGTTGCTCTCCTCTATCATACATCCTCGCTAGCTTCGGTTCCTCCATCCCTCATCGTGATTCCTTCATTCACGGTGTGGATTCTCTAATCACGGATCGGCTTCTCCATTCAGGGTTTCTCCATCCCTCGAGTGGCACTCCCTTCCTCTATACCATTCTTTGGGCGTTCCTCCTCCATTCGGTGCGTCGGCAGAAGGGTTCCTCCATACCCTTCTTCAGGACTTCCTCCTCCATACGATGTGTTGGCCCAACTAATTTACTTAATTATGTTATATGCTTGTTTTTTTGCAGTTTTAGTCCTAGTCTAATGAGTAAATTCAATGTTCCTTATAAATTTGGAACTTTCCCTATGATCCATGACTCATGGTTGAGATAAATTTAAAGATTCATGCCAATATTGGTTGATAAATTCTTAGCAAGTATGAATTTTGGTTTTCCAAGGATGTGGTAATTTTTAGAACCATTATTTGGTTAGAGAATATATATTTGGAAATTCTCAATAAGATTTTTAGTTGTGTGAATTGAGTCCTGAGGGTGATATAGGCTCTCAGGTGTGTGACTGGTCATAGATGAGTGGACCTGTAACCATTTTAAGCTTTAGTTTTTTTTACCATGGAGCCTCCATGGAGTATAGCTCCATGTGTTGGAGGGAAAATACCCAGGTGGAGTGACCTTTTCCCTATTGTTTGGAAATTTGGTTTTACTTGTCTCCTTATAGTAAAATATCAGTTTACCATGGACATGGTTTTGGTTGTTTCTTCTCTTATTAGGTGAGTTGGTTAGGTGTTTTGGAGGGACTGTCCCATGTGATTATCCCTATTGAAAAAACGAATAAAAATACCATTTTGTATTGGTTTGGCATGGTGGAAAATTGTGATGGTTGAGATGTCTTGTTTTGGTTCCCATTTATACTATGATTGGATAAGTATGGTGACCTATATTCACACCTATGGAAACATCGAGTCAAAATGCACTAGATGGGAAATTTAGGTGATAGTGGTGCTTCTTGGGAAATAAAACCATGATATAGCACCTTATAGTTGGGAATTTTTTAAAGAGTTAAATATAAGGGGTTTCATTATTTCTCATTTGAAAAATGATTAGAAAGGGATGAGGTATTTGTATAGTCCGTAGTGTGTATATGGCTTGTTGGTTTCATTGGATAGGTCCATGACATCATAGAGGAATGGACCTGTGTTTTGTTTGTTTAGTACTTCTAAGGATTCCCCCTAGGAAATGGAGAGAACCACCACAAAAAAAATGAATATTTTAATGGATGCTGAAATGATGAGGATAGAGACTCACTCAAAGAAAGGTAAAAAAACATGTATCCACTTTGAATTCTTAAACAACTCACCCCTCCTCTCTTCCTCCCACACATGTGAGAGAATCAGGAGAGGTTGAGGGAGCATCATCCCCTATTCACCTTCAATTTCACCTTTAAATGCGGTGGTTTTTATGGACCTCCATGGTGATTCAATGTGTGATCTCATCTTCCTTTCATTCTAGTTTCCCATTTCTCTTTAACTAATTTAGTGAAAACGAGAACGAAGTTGGAGATGATTTCCACTAGATTATGGTGGAAATCATCCAATATCATGGGTTTTTTTTGGAATCACTAGTGAGAGTATAAAGATGATAAAAGATTGTATTTCCATTTATTTTCATTGAGGATCATTATTGTATGATTTTATTTATATTTTTTTATTAAATTATATTTAAAAAGTACATGAATCAATGTTTTTTATTATGGGTTGGCATTCAGAATGTTTTGGAATATGATATGGACCTTCCATGAGTGGTTGGTCACCATAATAGTTTGAATAGGTTATATGATGATATTATAGACAATTTTCCATTATTTGTCTTATGTGAGGAGTATAAGAGGATTAGTCCCCACTGGAATTTAAATTGTGACCAAACTTATGCGATGAGCATAAGGGGACTAGTCCCCACTAGACCTAAAATCATGACTAGAATTCTGTGATGAGCATAAGTGGACCCTCCCTTTCCATATATGAAAAGTATAAGATTTATTATGTGATAAGAATAGGATGATTCACCTTTCCTAATGCATCATAATTCCATCCTTCCTCATGCAATGAGCATGGAATTCCTTAGGTGATGATCATGGAATTCCTTAGGTGATGAGACTAGAGTTCATTAGGTGATGAGCCTAAAATACCACAAGTGAATAGCCTATGATGACTTTGGTGATGAAGATAGGATTATATAGGTGATGAGAATAGTATTCCTTAGATTATGAGCCTAAGATTTATGTATGGATTGACAGAAGAAGATATAACAGCCTTCCTGACCAGATCATAACTAAAGATCCATCCTTTACTTATATGTGTCAATCATAAGATTCATTCACTTCCAGAAATGAGAAAGATATTTATGGTATTGTCTAAATATACAATGTAATTGAAATTCTAGTCAACTCTGATCATTAGTTTGTCACCTTGATAAGGAAGCAAGTGACATTATTAACTCGTGTCCACATGGAGATGGAATCAAGAACAAGATTCATGGTAATGTGTTAATTATATAAGAGAAATATGGATTGGGAGGGGGATTGGTAGGGGGTGTCCAGGAGGGTCTGCAGGGGGGCTGGCAGGGGGGCTGGCAGGGGGGACTGGCAAGGGGAGGGGGGTGTCCCGGAGGGTCTGTAGGGGGGGTGCTAGCAGGGGGACTATCAGGGAGGACTGTCAAGGGGAGGGGGTGTCCAGGAGGGTCTGCAGGGGGCAGGGGGGACTGGCAGGGGGGATTGGTAGGGGGAGGGGGTGTCCAGGGGGGCTGGTAGGGTGGGGGTGTCCAGGAGGGTATGCAGGGGGGTGGTAGGGGGGACTGACAGGGGGGACTGGCAGGGGGTGGGGGTGGGGACTAGTAGGGGGAGGGGGTGTCTAGGAGGGTCTTATTTATATCCATTTTGATTTATGATGAACTTCCAGAACCACATCCCATGATAAAGATTCCTATTTTTTTTACCTTCATTCATGACTATTAATTAATGAAACCATATGGTTGTGTCCTCCCCAAGAGATTCATTTTATATGGATCACTCCTCATTGATGGTTTTTAACTCTTTTTTGGTGAAACTATAGCTCACTATACCGATATCTACTTCCTGTGAGATCATTACTAGAAAATGTATGCCATTTCTTCTACACTTTCACCAGAAGCAGCTGTAACGGTTGACGCGTGTTTGATGTTGATGAGTTCTTCCAATGTAAATTCTTCTGACAGAGCCGGAACCGGAGCTAGATCCAGAGCTGTAGTTAGAGCTGGTCTTGGCACTACTACAAAATAAGGCTATAGCCACGGTTTGGAACTGTGGTTATAGGCCCAAAAACCATGGATATAGGTTATAGCCATGGTTTCATAAACTGTGGCTGGTATTGGCGTGGCTATAGGGTAAAACCTATAGCCACGGTTTCAAACCATGGATATAGGGCTATAGCCATGGTTTGAAACCGTGGCAGAATCCTAAGTCAGGCAATATATATATCCACGGTTGTAAATCGTGGCTATAGGCCTTTTGCCACGGCTTTAAACCTTGGCTATATCCCTATAGCCACGGTTTAAAACTGTGGCTACATGTCCCCCCATTCCATAAAAAAAACAACCCCCCTTCCCCTATACCTTCTACAGCAACACCCCCTACCCCCTACACTTCCCTCCTACCCACTACACTTCCCCCCCAGCCCACTGCACACCCCCCTGCCCACTGCACTTCCCCCCCAGCCCACTGCACACCCCTGCCCCCCCTACACAAACCCTCTGCCCACTGCACTCCCCCCCCAGCCCACCGCACCACCCCCCCCCCAGCCCACATACAGAATTCAGCAATTACCTGCAAGTATAACACATAATTCCGAAGTTAATTAAATACATACAGAATTGAATTCAAAATTCATTCAAAATTCAAAAGT
The DNA here is from genome assembly GCA_963277665.1 of Viscum album. NCBI lineage: Eukaryota > Viridiplantae > Streptophyta > Magnoliopsida > Santalales > Viscaceae > Viscum > Viscum album. The sequence continues at coordinate 1,426,291,006 of OY728138.1, read as the reverse complement.
CAATTACCCTGCACAAAAATGTCTCACATAATTCAATTCAGAATTCAGAAGTTAATTTCCTACTGGATGTTCTTTCATTAAGGTTATTAAGCTAGAAAATTTACCTTTGTGTCACATAATTGGAGAATGAAGCAAATTTAACTGGCTCAGTATTGATGTTGATTTTAAATTCTACTAGATCAGGATGCATGGTCCTCTTTCTTCTTCTTTCCATCTCTATGACACTGAGATTTGTGGTGACTTCTAGTTTTTTGGATTTATTTAATGTAGGAAACAAGAATTCAAAGTCTGACCATATTTTTTTGAAGGATTCTTTTCACCACTTCTTCCTGTTTCTCATGGACTTCAAATGTTGTGATAGAACTATGAATTACTAATACAATAACTTCATCTTTTAGTGTTAGTGGTCCTTCTTTAAAAATTTCCACATTCCCCATACATTTCTCCTCCTCCCCTACTTTTTATTCCTTCTCATTATGTTTAAATTCGGTAATGACTTCTTGAATTGCAGCATCCTTTTTATCCACTTTTTAAAAACTTGTAAAATCTATTTTCATGATAGCATCGCTATTTTTAGTGATTTATCATCCATTTCTTCATCCCCCTTCTCCTTTTTTAGTGTTTTTGATGGTTTATTGTATTTCAAAAACTATTTCTTCTTCAATTGTTGGAAAATAATCTTCCTTGAAGAATTCAGTTAATCCACTGGTGTCTAACTCCCTATCCACTTATTCATCTTTTTGAACCTATTTAAATACACATATATCTTCATCATTATAATTTTCTCCATTCTCAACCACCATTTCATTAATTAATTTTGTCATGTTCTATTCTTATTGTTCATTTTAGCGCTTGAGAGAGTCCATTTATTTTTCTTCAGATGAGTATTGAAAGGAGGGTTCATTTTCTCTTTAGGATTCAAAGGTTCATCTTTTCTATAAATATCAAATGTGCAACAATTTTCATCCTCATCAATCTTATTTTCACCCAGAACCTTCACTTCATAAACCTCCTTCATTTTATCCTCTTTTTCAATCCATACATCAGAATGTAACAACAAATTACTCACAAGGGAAGTTAAACTCATAATAGATTGGGATAGGTTATTGGTAAAATCTTATTTCTCTTTAAGAACTTCCTTATGTTTTTTCCATCATCATGTTCAAAATTTAATTAGTCTTCATGAGCAATTCCAAAATTATTTCATGTGAATCCATTTCATGAGGTACATGAAAGGAAGGTCAATCTTGATGGTACTGCTCATCCCAAGATCATTTGGTTTTGAGGGTCATTGTATCCATACAAATATGGAAATGTCCTAGCCTACTCTTTATTATGACCATCATTCAGAATTTTGTGTTACTGATGAGGTAGCCTCTTTTTGGTATCCTACTTACTCCAATGATGGTTTAACATAGTAAACCTATCCCATACCCTACACTAAAATGACCCCCCACAACACTACCTTAAACCTCATCCCTTGGACCTATTCGGCCCCTTTACCACTAACCCCCCAGTCCCAGCCTAAACCTACCCCCCAGACCTAAACCCCAACCTAAACCTACCCCCCACCCCGACCTAAACCTAACCTAACCTAAACCCCTAAATATAACCCTAGCCCTATCCCCCCATAAACCCAACACCAACCCCTTATCCCAAACCCCTACCAGTCCCCTTGGCCCTAACCACCCCCCAACCTAGCCCTTTCCCCTGCCTCTAATCCTAACCCTCCCATGGCAAATCCCTACCTCTAGTCCTTGTATTTATGTCTGACCAATTAAATAATGTCAATAAACCTTAAATTTAATATAAAACAAGGATAAAATAACTCATTATCATATTGAAGTCTTCAATATGAATCAAAATTATTCTATAAAGATAAATCAAAACAAAACCGCAACCTAAATTGATATATGGCTTGTGATGGGATCCTAATACAGAGTGAGTAAAACAAAGAATATTGCAGCAAAGTCGAATGAAAAAAGCTAAAATAAATGGAGGCAGAAGAGATAATTCAATTACAACGTACCGATTTGAAGTGTAAGAACAAAAAATTACTTGAATCAATCGTCGTCTGGGAAGTGGGGTTCACAGTTCGGAGAAATATCATTTAGGGAAAAATCTTAGAGATGGGTTCTGAAGGAAGTGCACTCAGGAATTAGGGTTGGCATCCTGGAGAGATCCATTCTGGAGAAAGTGAGCTCGGGATGGAGGAAGTGAGATCGCCAAGTAGGGTTCGTGCTCGGGAAGTAGGGTTGGATGAGAGATCTCGTTGGAGGAGTAGATCTCATAGAGCAGAGATATTTGTTCGAGGAGAGATTCTATTCGACGGAGGAAGTGGGCTCACGGATTCGTGATCGGGAATCAGGGTTCGACGGAGGAGAGATTATGTTCGATGGAGGAAAGATCTGTTCATGGGTTAGTAGAGACACCTATTCGATGATGGGGTTCAATGGAGGAGAGATTATGTTCGTGGGCAGGGGGTATTTGGGGGGTTTTTTCCCAACGATTCTTAAAACTGTAGAGAAGTATTGGAAAACCAGCTATTACCAACGGTTTTGTTAAACTGTTGGTACAACTACCCCTAATATCCAACGGGTTTTGTAAACCGTTAGAAAAAATACCATTTTTTCCCCTTCACCAACGATTTCATTGAACCGTTGCTATAGGTTACTTAATCCAACGGGTTTTTCAAACCGTTGGTATAGAGGTGTTGGTATAGGTGGAGATTCTACTAGTGAATTTGTAAAACAATCTGTAAACATGTAATCTTATAACCTAAAAACATTGAAATCTATAAACATGGAAACCTTTTAATATCCATCATGCATACCTTACAAACAAGAATACCTTCATCCTTGTAAACCTAGCAACTAAAACCCACAAACCTAATAACCAAAAAACCAGAAAATTAGTAACATGTAAATGTGTAATGCACAAAATATCAACTTATAACTTCCAAACCTGCTAGATTACAAGCCTTCAAACCATGAAACCTATAAACCTGCAACCAGAAAACTTGAAAAAATGCAAACATTCAAATACAAAAGTAGAAAAAAAATCATTCTCTTGAAAATAAAAAAACACAAGACCTGTAAATAAATAAAATAGTAACAATCTGTATACATGTGTGGGAAATGAGCATAAAATTAAGTTGTTCACTAAAAATAATTACTTTAATATATCCCATAATATGTTGGATTAGTGAATATAAAGTAAAATAAATAAAATAGTAACAATCTATATACAGATAACAAGGGTGGTCCACCAAGTGCTAACAATGTCACAAACGATACACAAATAAGCTCCGATAAATTGGTTGTTTGAAACATTCCTGATAGCATCAGTAAAAGCAAGAAAAGATTAAAGACTTTGCACTAAGGATGATCAGAATGCATAAAAACTAAAGCAGTGAAATCTGATTAATTACATGGTAACAAAAACTATGTAAACTAGAAAGATGTCAATTTCAAGTAAGTGTTGTTTAAACATACCATCAACTTACAAATAATCAAGGGGAACACCAGCAAGGGAATCAATTAGACCAGTGAATTGATTGATCTATAAATACCTAAATAAAGCTATAAATACATTAAAAAATGATAATTATCTTAACTAAAGTCTCAGTTGCTTACAGTGTACCAAGGCTTGAAAGCGACCTGAAACTGTGAGGTAAGTTCCCCGTCATTGAGTTGTATGAGAGATCCCTGTGTGTGAAACAAATCATTATAAAATAATATTCAATTGAACAAGAACCTTCTAATATAATAGATTAAGAAAGACAAAAGTGGACTCAATAAATGAAAATAAAAATATGAAATAACTCTAAAAGGATAATTTACAGAAGCCCCCCCCCCCCCCCCCCGGACAGAATCCCCCATGCTGGACCCCCTGGACAGCAGCCCCCCCACCCCCTGCTGGACCCCCCTAGACAACAGCCCCCCTGGATAGCCCCCACCTACTGGACCCCCTGGACAGCCCCCCCTACTGGACAGCAGCCCCCCCTGTTGGACCCCCCTGGACAGCAGCCCCCCCCACCCCCCCTGCTGGACCCCCCTGGACAGCCCCCCCCCCTACTGGAGCCCCCTGGATAGCCCCACCTGCTGGACCCCCCTGGATAGCCCCCCCCTGCTGAAGATTTT